>CM052706.1:53203033-53227503 GCA_028551405.1 Uromys caudimaculatus
TCTCCACATGGTCATGGCCGGCCTCCACTCCTTTACTTCTCTACTCTCTCCCTCTCTCTGCCTTTCTCTACCTCTACTACCCTCTTAACTCCCCTTCCCATGCCCTAAATAAACTCTATTCTATACTATACCTTCATGTGTGGCTGGTTCCTCAGGGGAAAGGGATGCCTGGGCTCGGGCCTACTGAGGCACACCCTTCTCCCACACCTACCTCCCCATAACCCCATATAACATATATCTCTCTATATATTTTTATAAACACAACACATGGTCCCTCTGTGCAGACCAGTCTGACCTAATCTCAGAGATCCATCCACTTGCCTCTGCCTCCTGAGTGCTGGTGTAAAAGGCACAGCCCAGAATCCAGGCTATCCTATGGATGTTTATGCTCACATTTCTTTGCCTCTCCTCTTCATTTGGCCTGGAACTCTGTTGTACCTTCCCCTGCAAACATTTCCATCTTCCACACCTCTCAAAAGAAACATTGCCTACAGCTCCCATCCAGGCCTTATCAAACTACCTTCCTGCCTAATCACCCGTGGACTATGATTCCCACAAGACTGGAGAACAGACTAACTTGCCTTCCTATTTCTAGCACCATGAATGGACACAAGGTAAATAATTAGTCTTCATAAACTAGTCTGTTCTGAATGGTCCAGAAGGCCAGTTGTTCCTCATTGTTTTATTTTGAGGCAGGGTCTCCTGCATGGCAGGCTGGCCTGCAGCATTATGTAGCAGAAATCGACCCTGAATTTCTGATCCTTCTGCCCGCACCTTCCAAGTGCTGGGATTACAGATATGGGCTATGACACTTGGTTGATGATGTTCTGGGATCAAACCCAGGGCTTCATGCATGCTAGGCAGATACTCTACCAATTGAGCCAAGTCCCCATGCCTTCCTCATCTTGTCTTCTGCCCAAGTCCTCACCTTTGCAGTTTCCTCACCTTTACCCTAAGCTTCTTTAGTGAAAATAAAACGTTGGACCGACCGCGGTTCTCAAACTTGGTTATGGATTCAAACAACCTAGAGTTCTGCCTAACAGTGTAAATGACAGTGTCCCACTGTCAGAGATTCCTTGGTCTGGGTGGATGGAGGGGACAAGAATCTGTTTCTACTAAAGCTCCAAGAGGCGACTCACATATTTAGCTAGTTTTGGGCACCTCTGGCCCTGTGCAGGTTCTTGAGAACAGCGACAGGGGCAGATTCTCAGCCCAGCCCCCACCTCTTCCTGGAGGCCGGCTGGTCCTAGTATCCCGACTCCAGCGCCCTAGGCGAGGCGAGGCGCAGAGGGCAGCAGGCGGTGGGGGAGCCTTCAGAGCACAGCCCCCGCGGGGCCCCGGTAGAGGCATTCGGGGGGCGGGCGGGCAAGGTCAGGGCCCGAGCCAGGGGTCCTGAGAGCCTCGCTCGCTCAGCGGCAGGAGTAAGTGGGACCATCTGCTTCACTCCTCCGAGGTCATTGCTTTGTGTCAAGCTCCCCATCCCCCTCGCCCCCTCCCTCCTTCCTCCCCCTTTGCCCTTTGACTCCCGAGACTCAAAGGGAGAGAAGCACTTGAGGTTCTGATGAAAGTGGGAGTGTGATGGGGTGCGACACCGGCATCCGCGGCACCACACAGCGGCAGTCCGGAATCTCCGCAGCCAGAGCGCAAGGCGCGCGGTGCGCGATCTCGGTGCGCGGTGCAGGCGCCGGCGGCGGGCGCTCCCGCAGGAGGCAGGCCGGGTTCCCACAGCCCGCCAGGCCGGCCGGGCCCCTTTGAAGTGGCCGCAGCTGCACACCCCGCCCCGCGGCTAATCCGGGCCGACGCGGGCGACCTGGTCCCCCCCCCGCATAGCAATAGTGTCCGCGCTGAATGGCACTGGCTAATTACCTCGCTCGCACCACCGCGGGTGAATGAGAGAATCCGACATTGTGCACGGCGAATGGAGAAAATAAGACAGCCATTGTCCTCGCACGCCAAACGAGGGTTTGATGTCGCTGGGGCGAGCGAAGCACCATTTCCCGCCACCCTATCCCTCTCCAGAGGTTCGAATTCCCTAGCTAGGCCTAGCCTCTTGCTCCCTCCGGTGAGGTGAAACTGAGAAAGCAATTCCTGTCCCCCAAAGAGAAGATGGACGAAACGGGAGCACCCGCTCCTGCTCCCACTACTCCTGGCACCTCAACCAGCCTTCTCTGTTCGCAGTCACCTCCTCTGGTGTCCCAGTTTCATGTCTGAGTCTGAAAGCCGGGAAGGCCTGCATTCACCAGGTCCTAATTAAATTTCGTAAGAACACTTGAAACCATTGACGGAACAGTGAGGAAAATCGTCCGCTTTGGGGTCCACCTGTGGGTCACCAACTGCAAGCAACCAAAAAGTTTAAAGAATGCTTGGAAGAGATTGAGGAAAGAGCCAGCAGGGCAAAATAACTCAGAAAAGCCTAGAAGAGGCAGAAGAAAACGGCAGGATGAAGTCTGGGAGGCCAGGAAGCAGGATTTGAACCAGGAGCCCTGAAGCCGCAGTTTTGAGGCAAACAACGGTCTTCCCTAGCAGGTTGGTGGACTGATAGTACCAGTGCGGGTTCCAGCCACAGATAGGTGAAGACAGGCTTCCCATCAGAAACCCCTCGAGCCTGAGGCATTTCATCATCTATTAAGATAGTCAGCTCAGCTAAGAAATCAATCAGAGCCGGGCAGTGGTGGTGCTCACCTTTAATCCCACACTTGGAAGACAGAGGCAGGCAGATTTCTGAGTTCAAGGTCAGCCTGGTCTACAGAGTGAGTTCCAGGACAGCCAGGGCTACACAGAGAAACCCTGTCTCGGAAAAAAAATAAATAAATAAAAGAAAGGAAAGAAAAGGAAAAAAAAAGAAATCAATCAGAACTAAGGGAAACTGATAGAGGTGGGCACATGGACAGCCCTGCTGCGTTAGACACTTTGTGCTGCATTGGGCGGCTGTCTTTTCGTCAATACCACAGAAGCCAGGTCTTCTGAGTAACATGGACAGCCCAACCTCCATGTCAGGGGTGACTTCCCGCTACCCTGTTCTGCCCTAGGGCTATAGGTGCCTGGTTTTAGTGAACTTCATCTTTTTGACACATACCAAAGAGTTCTCCCTGCGTGTGCAGGATTTTCTAATGCTCCTGTCATTGCAGCATCAAAGGCCCTTTGCTGGCAGCCACAGCCAACCCCTTAATTGGAGTAATCATCTACTTTGAGAAACAGCATTAAAGAACAGAGGGCTTGGGATGTAGCTCAGATAATAGTACACTCACACAAAGACCTGAGTTCAAACCCCAGGGCTGCATAAGCCTAGCACTCAGGAGGTGGGAAAATCAGAAGTTCAAGGTTATTCTCTGCTACTATGTAGTGAGGTCCAGGCCAGCCTGGGCTGTATGAGACCCTGTCTCAGAAGAGAATGGAACAACATTGGAAAGAATAAGTGAGCAACCACCAAGCAGGTCCTTGTGTTTAACATTACCAAGTACTAACTGTAATCACAGGTGAAAAGCAAGCATGGTTTTAAGTGTAGCTCATTGTTTTCCTTACTCAGTTCTGAAGCAAAGTTTATTAGAACTCTGGCCCTAGCCCAGATGTGATCACAGTGTTTTCCTTCATAACTCTAGGTAAATCTTTGTCATGGACTCCTATTTCTTCTGCCTGAGGCTGTATCGGACCTTTTAAGCCTGCTTGGCTTCACAACACCTGCTGCTGTGAACTACTTATGTTTGAAAGATCTGCCTAGTTAGTCAATTTAGAGAACAGCAGAACAAAACAAAGAGATAAAGCAGAGTCGCTTTGTATAGGGTAGAGGCAGGCGGTCTGGAGCTGCCCCCACCCGACCCATCCCCCACCCCTTTCTCCCCCTCTAGTTCTTGAGCCCCTTCTGTAGAGCCACAAGACTCTAGAGATGATGTTTAACGTTTTCCTACAGAGAAAAAGAATTTATCCAAGGAAACAGCTATAAGTAGCAGATCAGAGCCCATTTTTAATTTGATAGAGGCTACCACCTTCACTTCGTGCATGTGTGCACGCATGTGTGTACATGTGTTTGTGTGTGCAGATGCATGTACAGGCTACAGGATGAATGTCAGGTGTCTTCCTCAATCGTTCTTATTTTTTTAATTATCTTATTTTTTAGATGTTTTATTCCTCTGTGTGTGTGTATGAGAGAGAGAGACAGAGACAGAGACAGAGAGAGACACACAGAGAGAGAGGCGCATGCCATTGGAGGTCAGAAGAATGTGTCAGATACCCTGAAGCTGGAGTTACAGGCAGTTATGAGGAGCTACCTGGCCACTGGAAGTAGGTGCTAGGAACTGGTCTGGGGTCCTCTGGAAGAATATCAAGTGCTCCTATCGGCTGAGCCATTTCTCTAAACCCCACCACCTTCATTTTTGAGACAGGCTCTCTGGCTTACCTAGAGATCACCAATTTAGCTAACTGAAAAAATTGCCCAGTAAACCCCAGGGTACTCCTGTCTGTCTACCCAGCACTGGGACTATGGCATGCACTGCTGCATCAGGCCCTTAATATGGGTGCTGGAGATCAGAACTCAGGTCCTTATGCTTGTCTGGCACCACACCAAGTAAGTCATCTCCCCATCCTATAACCTTTATCTTATAAGACTCAAATGCTCAATCAAACAGAGATTACACTCGTGTGCATGCACGTGTGAGCCTTTGTAGCTGTTGAGTGCTTAATCCTCAGGTATAGTATAATTTGGAAGATGGTCCACTATTCAAAAGAAACAGGAAGCTCCAGCTCTGATTACACCCTTTACTTTTTACTGAAGCCCATTTCGTCTCATATACCAACCCAAATAAGTCACTTGTGAGAAAACCCTGCACAGGCAAGCACTCTGTGAGGAGGAAGACGAGGATAAGAACCGTATGGGTTTTTTTTTTCCCCCTTGACCATTTCCACAACAACATCCATCCGCCCATGGGATGCTTCAGCACTTCTATGGTTGTGATGTTTACGGGTGACAGGAAGGCGGCCATGTATATCCACAGTCCTTCCAAAGAGGAGGCCCAGGAACTGGAGGGGAAAGGGAGCTTTTGAGCACAAAGTCTGGCTTGTTGCTTCTTTTCAGGTTGAGGTCTGAAGCCTGGCATCCTGGAAACGCCTTTCACTTCCATAGGAGATAATCTCCAGTGGTGGCGCACAAGTGGGCCCTCGCTAAGACTGTGGGTGACTAGAATGGGCATTAAGGGTACAGTGCAATGGAGAGAGATCTTTGATTATCTTTGAGCTAAGAGCAGCCAGATACATCCACCGTGGACCCCGGATGTAGGGACTGAGAAGCTCCTGAGGGTGGTTTAGGGGAAGCTGCTCTGGAACACTTGGAGATAAACTCAGCTTTGTCCATCCTGGCTGTGGAGCTCCAGAGGGCAAGCAAATCACAGCAGGCAGGGCTCCTATCTTTTCTCATACCGAGTCCCAATTCCATCCTCAAGTACCAACTCCAGGTCAGGCACAGAGGCTACAGGAAGGAAGGATCCTCTCCTCTAAGTGTCTATAAATCAGAGGGAGAGCTGAGTCCTATCTATGCACCTGTCCCAGAAGGACTGAGGGAGGCTTCCTAAGTCTCCAAAGAGCAAATCGGTTGACACAACCTAGTAGATCTTCCTCAGAATGGCATGATAAAAGCAGCGATATGCTGTGCTTGGTGGTATATGCTTGTACCTCAGCACTTGCAGTTGTCTCAGAAGTAAAGATATCAGGCCTGGGCAGTTGGTAGCTAGCTTGCCAGCATGCAGGAGGTCCTGGGTTTGATCCCCAGCATTGTATAAACCAGGCATGGCGGCACGCGTCTGTAACCTCATTGCTTTGGAATCAGAAGTTCATGATTATTATTGGCTGCACGGCAAGTTCAAGGCTAGCCTGGGACACATTAGATCCTCTTTTAATAAAATAAATTAAAATAATTCATCCAATTAAACAGCAGTATCATTTATCTCATAAAGTCTTAATCCCAGAAACAGCAGGCAAGGTTGCTTGTAGTGATCTTAATTTCTGTCACAGTTTGATGAGAAAATGATTGACTTTGGAATCCAAGTCGGGAACAAAGGAAGGGGCAGGAATACCAAGCAGGCGCAATGCTAGACAAATTCCATATAATACCATTACTGGGTGACCTGAGGCAACAGAAGCAGAATATCCTGCGGGTGATACTACATGGGACAGGGCTTCTCTGGGGTGTGACATCATTATCAGAAATTTCAAGAAAATCTAGGTGAAGAGTGACATTCCATGTATGCTGGGATGTAAGAGACGTGGTGAAAATCCCCCAAAGGACGGGAGAAAATAAGCCAAATTTAAAGATGGCAGAAAAAGATGCAGGACTTGTTGTTTATTCCAGGGTTCCAACTCTCTAAGGTCCTATTCAACTCTGGCTCTGAAATTAAAACTCAAATCCCATTTGACCAATCAGCACATGGGAAAGAGCATCTGGCCCCTTGCTATTCTTGCTATTCTTGCATCACAGCCGTACATTCAGGACTGGGGACAAGGTTCTCAAGTTTTCAGGGCAGTGGTATGAGAAACAGACTAGTCAGGAGTCTGAGAAGCAGGGCAGGCAGGGGCAGTGTGGTGCGGAGCTGCGTCCTTCCTGTTCTGATGTGTTCTGGGCAGCATCACTGTCAGGGTGACACGCTCCCCCCATATTCAAGTTTGCTCTCCTATAGCCTCTGAGACCTTCTGCTTCTTCCCTCCCAATTTCAAATTGCAAATAGATTGTCAGGCCCAACTCCTCGGTCAGAAATCCTTGGCCAAGCCCATTGGGAAGAATGGAGCTGGGAGCCCAGGGCCTTATCTCTCGTCTACTTTCCCCTATAGTTCAGATTCCCAGGCTTCATGGAGGTTAAGTTTTTAGAGTTAACCAGGCAGAGATGTCCCTGCTCAAAATAACTGCTGCTGACTACCAGAGTAGGGAGCCTGAGACACTGGGTCCGGGATATCCAGAGCTAAGGAAGGAAACACACACAACGGCACAGATATACATTGTACTTACACAGACACTTAGGGCTGCAAGGATGACTTGGCAGCAAGGGGCTAATAAACTACAGAGATGGGGGGATGTGGGTTGGGAGGGGCATGGAGGGCTGCACGTGACCGACAGAGGCACAAGTATTGTGCCAATGAAAGTGTGAAGCCTCACACTCACTCACATACGTGACTTCAAGCTGAGTACTGGGCAGAACCAGAAGTAATAGGATTGGGTAAGACTGGAGCCTCAAGCATCATGGATGTCAGTCAGCTGAGTCCCAAGAGGGCCTTGGAAGCCATGGTCCCCTGCTCTTACTTCTCACTCAAGAGATACAACGACTGATCTGTTTTGGAGCCTCTCGCTCTCAGCTACTCCTCAGGAGTAAGGATCTCTGCCCTGTGCCCTTCCAGCAGATAGATACTCATTGCCCTTCCTTACTGAGTAGGCTGCCACATTGTTCAATGAGGCTAAGAGGGCAGAGGGACCACCATAGATTTCTCATTAGATCAGTGGGAAGGGGTGTTCATCTGGCCTCCACAGCAGGCTGGGGAGAGACTATAACCTTGGGCAGAGGTAGGCAGATAACCCCTGGAATCATTGGGCCATCAAGCCCCCAGGATTGTAGTTACTACCTTGGCCAGGGGACAGCACAAGGACAATCAGCAGCTGTAAGCTGCTTCCTCCAGGCTGACTATGGCTCGTCCCTGACACCCTCCTTCCCTCCCCCTCCTGCCAGGACCCCTGGGGAGAAGGAGCCATCACAAACCAAGCCAGTTCCTCTCCTGTGATTTGTTCTGAATTTTCAAACAAAGAGTAATTATGACAGATGCGGAGCAATCAGCATCATTATGCGTGGGGAACAAGAAAGTGAAAGGGAGCCCAGGGACCCTGTGTGGGGGGAGGGGAATTTGTCTTCCCTCCTCAGGAATGGGCAACTCCCACCACTACCTCCTGCAGCCCCAGCAAACCTCCTAACCTCCTTCCCGGGGTGCACTCCTGACTCTGCCCCTCCAGGAAGGTAACCAGTATTCAGGCCTACTTAGGAGTTCCCAGCAGCGGCTCAATGTAGGGGAAGAGGGACCTCCTTGGCTGGGGTTCTAAGCTTTTGCTCTCTCGTTCGTGTTCCTATCACCATGCGTTAGGGGTGTCCGGTGTATTCCAGTGAGCACTGTAGCAGGCCAACCTGGCTTTGACGTTCAGCTTCCTCACGTCCTCTGTACCCTCTAACAAGCTAATCAATCATCTTGGACCCCCGTTTCCCGATCTGTAACAGAGCACTAGAAATACTAATGTAACTCTTGTGGGAATTAAGTAAATGAGCCCAGAGAGGGTTTATCACAGAACAGCACTCCCATGACCACGACTACACTTTTTGTTATTATTAGCTGGTTTACTCATGTGCCGACTCATGGCCAGGCTCCTGTATCCAGTGTGCTTTGGGAACTCATGAAGTCTTCTGCGATCTGCCATGGGTGTCAGCCGTCCTCATCAGAACTGCAACCATGACAAAAAGCAAAATAGAGACTTACGAGTCCCAGTTTGTCCTAGGGAAGGGGCACAAGGGACCTCTCACCCTCTTTCGGAAGTAGGGGCCAGTGAGGTTCTTGGAGAAAGCCAGAATTCAGAGAGGCTACAAACCGGAAGGTTTCATAAATATCTGACATGGAAGTAGCTGGGAAAGGCCTGAAGAATCGGGTAGAAAGATGGGGCTGTGAGAACCTAGATACAGACTGCCCTGATTCAGGCTGGAAGAACAGTTTGCTGCCCAGGCTGAAAGACTGGGAGGCCCTTGGGTGCCCTAGACACCTCAGTTTTTTTGTTTAAAAAACTGTTTTAAAATTTTAATGTGTCTGCATGTGCATCTGTATGAGTGTATGCCACATGTGTAGGCGGCCCGCAGAGGCCAGAAGAGAATATTGGATCCCTGGGACTAGGATTACAGACAGGTGTGAGCAGCTTGATGTGGGTGCTAGGAACCGAACCCAGGTCCTCTGGGAGAGTGGCAGTTGCTCTCATCTTCCCAGTCCTGAAGCCTCGGTTTTAAGTCTCTAAGCCCAAGTGTGGTAATGCATGCTTGTAATCCTAGCCCTATGAAGACAGAGAAGACAGCCATGAATTCAGGATCAGCCTGGGCTTCGTAGGAAGACGCTGCACAACAAACAAACAAAGTGAAGCTAGATTCACTCTCCAGTTTCTTCTGGTTTTTCTTGGAGACTAGGAAGGCCACTCAGGTTGCAGCGGGCCGAGTACTTTTCTGCAGCATCCCCGGCAGTGAAAGAGCTACAACTTGGTTCTCTCTCATGGTGGTCTGCCCCTCACCTGCCCCTCCTCTGCGTTTAGGTGGTCTGGTCTCCATCTGCCCACCCCAAGTCCCCAGGGCCTCTTGGTAGTCTCCACTCCCCCACATTCCAGTGGCCTTGGGGGCAGCAGCCAGACCAGAAAGTCCAGTTTCTATCCATTATCAGCTGCTAGCATCTCTTTGCAACCCAACACCAGCATTCCAGAGAGCAGCCTAGGGCTGCCCCAGCTCACAGTCAGGGTCAGTGTCCAGCTAGGGGGCAGCCAGGTTCTCAGATTCCTCCCAGTGAGGACTGACCTCTGGGGAGGCCCTGACTTGTGGGGGAATCTGTGAAGCCCTTCTTTTGGGGTCCTCTTTGAACCTCCCCCTTTGGCTCTCTGCTGAGGGGATCTGTCCCACAGCAGAGGGTTCCCTGGAAGCAAAGAAAGTTAGAGAAATCACTATGGAGAAAGGTAGGCAAAGAGGCAGACCAGTGAAGGGGGAAGGAAGGGCTGAGGAGAAGCTAGGGGAAACTGACCCTGGAGTTTATTAACGGCAAACACATCAAAGTCACCTCAGAAGGAGGCAGAGGTGGAAAGTGGACGGATGTTCTGAGCAGCAAAGAGACAGAGGTGGTGATGGGCGGAGGTGGGGTCCAAGTCTCTAACCAGACTCTCCTCTGCCTGAACAAGGCCAGCCTGTGCCTAGGGTCAATCCACCTGCCCCTCTAGGTCCTCTACAGGCCTTTTCCTACCTTCTTAGCATTGGACTTCAGGTGTCCAGGAGTCCCTCCTTGGGAAGCAAGTACACAGCTGTTCTCCCCTTCATTTGAGAGTAGCAAATATCAGAGTTTTAGCAAGACTTGGGACAGGACTCACAAATGGGGGAGAGGTTCCTTGGGGACTTGTCCTTAGGCTCACTTGGGATGGCAGATGGATTTGGGGACCCACCTAATGAATAAAAACTATGAGCTAGATGGCTGGGGAGCTATGGCCATGCCCTGACCTCACCAAGCAATGACCCACGGATCACCTGCCCCCCCCCCCCCCAAGGCTACAGCTGTAGGGTGTCACAGGTAAGCTGCACACAGGGCAGACATTTTCGATGGAATCCGTGCAGTTTAAACAAAGACAGGGGGGAGCTGTCTGCTGTCCGGTTTGCTATTCTGGGTATCTTCCTGTTTCATTCCACTTTTATTAAGGAGGTCTAAAATAACCTTCAAGCTACTGTGCAAAAGTATCTCTTCAAGACTCTCTCTCTCTCTCTCTCTCTCTCTCTCTCTCTCTCTCTCTCTCTCTCCTGCCTGCAGGGGCTCTGGAGAGGAGAGAGAAAGGCGATACAAGCAGGCCAGGAGTGAAAAAGTCCTTTCTCCCTAGGGGTGGGAAGGGGGCAGAGGGTTAAGGGGGGCTGGGGGCCTGTTTCATTTGCAGGCTGCAAATGCCTCTCCTATTCACGGGCCCACATTCCCAGCCCAGGCGCCTGGCCACTGACAATGAGGGGACAGGAACAGAGAAGATTTGCACATTGTGTTTAAGGGGCCAGCTGGCTGCCTGCGACAGTGGAGCCAAGGTGTGGGAACCAGAAGCACTCAACTTCCACACTCGAGTCCTGCGGGTGGGGTGAGGGGCAGCCCTGAGCCCTGCACAGAGCTGGAGGCCTCCCTCCCATCAGGCCAAAGTGCCTGGGGCTGCAGGACCCATCAGGCCAGAGAGGAAGGTCCAAGGCAGGAGATCCAAGACCCTCCTCAGAGGAGAATCAGGCAGCTGAGTGAGTGAGTCACACCCCATCTGGTGGGGTCCACAGGGCTTCAGTTCTTCTAGAGAAGAGCAGGCAGCCCACGATCCTGCCCATATGAGCACATGGTACTTTTAGATCCAGTTTGCATGCTCATGGCCTCTGTTCCTCGGAACTATGCTATCAACCGAGCAATTTCAGAAATGAAGGGGGGGGGGGGAGGGAAGAGAACACACTTTGAGCCCAGAAGGCCACATTTTCATTTAGATTTTTACCAAGCTCCTCAGGCAGGGGATGTGAGAAATACAAAAACTGAGAAGCCCCCCCAGGAGCTTAAAATCTAGCCGAAGAGACAGATGGAGTGTGTAGCTATAAAACTTAACAATACAGACAGCCATTGCCAAGGCTCTAACCTGAATGCCACAGAGCACAATTGTTCCCAGCATAGGAGAGGAGATGGAAGAAAGGACTGTAAGTTAAAGGACTGGGGAGGAACGGGGTGCAAAGGGCAAGAATGGACAGGGGAAAGGCACAGCAGAGGCAGGTCCGCCCTGAGAGCCTTACACAGAGATAGGCCTGTGTGAGCCACAGTCTCAGTGAGCTGTTTACGCACGGGGCTCCTGAGGTCCCAAGAGGGCCTTTCCACTCTCCTTCTCTTCTTTTTCTATAACCCCTCAAAACTTACTCAAGAGTGCCAAACAGTGATCTACATGTGGGCTTGGGAAACAGTCTAGTCAGCAAAGTACTTGCCTTGCAAGCATGAGGACCTGAGTTCAAGTCCCAGAACCTGCTTGTAGGAAAAAAAAAGAGAGAGAGACATCAGTCCTGGTGCTAGGGAGGTGGATACAGGCGGATCCCCGGAGCTCTCTGGCTGGCCAGCCCACTCTACCTTGAGAGGTCCAGGTCATCAAGCAACTCTGTCTCAATACAACCAGGTGGGCTGTGTGTGGTAAGCCATGGTTTGAATTCCAACACTAGGGAGACAGAGGCAGGAGGATCTCAAAGATTTCGAGGCCAATCTATTTTACACAGTGAGACCTTGTCTTAAAAGAATAAAAGCAAAACAAAAAATAAACCCAGAATAGATGGTACCTACAGAATGACACCCAAGACTGTCCTTATGGGTCCACTCTCATATGTGCACACATGAACACAAACACACACACACACACACACACACACACACACACACACACACACACACGACTGTCGAGTAAAAGGGGCTGACCCTCCCCATTTATCACATCATGAGAGAGGTGAACTCCCAGTGGGAAGTATGTCTACGTGTGGGCACTCACTCACTAGCTGACACTTCAGCTTCAATGCCTGTTTCTTGCCCTGACAGTAAACAGATAGTGTTTGAAAAGCAGCGAAGGCCATTTCCTTGGGTTCCCTCACTGAGTTACCCTTCAAGGAGAGTGGGAACGCTTTAGTTCCACACCTGGGCCTGGACAATGAACTTCCAGGTGATGAAGACCTTCACAAATAACAGCCCCGGGGCCAAGACCCCCTTCCACACCACCCACTGCTTTACTCAGAGCTTTGTAAATACACTGAGTCTCCCACCAAGTGCCTCCCCCAGAAGCTCCTGCCCATACTTCTGGCCCCACCCAAAAGTAGTTCCAGACTAAACAACCATCAATCACGTGGAAAGAGGATCCAGAGATGGCCTGCCTTCTCTCCCTCACGAATCCTGAGAACGATTCAGCTCTTGGAAGTTCCTTTGGGTCTGATCTCTGGGTCCCTTCCTAGGAACCACGCCACAGCCAAGACTGGAGTCACAGCTCAGAACAGTAATAGCTCATGCTGTTGGTTCCTCATCAACAGTCAAGAGCCCTAGCTATGGCCTGTGCCGAGTGCTTCATGCACATGTCCTAGGGAACCTGGGGCTCCAAGAGGTTAAGTGTCTTGCCCAAGGTCTCAAAGCCAGTGGGTAGCGGGGGCCAAGACCCACAGCCACCAAGCCCAGATCTGTATGCTCTATCAGCCTACATCTGAACTCACTGCTAGGCCTGCCCAGCCTGGCTTGATTGTAGGCATAATGTTTTTGTAGACTGTAAAGTTTACTTTTGTGTTATTCAAATGCTGATTTCTCTGCCCTCATATCTTGTTTCAATCCAGACACGGCATTGAAATGCGTATATCAAGAATCCTCTGTCTCAGGTTTGTGTAAACAGTTCTCACCATTTATTCTCTGCCTTGTCAATAAATGCTGATCACCCAATGGCTGGGCAGAATAGAGACTAGGCTGGGACACCTGTCATCCAGAGGAAGGAGGATGTGGAGAGAGGGAGATTCAGATGAGCTGGGAGGATGGAGGATTTGGAGCCATGAAGAAGGGGTCCAGAAAGAGATCACGGAAACACACCTGAAGCCTAAGGAGCCACATCAATAATAATATTCGAGTATCATGGGATGGGGCTGGGAGGCAGCCTGATTAGCACAGAAGGTTAAGGTAGATCATTTAACTGCCCAGCTATTGAGGTGCAGCTTTAGATAATTCTTGGTTTTTCTGTGTGATTATTGGGGACTAGCATAAGGTAAAGAAATATAGCCGCTGGATTAATTCACTGCTAATATTTATATTAAAGATAATTCATTAACACTTGATAAGTATGCATCTGGCATCGGTGGACAACACCCACCACTACCCACGATGCTCATTATGCTTTTCCTAGGCATCAAGCCCTTTCTGCATACCTGGAAGAATGTTCCCAAAGCCCAGATACATTGAGGGGAGGGATTACAGCCTTTGTCCAAATGAGTATACAAGCAACATTTGCTCAGAGCCTCTGCTCAGTGAGTGGCAGAGCTGGTTCAAGCCCACCCAGCCTCTGCCCCTGAAACCCTTGCTCTATAGACTTCACTTGGCCACCTGCAGTTTCTCAAAGTAGAGATTATGACGTAAGACTGGGTGGCCACTTAAGAGTCAGTTGTGGGGGTGGGGAAGAAAAAAAAAAGAGTCAGTTGTGGGTCAGCAGCATTGACATCACCTGGGCTCTTATTAGATGCAGAAATTCAATCCTTGTCTTGATGCTTAGATTCAAAATCATACCTAACCAAGACTCTCCCCTACCCCTTTGGGGGGGTTGTCAGGATGGGTTCAACTTGGGGAATCCTGCACTTGATCACAGGGTGTTTCTCTTTTATTCTTTCATGAGATTGGGACCAAGAATCAAGAGGCAGGGCGGAGAGCATTTACTGACGAGCAGAGAGCTAGGAATAGATCACTTACTTATCTCTGCCTCCTAAGACTAGCCTGCTTCCCTGCCTTTTTAAACTTTTATATGTACGGATGTTTTGCCTGCTGGCATGTCTATGTGCCACATCTGTTCCCAAGGAAGACAGAAGAAACATTATATTCTCTGGCACTGGAGTTACGGACAGTTGTAAACTGCCACATAAGCGCTAGGAATTGAACCTGGGTCCTTTGGAATACCAACAAGTGCTCTTAATCACTGAACCATGTCTCCAGCCCTAAGGGGGCTGTTTGGAGTAAATCAGGCACAAAAATCTCATTCAGCAAGAGGGAGTCAATGCATGCATCCCTCCAGAGGGGATAGCAGAGGGTCTCTGTGGTGGTTAGGTCAGGGAAAGCTTACAATAGAACATGGAGCCCATAGTCTCATGGCCTGGTAGATTTCCCTGGAGCTTTCTTTGAATGCCAACAATTGAGAAAGCCCGGACTGGGAGTGGAATCAGGCAGTTTGCTTCGTCCAGAGACTACCTCAGTGGCAACCAAGATTACATTGAAAGACTTAGTCTGTGAAGCTCAATTTAAACAAACATGGCATTTTTGTTGACATGTTTTGTTACTGAGTGTCTCTTGTTTGTCAGGCAGAGTTGAGGATACACTGGTCCTTGTGACTCTTCCTTCACAGTAGGATGGCATGTATGCCTGTGTCATGGTCCAGGAGATTCGGTCAAGGGAACACAAACTCCACATCAGCAACTCTCAGTTTTCAACCCTCATGCTATTGGCCTGTGAGACAGCAGGCAGAGAGTCCAAGAGCCCTGAGATCACACTTGGGAGCTTAGAACCTTGATCCCAACTTGAAGTTCCAAGGCTAAGTCAGCCTAGGGCAGAGCCCAGCTTTGGGCAGAAGTGGACAGGGTGCCCTCTGGCCTAGGGCTTGGATGCCTTAGCAGGCCTGCCTATACGCAGTACCAAGCAAGCTCACTACTTCTACCCAGCCAACTCCAGAGTTCACAGGGAAACAGGGGGGCTTAGAGGCCACCCTCCCAGATCCTACAACATCTGCAGTGCCAGCAGGCAAGGCTAGGGGATGAAAGCCAAGGAGAAAACTGAGGCTGAAAATCAGTTTGAAGCTTTCCAGGAACATCAGCCTGTGAAGTAAAAAGATGGAATCGCTTACACAGTTGCTTGGGGCCAAAGCAAGTCCCCAAGGGGCACAGACCTAGAAGGGAGGGGCAGAATATACATCAGACCATGTTTCTGGGACCCCCAAAGAATTAACCCCAAGCTAGCCCACACACAGCTCAATTCCTTACCTTTCTAGAGTTGAAAGAAACAAAAACTTTTCTTTTTGGGGGGGAGGGAGAGGGTCTCTTTAATTAGCCTTGGGTGTCCTAGAACTTACTATATAGACCTGACTGAATTCACTAATATAGACCAGGCTGGCCTTGAACTCACAGAGGTCTGCCAGAAAGGTGTAAACTACCATCCCCAGTTCAAACAAAATATCTTGAAGTTAACATCACATACAGAAAAACATCTAGTAGTAGGGAAACGGCTCAGTCAGTAAAATTCTTGCTCACACTGGTGAAGACCTGAGGTCAGCTCTCCAGAACAATGTAAAAAGCTGGACCATGGCTGGGGAGGTGGAGGCAGCAGGATCCCTGGGACTTGCTGGCCAGTTGTTCTAGCTAAATCAGCCAGCTCTGAACTCAATGAGAGACACCATTTTAAAAAGGAAGGTCAATAGTTGAGGAGGACACCTGACATCAACTTCTGTCCTCCACACATATGTGCGGAGGACAATCCCCTCATGTAAACATACATGAACGTGTACACACATAACACATATACAAGGAGGCTGAGAGGAAGATTGCTAATCTAGTATTAGTTTAAATCCCTGGTTTGATTCCCAGCATAAAAAAAGAGAAGAAAAAACACACCTCCCCCCCATAGTTCTTCTCTTTCCTAAGCCTTTACCTCCCAGGATCCTTTGGGGTGATGCAAAGACCCAACAGGCCTCTACCTTTCTGCACTAAAACAGGCTATGGCATTGTGGAAGGACTCATGACCTTCCAGGCCATCACTGCGACCCAGAAGACTGTGGGTGGCCACTCTGGGAAGCTGTGGCATGATGTCTGTGGGCCTTCCCAGAACATCATCTCTGTGCCCACTGGCACTACCAAGGCTGTGGGCAAGGTTATCTCAGAGCTGAGTGGGAAGCTCACTGGCATGGCCTTCTACGTTTCTACCCCCAGTATGTCTGTTGTGGGTCTCACATGCCACATGGAGAAAGCTGCCAAGTATGATAAAATTGAGGTGGTAAAGGGAACTAGAGAGATGGCTCAGCAGTTAAGGGCACTGTTTAGGACTTCCAGAGGTCCTGAGTTCAATTCTCAGCAACCACATGGTGGCTCACAACCATGCCCTCTTCTGGTGTGTCTGAAGACAGCTACAGGATATTCATATACATAAAATAAATAAATACATCTTTTAAAAAGAAAGGTGGAGAAGCAGGCATCCAGGGGCCCACTGAAGAACATCCTGGGCTATACTGAGGGCCAGGTTGTCCCCTAAGCCTTTAACAGTGCCACCCACCCTTCCACCTTTGATGTTAGGGTTGTCATTGTTCTCAATGACAACTTTGTGAATCTCCTTTCCTGGTATGAAAACGAATATGGCTACAGCAAGAGCATGGTGGCCCTCATGGCCTACATGTGGCCTCCAAGAAGTAAAAGGCCTGGGACCACCCATCCCTACAAGAACAGAGAGAAAGAGAGAGGCCCTTGGATGATAAGGAGTCCCTGTCCGAACTCAGCCTCCCTCCCAAAAAACTGAGCATCTACCCTCAAAGTTTCCATTCCAGACCCACAGAAGAATTTGGGGGCTTAGGGAGCTCTACTTTCTTGAATACCATCAATAAAGTTCACTGTACCCACAAAGCGAATGAAAGAAAGAAAGAAAGAAAGAAAGAAAGAAAGAAAGAAAGAAAGAAAGAAAGAAAGAAAGAAAGAGGCCATGGAGGTAGGCAGCTTTTTCCTGGGAAGTCTCATTCCTGCCATCCCCAGACTCCAGGTCTTCCTCTGGTTTCCACTCACACACCCCGCCATCTGCTCAGAGGCTGCATCAGTCTCCCTTGCCTGGTGGAGAGGGCCAGCGCCAGGGGTGGCTGAGCCAGAAGTGATTCCCATCTCCAAGTCCAGGGCTGCTTCCCAGCAAGCTCCATATGGGGGCCTGGATCGGTCTTCCTCAGAACAAAGGAGGCATCCTCAGCCCAGCAAGAGGGCTCCTGCCTGGAACAATTCATCACTCACCAGCCTGTTCACAGTAACAGTGCAAATGTCCTCTGAGCCAGGAAGGAACTTGTCAGCACTCAGAGGGAAGGAGGCAGCATGCCATAGGACTTAAGCGGGAGGAGATAGAATTCAGGTTGCCCAGGCCACAGTCTGACTCTTCTGCCTCCCAGAATGTCACCACTGAATCCCACCCTCCTCCAGGCCCAGATTTCTCATCTCTAAAAGGGGAGTGCTAGCACATGTCTCCTCAGTCATTGTGAAGATTCAATGAAATAAGTCACATAAAGCATTCTGGGTACCCAGCATGCAGCAAGTACTAAATAATGCTGGCTAGCATTATTTCCAAAGCCACAGCAGCGTTTTAAGGAACAGCTGCCACCCTGAAGTCCAGAGATCTAGGATGGAGAACCCTGTTCACTGGCCTCAACTCTTGCTGCTTTTCAAGAGCAGTTTCCTTCTTTCCTTCCCTCATATGTTCCTCCCTTTCTTTCTACTCTCTTCCTGCTCCTCCAATAAATCTCTTCCTGACATCCATCCATCTATCTATCCATCTATCTATCTATCTATCTATCTATCTATCTATCTATCTATCTATCTATTGTGTGCATCTCAAGTGGGGCGTGTGTGTGTGCGTGTGTGTGTGTGTGTGTGTGTGTGTGTGTGTGTGTGTGTGTGTGTGTAGGCCAATTTCAGGTGTCTTCCTCAGCACACTGTCCACCTTGTTTCTCTCCTTGGTACCTAAGTCTTGCCAATTCAGTCTTGCGCTGGCTGGACAGTGAGCTTCAAGAGTCCTCCTGTCTCCAGTTCCTCAGCACTAGGATTCAGGCTGCCACGACCATATCTGGCTTCTAATAAGGGCTCTAGGGATCAGACTCAGATCCTCAAGCTTGTGTAGCAAGTAGTTTGCCAACTCAGCTGTTTCTCCAGCACCTTCCATATGTTTTTGTTGTTTTGCTTTTAAAGAAAAATTTTGACTGGTTTGAGACTCCATTACCGGCATAGTGAAGTCTTATCCTACTCAGAATGTTTCAAAGTTAACCTATAATTAAAATTTTCATGTCATTAAAATGTTTCTTCAAAAATCTAAGTGCCCCCACAGAATAAGGCAAATTTTTCTATGTTTAAACACTAGAACCATATTCAATGGACCAGGATACTTGTGTATGACAGACACATGAAAACCTTCATAAACCAAATGAAGACATGGATGAGGCCCTGCCTCCAGTCTGTGAGTCTTTGGCTACATTCTTGTCAGTTTACATTCCAGTCACGAAAAAAGAGCACATGACATCACCGTGCCATCCAAAGTCACCACTGTGCCATCTGTCACCTGAAACAATCTAGAAAGTTTTTTCTTTTGAGCTTTACAAAATAAGCCTCCTCCTGGCCCTCATGATGTAGGCTGACCCTGGTCACCAGGCTGGTTTATACAAAGGGAAAAAAGGGACATGTACTTACTTGCAGCCTGGATACGAGCCTTCCGACTGACCAGCAGCCCAAAACGGTTCTGAGCCACACATTCATAGTCACCCTCATCTGAAGGGCTACCTCCTTGCTCCAGCCTGAAGTGGTGGATCAGCAAGGAGCCATTGGCCAGTAGGGTGGCATGGGTGTCCTCCGGCAGCTCTGCTCCATTCTTCCTCCAGGAGACTTGCACTGGAGGGGTGCCCTCCACTTTGCAGTCCAGCACTATGGGCTGTCCAGGGTTTGCAATATCATCATTTGGCTCCACAGAAAATGCCAGCTCAGCAGAATGGCCCAGACCTGAATTAGGGAAGGGAAATGGAAGGAAAGGAGATGTGAGCATGGAGTAACATACAGCCAGGAAGCATTCCATACACAGAGATGTCAAGTTCCATGGTTCCATGTACCCACCGAATGCCTGCGGTGAATCTGTCAGCTTAATAGGAGTCCCTATTGTACATGGAAACTGCATGTATTACAAATGCCATACTGTGCAGTGTTTTCCTTAAATCCAACCACTGTAGAAGAATGAAAACCATTTATACCACTTGCTCTTTCACGAATCAGAAAACCAAACCCTGGAGATGTTAGGTGGCTTGCCCAGGACCTCACAATTGGTTTTTGCAAATCTGAGGCTTGGAGGTTTGGAGCGATGGCTCAGTGGTTTAAAGCACTGGCTGCTCTTCCAGAGGACTCAAGTTCCATCGCCAGCACCCACATGGGGACACAGCAATCATCTGTATCCAGTTTGAGGATCTGATGCCCTCTACTGGTCTCCATGGGAGCCAGGCATAACGATGCATGGGCATGTAAGGAAGAAAAACACCCACACACATAAAATGAACTAAAATTTAAGAAGAAAATCAGAGTCTCAAAAGCAAGACTGGTCTCAACACTGTTACCACTTTTGTGATCACCCTGCACAGAAGCCTCACAGATTTTCAGGATGTAATCTTAAAAATTCAGTGTAATCCCAGCTTCCCCCATCCACTATTTAAATCAAGGAACAGCAACGTGGCTTGTGTCACATGGTTGTTTGACATGATTAACAAGAGAGCACTGCAGAAATTAAAATCCCTAAAGCAGTGCAAAGGGCTGAGATGTAGCTCATTTGGTAGAGCATTTGCCTCGCATGCATAAAATCCTGGTTTCCTTCCCCAGCACTGAAACCCAACATGGTGGCCTGTAATACCAGCACTGGTGGGGTGGAGGTGAGAGGACCAAGAATTAAAGTGTGGGGCATTTTGGCTTTTCACATACAAGGGAGACAACGATGTCCCCTCATTGTGATTAAAAAAGAGAAAAAGGAATTAAGCCTTGTGTGGGGCACACACCTTCAATCCCAGCACTCAGGAAGCAGAGGCAGGTGGATCTCTGATCTACAGAGGAAATTCCAGGGCAGCCAGTGCTACACAAAGAAACCCTGTCTCGCTGGGCAGTGGTGGCGCACGCCTTTAATCTCAGCACTTGGGAGGCAGAGGCAGGTGGATTTCTTAGTTCGAGGCCAGCCTGGTCTACAGAGTGAGTTCCAGGACAGCCAGGGCTACACAGAGAAGTCCTGTCTCGAAAAACAAAAACAAAACAAAACAAAAAGTGGTGTATTAAAGAAAAGAAAACTACATTAAAAAAGAAAGAAAGAAGGAAGGAAGGAAAGAAAGAAAGAAACCCTGTCTCCAAAAACCCCCTAAAAAGTGGAGTGAAATAGAAATAAATCAGGTTTCCATTTGCTGGTAATACTATCAGAGACTTGGTCCAGTGCTTGGTAGGGAGCCCCAGGTATGGACCCAGTATTTAGGGTGCAGGCTGTGTGTGGCCCGTCCCCCTTACCCCATGCTCTGGGTGGCGCTCCTCTGGCCTTTGTTATAAGGAGCTGGAAAGAGTAAACATCAATTTACATTTCCCAAATTTAACAGAAAGCGCTTGTATACCTAGAATCTTCACTCCCAGGTAACCTCAGGATAAAAATGAGTGGGAGGCAGGTGTGGGAGGGATGAATGAATCAGGGCCCAGGCGGAAGGAATAGGCTCTCATATCCCAGAGGCGACAGCAAGTCTCTCCAGCAAGCAATTTACCATATCAGTTATGCCTTCACTCCAAGAGAAGCAAGCCCTCCTGGTCTAAGGGAGCGGGCACTGAGCCCCCACCTCACATTTCCTGAGAACTAGTGATCCTGGACCCGGCTCCTCCCTCGCAGACTCAAGCCCTTCCCTGCTGGGTGAGACCTAGTCATGGTGGAGGGTCTAGGCATTGCCTCCAATGTAGGATAAGGACAGTTTAAGACATTGGAGGCTCACACTCTTTCAAATCCGTCGCATCCTCCACATATCCTAAGTTTGAGCCTCTCCTCCCCCAATCCAACCCTGCTATAGCTACAGGGAATAAAGTTTCTCTCGGGTGCAGATGCAATATTGTGCTTTTTGGGAAAGAAGGAAAGGAAAGAGAATAGTCCAAATGCGTGCCTGCGAAGGGCTTAAGAAAGAGTGTGAGGGCTTAGATCCACACCCTTCTTGGGTGAGATGAATCTTTTACAGCCCGGGAGGAAGCGACGGGTGGTCGGGCGAATCCAGGGCAGGGACTTCTAGAGAGCTCCCTCGGGAAAGGGCGGGGCCCTGGGCAGCACCGCTGGCTGGTGCTTGCCCTGGGGACAACACCTCTCCTCCAGCTCTCCCAGCTCTTGGCAGGGTTGCCCACTCGGCCCACCGGGAATCTTTCTTCGTCGGATACCCCCGAACCCAGTCCCAGCTCTAAATCCTGGGGGATGCCTTCTCAACCCAGTGCAGGCGAGTCCCAGACCCGGGATCCTATACCCCGATCTGCCGCTTCCGGCTTCGTTCTCCTCGGGCTACTCAGGGTCCCCAGCCGGGAACTGCGCACCCGAGCTCGCTTTCCTCGGTTGGGACTCGTCCACTCTTTCTCCTCCGGCTTGTTTCCTCCACTCCTCCTCCACTCCGCAATGTCAGCATGCCTTTCTAACTCCCGCTTTGCCCCGCTCCCAGCTCCTCTGTCCAGAATCGGGGTCCTGCCCTGAACCTATCCTGAGACCCCGAGGCGCAGAGAACCGAGCCCCGGCCCTCTCCTGGGATTCTCCCCCGGAATCCCCTGCAGTCCTTCAAACTACCGGCAGCCCTGCCGGAGTGGGTCTACCCGTGCCCGCAGCGCGCTGTCCCACCAGGTCCCTCCAGCACGCGCTCCTAGCGCAGGTCCTGGCAGTATCCCGGGGTCCGCCCCTCTCGCCTGGGTCATGAGTCCCGGCTCACCCAGGCTTGGCGCAGGCAGCCGCAACAGCAGCAGCAGTAGCAACAGCAGCGGCGGCGGCAGCAACTGCGGCAGAAGCCGGGGCCGGCGCAGCGCGGGCGGGCGGCGCGGGGACGCGGTGCGCGGCTCAGCCATCGGTCTCTCGTCCGCTGGGCTCGGCGACGCGCGGCGCTGTTCAGGAGGTTGGGGGGTCTCACGGGCTCACAGCGTCCCACGGGGCCGGCGCCGGGGCCGGGGCCGGGGCTCGGGCCGGGGCCGAGCCCGGGCGGCGGGAGGCTGGGGCCGCATGCCGGCCTTAGCGGGAATCCGGTATCACGGAGAGCGCCGCTTGCGCCATCTTGCACCCACCGCGGCGATCTGTCAGCCGCGCCCGGGGTGCGCGCTCTGCACTCCGCCCGCGCCCGCACCGCCCTCCTCCTCTGCCCGCCGCCCCCCTCTCCTCCCCTCCCCCAGCCCCCTCTCCCCGGAGGCCGGGTCTGGGGAACAAAAGAGCCGGCGAGCGCTTTAAGCGGCCGGACATTCCCGGCTGCGCAGCGGACGCGCCCCCTGCGCTTTGAACTGCAGCGGGAGCTGCCGCGGCGATCCAGGCTGCAGTAGGGTATCCGCTCCTCGTGGTCCGTCGGACTTGAGAATCTGGGAAACTGAAGACTGTGAGAGAGGGTCCCAGCTGCGGAAAAACACGCAAAGCTGAGGGATTTGCTTTCCCCCACTTTCTCTGCGATGCCCTTTTCCACTATGTCCAACTCTGTTTTAAAGACAATTCACTTAAAACTGCTCAAAGTTGTTAGAGTTTCGGTATTCTCTACGTTGCTTGTCCTGTTCAAGTAATGGGTCGTGTATCTTCAAGGCTGGCCTCTCAAGACTGAGTAAGTTAGGGCACTCCAGTAGGCGATCTGGGAAGAGCAACCCTAACATGACAATAAGAGCCATAGAAACCCGGAACCCCATCCAGTTCTGCCTGCTGTCCAGCCCAGTCATTCTCACTGGGTTGATCTGAAACCTGAAGACAACACTATCTTCCCTCAACTTTGCAGATCTTTAAAAGCAAAGGTCCAGGCAAATGACCTGATAGCTGGGTAAGCACACTGGAAGTTACAGTCGCCAGCACCATCTCTTTGCCATATCTATCTCACATATGGGAAGACAGCTGTTCAGAGAGACATATATGTTGCCCAAAGAGATGTAGAGTCTTGTCTTTTTACTACTGTATGCAGCCATGTGTTGGGTCCAGCTTGATGGGTGAGTCCATCAAAATTACAGAGCACCTACTTACTCTTCTTGGTGGTAGTGTCTGTCTCTGGCAGGACTGGGGGGTAGGAGTGTACTAGCTTCTCACTTCTCATAGCTCAGCATGGCCTTGAATTCACTTTTAGTAGAGGGGGACCTTGGATTCTTTAATCCTCCTGCCTCCACCTTCCAAGTTCGAGGATTACAAGTCTTTGTCACCATGCTTTGGTACAGGTGAGTAAAGAAGGCACGGGGTCAAGGAATGGTTCAGCAGGGAAAGGAACCTGAAGCCAAGCCTGATTCACCAGCTGAGTTTCAATTCCTAGAACCTACATGGCTGAAGGAGTAAATGACACCCATAGCAAATTGTTCTCCGACAGCCAGTCACACTTGCTCCATGGCACATGTACACACACACACACACACACACACACACACCACTCTAAATAAATAAAATGTCCTGAAATTCTCTAATTTAAAAAACGTTCAGAAGAGCCTGGGATAATGGTGCACATCTTTAATACCAGCACTTGGGAAGCAGAGGCAGGTGTATATCTGTGAGTTCAAGACCACCCTGATCTACATATAGAGCTTTTGGGGGTTTTTTGTTTTTTTGTTTTTGTTTTTTGAGACAGGGTTTCTCTGTGTAGCCCTGGCTGTCCTGGAACTCACTCGGTAGACCAGGCTGGCCTCAAACTCAGAAATCCACCTGCCTCTGCCTCCTGAGTGCTGGGATTAAAGGCGTGCACCACCACTGCCCGGCTACATATAGAGTTTTAGGGCAGCCAAGGCTACACAGTGAGACCCTGTCTAAACAACAACAACCAAAACAAAACAAAAAGCCAGGCAGTGGTGGCACATACCTTTTTTTTTTTTTTTTTTGGTTTTTCGAGACAGGGTTTCTCTGTGTAGCCCTGGCTGTCCTGGAACTCACTCTGTAGACCAGGCTGTTTTTTTTTTTTTTTTTTTTTTTTTTTTGGCACATACCTTTAATCCCAGCACTCAGGAGGCAGAGGCAGAGGATTACTGTGAATTTGGGGTCAGCCTGGTCTATAG
>CM052706.1:53227603-53319927 GCA_028551405.1 Uromys caudimaculatus
AAATAAATAACAAAACAGAATACTTTCAGGCCCCTAGAAATCAGATGTCTGTCCACAGGCAGATCTGCATTAATATGAGCCTGAGAAGACAGCCTGGAATCCTGTGAGAGTGAAGAGATTCCAGAGCAGAGACCCCAGTCTGCCATAGCCACAAAAGGATTCATTGAGGAAGGGCCAGGGAGGTCTCTACAGACAACAGGGAAGGTGGTACTGAAGAAGGGGCCTCCCTGGGGCTGAAAGTCCTGGAATGCCCTCCTGCAGGCCTTGAATCATCAACCACCCCTTACTGGCATGTTCTGGACTCCAGAGAGGTCAAATTGGTGTCCTGAATTGCTGTCATTTTAAATTCATCTTGACAAGTGTTTAATTCTTCTTTATCACAACCCTTGGTCTGAAAGTGATATGCAAATAATGGCTATTCTGCCTCATGCAAAATGTGCAGTATCTCTCTGTATGATCTGTCAATCAACTCTGAGCCTGGCCCTCCAGACACTTTGGGGGTGGTCCTGGGCATGACAGCCTCTGCTGGCCTATGATTCCTTCTAATGAAAAGGCACTTTCTAGGCTCCTTAAAGATCTCAGCAGAGGGCAGCTGTCAGCTGTGATCCTGAGATGTGTGGAGTACGGGTCTGAGCATGGAAAGTTCTGAGACTGTGTACACACTTGCGGGTATTTGTGAAGAAGAGCATATAGTGAGCATAGCCGTGCACTGATAGCAGGTACATCCCAGGTCAGCTATGGGATGTGTGGCTCAACACATCTGTGAACCACAATGCACGCCACAATTTCAAAGGGTTGGCAGGGATCTGATACACTCCTCCAACTTAAGAGGCATGCATATGGTGTGCATGTGTACATGCAGGCAAACACTCATTACACATGCTAGGTAAGTTTTCAATTGCACAATGACATTTGCAGTTCCTTTTTCTTAACTTGAAGTTTTGTTTTTGTTTTTGTTTTTGAAATATGTGTGTAACTGTGTGTGGGTGTGTCTATGAGAGTGTATGCTTATTAGCATGTTTGTTTCCTACATGCTTACTGAGTGGGAAGTTGAAGAAGTTTTGTTTTTGTTTGTTTGTTTGGTGGATTAATTTTGTTTTCTGTTTTTTGTTTTTTTCAAGACAAGCTTTCTCTGTGTAGCCCTGGCTGTCCTGGAACTCTCGGTAGACCAGGCTGGCCTTGCAAACTCAGAGATGCACCTGCCTCTGCCTCCTGAGTGCTGGGATTAAAGACGTGCACCACCACTGCCTGGCTAAGGCTTTATTTTTTTCTGGGACCATCTTCTTTCTACTCTCAAAATTTCCTGTTTCCCATCCTGGCAGGAAGTAAACCTCCTGGGCCAGGAAGACTGAGGAAACTCTAGTCAATTGGTTCAGAAAGAACATATCTTGAGGCTGAGGGATGGCTCAGTGGTTGCCAGTGCTTATCACTCTTGCAGAGGACCCTGGTTTGGTTCTCAGTGCCCATACTGGATGGTTTACACCTACTGGAAAATCCAGTTCCAGGGGATCTGAAGTGCTCTGGCCTCTGTGCAAACCAACATGCAAAAATCTTTAAAGTTAAAAGAGAGAGCAACATGTCTGGAAAATAGTTTATTAATTCATTACAGGGACAGATACATAATCAATGCCTCAGTGTAACACTAAAGAATATCATATTTGTAAGGAGGAAGCATGATGCTGGAAAGTGCAATTAAATAAACTAAGCCCAGGAAGTGAGTGAGCACGCAAGTATGGAGCACGCTTGTCATGCTTCGAGAAAAGAAAGATTCTTAAATGAGACTCAAAAGAACTTAAGGCATCCGTGGCAAGCGACAAAGGGATTAATACCCTGTAAAAGGCCAATAGACTCCGTCCTAATAAAACCCGCGGCTAAGAAGTCACAAATCTAACACTCCCCAGTTACTCAGAACCCAAATCATATATAGTGCTAGTGAGTACTGGCTACTTTCTTATCAACTGTGAGTTATAGGCAGATACCAGATTTATTACTTATTTGCTTTTGAGAAACAATTTTCCACCCAGCCTAATGGGTTATAAATTGTCTCATTTGCAGCTATTTAATTTAAACCAGAACCTCCGTGCTTGTTAAACAAGAACATGAGGAATGACTATGTGGGGTGATGCTAAGAGCCTACTGTTAAAACGGTCATTTCATTCAAGGCAAAGGGAGGAAAAATCTAACCAGGAAAACAAAATGAGGCTTTTGACCTTCAGAGCAATGAAGAAACACACGATGATGTTGGCCGTGGCCACTCTGAATGCTATAGAAGTAGTTCAAGTGACAACCCTGTCTTTAATGAGATAGGAAACCAGCATTAATAACCTTTAGTGTTATCATAGGCTGGCTGAAGAGGGGAGGAGGAGGAAATGTAGGTGGGGTCAAACATGAGTGACACACGAGGCTAATAAACACAGATGCTTTCAGGAGCTGCACTCTGCTGAAAGACTTTAAAAAAAAAAAAAAAAAAAAAAAAAAAAAAAAAAAAAAGGAAAGATAGACTGGTTATTTCTAATTTGGCCCAGAAGCCAGCGTTAACACTTGGTGTGCCAGTCAGTTAAAATAAAAAGATGTGCAGCAAGAGAGCACAGATCCCACATTTGACGATCCTGGAACATGGCTGAGGTAAGAAATCAAAGAGATGGTATGGCTTTTGTGACTCAGGAAATACCAGTCAGGCTTGGCCTGTGTGGTAAGATGATTTCAGGATTCAGTGTAAAGAAAGATAAAATGAGCCAGCTGCCCCTTTCCTGTACAAAGACTTCCTTTCAGCCGGGCAGTGGTGGCGCATACCTTTAATCCCAGCACTTGGGAGGCAGAGACAGGCGGATTTCTGGGTTCGAGGCCAGCCTGGTCTACAGAGTGAGTTCCAGGACAGCCAGGATTACACAGAGAAACCCTATCTCGAAAAACCAAAAAAAAAACCAAAAAAACAAAAAAAACCCAAAACCAAAAGACTTCCTTTCTAGCTTCTTGGAGGAAACTCTTTGCCACCGTGAACCCCGTCAGGTTCAAGGCTACAGGATCAGGGAGCTGAGCCACAGTAGCTCTGGTAACTCCCCTCTCCTCACTCCTTCAGCTTCAGTCAGGACTGCATGTCAAAAGCACACACCCATTTCTCTGTGCAGATGGGCAGCAACCATTTTTTTCTGCCTCTTGGTTTCAGTGCCTACCCCTTCTCAGGGGTTCCCTGGTGCAGCCTGACTTCATCTCTTCCATAGAAAACCTTCTCATCTCAAAACCAAGGAGACAGCAGCCAGGGAAGCTACAAGGTCGTCTCCAGATCCACCTGGAGTGGGTCAATGCCAGGAAGGCGGTTGGCAGGGGAGCTGTGGGGACTCAGGGGTCACACTATGGTCTGAAGCAGACATGAGGTAGTCATGTTGTTAGGGAAGGGTGTATAGGTTGAACTCAGGGACGAGAAACACACGACACAAAGACAAGCGTGGGAAACAGAAATGGAAGCAGCAGTGAGGAAATACGGGGCATCATGGGAGAGAGAAGGGCCCCAGGAAAAGGGAGCAAAGATGACATGAGACAGATCACCAGAACAATGAAGGGGCACAGAGAGATAGGGGGCAAAAGATTTCCCAAACCAGGCACTTCCCAGATTACAAAATTAGGTACAGAGCTGCTCAAAGGAGAGGGGAGCTGAGCTGGGTTCACCCAGCCATCTGGACCTTAGGAGGCCAGGGGATGATGGCCATGCTGTTGCAGGCTGCTGTGTCATAGGCCTGTGGAGTTGACTGGCACTCTGCTCAGCACAGCTGACAGAAGAGGGGCTGGCGCTGTCTTTGTAGACGCAGCACTGGAGACACTCTCAGAGTGTAATAAAAGGCTAGGTGACAAGGCGAAAGCTCAAAGAGCTGGCACTGATCACTGTTACACCATCCTGCCACAGAGGGTCAATTAGGCCACAGTAACTGCTACATAGGGAGAGTTTTCCCAGCTCAACCAGCACACATATGTGACTTCACACGTGTCCATCATATGGAGCTGTGTCTCAAGTCCCTCCAGTATCACATATGTGATGCAGAATATGAGGGAGAGAGAAAGTTCTCCCCCACCCCAGCCAAAGGATCCTAAGAGGCTCCAAAGGGCTTGTTGATATCTCTAGTACACACGTGTGTGGCCATGCATGTCATGTCCCTGGGCCATATCAGCCTTCTGCTCAGGGGACCTGAGCAGAGGAGACAGGAGCCCTGGGAAGGCTTGGGCTGACTGCTAGAGGACACAGGGCTTTGGGCTGGCAGCTGTTCCCAGGGGCCTCCTCTACAGCAGTGCTGGGCTGGAGGTCTGGGCAAGAGCAAGAAGCACTGGCTGCTTCTGGCAAGCAGGTGAGCCTCTCTGGCCCAGTGGTTGCTGGTTGGCACCCTTCCAGCTCCCTGCCCAGCCAGTCTGCTCCTTGAGACAGATCCACAACCCCAGAGGTGGAAGGCAGAGCCTCTGCAGGCAAGGGTTCCTCAGGCTCCAGGTCTTGGAGGTGGAGGCCAGGACATCCTTTGGATGCACTGAAGTCGGAGTGGACAATGACCTCGGCTTCCACCTGATTCCTGCAGGCTGGGGATGGCTTCTTTCTCCCGTTGCTCTGGCAGAGTGAAGAACAAAAGACTAGGTAAGCATCACTGAGAATGATCTTCAGCCGGGCAGTGGTGGCGCACGCCTTTAATCCCAGCACTTGGGAGGCAGAGGCAGGTGGATTTCTGAGTTCGAGGCCAGCCTGGTCTACAGAGTGAGTTCCAGGACAGCCAGGGCTACACAGAGAAACCCTGTCTCAAAAAAACAAAAACAAAAAAAGAGAATGATCTTCAGAAAAATGATCAAACATATGTGGGGTAGGAAAGGCTGACTCCCCATTAGACAATACAAGCACTGTTTCATCTGAGATGATGTTTAGGCTCTGGCAGAGGCAGGAAATACAGAATGTCACAGGTTTGCCCTCACTCGGGCTACCAGAAAGTACTAGACACAGGATCTCCATGAAGATCAGGAGGGGCTGACCATTTCTAAGGGGTTAAGACCACCTTCAGATATTCTGTAAGTCTACTGTGAGCCACTTAGGTCCAAGTAAAGAAGGAACTGTCCCAAACTGGCTTCCTGTCACCCACTCCCTTTTGGAAGCTACAAGGTCTTCCAAATACATTTCTGTCCCTGGAAATGCATAGGGGCCTTTCCCTCCTGCCTCTCCCTCTCACAACACAGACCAACCTTTATGGCATCATACACCAGAGCCTGCAGCAGCAGTGTCTGCCCAGTTCCGGCTGGAGGCAGCAGAGCACGGGTCAGAGCTGGCCTTGGACCACTACCCTGGGGCAACTCACAGCCTGTCCAGGAGCCTGCCCAGTTCAGCCCCCCTGCCTGAGCCCAGGAGATCTGTAGAGAAGGAAGAAGACAGTATGGGTGTGCAGGGTCCAGACCTGTGGACTCCCGTTATCTCCAGATAGGTTTCACACTAAAGCCCCTCCCCCAGGCAGGGGTGAAAACCGAGGTAGGGAGAATAGGAAGGGTGGAGTCATAAGCCTAACAACACTTGTTGTGCAAAATCTGAAGTTCCCAAGCTTGGCAGACTCTTCCTTATCGCAGAGGAAAGTGGAGAAATGGGAAGACTGACTGTCCACTTGGTCAGGGTGTGACACCAGGGGACCTGGCCTATGGGGTCTCACCTTATTCTGGGGCCAGCCCTACTTGGCCACAGCAAAAGTGAGCAGCCTTTTTTCTCCATATTATGTTAGTGAGGAGAGGTATGGGTGCTCTAGCAAATCAGCTCTGGGGCCCTCCCAGGTGAGATGAACAGGTTTTCTCTAGATGGCTCAGGGCCTGGTGTGCATCTTACCGTCAGAAATTGTGCTCTGGTGCCCCCTGGTGTTTGATTTGGGAATGGGTCCGGGTGAGCCTCTGATCTGCCGAGACTCCAGTCTCACCTTTCTCTTGGAGTGCCCTCGGCAATCTGAAACGCTGCCACCCATAAGGCTGTGCACCTCAGCCTTGTCTTCCACATCTGGGGGCGGTGGGGACCAGTCCTGGGGACGGGGATGCACGAGGGACTCCAACTCATGGGCAGCAGGGACACTGGGGGGCCCGAGCCGAGCTCTTGAGTAGAGTGCTGGGTTCCCAGGGGTGCTCGTAGAGGACAGTCCGGGTAGGGCTTCCCTGAGAGCAACAGGAACAAAGCTATGGGTCAGACAAGAGTGGATTTGGTTTCCTGGTATGGTGCAATCAACCAGAAAGGAAGGAATACAGTCCATCCAGCCCGACCCCTCAAACGGCAGCCTTCTTTGTATGTGGAACTTTTCCATCCAAGCTTCCAGCAGGAAGCTATGAGGGAAGCCCACAGGTACCTCAGCCTGCTCTTACTGAGGTGTGGGGACTGGTGCTCCCCTTAGCTTATTCTACATTCTCATGAGAACAGCGCCCCAATCCTTCATATCAGAATCCTAATAAATAAATTATCCACTTGTTTTTGTGCTCCTGAGGATGGAGCCCAGGGTCTCCCATGAGGGCAAATGAAGCACTGAACTCCACTCCACCGCCATAGCCCTAACTGTACAGGGTTTCAGCGGCAGCAGGGAAGCACACGCTCTTTTGTCCACTCTGCAGCCCCTCCTGGTAACTCTCTTAGTCTCTACGGTTCCCTGGTTCACCTGTGGGAGCTTCGTCGTAGGCCAGCACACATGCAGGCCAGGAGGCAGAGAAGGCCCAAGCAGACGCCCACGATGACGCCTGTGACAGAGTGCACATCCAAGGAGTCTGGAGGGGAGAACAGTGTAATTCAAAGACAGCAGGGCACAGTGCTCATAAACCAGAGGTGAGGACTTCTATGGAACATGGCTGGCCTCAGCTTCCCTTCAGGGTGCCCATGCTTTTCTCTCTCTCTCTCTCTCTCTCTCTCTCTCTCTCTCTCTCTCTCTCTGCTTGTTTGTTTTGAATTAGGGTTTCTCTTGTAGCCCTGGCTGTCCTGGAACTCACTCTGTAGACCAGGCTGGCCTCGGACTCAGAAATCCACCTGCCTCTGCCTCCCGAGTGCTGGGATCAAAGGTGTGCACCACCACACCTGGTTTGGAAGCTCACTCCCTGATTGGCATATAGAAAGTCACAGGGCCTCTCGGGCCTCATACTGAGTCCACCAGGGTCTTCCCTGCTATATACCACCTGCCTGTCCTCTCACAACTGGACTCTCTCAACAGAATCAGCTTCTCAGTGAAGTAGTTTTCCTCCTGGCAACAGGGTTTTCATGGTGTATACATGTATAACCAAGTGTGCAGTGTGTACACACATGTGTGTCATGTCTGTATATGTTCATGTGGGAAGGTACACAAGTGCATGTATGTGCGGCGTGGAGGTCAGAGGTCCGTATCACATGACTTCCCCAACCACTCTCGGCCCCAGAGATATCCTGTCTCTGCTTCCTCAGCAAGGATTACAGCATAAGCAGTCATAGCCAACTTTTACATGGCTGCTGGGCATTTGAACTCAGGTCCTCATGCTCCTCAGTCCTATGTGTGGTTAATGCCCCATTGGTCCATCTTCATATCTTCAATAATTTTCAGTAAGGGCCCCTGGGTTCTCATTTTGTATCTTAATTGACTCCTGTGAGTGTCTATTCAGCCTGCTGTCCACTTCACAGAACTCAGAAGCTCACCAATCCTCCAAGCAAAGCAAGATCTCCACGAAACCTACTCTGTGTGTCCTCTGACAGTGCATATGCACTGTATCAAACACAGAGAGAGAGAGAGAGAGAGATCCCTCAAAGCTATGACAGTCCCTCTATCAAGCTGTCACTGCTTCCCCATCCCCCACCCCCAAGGGCTTCAAAGGGGGGGAAACCCACAGTATCCAGAAGGCAGGGCCTTGGGAGCCAATCCAAGGGTCTTGGGGCCTCAGGCTGCCCCAAGGGCCTCCTCCCTCCTGCCTGGTACCTGAGAATGTCTCCTGGAGAGTAATCACATCCTGCAAGTGGGAAAAGGGCCCAGGCCCCACCTCTGTGCGGGCTCCCATCTTGAAGAAGTACCGAGTGTCACTCTCTAGGCCATGTACCTCTGCACTGAAGATGTTTCCTGTGGTGGGAAGTGGGCAGCAGGGTGACAGGTAGAAAGTAGGCAGTTGGTCAAAGCACCACGGGCAAGCCAACTTTGCATCTAGACAGTAGCTTTAGCCTCCAATTCCAGAAACCCTCAGAACAAAAGGGCAAGGAGGCAGGGGTGAGCATCCTTACCCTCTGTGGTGAGCAGTGTCCACTGGTGCTCGGGCTGGGTGTGGTTGTTGCTGTAGAGAATTAGATACTCCACAATCTCGCCATTGGGCTCCGTGGGGGGACACCAGTGTAACCGAACGGTGGATGGTGTCAGGGGGCTCAGGCGCAGGTCAGAAGGAGGTGTTGAAGGCCCTGCAGTGCAGAGGAGGGGGTGACGAGTCAGAAACACAGCCCCAACTAAGGGTTAGGGAATGAGGGCACAGCCCCCTCTTCTTCCTCCTTCCTTGAACCCAGCAAATGGCAGCACGGGTGGGGAGCAGGCAGTGGATACTCACGGTCAGGCAGGGTGGAGCGTTCTACGACGGAGCCAAAAGGCCCATCCATGTCCACACCATGGGACTGTACCGCAAACTCGTACTTGGTAAATGGTTTCAGCCCGCCAATGAGGATGTCTTCTCCAGAGCTTCCAGGAGAAGGGATAGGACTAGTGCCCTCAGACAGGCCTCAAGCCAGGCAGAACCCCAGACATAAGCCCCTGCCTGCAGCCAGGCCCCACCCTGGAGGGAGCTGCTCCTTAGGGCCACTAACCTCCCCTCCCACACACAGCCGGGCAAACCACAGAGAGATCAGATATATACTATTCCATGTCTAATTTCCAAAGCAGACCCTTCTCTCCTCTGGGATGCCTTCCTGAATTTAAATTATTATGCACCTAGGGGACCAATGGCTTCTGAAGTATCTATCCTTGGCTTAGTTTATCTCTCTGTTGCCGTTCACAGGGCATTTTCTCAGTCAGACCAGCAGCTCCTTAAGCTGTCTTCTCCATGATGGGAGGGCAGGGTCCTAGACAGTGGATGGAAGCCTCTAGTCTGGAATCCCATTCTCACCAAAGGGTAACCACACATGCTGCCATTAGGAGACAGGACCAGACAACTCTCCCGTATTATTACCCTCTAGTCAGCAGTCATGGAAGAGACATCTGTGTAGATCCTGGGCATGCTCTCAGCACAGCTGAGCCCACTAGTCTACCACTCCAGCTGCCCTCCCCTTGCTGATACCTGGTATAGTAGGTGACCAGGGAGGCATTCCTGAGCCCCCAGGGGCCGAAGCGCACGGTGTAGTTGACAATCTTGACGGTGGTAAAGTCTGGCTTCTTCCACCGAAGCCAAATGGAGGTGGAGCTGTTTGACTCTGCGTGGACATGGGCAGGAGGCAGCGGTGGCCCCCTCTGGATAGGCAGGTCTAGAGGGGGAAATCCAAGTGTGGAGAGAGGGGGTGGGCGTTCATGGTCTCAATAGGTTTCATTTGGCCTTTCCCCCCTCTTATTTTTGAAGCAGGATCTCATTATGTAGTAGCCCAGGCTGGCCTGTAACTTTCCATTCTCTTTTGCCTCTGCTTCTCTAGTGCAGGGGTTACAGCTGTGCGGTACCATAACAGCTGGCACCGGGCCTCTCTCTTGTGATCCTGTGAGCTGGATGGCATTATTCCCACTGCACTGAGGCTCCCAAGAAATGAAGTGACTGTGACACATCCTATCGCTGATGAGAATGTGACAGAGAAAGGACTCTGGAGCCAGGCTCCCTGGGTTGAAACTCCATCTCTGCCACTTACTAGCTGTGACTTTACGGAAGTTGTGTAACCTCTCTGTGCTTCCATTTTCTTTTTTTCTTTTTTTTTTCGAGACAGGGTTTCTCTGTGTAGCTCTGACTGTCCTGGAACTCACTCTGTAGACCAGGCTGGCCTCGAACTCAGAAATCCACCTGCCTCTGCCTCCCAAGTGCCCATTTTCTATTCTTATGGATCTGATGACAGCACCTACATCTTGAGGTTCTTTTTTTTTTCTTTACATTTGTTTATTTAAAATTCTTAATCACTGCGTCTTCTCAATCACACATGTATTTGTGGTGTGGATGAAGGGAGTGAGCGTGCTGCTGTGTGCATGTGGGGGTCAGAGGACAATTTGGGGGAGCCCAGAAACCAAGCTCAGGTCATCTGACTTACAGCAAGCACCTCCACCTGCTGAGCCACCTCACTGCCCTCTTCATGAGGGTTCTTATGAGGTTGAATTAGTTAATACTTACAAAGCAGGTAGAAAACTGTCTGGGATAGTGTATACTATTTGGTGATGACAAATGTTTATTAGATAAGTATAAAATAAACTCCAAGAGAGCCGATACCTTATTCATGTTGTTCATTACTAATTTTCCAGAACAGAGCTGGCATGTGGTAAATACTTGGTAAAATACTTGCAGAATGAAAATATGAACTAGCTGGAATTAGAACCCAGGTTTCTTGACTTCTGACTGTCAGGATGGATCGTCAAGGTGATAAATCACTGACTGTTTTGTGCTGCCCCTGCTTAAGAATTATGGGATGGGGCTGGAGTGGTTGAGAGCAGTGACTGCTCTTCCAGAGGTCCGGAGTTCAATTCCCAGAAGCCACATGGTGGCTCACAACCATCTGTAATAGGATCTGATGTACTCTTCTGATGTGTCTGAAGACAGCTAGTGTACTCAGATATATAAAATAAATAAATCTTTAAAAAAAAAAGAATTATGGGATAATCTGATGGATCTCGGGGTATGGGTGGATGTGATCTAAAAAACCTGTCTAACGGTTAAAATTAAGAGTCAGAAATCACGCATCAGACATGTTTCTCTTTCCCTACCCATTTGCTCTGCTCAGCTTGAGAATGAGGGGCATGTCTAGGACAGGATGACTCCTGCCCAGGAGGGTGGGCAGGGTGGCTGTGGCATGCACACTGCCTGCTGGCTAGTAAAGAAAAAGGAAAAAGAGGCTCTGAGAGCCCTCCTGCCTCCCCCTTACCTGGTGTTGGCGCCTTCTCCGTCTTTCCCTTCCACACAGCTGCATAGCCGTCCTCGTGTTTGTTGAAAGCTACGAGCTTCACCTCGTACAGCCTGCCAGGGACTGGGGAAGGCCACGAGGGTCACTCTCCCTGCGTTCAGCTTGCCCATGACCCTCCCAAGCCCAGGCCTACTCACCTAACTGGGTCAGCTCATACTGCTTCACTTTCTTCTTCAGCCGTACGGGCCCCACGTCCCAAGCCTGATCTCCACGGCCCCCTGGGGGGCGGTCACCATCTGCTTCCTCCTCTGGTCCCACCTCTCGCCAATAGAGTTTGTATCCAGAGATCTGGGTGGGGTGAGGGGGCGGCTGCCATGACACCACCAGGGACTCCATCTTTGCCCTCACCTTCAATTCTGCAGGGGCAAAGGGGACTGGGGGGCAGAGGAAGATGATGGGTACAAGGGGAAGAGAATGAGGAGTGAAGTGGTCAGGGAGGTGAGCTGGTGCAGGGCAGGGGCGGGGCACAGCATAGAGCTGTGGCTGGGCTTTCCCTACTGCTCACTCTGCCACCTCCCGGTGGGCTTGAGCTCTGCATGTTAGCTGCGCAGGCACGTCTGCCGGGGATGCACAAGAGACAGCAGGGGGCGCCTCTGCTCAGGCCCGCGGTCAGGGAACAGAGGGGCTTCTGCAGTTCTCTTGAAGGCAAGGGGCTGCTGAGATCATGAGGGAGATTTGGACCATTAGCGTGAGGAGCAATAATCGGAGCTCAAGAGTAGAGGGTTGGCTGTATGTCAGACCCTGTTTCAAACATTTTGTATAAGTATTTTTAAAATTTTAAGTATTTAATTTATGTGTGTACATATGGCGGTCAGAGTCCAGAAGTGGTGAACTCATTTTTTTCACCATATAAATTCTGGAGACAATGGGAGTCAGATCCCCAGAAAAAGGAGCAAGCCCCTTTACTATCTGGGCCATCTTGGCAGCTTTTGTATATTTTTACTTCATTCTTTTTTGTTTGTTTGTTTGTTTTTGTTTTTCGAGACAGGGTTTCTCTGTATAGCCCTGGCTGTCCTGGAACTCACTCTGTAGACCAGGCTGGCCTCGAACTTAGAAATCCGCCTGCCTCTGCCTCCCGAGTGCTGGGATTAAAGGCATGTGCCACCACTGCCCGGCTTACTTCATTCTTATAATTCTATAATCCAGTTGTTTTTTTTTTTTTTAATAGCTTGTCTAATGTCTGAATATGGAAACAGATTTTGTAGTGTTTTTTTTTTCTTTTTTCTTTTTTCTTTTTTCTTCTTTTCTTCTTCTTCTTCTTCTTTTTTTTTTTTTTTTTTTTTTTTTTTTGGTTTTTCACAACAGGGTTTCTCTGTGTAACCTTGGCTCTCCTGGTACTTGCTCTGTAGACCAGGCTGACTTTGAATTCAGAAACCTGCCTGCCTCTGTCTCAAGAGCTGGAATTAAAGGCATGAGCCTCCACTACCACCCGCCTGGATACTTTGTGGCCATTTAACCACTCTACTATTGGGCCTCTTGCCAAAGCCAGCTACTTTTTAATAGGTTTCTTCCTTTCCTTGAAACAGAGTTTCATGCCTCCTAGGCTGGTTCCAAACTCATATGTTGGTGAGGCAGACCTTGAACTTCCGGGATCAGGGGCATGCTGTTTATGCAGTCCTGGGGATTGAACCTAGCGCTTGGCGCATGCTAGGCAAGCTCTCTGCCAAATGAGCCATGGTCTCAACCCAAGGAGCTTCTATTCTGTGCCCAACACTTTGTGTATAATTACATTACTAATCTTGCTGCCACCCCTTGGTAGTAACGAAGCTTTAGAGATGCAAGTGGCTTGTCAAAGTCACGGAGTGAGCAGGGAAATATTTGAGACCAGCCCTTCACTCCTACACCCAGGCCTCCGTGGTGTATCAAGTGTGTGTGTGTATGTGTGTGTGTGTGTGTGTGTGTGTGTGTATGTAAATAAAAGGTCTATGTGGGGGCTGGGGGGCCCTGGTTCCAAGGCCACAGAGCACCTGTACCCATTGTCCAGTCTACCCATGTAGCTCCATACCATGGCTCTGGTTGTGCACACCAGGTGTCCTGTGCTGCATCCATTGAGAAGGGACTCCATAGCCAGCCCCAGTGCCAGCTGAAATCCGGACTCGGTACACCTTGTTTGGCTGAAGTGAGTTTAACGTAAGTTGTGTCTCATTTCCGGGCACCTCGGTGGAGTAAACCTGATCTTCTGGGACAAAAAGCATAGGCTGCAGGGTGTCCTTCATTGGGGGACCACTGATCTCTAAATTTACCACACCAACTCTTTCATTTCAGGTCCCCAGGGTCCTCTGGCCTCATGCCTCCAGGTTGCCCCTGGGGCTTCTATCTACAGTTGCTAAAGCCCATTGGCCTTTGTTCAGCATGGAAAGACCATGAACTTCTCCCCTGTGAACCAACAACAGCAGCCAGTACACACCCCTTGCACAGACTTGACTAGCTAGGGCACTAAGTGTACCTGGTGTCAGGAGTCCTGGCTGCTGCCTCAGGCCAGCCTCTTGCCTCTCTCTTTAGCTTTACCCTGATCCTCCCCACTTTTCTTTTCCTCACTCTCCATTCCCTTCCAAACCGCATTGCCTCCCCCAGACCATCATCATCTCCCCAGGAGGAGCAGCCCAGGCCCCATGTGCACTCCTGCAGCTCCCCACCTCTTCTCTGGTGTTTAAACTACAAGGTTTCTGGGGCTGGAGGGATGACTCAATTGTTAGGAGCATTGGCTGCTCTTCCAGAGGTCCTGAGTTCAATTCTCAGCAACCACACTGTGACTCACAACCATCTGTAATGGGATCTGATGCCCTCGTGCAGATAGAGCACTCACATACATAAAATAAATAAATCTTAAAAAACAAACACAAAAAAACTAGAAGGGTTCAAAGGATCTACTCGGTGAATTGCTTGCTTCACGGAAAGGCGACTGAGTCCAAGGCTCCACTGATTAACTCCTTACCTGTGCTCAAGTTTCTGACCCTTTTGTCTTCCCTTTTCCTAGACTGCCCCCAAACACTGTGTCTGTGTGTGTCCACGAGCATTCACATATGTGCAGGTACATGTGTGTGCACAAACATGTAGAGGTCAGATGACAACCTCTGTTGTCATTTCTCTGGTATTGTCCACCTTCTCTTCTGCACAGGGACTCTCGCTGGCCTGGAACTCACCAGTTTAGCCCGGTGAGCTCAAGGTGTCCTCCTGTCTCCACCTCCCCTGCACTGGGATTACAAGCAGGCACTACCACCTTGCCAGGCTTTTTTTTTTTTTTTTTTTTTTTTAAAATGAAGTCTGAGATTGAACTCAGGCCTTTGGCCTTGCACAAGTACTTTACACATCGAGCTGTCTGTTTCATCTCCCAATGCTCTTTTCCAGAGTTTTCCCATGCCCCCATTAGGCTCCACTCCCTCTGATAACTCCCCCACCTAGGGGAAGATCTCCATTCCCACTGACATCTGCACTGCCCCGCCCCACTCACCTTCCTTTCCCAAGCTGTACTCTATCTTGTACTTCACCACCTGCCCATTGCTCAGGCTGGAGGGCAGGGGCACCCATGCCACCCTGATGTCCAAGGGGTTGGGGCTGGACAGGGCGAGCTGGGGTGCTGCGCTGGGGACTGAGACAGAAGAACATTGGCATGAGCTTTGCTCCACTGACAGGGAAACAGGGTCAGGAGTAATCAGAGACTTGCCCAGGTCACACAGCAAGTCAGAAGTAGGCCCAGGATCTGAGGGAGGAAAGGGAGCCTCTCAGGGGAGCCCGAAGCTGGAGGATGAGGAGGCATCCTTTCTACCCCAAGGCTAGTGGACAGTGTGGGCCAGAAGCTTTCAGAGCCAATGGCTGGGTAGGACATGAGTGTTAGGAAGAAGGACTGCATGATACAGGGACTCGAGAGCTGGGCTCAAGTCCCAGCTGTCCTGTTGAGCTTTGCAAGTCATTTTTGTTTTCTGAACCTCAGTTTCCCCATTTTACACTGGGAAGAAGAACCTCTGCCCACTGCTTTATAGGGCACAAAAGACATCACAAGGCAGGGAAGAGGGCTTTGGGCCACACTGTCCCTGAGTGGGAGTGTCTCTGGGTCCCAGGTCACTGCAGGTTCAGAGGTCCTACCATCGTCCAGTGTATGCACCAGGGCTGGGCTGGAGGTTCGGCTGGCCCCTAGCTGGGAGTAGGCCACCACGTAGAATTCATAATCCGTGTTGGGTTCCAGGTCCCGAACCTGCAGCTCTGTGGTGTCATTGTTTACTGCAAACTGGTACTCCACATTGTCCACTCCTGAGGTGGTAGCACGGGGGGGGGGGGAACAAAGGGACTGTCACAGCCCACTCCATGTCTGACCAGCTGGAGACTGTCTGGGGATTCTTCTGGTCTATGCACAGTTAGATCGTCACAGACAATCTAACGTGAATGATATAAATGCCCCTACCATCTAGTCTGCCCATTGTATTAATTCCAAAATAGGCCAGGAAGTTCCCCGTGTTGTCTAATTGAAGTGGGCCCTCTTGCAGTTAGTTAGCTGGGGTGGACAATGGCTCCGTTAATCCTGGAAAGAGAAGCATTCTTTCCGGGAAAGAGTGTGTGTACACTCTATAATACTAGACTGAAGATCACTTCCCAGCAGGATAACTCCCTACCCCTTCCCCTCAGCTGCAGAGGTCACCACTAGGCAATTCTTTAATTATCCATCCCGTACTTGCCCTAACTGGGATCCCGTGGTCAAGAGTAGACATACCCCTTGCCTTTTGGTAGTGAAGAGAGAAGCCAATGATTTGTTCGCTGTGCAACTCAGGCCGCTCCCAGGCCACCAGCACAGCGGAGCTGCTCAGCGGCGTGGCCGTGACCCGAGTTGGGGCGCTGGGCAGCCCCTCGCGCACTACCACCGCCAGGGGCGCAGCGGCACAGGCGGTTCCCGCGCTGTTCTCCGCTACGCACTGGTAGTAGCCAGCGTCCTGCAGGCCGATCTGAGTGATGACCAAGCTGCCACCTCCGCCCTGCACCTTGACGCGCCCGTTGGGTCGCAACGGGGCCCCATCGTGCAGCCAGTGCAGCGCAGGCCGTGGCTCTCCGGACGCCCGGCACACGAAGCGCGCAGTGCTGGCCCGCGTCCGCGACAGCGCCTCGGGCGCCTGCGAGATGGCTGGGGCAGCTGGGGGCAGGAAGGAGACTCTGACGAGAGGGCCTATCTCTCCCCAAGTGTCCCACCACCGCACCCCTAGCCTCACACTGAGGTCTTCTCCCCTAGTCACCGAGCCCCAGCTCTGGTCCACCTGCCTACTCACGCGCATCGCATCGGCCCTTCCCGGGGGCCTTTTCCCCAGGGCCCAGCAGATTTCCAGCTCTTGAGCTCTAGGCTGTAACCACTCCCTCCTCCCCATTGCCTCCTCTATCCAACAGTTACTCCGGCTTTCTGCAAGCCTGGCCCCCAGTTTTCTGTTGTATTGAGAGAGTCCAGGTTGGCCTTGAATTTCTGATCTGCCCGCCTCAGCACCACCCCAGCTGATTTGTTTGTTTGTTGCTAAGTTTGTTTTTCTGTAGCTCCGGCTGGCATCAAACTCACGCTCCTGACACGGTTTTCCAAGTGCTGCCACGTACAGATTCGGCCCCTGGACTTCACACCCCTCAGGCCATTCCACTATCTCCTCCCATAACCCCATTCCACTCCCGCTCGCCCACGCTCTCACTCCTCATGACCCAAGCCACACTTTAAATACCCCTCTCCTCCATCCCAGTCTCAAATCGCCCCATCCATCCTCCAGTTAACCGAATCCACTTCTCCAACAATCACCAGCAATCAGTAAATTCAGACTCCTCCCATGTCGTCCCCCTCACGTTTAGTCTTCTAGGATCGCCCCTTCTCCCTCTAACACACACCCACAGCGCCAGCCCGTACCAAGCACTCGGAGCTCAGCAGCTGCAGTGGCGAAGTCGCGGGTGCGGGGCTTGTTGGCTCGGCAGACGTAGACTCCAGAGTGCCGAGGCTGCGCACTGGCGATGAGTAGATTGGTCCGGCCCAGAACGATGACATCCGTGGAGATGGGCTTCCCATCTGGTGACAGAGAAGGAGCAGGCTGGAAGGGGACGCTGGAACTGCCCCTCTACACCCTCTCAAACTATGAGGATCTCACTACCCCCCGCCCCCGCAAAGCTACAACACAGTCGCTGGCTTGAATCCCTGTTCCTTCTAACTCTGATCCCTAGGTGGAAAGGCAGATGGGAGGTGGGTAAACAGTGCCTAAATGGCCTCTGGTGGGCGGGGCAGATATTTAATTTTCTCTCTCTCTCTCTCTCTCTCTCTCTCTCTCTCTCTCTCTCTCTCTCTCGTCCCCCCCCCCCCCCAATTTTTCAAGGCAGGTTTTCTGAGTAGCCTTGGCTACCTTGGAACTCGCTCTAGAGATCAGGCTGGCCTCAAACTCAGATTCCCCTGCCTCTGCCTCCCGAGTGCTGAGATTAAAGATGTGTGCCACCACCGCCGGGCTTTAATACAACCTTCTTTAAACTTTATTATTGCATGAATGTGTGTACACGTGTGCTTATGGAACTGTGGAGTCAATTCTTTCCTTCCATCTTTAGGTAGAAGCTCCTGACTTGGAGCCTGTGAGATCCTGTACCATCTTGCCCCCCCCTCCCCCCAGGTCTCCTCCTCCTCCTCTTTCCTAGGCTCTCACCCTGTCGGACCCAGGACACAAAAGGGGTGGGGTCAGCGGAGGCCACACACTCCATCACTACACTCTGTCCAGACACCACCGTGGTATTCTCTGGGGCTGCCACAATGACCACATCCTGGCTCCTGGTAGCTTCCAAGGACCCTGTAGAGAAGATAGGAAGATAGGAGGACAGGGTCAGCTTGCTACTCGCTGCTTCTGAATGCCCCAAAGCAGGGGGCCAGGGGCGTTATGGTTCTTACTTTTAGAAGGGGAAAGCAGTTGCCAAGCAGAGCTGGAGTGGGCCTCAGAGCTCTTTCTCTTGGAACCAGAAGAATGCTCTCCGACACAAATGAACCCCACAAATTACTGGGTAGACCATACCTTCCCCCATATTTCCCCGCCCAAATCCAGCCCACATGGCATCTGCCTTAGACTCAGCACCCAGTTCTAGATCTAAGACTGCTTATAAGGCATTGTGTGAGTTAGGCAGGTCCCTTTCCAAAGTGCCTCGGGGTTCTACAAGCAAAAGGTGGGCTGTAGTTTTTGGTAAAGAAGTTTCCCCGCTGTGTTTCTGTCTGTTGTCCAATTCCCTCTCCCTGCGGCAGAACGGTGAACACCTGGTTTGTCCAGCAGGGGGAAGCATAGACCTAGAGCGCAAAGACAGCCGGGAGCCTCAGAAGCCCAGGGACAAGAGGATGGAAGCAGCGAAGAGGAGGGATGACACAAGTGAGCGACCTTGGGGGAGGCTTGTGGAGCAGCTGCTGAATGCCAAACACTTTCCATTCCCATCTCAGGGTCACACAGATGGTGAGGAGAGTCAGGATTCAAAACAGGTCTTCGTGACCCCCAAACCAGTGCCCTTGCTACTACCTTATCCTGGCAGGAGCTTTTCAAAGAAAGGCAGAAAAGAGACTTACAAAACAGCTAAAGATGCTTGCCACCAAGTCTGAAGGATCCCAGGTACCCACTAAGTGGAAGAAGACAACTGACTTCCACAAATTGTTCTCTGTTCATGAGTGCTTGGGACTTGTGCATGAACACACAAAATAAATGAAAGAAAGAAAGAAAGAAAGAAAGAAAGAAAGAAAAAGTCAGAAAAAGACCAGAGTACGGATGGCAAGGAGCCAGACATTGGTGAGCCTCCTGCCCAGAGTCCTTAAGGCACCTGGAAGTGCAGAAGGGACCAGAGTATGCAGGGTATTGACACCCCTCTTTAATAGCTTGCTTTCTCACCAGTCCTTGTCCAACCCTAGGAAACACAGACACTCCATAAGAAGGAATGACCCCCTCCCCTGCCGATTGGAGTCCCAAATCCTAGGTCTAACTCATGTAGAACTACTACCCAATCAGCTTTCTGAAGAGTTGGGTCTAGTCCCCTTCATTTCCAAGATAGCTGTCCCCAGAAATCCCTAGGTTTCCTGTCTGCCTGTCCCCTTACCTCTGAGGGCCACATTGAGCGAGGCCTCCTGGCTGAATCGTTGGCGGGCTGAATTGGTGGCTACACAACGGTAGGAGCCTGCGTCACTGTCCTGGACATCCAGGATCTGGAGGACGCCATTGGGAAGAGTGATGAGCCTTGGGAAGGAGCAGAGGGAGCCTGTGAGGTGGGGAAGTCCATAGAGGAGGTGGCCCATAGGGACAGAAATGCAAATCCAAACTTTAAGATACAACCTCACCTAACAGACTGGCAAAGACCAAAAGGTTTAATAGCAGCTCAGGCAGGTGAGGAAATCACTGAAGGCACATTTGTCCTGCAGGTGTCACCCAGTACACTCTTTTCCGAACAAGCATAAGCCAACATCAGGAAGTTGTTGATCTAGCCCTGGCACTTCTGGTACTTTCTACCACACTCAGTCTCAGACACACACGGCAAACGCATGTCAGTGTCTACTGCAGTCCTGTCTACAGAGGCTGGAAACTGTTGTCCTGGCTTCACAGGTGTGGGGACTTCCTGCAATGGAATGCAGCAGGTCCGGGAGCCATCTGCACAGTGTGCTTTGGTGCCACAGGAAAACATGAGTGGAGACCCAAATTCTTACTAGTTTCTCTATGTACTGAATGTCCCCATAAAAGGAAGTTGTTTCTGAGGAGAGGACCTGGTAGTCTGGAAGCTGGAGGTGTGAGAAACCTAACTTTTTATTGCACACATACACCCTTTTAAGAATTTGGATGATTTAAACCTCTTTTTCCCTCTGAAGATTAAGAGCAACAATAACATAAACAGTGTATGTGTATGTATGTTAGTGCAGGTGCCTGCAAAATGAAGAAAAGGTCTGGCATTACAGACGGAGCTGTAGTTACTGGCAGTTGTGAGCAGGCTGATGTGGGAGCTAACTCAGGTTCTCTAGAGGAGCCGTTCACATTCTTAACTACTGAGCCATCATCTCTCTGCCCCCCCCCCCCATTAACCTCTTACCTGCATTTCCTTTCCCTCTTCCTAACAAAAATTCCCTTACTCCCTTATCTCCTTTGACCCTCAAAAGAATCCCAAAAGACAGGAGAATCGAAACCTCCACTTTATGGTAACAAAATCGAATCTCAGAGTAGGGCGTTCACCCAGGGTCTTCAGGCTGGAGCAGCTAAAACCTGAAACCCGGGGCTGGGGATATGGCTCAATTAGTAGAATTCTTGTCTAGCATGCACCAGACCCTGGCTTCCATCTTCAGCTGTATAAACCAGTAATGCTCCACGCCTGTAATGACAGCATTAGGGAGGTAGAGGCAGGAGGATCAGTAGCTCAAGGTCACCCTGTACCACACAGTGCATTTGAGGCCACTGTAGATGATGTGACACTATGCTACAAGACATCTTGAGCCCAGGTCTCCTGATCCTAGAGGCCATGTTCAGGCCCCTACTCATAACTAGGTGTGGCTGTGGGAGGGGATGGATGTGGTTTCCAATAGTTTCCACCCAGCAGTCTACAGAGCAATTTAGAGGGCCAGGGAGAAGAAGGCCTTGTTACCTGACCTGCAGGAGAGAGGGTTGAGGAGGCCAGGAGACCTTGCTTGAGAAATTTGGGGCAGGGAAGTTGGGTGGTGGTGGGCACTGAGTACGTTCAACCAAGCAGGAGGTGATGAGGCCTTCACCAGGGTCAGCTGCAGGTGGTGAAAATCTTAGGTGTACAGACTGGGTGGAGTCAGAGAGTGGCAGGGCAGTTGTGTGCTGGGGAAGGCTCTTTGCTCCTGGAGAAGCTGGGGCTGAGGAAACCTAGGAGTGGTGAAACGGCGGAGGACTGAAGAAGGGTGTTGGAGACATTCAAGGCAGGTGCTTGGGAATATGGCTGCATCAGTCCTTCCCTCATTTGCTCAGGTGAACCTTTGTCCCTCAGCTCCAGATCTACTCACAGATGTACCCCACAGAGGTGGGGGCAGTGAAGCAGCAGAAACATATAGGGAGATGTCTGGGCCAGTACCCAACCTACCGCCATGAGAAATCAGATGAGAAAGATCATCCCTTACGGCTGACTCTACCTCAAGTGCTGAGTGTGTGGCTTTTCCTTTCCCTCCATCCTCCAGCCAGACCATTCCCCTGGGAGATTACCTCCATTTTCTAATCCTAAGGGTCCCTCTCTGATCTTGCTAGGAAAAGGGAGCACCAAGTGCCCAGAGCAAACCTGTTTCTTGAGCAATAGCGTTTCCTTAACTTTGTGTTCAGGAATGGATCTGCTTCCTCTGGCACAGAGCTGTAGCTGCAGCCAGAGGCAAGGTGCTGCACTGCCTCCCCAGGGCTGTCTAAACCTGTTCTGGTTTTGTTACAATGTGGTTTTGGAAGCTCTGGCTTCTGAAAGATGTCTGAGATGTATTGGTTAGTAGGGGAAAGGCAAGTTACAAAATAGTGCTTAAGAAGCAATTCTGGTTTGGGGAAACAGATACATGACAGGTTGGGACACATGAAGAAAAGGCTATGGTTGGCTTAGCTTGTGTAGTGCATGGATGGATTTTGTTGTTGTTGTTGTTGTTGTTTTTGTTTTGTTTTTTCGAGACAGGGTTTCTCTGTGTAGCCCTGGCTGTCCTGGAACTCACTCTGTAGACCAGGCTGGCCTCAAATTCAGAAATCCACCTGCCTCTGCCTCCCAAGTGCTGGGATTAAAGGCGTGTGCCACCACTGCCTGGCTTGGATGGGGTTTTCTTTGTGAGGGTGATTATTGAGGACTCTTATTTGTTGAGCTTTACAAAATGAAAAAAAAATTTTTTGAGATAGGCTGGTCTGGAACAGGGCTGAGGATGAGTTTGAATTCCTGATCCTCCTGCCTCAACCTTCCAGATGCTGAGATAGGAAAATTTCTTTCTTTTGGGGGAGTGGGATGAGTGATGTGGGGTTGAGACAGGATTTCCCTGTGTAGCCCTGCTTGTTCTGAAACTTGTTCTGTAGACTCAGAGATCAGCCAGCCTCTGCTTCCCAAGTGCTCTGCTGCTGCTACCACCATCTGGCGGGAAAATTTCAAATGTGAAAAAGTACGTGACTTTCCACACCTTCTTTTGTTAACTGCAGGCTTCAACATAGAAGCAGCAATGGAGAGGGCTGAGAGAGTAAGTTCTAATGTGCATGACTGTGGCAAGTGACATGACAGGTCTGGGCAATAGCTTTCTCATCCAAAGAAAGGGTCGGTGATTCCTGCCCTGCGTACTTCACAACCGTAACCCTCTATCCATGGACTCACACTCCTTAAGGGACATAGATACTGTAAGTCACAGACCCCAAACACATCTACACAGGTGTGAACCACGTGTGTATTTCAAAGGACATGGTGGAATACTCAAAATGGTAAGGCCTGTGTTTAGTCAGCAGTAGGGGACTTCCCCTTTCATTCTACAAGGTTGTGCATTTTGGCATTTTAATATAAATTCATTTTTAGTCTCATTCATGGCTGGCTCCCAGGGAAGGAAAAGTATCCTCTATTATTAGAGATTAGTGTAAGTGGAGCTGGAGTGTAGCTCAGGTGGGAGAGTGATTGTCTAGCATACACAAAGCTCTGGACACTCTGGGTTCTAGCCTCAGCACCTCACAGACAAGGCATGGTGGCACTAGGGATGTAGAAGCAGGAGAATTAGGAACTCAAAGCCAGCCTAAGCCACATGAGACTGCCTTGAAATAGGTAGATGGATGGATAGATAGATAGACGTATGGATAGAGAGATGGATGGACAGATGGATAATGGATGGATAGACAGACAGACAGGTAGGTAGGTAGGTAGATCATAAATACCAGGGAACTGCCTTGGTGTTTAGCCTTTATCATTCATTACAAAAATATGTGCCTTTCCTCTGACAGAGTGTATTTGTGCTACAAATGCTCACAGCCAACTCTAAGGAATGCAATCTCTTGTGACCACTGAGCTGAGTTTATCACTAGCATATTTGTAAATCTGGGCACTGCAAAAACACACACCTTGGCTATCATCAAGTTGCTGTTTTAGACGTTTCTTTATTCCCTGACACAATGTGCTGGGACATGTGAGCCTGGACTATTTATAGGCCAGGATCAATTTTCAGAGGACTTGGTGGCAAGCACTTCTGGGGCCCTGGAGCTGGCAGCCCCGCCTTATGGGTGAGGTCTGTGGCTCCATGGGATGATGCCGGAATTAGATGCTGGGAGGGAAGTCTGATCCCCACTCTTTTGAGGAGGATAGCCTGGTCTACATAGTGAGGTCTAGACAAGTCTGGGGTTCAGAGGGAGACTCTGTTCAAAACAAAACAGAAACCTAACAATGAGAAAAAACAAAAACACAATTAATAAATGGGGCCAGGGATGTTGGCACAGGCCTATAATTCTAGGACTGTGGAAGGTGAGGCAGAAGGCCAGCCTGGGATACCTAGCAACACTCTATCTATGTCAGGAAACAAACAATTGACCACTCCCTCTAAATAATAGTGGTTGGGCAATGAGAAAAGTTTTCTTCCTTTTTTCTTTATATGAATTTTAAAAATATATCATTGGGCTGTGGCTGTGGCTCAGTTGCCAAGAATACTTTCTTAGGATGTCTAAAGCCCCGGGTTCCATCCCCAATGCCGCATAAACTGTTATTTCAGTACCAAGCAGAGAGGAAGATCAGGAGTTCAGGGTCATCCTTGGCTAATGTTGAGAGTTTGAAGTTAGCCTGAGCTACAATGAGACCCTGTCTAAAACAAAACAAACAAACAAACATGTTACAAAGATCACATTTGGGAAATTACAACTTAACATGAATGTCCTACACATTTCATTTCACAGGTATAGGGAGACGAGCTGAATGGGATGAGTGGAGGCCAAGCGACACTCCTGCCAACAAGGATCCTACCTGCTGACTTTATCTGATCAAAGGTGTCCTGTGGCTTCTACGCCTTCCACTTCCACCACTGGGTCAAAAGTCAGCAATGATGAGGCAGCCCAACAGTCAAGAAGGAGTTGGATATACTTGGGAGTGATTTGAAAGCCAATAAGGGGGGAGAGGGGTGGGGACCCCACTTCCATGCAGCAGAGGGTTGCAGAGTGCCTGGGAGAGACCTTTGGAGCCACATTTCCCAAAGATGCATAAGGATCTATGAGGTGAGGACCAAGACTTGAAGCCAACCCAGAGGCCACAGAGGCAGTGAGCCTCTGGGTTCTGGTCTGCTGTGTATGCATCAGGACATGTCAGGAGGCCACAGCAGGGGGAAAAAATCCTGGTTGTCCTCTGCTTGACTTTCAACCTAGAACCTTCCCTGGGATTGTCCCACCAAGCCACTGTCTTTATAAAAAGAGAAGTGAATGGAACAAGATAGACCCTGTAGCCTGCTGATCAGATGCCTGTGCCTGACAGGGTAGGGTGGAGATAGGAGTAGGAGTCCAGGGAGAAACTTCAGAGGAACCTTGGAAAGAGCAGAGCAGAATCCGGTCTTCTGCCAGTGGCCCCTGTTGTGGTTGTGAATAGATTATAGTCGCTGTCTGGCTCTTAGAGCCCTCAGTAAAGCAAGTGGTGGACCAAGAGTGCTTGGAGGAGCTCTAGACTGTCCCCTAGTTCTATGTACCTCAGCCTGGTGGGTAGCTTCTCTTTCAGAGAGGAAACATCACTGGGCTAGAAGTTAGGCTAATGGTTGGCTCTTGGGTGAGTTTAGGAGATTGGAGCCACCTTGGCTGTAAGAATCCCAGTTCTAAGCATGTCCCAGAACCTCTGCCCTGCACATTGGGGCAGACTCCTCAAGGGGCACTCACCGGGACTCCTCAGGCACAGTCACCTGGTCCTTTTCCCAAGTAATGATGGGGGCTGGCAGCCCCTCAGTGTGGCATTCAAAGCGTGCTGTCCCATTCTCCTCCACGGTCTGGGACTCAGGGTGCAAAGAGAAGTCTGCGAGTGCTAGGGATGAGCATAGTGAGGAGAGAGAGAGAGCCATTGCTGTCAGCTTAGTGATACAGAACATGGAATCATGGAAACACAGCTGAGCAAACCCAGAAGAAGAGAGACATGGTTGGAGAGCAGAGTGGTGACCAAGGGCTATGAAATAATTCCTGGTCAGATGGTGCTGGCAGCATGTAATTTGAAGGGACCCAGGTCCAACATTACCACCATGGTCACACTCTAGGAAGATGCATATTTCCTGGTACCCTATGCCTCTAGAGAGCCCTGAGGAGCCAGTGCCAGGAAGACAGGGCATGGTTACACCCCTGTACACTGTGATGTGTGATAGGAAACAGGAAGAGACACCTTTGGGTCCCTGATCTCTTCCTGGCAGACAAGCCAACCCTACACTAGAACTCAAAGGGCGGAGAAAGGAGGGTGATGGAGGGAAGACCCAGCTGATGGAACATTGACTAGCAAGGGTAGATAATAGCAGGAGGGGACCCAGTGAGTGGGACAGGACAGGAGCAGGGAACCTGGGCTGAGCTCCCGGTTCTGATGCAGGTGACTAACTTTAGATCCTTCTCCCTACCCCTTCCATTCCCTCTGGTCTCCAAATCTCCACCCTCACCCCAGATGCAAGCACTTACTGGCAAGCTTGACCACAGCAACCTGGCTGGCCACCACTCCCAGCGGGCTGTGGGCCAGACAGGAATAGCTGCCCTCAATGACCTTCCAGATCCTAAGAGCTTCCTCATCATCACTGTCTTCTCCACCTAGGGGTGAGGACAGCCACAGGGATCCGTTGGGTAGCAGCTGTAGGTTGTCATGCTCCAGCACAGTGTCTCCATCCTTGCTCCATGTCACCCTGGTCGGTGGTCCAGCAGCAGTAGCCCCGAAAGAGCAGTCCAGCACCACAGCCTGCTCGGAACCCAGGACCACTTGCAGGGGTCCCTCATCACAGCTCAGCTTGACAGTTGTCTCCTGGGGCAATGGCAGCTCCCCTGTGAGGAGGAAGAGACACCAGGGCTGTGGGTATGTGGCCTCCTGGTCCCTGATATACCACCTAGTGCCAAGCACGTAAGGAGAAACCCTGTGTCCGTTTGCATCCATTCTCTCTTTGGCAGTAGACCCTTCCTTTTCAAGTCTCATCTCCCCATGGTTTGACTTCTTTGCCCACAAAAGACCCAGCTCACAGCAGCCTATTACAACAGCCAGAAGGTAGACTTGACCCAAATGTTTGCTCTTCGCCTGATAAGTGACTAAGATTTTACTCAGTCAGCAGAAGAGACGAAACGTTCCACGTGCTAGTGCATAGAAAAACCCTGGAAACGTCATGCCAAGTGAAAGCCACCAGCTACCAGTGCCACACACTTTGTGATCCCATTCTTGTGAAATGTCCATAAGTCAGAAAGTAGATTAATGGTTACCAGAATCTTGAGCTGAGAGGAATGGAGAGTGACCGCCAAGGAGCATGAGGTTTCTTTTTGATGAAAATGTTCTAGAATTAGACAGTGGCCACGGCAACACAACCTTTATTAGTATGTTCAAAACCACAGGGCGGAGGGGGTGGAGCTACAGCTCAGTCGGCAGAGTCCTTGCCTAGCAGGCCTGAGGCCTGGGTTTGGCCCCTAGCACTGCATAATCTGCGTGGGGTGGTGCACACCTGTAATCCCAACACTACAGAGAGGGAGGCAGAAGGATCGACAGTTCAGGGTCTTCCTCATCCCTCAGCTATGTAGAAATTTGGAAGCTATGTGAAAATCTGTCTCAAAAAATTTTACCTGTACACGTGGTAAATTCTATATAAATTGTGAGCTGTATCTTAGTTTTAAAAATACAGAGCAATTCTTCCCTTTTAGGGCTGTCATGAACATCCGCTGGGTGATGTGCACACGATGTAGCACTGCCTGGCACTGTGTGGTGGCTCAGCGGTTTTAGTCCCCCAGGAATCCAATGTCTCATCCCCACCACCATTACTCATACCACAAGCTAGAAAAATGCTGTAGCTGGAAAAATCTAAAAAATGTACTATGTGTGTAAGGCAAGCATGAGTGTGTGTGTGTGTGTGTGTGTGCGCGCGCGCACGCACGCACGCTAACATGCTGCCCTTAGACCCTACGCTGCCCCCGACATGAAGGGAAGAGAAGGAGGATTGGAATAGAGTGTACACTATCCCGGATCAGGGCAATAATCACAGGGAAATATTTCTTATCATGATCAATGTTTCAACAGGACCTGCTCAGCATGGAGCAATGGCTCTCCATGTGGGTGCTCTGTCACAGTTGACCTGCTGTCTCCCCGTCCCATAAGAACTCAGTCACCCAAGCCAAGGTCTCTTTTCAGTGTCCGGCTTGCCTCACCACGAGGCCCAATGGCACATCTGAAAGCCGACTAAGGACGGAGGTGACATCCTCATCATGTGACAAGTCTGGAGGGATAAAGCAGGAAGGCTAGACAGTCAGGAAGATGTATGACCTTGGGCCAGGCACCTCTTCCCGGTCTCAGTCTATCTACTGTTCCAGAGCAAACGCAGCCCCATCCCACGAATGTTCAACAGTGTCCAACTATGTTCCCTACATACATGTTCCTCTGTCTGCTATACTGGTCAACACCTGGACCCCTCTGTGTATCCATGTGTCCTCCCTACAGCAGTCAAAGAGGAATAAGATAGCCCAGGGACTGGAGAGATGGCTCAGTGGTTAAAAGTACTAAGCTGTTTGTTCAGAGGGCTGGGATTCGGGTTCAGCATTCCTATCAGCTCGCAACCATCCATAACTCCAGTTCCAGGGCCTCTGATCCCCTTACGGCAGAGGCAGGCAGCAGGCACACACATGGTGCACACAGGCATACATGCAGGCAAAATATGTATACACATAAAATTAACAACAACAATAATAATAATAATGAAAAGAAGTCCTAACTGGCTGAGGGGAGAAGACCTGGGAAGAAATGTGAAGGATGAAGGGTTGGAGAGACCCTGACCAGACCACCACCCTTCCACTCCTTCAGTTCTGCTGGACAGCTCTGGCTTCAAGGCTGGCCCAGTCAAGGTTCCAGAGGCTGCAGAGATGGCCCAGGTGGAAAAGTGTTGTCCGCACGAGTGTGCAGCTCTGAGTTTGGATCCTCGCACTCACACCTGTAATCCCAGTGCTGGGAAGGTGGAGCCAGTTTAGCCAATGAGCTTCAAGTTCAGTAAGAGACCCTGTCTCTGGGGACTGGATAAGTGGCTCAGCTATTAAGGAAGGATATTTGCTACTCTTGCAGAGTACTGGGGTTCAATTCCCAGCACCCACATGGTGGCTCACAGTCATTTGTAACTCCAGTTCTGAGGGATCTGAGGGCCACTCACCTGCACACACATATCCACAAGCAAACCACTCAGATGCATCAAATAAAAGAAATCTAAAATATTTTCTTTTATTTATTTTAATATATTCATTATTACAATGTGATTTATTGTAATTATTGTAATTTATTATGTTATTACCATGAAGTTGCTTTAATGGTGGCATCTGTACAAGTGATGTCAGGATAAGACAGCAAATGCACAGTCGACATGGCTAGCAGATAAGCTCTGAGTGAATAAAGCCAACACCTTGCTTCATTGCTTTAGCTGCTGAGACAGCTCGAGGCCACTTCCTCCCCCCCCCCTCCTCCTCCTCCTCCAAGTCTCCCTCCTCCTCAGCTGTAGCAAACCAGTACTGCTGTCTACAGAACACCAGGTGTTTCATGTTGCTGTTAGCCACAGGGAATTCCATCTCATTCATGCTCTCATCTTAAAAAAAAGGACGATGACCTCTGACCTCCTCATGCACACCTATACATTCGCATGGGCACACACACACACACACAGAGAGAGAGAGAGAGAGAGAGAGAGAGAGAGAGAGAGAGAGAGAGAGAGAGATGTCAAGGTCCCAGTCTTGCCACTTCACCTGCCAGCTGTGACAGCCAGGTGTCCTCTCTGGTACTCGGTTTCCACATATTTAAAATGAAGATGCTACTGAGCCTGTGAGGATCAACCAAGTGCTGCCTGTCGGGTTCAGGCCAGGGCCTGATGGACATCACTCAGGAAGTAGAGGAGTTAGGTCTTTTTTGGTTCAGTACTGGGAACAGAACCAAAGGTTTTGTGCAGGTTAGGCGAAAGCTCACTACAGCTCTGCCCGAAGACTCATTCTGTAAGACCCTGGGCACACGGTAAGGGGCTACACTAACCTCTTTGATGTCCTTAGCATTCAGCCCTTTCTCTTCTAAAGCCCCAGATTCCATGATTCAAATTCAGAGTTGTGGAAGGCAAGCCTGGGCTTCCAGCCCAGTAGCTTCAAATGCTCTGGTCCAGAGGCAGAACTGGAGGCTTGGATTTCAGGGGAGAAAAGCCCCACATAACACGAATCCTCGAGTCCTCTGGCAGCCTCCCCACCCCCTAAAGCATGTCCGGGGCTTGAAAAATCCCCTGCCGTGCTGAACAAACAATGTGAACAGTTGGGGCCCGAGCAGCTGCTGGGTATGTCAGCAGCCTGGGTTCTGGCGGGCAGGACAGCCGCCAGAGGGGCTGGTGGCTGGCAGGGGGGCCCCAGGAGCTCCAGTTCCCTTCCTGAATATTCATAGATCAGCAGATGTCTAACTTCACCACCTCAGAGGAGCCCAACAAGGCGGAATCAGGGAAAGCAACAGGGACGAAGACGCCGAAAGAACAGTGATCAGTTTCAGAGAGCCGCAGGACTACGCCACAAGCCCTAGCAGACCCATTGCAGCAGCAACTTCCCGAAGTTCAAGGTCCATTCTACGGATGAGGAGACTAGGGACGGGAGAGAGGGGTGGGGTGGAGGGATCTGACTTTCAGAGGGTGAATCCGCAACCGAGGATTAGGGAGGGGGGGCAGTTGCTCCTGAAAAAGGTTTTCCAGGAAACTTTGCCCAGACGCCAGCCTCCTTTCAGGAGACTTCTCTGCCTTCCTCCAGGGAAGATTTTCAAATGCCATTTGGAAGTCTCTTAAGAATTCTTCCTCTCACCTAGAGGTGAAACAAGCTTTGTGTCTCTCTGCCGTCATTAGTCTACGTCGCCAGGATTCTAGGTCCAGTCATTTCATGCACAATCTTGGATTAGCTAACCCACCCTACTCCCTTCTGTCTCAGTTTCCGCAGCTTTAAACAAGGGAATCTCCAAACTCAAACATTTGCATCAAACTTTTTCTTGGGCTAGGAATGTAGCTCAGGCTAGCAGGCCCTGGATTTGATCCTCTAGCTCTGGATAATTAGGGTTTAGAGGTACACACCCAAAAAAGAAAATATCAGCACTAGGGAGGTAGAGGCAGGAGGACCAGAAGTTCAAGAGCTCAGTGACTGAGAGTGCTTGCGTAGCATGTTTGAGCCCCTAAGTTCAATTCCCAGCACCACACACACAAAGTTCCAGGTCATCCTCCTCAATATAGGGAGTTCAAGTCTAGCCTGGACTACATAAAACCTTGTTTCAAGAAAACCAAACCAGGGGCTGGAGAGAGGGTTCAGCAGTTAAGAGCACTGGCTGCTTTTCCAGAGGTCCTGAGTTCAATTCCCAGCACCCACATAGTGGTTCACAACCATCTATAACAGGATTTGATGCCCTCTTCTGTCATGCAGGTACACATGCAAATAGAGTGTGCACATGCACACACACACACACACACACACACACACACACACACACACACACAAATATAAAGAAAACCAAACTAAAATTCTTCCATTAACAGACAGCCTGAAATGTTAATTTTTAAAACACATTTATTCTTATGTGTTTTGCCTGAATGTATGTCTGTGTACCACATGCATGCATGATGCCTCTGGAGGTCAAAAGAAGGTTTCAGATCCCCTGGATCTTAAACTTCCATGCTGGGAACCGAACTGGGGTCCTCTGCAAGAACCACTAAACTATCTCTCTAACTTCTGCTTTTACTTTTAAACTTCTTTGTACTCTGCCCCACAAAATATCAATGCTTACTTGAATATGGGTGTGATTTCCCCAGGGTCAAGCCCAGAATAGTGAGATCTGAAAGAGGGTAGATCTCTCTTGTCCAAGGCCTCTTGCTCCCCTAACCCACTGCATGGCTGACTCCCAAAGTCCTTTGCACAAGCATTTCCATTCTTCCCCAGACTGCTATGGAGGGAGCACACAACAGGTACCAGGAGACAGGTTGATCATCAGTCCTTTGCCTACAGGGGTTTCCCTCAATTCTCTTCTGTGTTTTTGGTGAGATTCTATCAGAGATACAGAACTTCTGTTTGGGGGAATCTCCCAGCCATTTCTCAATCTTCTTTTTGAGACAAGGTCTTTCTACATAGCCTAGTCTATCCTGGAACTCAATATGTAGATCAGGCTGGCCTTTTACTCACAGAGATTCCCCCTACTTCTGCCCTGAGAACTGAGATTAAAGGCTTCTGCTACTGTGCTTGGCCCTCAATCTTATTTTTCAAACAGATATTTTCTTTTCTTCTTTTCTTGTTCTGCTTTTTTGAGAAATGGCCTCACTACACTGCTCAGGATGTTTGTTCTTGATGCCCCTGTCTCTGCTTCTTTACAGGTTTGTGCCACCATAGGCTATGAGAAGCCCTTTTGCTCACTTAAGAGGATAAATTAGAATTTATGACACCTATGAGAACCTGGTCAGAAAGGCAATTTGCTAGAGAGTCCCAGGGCCCCCTTGGAGCTTTGGTGACGTTCTTAGGAGCCTGAGTTGGGTTCCATTTCCCAAGGCAATGTTCAGGAAGGACAGGGCACGTCGGGGAGGGGCAAGGCCAAGGACTTGCCACAAATGGCAGAGCTTCCTCACCCTCTGCACAGATTTATGGCTTGTTCTCAGTGAAGAGCGATTCTCCCTGACACCGTAGGCCACTCTCCTTTCTCAAGAGGCACAAGTCAGTTTCTTCTAGAACCTTGGCCACCTTCCTTACCACACACTAAGCCCCTCCCTCCAACAGCTGGAAGGAGAGTCCGGATGGCTGCCAAGGACACAAGGAGGGCCTCAACCCTCCCTCTATCTACAATCCTGAGAGAGGCTCAGTGTCCTCTAAGGTGACAGCAAAGCCACATGCAACATGGCTTGCTTCCATCTGGGCCCCTGATATCCTTGCCCACCTATCCATCCCTAACAAGTCACTGAAAGCTCTGAGAGAGACTCATGGGCCCCCTTGCTACTTCTTAGAAAGGCTTTGAACCAGTCTGATTTAGACACTTGTCCCTCTTCTTCCTGCCCCAAGGAAACTGGATGCTGGATTGCTGCAGTGACCAGTCTAGACTGTTTTTTGAGACAAGGTCCCATGTAACCCAAGCTAGTCTTGAACTCTATGTGCAGCTGAGAATGACCTTGAACTTCTGATTCCCTTGCCTCTAAGTCCCAAGTGCTAAGATTACAGGCTGGGCCATAGGGCCACTTGCACGCTGGACAAAGCACTCTACCAAGTGAACTACAACCCTGGCCCTGTTTTTGGTCTGTCCTTAACAATCCCTTAGGATTATATCCTAGTTGGCCTTTAGGCTTTAGCATCTAAACCACCATGTTGTGTATAATAAATATCCAACACAAATCCCTCAAATGGCTGTGTAGACATGCAAACCCTCTCAAATAATATCACAGAATCCCTTATGCCTTTCTAAGCCTCTGCTGTGAAAATATAGTAACTCCCTCCAGAGCTAAGAATGATCTGAATAACACAGGAAGAAACTACATGGCATACTATGTAGCCTCGACTAGATACCAAATAAAATGCTGTAATAACACTGAGATTGTGAACTGAGGATATCTCAGTTGGTAGTATGCTTACCTAGCATGCATGAAACCCTGGGTTTGGTTCCTAGCACTGCATAAGCTGTGTGATGGGAAATCCTGTGATCCCAACACTTAGAGGGTAGAGGCAGAAGAATCAAAAGTCGAGTTATATAGTGAGTTCAAGGCTAGCCTGGGCTACATTAGACCTGTTTGAAATGAGCATACAAAAGCACACAGAATGCCGGGCAGTGGTGGCACACGCCTTTAATCCCAGCACTTGGGAGGCAGAGACAGGCAGATTTCTGAGTTCGAGGCCAGCCTGGTCTACAAAGTGAGTTCCAGGACAGCCAGGGCTACACAGAGAAACCCTGCCTTGAAAAACCAAAAAAAAAAAAAAGCACACAGAAACAGAACAGCAAATTCATACTGAAACTTTGTCAATACATCATAAGGGTGGGGAGCCCTTTATCCTGTGGTTCTGCTATATAGTTCATATGCTTAAAAGTATCTTTCTTCATAGCCCACCCGTGTCATGATGAAGCAAGAAGTTTCCTATCGAGTGATGGAGAGTACTGACTTGCACCCGGAGGAAAGCTCACTGGCCCTTGGCTTCCTTGACCCCAATGTCCCCAATGTCCCTCCACATCCACAGGCTGGAGTCCTTGCCAGGAGACAGTAGGGCTACAGCTGGCCTGGCCCGGGAGAGAGCATGCTGGACTTCAGGACTTCCTTTCTGGTTTCCCTTCCTCAAACCTCACTTTCCACCCCCTGATCAAGCTGGAATCTTCTCTACAGATTCTTCCCCCTGTGCTCCTGGGAGCCTGGCTGGCAATGACATCTGTTTTGCAGCTGGAATTCCAAGTCTAGTTGCTGTACCTCAGAGCCTTTGCAGCAAGTAGGAGGTAGGTGAAAAAGGATCCCATATCCTTGGACCAACCAGAGAGAAGACTCAGACCTAAAGTTGCTAACCTCTCTTATGGAAGTCAGAAGTGCAGAGACAATGAACTCATTATGTGTGCATCAAATCCCTGGGAAGAGTGGCTGGTCTGCCTTACAGAGAAGAGCCAGGAGACTGGTCTAGGCTCCAGATCAATTCCTATTTGCATAACTCTAGGCAGTTGCTCAGGTTTCTCATCTGTAAAATGAACTCATAGCAAATTTTGTCCTCTTTTTAGAAGTGGGTAAGTTCTATATAGCTTAAGCTGTCACTGAACTCAGCAATCCTTCTGCCTCAGTCTTTCAAGCACTGCGGTTACAGATACATTGTGATGCCTAGTTTCCTATGCTTCTTTAAGTGTTGACATTATATGATGCCATAATCATGGGATTCCTTAGCTTGAAGAAGGTACTTTCAGGAAAAAAGTTATATATAAATGTATGTTTAATGTGGTCATGAAAATACACATAGCTCGCAGGTCTAGGTAAATTACAGCAGAGTCACTCTTAAAGCCAGGTGGTGATGGCTCACTTCCAGCACTCAGGAGGCAGAGTCAGGTGGATCTCTGAGTTTCAGGACAGTCTGGTCTACAGAGTGAATTCCAGGACAGCCAGGACTACACAGAGAAACCCTATTTTCACATACACACACACACACACACACAAAGAGTCACTATTAAAAGAAGGTTCCAGAGCTGGAGAGATGGCTCTTTCAATTCTCAGCACCCACATAGCAGTTCACAACTGCCTATAACTCCAGTTCCAGGGGAATCTGACACCTTCAACCAGATATACATTCAGGCAAAATATCAATGCACATGAAACAAATATATATGTTATATATACAATATACATAATATAAAAAATTTTAAGAAGCTTCTAGTGTTGGTCCTGGTGGCAAGCCTCTAAGCTGGGCTCCTGAGTGCCAAGGCTGAGAAAGGGATGGTAGAGGGGGGCTTCCTAGGTGAGGAAGTCTCCTGTGTTCTCAGAGCTCTCTGTGCTCCTCAAGCCCCAAATTCTAACTCGAGTGGAAGGGGGAGCCCCACTTCTTCTGGTGAAAGAGCTAGGTTTCCTGCCATTGATCTTAGATGGAAGTCTCACTCCTACAAGCTCACAGCCCCAGTCTGTCAGGAGACTAGCCAGCCACTGGCATTGTGCCTATCCTTAGCACTAGCCTTTCATTCTGGTCATGCTGGCTTTTCTGGGAAGACTATTATGTTTGCTTTCATCCCCCTCACTCTTTATGACTCCATCTATAGGGGCTGGAGGGATGCCTCAATGGTTAGAAGCACTGGCTACTCTTCAGGAGCACCTGGGTTCAGTTCCCAGCACCCACATGGTGGCTCACAACCAACTGTAACTCCAGCTCCAGTGGAGCTGACACTATAAGCTGGCTTCCACAGGCACTGGGCACACACATGGTGCACAGATGTGTTTTCAGGTAACCCACCCATACACATACAATAAAACAACAAAAAGTCATCAGTTTATGCTCATGCCTTACTGATTCCACTTGCTTAGTATCTCTAGAATCCAGCCACCCAAGCTACTATTCCACTGGCTGCCACCACTCTCTCCTGCATCGACACCTCTTCCCCAGGATGGGGGTGGGGGGGGAGCTTCCTGCCTAGCCCTACACGATCTATTCTCCACAGTGGCTGCGGTGAGCTGATGCAAAGCTAGTCTGAAAACCTGCCCGCAGTGGGGCAGGAGGGTCTCAGGCCAGAAACTTCAGTGGGACTGGCACTGCTCTTTGTGAGCTGGGACTTGCTTCCTCCTTAGCCTCCTCTTTTGACACGAGGCCCACCCCTCCCCCACCTGCCCAACTCCCACCCCCATATTCTAAACTCCAGCCAGATTTAGCTTGATGCAATGATGTGAACTAAATCGCCTCCCAGCGTTGGCACCCCCTGCTTGATCTGCAAGACTCCTCCCTCTGCAGGGCTGGCTTTTCCTCTCTCCATCATTTTCTTCAGAACCTTTCCTGGTCTTCCCAGTTTGGCTCAGGAGTCTCTCTTCTGCAGTACCTTGCCAGTCCTGGCCTCTTGCCCTGACCCTAAGACTGACAGCCTGGGTCTAGGACCTTATTCACAACATTCTGGGCGTCAGGCACATGTTAACCTATATAGAGTGCTCAGCAAATACTGTGAAAAGAATGGATGACCTCCACTCTATAAGAGTGTCTGCAGACTGCAGAGGTTTACACACTCAAAGGAGGTTAAGCCAGGGCAAGAATAGTAGTTGTTGTAGCCATTCAGGTGGCAGCCAGGGAGAATCCCAATGCCCGCTCCTCACAGTCTGTGCACTGGGGAGAAGAGTCCAGTCTCCCGACTCTCTCCCCGGTGTCCCGGCCTGAAGCCTCAGAAGCATTTAATAAAGCGCGGGTGCAGTTGCCATCCAGAATCCCGCGTTCCTGGAGCTTTGGGAAGAACAGGAGGAGGAGGGGAGGTGCAACTATTCCTTAATCCTTTGGGCTCCGGAAAGACAGACACCTCTCTGACATTTGCCCGAGCCGCGTTCACCTGACAACTCCCGGGCCTCCCGCTTCTGCGGCCCAGCCCCACGAACCCAGCTTCTACCGACTCCCAGCCGGGTCCACCGTCTCGGAGGGAAAGGGGCGTGTCTTGCGGGGCAAGCTAGGGTCCGAGCTGTTTCCAGCACTCTCCCACCCGCTGTTTTCCTGGAGATGGGCCTGGGGTTGGCCCAACGGAGGCTCCTTCTCCCCCCAACCCCCGCCGCCCTCTTTGCCTCCCTCCCACGTGGCCTGGCCCAGTCTCTCTGGAAAGCCGCAGCAGCTGGAAGAAAAATCCCCCTCCCCACCCCCACTGCCAAGTCCCTCCCCGACTCGCCCCGGACACATCCTTAACTCCCCTCTCGGCTGGGAAGGCAAGAAGTAATCGAACAAAAGCGGGCAGCCCATCCCCCTCCAGGCCCTACTACCTAGCCTCCCTTGGACTGTCCCCCAAACGCACACCCCATGAGAGTGAGAGGGCCGGGGGTGGTAGAAACAGCTTTGGCATACACACTTGGACTCTTCGTTCCTCCCCACCACCACCACCCCGTCAGCCCTTTCTTCGGTGTGGACAATTGTGATCCTTTCCCCTGACGCTACCCCACACTAGGACCCGGGGACTTGAGGGGGCCTTGCTGACCTCGTCCTCCCTTCCCTGGTCCGCCCTTGGGGGTGGGGCAGGAGTGACACGCGTCCCATCCAGAGAGCGGGTGTTGGACGCGTTCAGCAAAGCAACTGGTTTTCTGCCCTTCCCCCAGCCCTCCTCCGAACCCCGGGTTTGGGTCCACAACCCCCACTTTCCCCTACCTCCCTAACTGGCCCCAGGGGCCACACCCATTGGGCAAAGTTGAGTGTGGTTTTTCTCACCGCCGCCCCCACCAAGAGCAAGGACACTCCCCAAAAGCCAAGGCCAAATATTAGCTCAGTCCCATCCAGTTACACACGCACCCGACACAAATGGAGGTGTAAGTGTACACTCCCGCCCCGCTCGCTCTCAGGCACACTCGCGACCGCGAGACGCGTGCGGGCAGGGCAGAAGCATGCCCCGCTTGGAGCTACCCGCGCCGCAGCCACCCGCGCGCTGGCGATGCCACCCAGCGCCTTAGGCACGCTCTGTGGACACGTTCCCCCGCAGGACACCCCCACCCCGACACCCCCACACACATACACACACGCACACATGCACACACATACATGCACACCTCACAAGCACAAGGGCCACGCGCAGGGGGACACGCACTGTGCCAGGCTGTGCACAGCAAGGACACACACCCCCTGGGGGCAAGTCTCCGCAGCCCGCTGCGCTCAAGCATCGCGGCGCCAGAGACGCCCACTCGCGACTGCGGCCACCCGGGCCCTTACCGCGCGCGGACAGCAGGCAGAAGGTCAGCGCCAGGAACCCGCGGCCCGTGTCCGCCCGCGCCATAGGGCCGGGCTCGGGCCGCTGCCGCCGCGTCCGGGCGCCTGGGCCGCCGCCGGGGGAGGGCGCGCCGGGCGTCAGTGGCTCCGGGAGGCGCGGCGCCGCGGGCGGGGGCGCGGCCTCCGGGGCCCGGGCCCGAGCGGGGGCCGGCGCGGGGGCCGGGGCCGCGGCCAGTTCGCCCGCCCCTCCATCGCCATCTTGGGCTAGCAGCCCACGCGGGGGCGCCCCGCCAGTGTGGTCACCCTGCACCACAGGGGACACGCGCCCGCGCGCCACCAGCCTGCTCCTGCGGCTCACTCAGCACGTGGGAGCCTCCCGCTCTCCGAGTCATCTCGGGCTCCTTTCTGTTCATCTTTTCACCTGAGCCTCTGGATCTGTTTCCTGCCCTTGTCATGACCCTCTCCTCAGAGTCTCCTCCACCTCTTTTCTAGGCTCAGTGGAGGCCAGTTCACCGAGCCCTGTCCTTTTCCAGCTCACGTCCTGACCTGAATCCTGCTTAGCTTCTCCACAGGCTGCACCAACAGACCCACTGAAGACACCACAGTCCCTTGTTTCTGCTACCTCTTCCATGCCAAGCTAAGGGATTCTCTTGGCTTCCTTCCTTCCTCCTCAGTAGCCAACTCAGCCTGTACTATGTTCCACCTCAGTGAGGGTCAACGAAGACTTGCTTACCACCATTTTACATACCTGTATACTGGGAATATTGGGGTTTGGAACGGGGTTTTTCTAAGGACAAGAGGCTTAAAGCAGCAGGTACCGCCGGGTCTGCTAATGGTGTTGGGCCCTCCGCCCTACACTCCCACTGTGCCGGTCTCTTTTTTAGGACTGCCTCTTTTCCAACTGAGCTAGCCAGGTTAGTTGCCTCCGTGTCTAAAGCTGGGGAACCAATTGTCAGGCTGGGTTGGGGAGAGGAATACACACCAAACGGCTACTTTAAATGATGTGTTTGGGACTGGAGAGATGGCTCAGCCGTTAGAGTGCTTATTGCATTTACAGAGGACCGAGGTTTGGGTTCCAGTATCCACTCAAGCGATTCACATCAGTCTGTAATTCTAGCTGGAAGTCTGATACCACTGGCCTCTGTGGCAGACACACAGTTAGATATAACTTAAAATAATAAAAGTGAATCATATATATATATATATATATATATATATATATATATATATACATACATACATACATACACATACATATATCCGCATTTTGAGGCTAGAGAAGTGGCTCAGTGGCTAGAGTACTTCCTGTTCTTTACAAAGGACCTGGGTTCTGGTTCGGGCAGCCATAACCATCTGTAACTCCAGTTCCAATGAATCTGATGCCCTCTTCTGGACTTTGTAGGAGTTTTCATGCACATGGTGCACATAAACTCATGTAAGTACACACATACACATAAAAAAAAATTTTTTTAAAGGCGAATGCTACATTCTTCCTTTCCTTGTATCTATCGGTATTCTCATGATTTAGAACCATTTAGATTCTGGCTCATATGCTGCCAGTTAGCTCTGTACCTTTTGGGGGAGGGAGAGGTTAAGGCTGGGGTTCCTGTACCCTCAAAACCATATGTAGTCAAAGATCACCTTGAGCCTCTGATCCTCTTGCCTCTACCTCTGGAGTGCTGGGATAACAGGTGTGCACCATCATGGCCCACTGATGATAGCCAGGACTAAACCCAGGGCTCCTCACATGCTAAGCATGCACTCAGCCAACTGAGCGGCAGGCCTGCTATGTCTGTACTTAGCAGATCTAAGGGAACCTGCCACTGGCCCACTTCAGCCTCATTTTATTCCAGGGCTATCATTAGTTTTTCATTTGATTGCTCCTTCCTCAAAACCAAGTGATCTCCTGGCCCTCAGGCTAGGATGGGTTCTCTTCTTTATACTAGTGATGCTGACCAGATCCCTCCAGCCTGAACCTTCTCCCTAGACTTGCATTTCCAGCTCCTGCTCAGCAGTTTACATCCTGATCTTCCGATCCCTCCTGCCCCCTCCAGACTCTGCTGTCTCAGTTCCTAGAACCAACATCCCTTCCTGTAGCTCAGATCCAATATTTTGAATTATTAATTATTAATGTGTGCATGTGTAATTTGTGTGGAAGTCAGGCGTGATTGCTACAGCACAAGCCTGGGGGTCAGAACAGCTTTGGGATTTCCCTTCGCCTTGTATGTGGGTTCTAGGAACTGGCCTCAGCTTATCGGGCTTTGCACACGGCCTTGCAGCTCAAATCTAAATCAAATCATACATTCACCTTTGACCCCTCTCCACCTGCTTTTCCATCCTCCCCACCTCTCACTTGAATTGTTATGGAGCCTCCTCACTGCCTTGCTGCTTCTGGCCTTCCCCCTTGTGTGCTTTAGACCATACAGCAGCCAGTTCTTGTCACAGCTCTGCTCAAATCTCACCAGACTTCCACCTCAGAGAACAGGACCAAAGTCCTGCCTCTTACTACACTGCTCAACTTGCTTACCCCTCCCCAGCAACACCAACCCCTTCCCTTCCAGCCTCAAGACCTTTGCCCAGAACTGGGGATGTTACTTTGAAACAGAGTCCTTGCCTAACATACACAAGGCCCTATGTTCAATACTCATCATTGAGAAGAGGAAAAAAGAACGAGCGGAGGAGGAGGAGGAAGAGGAGGGGGAGGAGGAGGAGGAGAAGGGGGAGGAGGAAAGGTAACAGGAGTAATGAGGAGGGGAGTGCTAGCAGGGTGGGGTGCTGATGAGCTTTACCATCACAAGTTGAGGTCCACTCTTCCCTACTACACAGTGTCAAGAAGTCTTCCAGGAGTTAAGGATGAAGCTCACTTGAAGAAACCCTGGGTTCAGTCTCAGTACTGCTTGGCCATATATGCTGTAATCCCAGCACTTGCACAGCAGAGGTGAGAGGATCCTCAGCTATACAGAAGGAGCTCAAGCCCGGGCTGGGCTGTGTGACACCCTGTCTCAAAAATAAAGTAGAATATGTCTTATAGCCTCCTCTCCTCTTCCTGATCTTCTTCCCTGCTTTTGTTTTATTTTATTTTCATTTTTTTAAAAAAAATTACATTTATTGGGAGCTGGAGAGATGGCTCAGTGGTTAAGAGCACTGACTGCTCTTCCAGAGGTACTGCATTCAAATCCCAGCATCCACATGGTGGCTCATAATCATCTATAAAGGGATCTGATGTCCTCTTCTGGTGTGTCTGAAGATAGCTACAATGTACTCATACATATAAACTAAATAAATCTTTTTTAAAAATTAAATTTATTTAGCCAGGCAGTGGTTGTGCATACCTTTGATCCCAGCATTCGGGAGGCTGAGGCAGGCAGATCTCTGAGTTTGAAATTAGCCTGGTCTACAGAGCAAACCCTGTCTTGAAAACAAAACAAAGCAAAACAAAAAATAAATAAATAAATAAATAAATAAATAAATACATCTATCTATTTTGTGTGTGTGTGTAAACATTCCACAGAGCACATGTGACAGTCAAAGGATAGGATAAGTTTTACCTTGCACGCGCAAGTACACACACACACACACACACATACACACGCAATAAAATAAATTTTAAAAGAGATACGGGGTACAAATGTAGCAGAGGATGGCCTTATCTGGCATCAATGGGAGGGGAGGCCCTTGGTCCTGTGGAGGCTTGATGCCCCAGCGTAGGGGAATTCTAGAGGGGCGAGGTAGGAGTGGGTAAGTGGGTCGAGGCAAAAGGGAGGGGGGATGGGATGGGGAGTTTGTGGAGGGGTAACCAGGAAGGGAGATAGTATTTGAAATGTAAGCAAATAAAATGATTAATAAAAATAAAATATGTTGTGTTTTTTTAGAAGGGGGGGCTGGGGGAGGAGACAGATCCCTGTTGTTTGCACATGTACGGCAGTTCTAGTTGGGAGCACAGAGCTGAAGGTTCCTGCCCACCCCCCATGGTGCTTGAGCTAGTGAGCACAATTATAATGCTCTGTGGTGCTCCAGTTTTGATTGGAAACAGGGTCAGGACACTTACGCCAGACTTGGTGAGACAGGGTGGGTTTACTAGAAAAATCTAGAATGCAGAACCCAGGAGGTATGAATTTAGACACCCAGGAGCAGGGGTGAAGCCAACGGAGGCTGGGCTGCTCAGGTGGACTTGCTTCTTTCCAAAGCTGTTGAAGAGTTAAGTTGAGGAATGAAAGTGTAAACAAACGGCACTGTCTAAAGAGGTAAATTCCACAAGCCACCAAAAGGGTCAGCTAACTTATCTCTAGTCCCATCTCAGCATTGGGGGTGCAGCTCAGGGGCGGAGACCACAGATTCAACCACTCACCAGAAAATAAAAAGGGAAAATAAAAATATATTGATTCATAGTCTCTAGAACAGTGGTCCTCAATCCTCCTAACCCTGAAATCCTTTCATACAGTTCCTCTTATTGTGGTGATTCCCAACCATAAAATTACTTTTGTTGCTATTTCATAACTGTAATTTTGCTACTGTTATGAATCACGATGTAAATATCTGTGTTTTCTGATGGTCTTAAGTGACCCCTGCAAAAGGTCATTCAACCCCCAAGGGGGTCTCAACCCACAGGTTGAGAACCTCTTCTCTATGTGGCTTGTAGGCCTGAGAGGAGGGGAGGGTGAGCAGGCCGGGGGCAGCCAAACCCAGAACAGTAAAGCAGAATGTGGTTTTTGTCAGGCCTCTGTGGCCTTGGGCGACTTCTTTGGGCTTTGGCTCCATCCTTGAGAAGCTCTGAGGGCTAGGATGTGCTAGACATTTCTAACCAGGAAGAACAAAGCATTCAAATGTTTAAAAGTAAACATGATACCCTCATAGAGGTGGGGGAGGGGGAGGGGATAGGTGGTTTCCAAAGAGGAGACCTAGAAAGGGGGAAACATTGGAAATGTAAATAAAGTATCAAAAAATAAAAATAAAATTAAAAAAAAAGAGGAAAAAAGAAAAGAAAAAAAGTAAACATGGCACCTGCTTTATCATTATTGCTGTTATTTATTATCATCTTAAAATGACATTTCCTGGGACTGGAAAGATGGCTCAGCAGTTGGAGCACTGGCTGTTCTTCCAGAGACTCCAAGTTAAATTCCCAGCACCCACATGGCCGCTCACGACTATCTGTAATTCAGCTCCAAGTGATTTGATACCCTTGCCCAGACATATATGCAGGCAGAAAACCAATGCACACAAAATAAAAATAAATAAATCATTAGAATAAAATAAAAGTGCATTTACATCTTTCTTGCCTATGTGTGGGTGCACAGACCATGGCATGCGGATACAGCTCTCTCCTTCTGTCTGTTCAGGGGACTGAACTCAGGTGGTCAGGCTTGGTGGCAAGTGCCTTCACCCACTGAGCCACCCCCCATTTTATTTACTTATTCTTTTAAATACTGAAATAATTCTCTATTATAAAATAATTTTCTTTAGCAGCTGTTTCTGTGGAATTTCAGGCGCAATTGGGAATTCGGGAGCCCAGAGGGAGCTTTCTGTGTGGTGACCTTGTGGGTAAAGTGTATGTGTACTTTAGCTAGCTCCTGTAAAGGGATGGCTCTAAAATGAACCTCATTGCCTTTGTTTCAGCAAACTGACAGGGCTTCAGGATGGCCTCTATGGCTCCTGGGGTCAGGGGCTGTTTTCTTTTACAGCAAATTTATGAGCATCAGTAGATGTTAGTTGACACAGAGTTAGGGCCTTCTCAGCCACATGGGTTCCCTCCTCTCTATCCATTATGTTCTTAGAACTTCTACTTTGATCCCACATGAGCTTTAATGGTTTCACAGTGGGGTAAGGTGCTGTGGTATCACCTGCGTCCATCCTAGGTAGCAGGGAGCGCTCTCTCCCAGTTTTACTTTTTTTTTTTTTTTTTTTTGGGTTTTCGAGACAGGGTTTCTCTGTGTAGCCCTGGCTGTCCTGGAACTCACTCTGTAGACCAGGCTGGCCTTGAACTCAGAAATCCGCTTGCCTCTGCCTCCCAAATGCTGGGATTAAAGGTGTGTGCCACCACTGCCCGGCTCAGTTTTACTTTTTTTTAAAAAGAGATTTATTTATTTATTTATCTTATGTATATGAGTACACTGTTGCTATCTTCAGACACACCAGAAGCGTGCATCAGATCCCATTACAGATGGTTGTGAGCCACCATGTGGCTTCTGGGAATTGAACTCAGGGCCTCTAGGAAGAGCAGTCAGTGCTCTTAACCACTGAGCCATCTCTCCAGCCCATTTTACTTCCTTTTTTATCAATAAAACAAAATGTTCTATTATTTTCAAGTGGTCTCATGGAAAGCTCCCAAGTATGTGAGGAATGTTTCCAAGGCCAGTGAAGCTCAATGTTATGGAAAGAAGAAATAAAAGCACAGAGAAGTTAACTCATTTGCTTAAGGTCGCACAGTAGGTAATGGAGACAAAACGACAAAAAGTCAAAGGCCACAGTCCTCATTGCTTCCTCCTCTGCCTCTTAGGGGCTCACTCAGCTTGTCTATCTGGGACTTTCTGTGTACCCATCTGTCCCCAGTACTAGACTAAGGGGGGGGGGGGGAGAATCTTTTGACAGTGTCCAGGGGCTGGAAAGATGGCTTAGTGGTTAAGAGCACTAACTGCTCTTCCAGAGGTCCTGAGTTCAATTCCCAGCAACCACATGGTGGCTCACAACCATCTGTAATGGGATCGGATGCCCTCTTCTGGTGTGTCTGAAGGTTGGACAGTGTACTCACATACATTAAATAAATAAATTTATTAAAAAAAAAAAAAGGTAGTGTCCAGCTTCCTGGATCCACGGGCACGAGCCAGTTCTAGAACAGCAGCTCATCTCCGGCTGTTTCCTGGTGAGCCAGCGGAATCAGGACAGCATCCCATTTTGCATTGTAAACGCAAAGGCCCACAACTTGAAAAAGGACTACAAATTCTCTGGGCTTCAATTTTTTTCTCTTAAAAAACAAACAAACAAACAAACAAAACAAAAAACAACCTGGGAGAATAATGCACCTAACCAATATCCTTATTGTCCTGTGAAGATCAAAGTGACCATGTGGAGGCTGGGGCACCGGTTTAGTGGATAAAGCGCTCACCATGTAAGTGTGAGGACCCAGGACCAGATGAGAAGCTGAGACTAGAACTACCCTGATATGTGCTTTGGTGAGCAGTAAGGGATCCTGCCTCAAACAAAGTAGAAAGTGCTACTGACTCCTGAGTTTGACTTCTGACCTCCTGGCATCACCCAGGAACCCAACATACACATATCAGCAGTTAGTCTCAAGGGGACGATGAGATGTGTCGCTTGCTCACGCAACGTTAAATGTGTCATTCCTGCCTAGGCCTTACAGTTAGAGAAGCTTGATTCAAAGCAATGCACTCTACTGAGAGATCACCATGGGGATCAGGCAGTGGGAAGTAGCTGGGGTCAAGCAGAGTCCTGTCACCACGATGGAAGCTTCTGGAACCCTGTCTTGCTCATGGCCCAGAACCTGCCTCTCTCTCAAGATCCCAGAGGCTGAGTCACAGTCCTTCCCCCACCCAGCACCTGTCATCTCCCAGTGGCTGGGTCTTACTTCCAGGTCTTGGATAACAGACGGCTCCCCTACTGGCAGCTGTGAGGGGGTGGAGTCAGGCTACTGGCAGTCAGCCAACTTCGGCTTCACAAATCCCCGCCAAGCACCACCTCCTGCACTCTAGTTTGGCCTTGCAGCAGCTCCCAAACAAATCTGGAAAAGCTACGTTAACTCCGGAACGTCCCAGCAAGGGAAGCCAGAGGCGTAGCTCAGATTCACAGCTGCAGGGTGAGAGCCGAGCACCACCAGCGTTGTCTTCTGTTTCCCATGCTCCCCCTCTCCCTTGGGCAAGAAGATTCTTCTCCAGGACCTCTCCAAAGCCTGCTTTTTGCACTAAGCAGGAACTCAAGCAAATATTACACTTCCATGATTCTTAAGTTATACCTCCTTCACAAGGTCCTTTCCATGCTAGGGACCGAATCTTGGGCTTTGTAGAGAGGCAAGCTCTCTATCACTGGGACACATCCACAAGCTATGTTCATAGGTTAAAAGAAGTAATTAAGGGCTTGTGATATGGTTTGTAGGGTAAAAATACTTCATGCCAAGCCAGAGGACCTGAGTTTGATCTCAGCACCCACATGTCAGAAGGAGAGAACCAACTCCTGAAAGTTGTCCTCTGACCTCCACATGCTAGCCATGGCATGTGCGGCAGACACACATACTCAAAATGAGTAAATAAATGTAAAGATATAAGAACAGTTAAAATAACCAGGCATGGGGTGCATGCCTTTAATTCCTGTAGAGAGGTGAAGGCAGGAGAACTAGAAGTTCAAGGTCAAAAAAAGTTAAAATGTTCATACTATCCAAAGTGACACAGAAATTCAATACAATCCCTGCTAAATACAAATGTTATGGCTCAGCAGTTAAGAGCACTGACTGCTCTTCCAGAGGTCCTGAGTTCAATTCCCAGCAACCACCTGAGATCTGATGTCCTCTTCTGGTGTATCTGAAGACAGCATCAGTGTACTCACATACATAAAAATAAATAAATCTTAAAAACAAAAACAAAAACAAAGGCTAGAGAGATGGCTTAGCAGTTAAGAAACCCAGCAGGATGGCAGGATGGTGGTAGTGGACATCTTTAACCCTAGTACTAGGGAGGCAGGGGCAGGCAGATCTCTGTGAGTTTAAGACCAGCCTGGTCTACAGAGAGAGTTTAGAGAGTTTAGGACAGCTAAGAGCTATACAGAGAAACCAGGTCTTGAAAAAATGGGGAAAAACAGCCGGGCAGTGGTGGCACACGCTTTTAATCCCAGCACTTGGGAGGCAGAGGCAGGTGGATTTCTGAGTTCGAGGCCAGCCTGGTCTACAGAGTGAGTTCCAAGACAGTCAGGGCTACACAGAGAAACCCTGTCTCGAAAAACCAAAAACCCAAAAAACAACAACAACAAACAAAAACAAAAAACAAAAAAAAAAAAAGAAAGAAAGAAAAAAGAAAAAAAGAAAAGAAAAATGGGGAAAAACAAAACAAAACAAAACAAAACAAAACGGTTCAGTTCTTCTGTAGACCAGGCTGGCCTTGAACTCACAGAGATCCACCTGCCCACCTCCCCACCTGCCTCTGCCTCCTGAGTACTGGAATTAAAGGTGTGTGTCACCACCATCTACCTCATTATTTTCTCAATGTTTTAATTTATTCTTTGAGAATTTGATACATATACACGATGCAATTTAATTTTTATTTTAATTAAATAATTTTTTATTTTAGAGACAGTGTTTCTCTGTATAGTTCTGGCTGTCCTGGAACTCACTCTGTAGACCAGGCTGGCCTCAAACTCAGAGATCTGCTTACTTCTGCCTCGTGAGTGCTGGCTACAGTGTATTCTTTTTAATTTAAAATTTATGTTTGTGTTTTATGTGAGTATATATGTGTACACCATGTGTGTGCTTGGTGCCCTTGGAGACAAGAAGAGGACACTGGATCCCCTGGACCTGGAGTTATAGACAGTTGTGAGCTGCCATGTGGGTGCTGGGAATTGAACCTGGGTCCTCTGGAAGAGCAGCCAGTGCTCTCCACTCATGAGCCATCTCTCCAGCCCTATTCAATGCATTTTGATTTACACATCTCCCTCCAAACTTCATTTTTTTTTTAAAACAACTCACTGAGTCTAGTTATTGTTGACCACATAAAGATCAAGTATGTAGCCACCCCCTGGAGAATGGGTCATACCCACAAAGATCAAAGAAAGCTGACTTTCTCTTACTCAGTAGCCATTAACTCCTGATGGGGCCTCCCTAGTCTATGCTGGGTTTAAGCAATTTTGTGTGTGTGTGTGTGTGGGTGCTTTAAGCTTGTATGTAAGTCTGTGTGTCACTTGCATGCTTGCTACTTGTGAGGGTCAGAAGGTGTCAGATCCCATGGGATTGCAGTTGGGGTTTTTTTGTTTTGTTTTGTTTTGGTTTGGTTTTGGTTTTGGTTGTTTGTTTCTTGAGACAAGAGTTTCTCTGTGTAGCCTTGACTATCCTGGAACTCAGAGATCCACCTGCCTCTGCCTCCCTAGTGCTGATGACACAGTTATCATGTAGATGCTAGGAATGAAACCTGGGGTTTTTGGAAGAGCAATGGGGCTCTTAGCCCCTGAGTCTTCTAACTGCCATGCTGGAATTTAACTGGCTTGATCTATTGTACATAAGGAAAGCTGTGTGAGCTCATGAGTGCAACTGTATGGCACGTCCCAGAAGCAGCACATCACAGCTCTTACATTCTTTCTGCCTCTCTGCGAAAATGTTCTCTGAGCCTTGGAGAAAGGGGTCTGGATGCCTATGTTACACTTAGACTGAGCACCAGTTATGAGTCTCTGCTCCAACTGCTGCCCAATGCATAAAGAATTTTCTCTGGCCAACGCTGAAAGCAGCTCAAATCTTTGGGTATATATAAGATAGTTAGAAGGCTGTTTGACATGACAGTTTGGTAAAATAACCATTGGCATATTTTCTGAGTTATTTTATCGGGTTTCTATATCTACCATCCTTCCAAATGTTATTCCACCCTGATCCCTACCAACCCTGTCCCAAACACTAGGTAGGAGAGAAAGGAGGTTAGAGGGAAAGGGGACATGGAGCTCTTTCAGCCAACAAAATAAGGTACGTCCTGATGATTAGGGGTGTTGCGTTCCGTAGCAAGTCCAATCCTTTTCATCAGATTATCTTTAATGTCTTATTCTCCTTGATAAACCATAACAGCTGCAATCAGGAGCAGCCTCTGTTCTCTCAGCGTGGCCCCAACCCCTCTAGGGGCTCCCGCATTTATAGCTTTGCAGAGTCCCCGGAATGAATTTCAAACATAAACTATCTGCAGGTGGTAAAACCACGCCCCTACTAGTGCAGGAGGCAAATCATAATCACCCGCTGTGATGCAGCCTCTTATCTCACACCTGGAATTAAAACAAAAACATAGTCACATAACATAACTGGGTTTTTAAAGAAACCAAAACTCTTGCTACAAATAACCATAGTAGATTTTTTTTCCCTAGGATTTAGGGACATAGTTTTTGGAACATAGTTTTGCTGTGTGGCTCAGACTGATTTTGAACTCACTATCCTCCTGCCTCGGTTTTCCAAGTGCTGAGATTACAGGTGCACATGCACATCACCTTGTTTGGCTGGCATTCTCTCTCTCTCTCTCTCTCTCTCTCTCTCTCTCTCTCTCTCTCTCTCTCTCTCTCTCTGGGGTGTGTGTGTATGTGATATGTTTGTCAGTCGGTGCACGTGTGCGTATACGCACTTTTGTCACAGTGAACATGTAGAGGTCAGAGGACAGCCCCGTGGAGTCGCTTCTCTCCTTACATCTTTACCTGGGTTCTGGAGCTTGAACTCAGCGCGCCAGGCTTGTGCAGCAGCAGCTTTATCAGCTGAGTTATTCTAAAGGCCTTCCACCTTATCGTCTGAGACACACTCTCCTTCTGAGCCGCCTGGCTGCTTCTGTAGGTGCTTGAGATTTTAACTCAGGTCTTCATACTCACACTTTACTCTGAGCCATCCCCCCAGCTTGATTTTTGGCTTTTTCTATTTACCCTGTTTTCCCCGATCATATATGAATGAAAGCCCAGCTGCTCAGGATGGAGGTGGGCTGGAGACCCAGAGCCCTCACTCTCTGTGTCCACCCAGACTCCTTCACTTTGGCAAATGGCTCTGCTGAGATATGGCTTGGTAGAACATTGCTCCTTACAGTGGAGGTAGACTGGGCAGGTAGAAGAAGGCCTAGGCAGGAGCTCCCCTTTCCCTCTTTTAAACGTTTCATTTACTTTTATGTGTATGAGTGGGTTTTGCCTGCATGTATGTCTGTGCAGTATGTACATGCCTACTATGTGTGGAAGCTAGGAGACGGTGTCCTGGAGCTGGAGTTAAAAGAAAATTATGAGCTCCCACATGTGTGCCTGGAATTTAACCCAGATATTCTGGAAGAGCAGCCAGTGCTCTGAACCATATCTCCAGCCGCCCCACGCTCTCATTCCCTCCCCCCCTTTCTCCCCTCCAGACATGGTTGAGGTGTAATCACTTCTCAGCACAGCCTCAGCTCCTCTGTGAAATAACAGAGTAGCTGATTTTGAAGAATCCGTGCAAGCTCATCTTCAACGGTTCTACCTCAGAGGCTCTTTACTCTCTGTGTTAAGATCACTTAGGGAATCTATAGAAATTAAACGATGGCAGGACCCTCCTCTTGGTTTTGATGTAATCGATCCTAGGAAGAACTCAGATACCCACGTTTTTTAAAAGCTCCCCAGGCAACTGTAACAGTAAGAGGCTGAGGAAAGCACTCCTCTTGGCTTACAGCCTCAGTGGGACACAGTGAGAAAGGATCCCAGTGCTCTGCTCTGTTCTGTTGGCCTCCGTGTCTGTTCTGCTAACACAGTGCTATTCCGGTTACTATGGCTATGCTGTGTTGAAATCAGATATTGTAGTGCCTCCAGCTTTGCTTTTTGTTCAACTGCTTTGTCTATTAGTGTGTGTCTGTGTGCCTGTGTGTGTGTCTCTCTGTGTGTGTATGTGTGTGCACATGCATGTGTCTGTGCTTGAGGAGGCTGGAGGTTAATCTTAGGTCTTCCTCAGGAGAGACCCGCCTTGTATGTGTGTTGCATGTATGGGATGTGGGCGTGCATACCTATGTGTATGCACACAGAGGCCAGAGAAGCCTTTGGTGTCTTCCTCTATCATTCTTGCCTCTTTGACTCCAGACAGGGCTTCTCTCTGAACCAGAATTTCATCATTTCAGCTAGGCTGGCCAGCCAGAGAGCTCCCAGGATCTGCCTGTTTCTACGCCCATTGCAAGTATGCACTGCCATGCCCAGCTGTTTCTGTGGGTTCTAGGGATCTGAACTCAGGTCCTTGTGCTCTACAAGTTCTCTTAGCCACTGAGTCATCGCAGTGTTTTAAAGATAAGGTCTTTGTTGACCTGGAGCTCACCAAGCAGGCTATGCTGGCTCTGCCTCCCTGATGCTGGGATTACAAGTGTTGGACCATCACAGCTGGATTTTCTACATGGGTTCTGGAGATCAAATGCAGGTCCTCATGCTTGCCTGGAAAGGTCTAGACCTAATGTTCTCAGGATTTTTACCACAAAGGCACAGGTATATTGGATTGTATCAAATACTTGCAGGCATATTTTGAGATAACTGTAGATTGCTTTCTAGTACTGGAAAATGAACTTCTTACCACTGAGCTATGTTTCAGAAGGACCTGATTTTTACTCTTTATCCTGTTAACTAATTTGCATACATTGAGCCAACCTTGCAACCGTTGGATAAATTCAGCTCAGTAGTAGTAGTAAACTATTTTTCTTTTTCTTCCTTCCTTCCTTCCTTCCTTCCTTCCTTCCTTCCTTCCTTCCTTCCTTCCTTCCTTCCCTCCCTCCCTCCCTCCCTCCCTCCCTCCCTCCCTCCCTCCCTCCCTCCTTTCTTTCTTTCTTTCTTTCTTTCTTTCTTTCTTTCTTTCTTTCTTTCTTTCTTTCTTTCTTTCTTTCTTTCCCCACATAATGGTTGGCTAACCGTCACTGGAATTCCAATCCCAGGACACCTGATACCCTCCTCTTCTTCCTCCTTCTTCTAATTTTTTTTTTTTTTTTTTTTTTTTTTTTTTTACATTTTGTTTAATTTCATGTACATTAGTGTTTTGCCTGCATGTATGTTTGTGTGAGGGTGTTGCATCCTCTGGAACTGGAGTTACAGACAGATGTCAGTTGCCATGTGCTGGGTGCTAGGAATTGAACCTGGGTCCTCTGGAGGAGTAGCTAGTGCTCTTAATCACTGAGCCTTCTCTCCAGCCCCTGACAACCTCTTCTAAGCTCCTGGGTACCAGACATGCACATGGTATATGTTTTACACACACACACACACACACACACACACACACACACACACACACACACACACACATGGTAGATCTGTCTTGAGGAAGACCTAAGATTGACTTCTAGCCTCTTCAAACACAAATACATACATATGTGTACACACACACACACACACACACACACACACACAAACACGCATCAGTTATTTTTTCCTTGCTATGATGGAACACCATGACTAAAGCAACTTACAGGTGAGTTTATTTTTCCAGACTCCATCACCCTCACAGTGTGGAGCATGGCAGACATGGTGACTAGAGCAGCAGTTGAGAGCTCATATCATCCACAGGCAGGAAGCAGACAATACACTCAACTAGCACATGGTGTTTGAAACCTCCAAGCCCGCCCCAGTGACAGATTTCCTCCACAAGGCCGTACCTCATAAACCTACCTGGTGCGACCAACTGGAGACAAAGTACTCAAATGTCTGAGAATATGGGGAATATCTCATTCAAACCACCATATTCATATACATTTAAAAAAGAAAAAAGAAAAAAACTTACCCCCCCAAAAGAACCCAAGCAAACAAAAATAAATGGCAAAAATTCATGAAAAGCACTCAGTATAATTAGCTACCAGGGAAAGGCAAAAGTATACCCATTCCCCCCGCCCTCCTGCCAGACGAAGGTTATCATCAAAACAAAGAAAAATGCTCATGGTTATGTGGAGAAGAAATGCAAGAATGTAGCCTGGGACCAAGCACTTTACCAAGGGAACTACATCCCAGCCCTCCAACATTTATTTACACACACACACACACACACACACACACACACACACACACACACACACACACACCAGTGTGTGTAAGTGCCACAGCTGTTTGGTGAGGTCAGAGGACAGTCTTCCAGGGTTGGCTTTTTTCTTCCACTATACTAGTCCCCAGTTTGAACTTGGGTCACCAGGCTTGGAGGCAAGCACCTTAACCTGCTGAGCCATCTCAGTGGCCCATTTATTTATTATCTGGCAAATTCTGGCAGTAAATATCTAGCAAGTGATTCCTACTTGTCAGAATCCACAGGAGCTTGAGGAGAAGCCAGCTAGCTTAGGAGTGCTACCTCCAGTGTCTGTAATTCAACTAGAGAAAGCAAGCCAGTAAGGAACAGTACGGCACAGAATGAAGTGCTAACTCTTTGAGTCCACCTTCACTGAATTCTCCAATGCTGCAGCAGGCAGCAGGTGCTTTGGGGGAGTGGTTTTATTATTGCCATCTGACATCTAGGAACTCAGAGGATCAGGATGTTATAGAAACATGCCCAAGCCCCTAAAACTCACAGGGGGCAGAGGTGCAGCCAAGCTCAAAAGCTAATGTGGATGCCATTTTGTTTCCCCACCTTTCTTGGGCAGCATTCCCAAATTCCATACAGGTAAAAGTTCTGAGGACCTGGTTCTGAGAGTAGAAAGCCTCAAAAGCCTCCACCTGAGGAGAGGGAAACTAAAGCTAGGTCAGGTGACACAATTCTCCCAGAACACCCTCCCACTGCCTCAGACAAGGTCTTGCTGTCTTTACTGCCTTGGCTTTCCTCTAATTCTTGTGTTCCTGTGGCCTTGTGCATTGGTCTCCTGAGTGGGACCATGGTGCATATCACCATACCTAGCAGACTCTTGGTAAACTTGTGCTGTTGTTGCTACTGTGGAGACAGGTCTTGCTGTGTACACTGCTCTCCAACTTGTGACCCATCTGCTTCCATCTCCCCAGTGTCAGAAAGGAAGGTATGCACCCTCATGCCCTCCTCACAAGTTGTTTCTTCTTTTTTCAGGACACTTTGGTTTTGTTTTGCTGGACTGTTTTGAGATGAGAGTTTCTCTGTGTAGCCCTGGCTGTCCTGAAACTCCCTCTGTAGGCCAGGTTGGCCTTAAACTCGGAGATCTGCCTCGCACTGCCTTCCAAGGACTGGGATTAAAGGCCTGCACTACCACCACTCCACTGATACTTTATTAGGCATTAGGCACAATATGCACCATGTGTATGAGTGTTTTGCATTTATGTGCATCATGTATGTGCTCTGTGCTAGAGCAGGTGAGAGGAGGACTCCATAGCTCCTGGAACTGAAGTTACAAATGGTTAACCACCACATGAGTACTGGCGTTTGAACCTGGGTCTTCTGCAAGTGCAGCCAGTGCTCTTAATTTCTGAGCCATCTCTCTCCAATCACAAATTACCTTATTTAAAGATTATTTTTATCCCTAATTTTTATATGCAAGAGACCCTAATTCAGTCCCAGTTGGCTTGCCCTGTTTGTTCACATGGTGTTTCATGCATAACTCCAGAGAGCCACACAACCCAAAGTCTCTGTTCTGGAGCACTGACAAAGATTCTGTGAAATTCAGAATTGTTCAGTTGGATGTATAGCTCTGAGGCTGAGTGCATTACTAGCATGCCAAGGGCCCTGGATTTGCACCACAATTTTGGAAAATATTGATGGCAAAAACTTCAGATTGTCAAAGAAAAAATGCTACACCTGGCCAGGAGGATGGTTCAGCAGTTAAGAGGTGCTTGCTGCCAAGCCTGATAATCTGAGTTCAGTCCCCAGGATCCATAAAGTGGAGATAGAGAACTGACTTTCTTCTGATCTCCATTAGAGCATTACACTAAACTCTCTCAAAGCATTCATGTAGTGACAATTTTGGAATTTTGGTTTCTTTAAATAACACAAAAATATTGTAGGAATGGTTTTGTTTTAATCCCAGGTGTGGGATATGGAGCTGCTTCACTGTCCACAGCAGCTGACTCTGATTTGCCTCGTGCTCTAGCAGGGGTGTGATTTTGTCAGCTGCAGATAGTTTCTGCGATTATGTGACATTTGAAATTCTGGGAACTTTCCAAAGGGTATATAAATGGTAGAGACCCACAGATGGGTTGTTGTTGGGGAACTGTTGGTTGCTGTTGGTGGAGGTTTGCTAAGTAGTCAAAAGGAAGAAACAGAAAAAGAAGAAATTAGATTTCCTGATGAGGATCAAGCTTGCCCCAAGGAACTCTAATGCCCCCTAATCAGCAGGACGTAGTCTAATAATAACCTTTGCGACTCCTGACTTCATTCAGGGGTCTCTTTCCTCTCCTCTCCTCTCCATCCTTTTATCTCTCCTTCCTACTGTTAGGGGTTTGAAAGGGTGGAGAAGGGTGGAGACGGGTGGAAGAACCCACAGAGGAGCCAAAGACAGCAACATGTTCAGAGCCTGTAGAAACCCCTATCAGTTGTCAATGATATAAATCAGAAGCCCCCAGCAGTTCAGGAGGTTTCTGTTAATCCCTGGTTCCAAGCACCCTCTGCCCTGGCATCTAGGCTGAGGGCTTCTGGGAAGCTCCAGCAGGTACTGAGCAGCACCTGCACACCCCCCACTCAGTGTTTGTACTGGAGCTCCCACATGATCCTGCTCCCCAACCCCAACACCTCCCTTCATCCAAGCGCATGACCTTGGGTATCAGTCATTCCAAAGTTGAGTCATCAAAGCAAGTCTGCACAGATGGGGGAGGGGAAGAGGAGCGGGGTGTGTGTGTGTGTGTGTGTCAAGGCTGTACAGATGGGGGAGGGGAAGAGGAGGGAGGGCAATGCTTACAGATGGGGGAGGGGAAGAGGAGGGAGGGCAATGCTTACAGATGGGGGAGGGGAAGAGGAGGGAGGGCAAGGCTGTAAAGATGGGGGAAGAGGAAGGGGGGAAGGAACACTGAAGCCAGTTGATTTCAGCAGCATCTTTATTGCAACCAAGAACCTGTAATAAATGCAGCGAAACTAATGCTTCACATCACACGATTAAAAGCCGTGGGGCTGAAAGGGAGGAGACCCGTACGCTTACTGGAGAGATACATGCAGACATGTACAGGTCAGTGCTGAAATAGCAGGCACTTTATGTGCTAAACTTAAAGACCTCCACCCACCCCAAATCCCAATTTTGCTGAAAACAACATAAATTTGTATTAGGGTTACTTAAAACCAAACACAAAAACACAGCTTCTGTGTCTGCAAGGGACTTCTGGAACAGTCGGGAGGGCAGATAGGAGAGGAGGGGTAGGGCTGGAAAGGCCACAGTCAGGATGCTTCCAGTTCCTTCCATCTGCTGGGAGAGGATGCTCTCACATACATAGTGTAGACCTGGCTGAGGCTCTTGTCTTACACCATGGAGGATGGGTTTCTGGGCTTATGCAAACATTCTGTGTCCCCATCTCCCATGACACCAAGGAAGACATGTAATATAATAATTTCAATTAGCTCCAGAATGCCACATACCCATCAGTACTGCTTCGTTAATAAGCATGCTTAGCATTTACTTAGAAAGGAAAAGTTAACCATATTATGTGGCTTCCTTTAAAATGTTTATAGGAATATATTAATAAATACTTCTTTAAAAACCCTATCTTTCTTAAATATCACACAGCTACCATGAGGCAGGCCATGGATGGACCCTGGTTCTGAGTACTAATGTGGGGTCATGGGTGTGTTTCTTTCAAAGACACAGGCTTTTTCCCCCCTAGCAGATGAGAGCACTGGGTTATGGTAAAGATTTGTTCCACCTGGAAAATCTATGATTCTGTAGCAATGAAAGCTTTGACTGGAATCCTCCCACCAGCAGAGAGAACTGTGTTTTACCAGGAAACACCTGAACGCACGCATACGTGTGGCTCACGGTTTTAAAGGAACAAGCGTGCATTGTGGCTTCGTCGTTCTGTGCGAGGCTTTGGAGGGGCCAGGAATGGGAAAGTCATCATGCTCAAATACATTTTCAGACTAAGGGCATGAAGAGTGCTTTGCGTCACAGCTGAGGAGTTTCCTTGACTACTGTTTTGGGTTCATAACAACCAGCCATTGTATAAGTCACCTGTTCTCTGACTGCAACTGCATTCTTTACAGAAAGTTTACAAAAGCAGCCTGTAGACCTGACCTGAAGCACCTAGGAAGCTCATCGTGTAGAAATGTATGCTCTGGCCTCTCCACCCGAACTCATGAGCTCATGCCTCCGAGAACAGGCTCAAGACTCCGTTTCCTGTGCTTTGGGTCCTGGATGATTCTTCGAGTCCTGCTGCCAAGCCTGTGAAAATCCTGTGCTTTGGTCCTTACCGAGTGCTTTCTGGCTCCCATCAGACCTGTACTTTCAGGGACGTGACATCCAGTCAGAGGACAGTGTTACAGTGGTTTCTGATTGCTCCAACTGACTGATGATGCCTTTCTCACTGGTGTTGACAAGCAAACCTGGCCAAGCCACCTTTCTGTAAGTGAGTAAAGCACTTTCCCTCTTAGGGAAGTAGGAGGCACTTAAAGAACAGTTGTAGATGCACTCCTGGGACAGCCAGAGAGAAGGCGGAAAGAACCTAGGATAATCGAGGTTTTCTAAGGGTTGTCTGCATAAAATAAGAGAGGTCTCAGTACAAAGCAAATGTACGGGCAAGAGATTTCAAACGGGTGGCCGGGAGCTACTTCATGTCACACCTACCTAGAATGTAAGAAGCAGCCCTTGGAGGCTAGTTAATCCAGCAAATGCCACCCTCAGCAGTCAAAATAGACATACGTCATGGGGGAAATACTTTGTAGGGGAAGGAAAGTTACCCAAATCAGTTTAATTTAACTTGAAAAATATAAACAAATTTTGGCACGAGAAAATGTCATAAGCATGAAAATCAAAATAGACAATAAGAAAAGTGATGGGTCTATCATACAGCATAAATACACAGCCGGCATGGCCCAGTCCTCCCTTCCCAGGACAGAACCCACGGTCACCTGTCACTTATCTCCAGGCTTCCCCACGCACCCACCTCTACTCTGGCAGTCCCTGCCTTCACTGCACTCTCTCAGAAAGGGACCTGATGTGGCAGTGAGAAAGAAACACAGCGACTTTTCTTGGAGTGATTTTTAAGTTATGGTAATCATCTAAACACTGGGGTTTGTGATTCATGAGGGTCAAACCCACAGGTGTCTGGCTGCAGTGGGACCCATCTAATACTGGAAGGCCCTAAGGGCAGATGCCAGCCAGTACTTGAAAGCTCATGCATCCCTTCAGAGTCAAGCAGGAAGACTGAAGCAGGAGAATGTTATGTTGGAGTAACACAACTGTTCTAGGCTTCCAACACAGAGTGCCATGGCTTGTCAGGGATTAGCTTACGGCAAGGAAGTGGTCTGGAAACCTTTTTATTTTAAGCTAGTGATATCTAACTTACATTCAAATAAAAAAGTTAAAGTTTAGATTTGTAAGGTTTTTAAAGTTAAAAGGAAAAATAACAAAAAGCTGGAATTATAAAAGTAACCGCTCCAAACACTGCCGCTGTAGCCATGCTGCGAAGCCTGACACCTAGCGCCAGGTGCTTCCCAGACACTCAGGGCTTACACACTCGGGGCTTAAACATTTGGGGCTTACAATTACCCTGGGTTTCTCATGAGTACTCCTGTGAGCTATTCCTGCTCAGTTCTTAAGCAGAGCCTTGCTACCTGGTCTTTCCTGGTCACTCCCTGCACCAGGGTCTCCCCCTTCCCCTGTAACCCTTTTATCTCTTGGAAACTCTGGAACACTTTAATTAAGGAAAGGCCAAATGGAAACGGACCATTATATTTTCAGAATACAAGTAAATGTGTACATGTTCTGTTCCTAAAAGGAGAAAAACTTGCCTGCTAATTTTCAAGCTCTCATATAATTTGATTAAAATTTTTTGCCTATAATTGTCAACATCTTGAGACTTGTGATTAAACTCATGCTACATAGTTACTTGCCTTTATGTGAAAGAAAACCCCACTCCATAATACCATCAAAGCAAAAGGAGAATTACTTATACTAGATGCTGTTTAAATTGTTTAAAAAACTGGTCTGAGCTCAAGTAAGTATCTTTAGGAGGCCACTAAGTTATCCTTGAAAAATTATTAATGACTGGGAAAGTCATAAGCTTAATAGTATTTAGTTCATGACATGCTGGATACACCCCATGTGACGAAGCATAAGCTATTCAATTAGACGTAAGTGCTATCAAATCCATAACTAGTCAGAGATCCTGGAATTGAACCAAACCAATCACTACTATCATCATATTTTAACAAACTCAGAGTATACTGTAAAATCCACTAATTAAGTCCAAGAGGCTTATACTGCTAGTAAAGTGAAAGTAGGCTAGTCTGAATATGTGGCGCTGGTGCCTTGATTCGTTCGGTATCCTCAGGTACTGCTCAATCTCTTGGGAACACATCACTTAGTTCTATGTGCATGGTTAAGGTATTAGATTACTATCCATGAACTGCAGATTTCTGCATGGCACCAAATTTACTTTCAGAAGTAGATCTTAAGTGGCAGGTACAAACGTAGGATCATCAACTCTGGCTTCTATTGGCTAACCCTCCTTGTTTGGTTAGACAGTGTACACCGAGTTCTACATGAGTCAGTTATATCACTTTCAGAGCAGCAATACGTGATCCAAGGTTCTCCTGAAGGTAGTGGAGCAGGTGCAGTTCATAGTGTTCTCCGGACTCAGGAACTCTGATGCTGTGCCTCTCCTGAGGGTAGATCTTCACAACAAAGAGCAGAGGCAAGAAGACGAAGTTTAGTGATGCCCCTTTTCAAGACTTTCTCAACATAGTTTCTTATATATTGCTTTTTGAGGCTGGGTCTCATGTAGTCCAAGCCTACCATGCAGCTAAGGATAGCCTCAAACTCCAGATCCTCCTGGCTCTGGCTCCCATGTGCTGAGATGTTTTCCAGAGATTTCTAACTGGATTATCAATATGGAACAATGCCCCTCTGTGGTATCACATTAATGCACATTATCTTGGGGCTGGAGAGATGGTTTAGTGGTTAAGAACTGCCTGTTCGGGGCTAGGGAGATGGCTCAGTGGTTAAGAGCACTAACTGCTCTTCCAGAGGTTCTAAATTCAATTCCCAGCAACCACATGGTGGCTCACAACCATCTGTAATGGGATCTGATGCCCTCTCCTGGTGTGTCTGAAGACTGCAACAGTGTACTCATATAAATAAAAATAAATTAAAAAAAAAACCAAACTGCCTGTTCTTCCAGAGGTCCTGAGTTCAATTCCCAGTAACCACATGGTGGCTCACAACCATCTGTAATGGGATCCGATGCCTTCTTCTGGCATGCAGGTGTACATGCAGGTAGAGCACTTATACACATAAAATAAATCTTAAAAACAAAACATATTATCCCAGGGCTCTTATGATTCTTTACACACCTATAAGGCTTCAGAAAGATTCTTCAGAGGTTCAGCCTTAGTAGTCTGTAGGCTCTCAAGACTCCTTGGAAACCATTTCAAAGGCCATACAAGGTTTAAACTATCTTCGACCCAGAACATGGGAGGTAGAGGCAGGAGGAGCATGAGTTTAAGCCTGGCCTGATCTACATAGTGAAATCTTGCTGAAAACAAAACAAAACAACATAAAAAGCTACTTAAAAACTTTGTAGACAACAGGCTTGAATGTGCTTTGTGCACTGGATTTACTGTGCCGCTTCAACAATGTAAAATTAATGAGTTCAAGTGCTGGTGTCCTGGCATGGTACGAGGTGAGGCACTGTGTTATCCTGGGAGCTACAGCAGTCTCTATCACACAGATGGAGTAAAAAGAAACAGGCATTTTCATTTAAGTGGTAGTAAAATTCAGAATTTTATACATTAGGACCCAGGGTAGATGTCTCTTTAATCCTTGTGCTACATGGTGCTTTAGTCAGCAGCTCCCTCCACCTCAGCTGCATACTACTGTAGGTGGGACTATAAAAATTCAGCATGGGGCAGATCCCTAGAATCCTAGCTCTTGGGAAGTAGAAGCAGGTAGAGCTCAGTGAGTTCAAGGCCAACTAAGTCTACATAATGAGTTCCAAGCCAGCCAGGGCTACAGGGTGAGACCGTGTCTCAAACACAAAAACAAAAAACCCAAATCAACCAAACAAAACCCACCCAACCAAATAACCAATGCCCCACAAAAACAACAAAAACAAAAATGTGATACAATAAAGACTGAATATTTGAGAAATACTAAAGTGGAATTTTTCAGGTATCAACACAGCGCAAAAAGATTCATTTGATATTCAAGGTCAAGTACCAATGGATTAAATTTTTTTTTTCAGGGGCACTGGAGTACTCAGTGGTTAAAAGCACTGATTGCTCTTGCAAAGGTCTTGAGTTCAATTCCCAGAACCACATGGTGGCTCACAACCATCTGTAATGGGATCCGATGCCCTCTTCTGGTGTGTCTGAAGACAGCTACAGTGTACTCATATAAATTAAATAAATAAATAAATCTTAATTTTTTTTTCATATTTTACATCCATGAATATTTTGTCTGTGTGTATGTATGAGTACCATGTGTGTACCTTACAGATAGTTGTGAGCCATCATGTTGATGCTGAGAATTGAACCCAGATCCTCTGCAACTCACTGAGATCTACCTGCTTCTAAACCCTGAGCCATGTCTTCAGCTCAAGATCAAATGGATTTTAATGTGAGAATGAAAATTTTATAAATAAGGCTTTAGCTTTCCACAAAAGCTAGTCCGGCCATTCCTTCCACTTAACATATACTTAGTGAGGTCAAACTTTTCTTCATAAAGTTAAATCTATGTATGCGTGTGTGTGTGTGTGTGCGTGCGTGCGCGCGCGCGCACACAGCACTGGCCTCTTTTGTTCCTTAAGATTATATGTTCATGAAAAGTACTTTTCCTTTCCTTTTGATATTTCAGTTGACATTTCTGCCCAGTTATCCTGTGAGGTATTTGCCTATAGTAGTAGTTTTCAAGCCTTTTGATCTCAGAAGTCCTTTACATACCCCAAAGCCTTGTCTGTGTGGGTTATGTCTTTATGTCTGTCAGTATTTCACATTGAGCACAGTGACACATGTTGGCTGAGGCAGGAGAATCAGTAGTTGGTGGCTCCCCCTTCCAGAAAGGGGGAAATATATGGTGAGACCATGACTCAAAACTGTTTCATTATGTAGCCCAGGCTAGCTACATAACGTATCAGGTCCCGGGATTACAGGTGTTTGGTTTTTGGGGGGGACGCATCTCTTGTAGCCTGGCCTTTAATTTGCTATGTAGCATTGTGCTCCTGATTCTGTCTCTATCTCCTAAGAGCTGGGATTACAGGTATGCAACATTCCAGTTGGCTAAAAGCAGTTCCTCTTAAAACTTTCTTCAAAATCTTTATTTACTTAGCATAAGGGAGTTATGAAAAAGGGTAACCCATTAGTTTCTATTTGCATGACAATGTGAATGAAAACAAGACTAAAAGATCTTGTAAGCAGGTCTTTAAAAAAAAAGATTTAAAAAAAACTGAAAAACACAAAAAAAGATTTATCCTCTCTCTCTCTCTCTCTCTCTCTCTCTCTCTCTCTCTGTCTGAGTATATGTATCTGCATCATTTGTATGTAAGAGTTCATGGAGACCAGAAGAGGGCGGAGCTGGAGTTACAGGCAATTGTGAGTGTCAGTAAGTCACCACCCAGCCCCACAATCAGGTCTTTAAAGCCCTCTTACTAAAACAAAATCATACAATGCTTCTTCACTCATGAAAAGGGAGAATGGAAGCAAAGTTAAGACAGTGAGTGGATGTGGCCATCATTTCCAGGCCTATAGGCTGAATGAACACAGACACATAAGCCACATAATTGAATAGGCCTTCGGTTGATAGTTTTTATAGCTGATCACTTTTATCAGCTAAAGACTGGTAGCTATGCTTATTACTTTAGTGTTCTTCGGCAGAGTGCAGACACAGCTGGAAACTCAGCCTTGTTCCTCATTTTGTTAGATTTCAGAGCAATCTTTCACTATTTACCACCATATTGAATTTGACAATGCAGAACAACCCACCTGTAAGTCATATGGCTTTCCAGCCCTCACTAAAAAGCTCAGCAATATACTGGTGTGTGCAAAGTGAACGTTCTCATCCAAGAACCCGTGTAAGAGGAGTAAACGGTTTGGTCTAGAAGAATAAAAACATCAGAGGATCAGGCAAGACAGAAGACTGGTGTGACGGCTGGCCTCCGTCCTTTAAACTACTAACAGTGCTGCACTGCTAGGCTGAGGACTCACCATTTTCAGTCTGAAACCTATAGAACACGTTTGTGAGAACACGAAGCTGACGTAGACTCTCTTCCACTCTGACACAATTACGGACTTAATTTCTTTCAATGTAAGGAACTGCTTCAAATATAACTTATAAAGATAAATAAATAAACATAACTATATTTTAAAATTCTCCCAATATGGTATCTGAATTAGCTTTTAATTTGGTTCTGAGTGTGATTCTAGCAGTTTAGCAGTTAGTGGTAAACCACTTGTCTATGCAATGGTTTGGACTCAATCCTCAGTACTGAGGAAGAAAACTTTTTTTTTTTTTTAGTATTTATAAAACATTCATTTTAGTTTTCTATATTTAGTTTGTATCATTATCCTGAAAGTTTTTAAAACATCACTTAAAATTGACAGCCTCAATTATAAAGCATGAACTTACTCTGAGGGGAACTTCTCCGCTTGCATGGCCACAGATCCTAAGTAATAGCCCTGTTCATTCTGGTCAGGGTGACCCATATAGCGCTCCGTGTATCCTGTATCATAGAAGATCCACAGAGTGACTGGGGCCCCAGCAATAGCAACCTGCATATGAGAACATGGAGTCAGCTGTGCCCCAGAAAGAAGGCTAGCAAAGATAACTTACAACTGCAAATGTATAAGCTAAAATTATCCTTGCAATGCTTTAGTCCCACTACTGGGCACACGTCTCAGGACAGGCAGAAGCCTGAAGTTGGGTGCCAAGGTCACAAATCTGATACTCTGTGAGTCAATAAGCTTCATGTTCCCACAGGCACACCCTGCACCATGCCTTGAAACTGGGACAGATGAAATACAAACCATGAGTTCCTTTATCCAAAGCAGATAATGAATGAGACATCCTTGAGAACCCCTTCCCCACTGGGAACAGGTATGAACTGACTACCCCATCTACAGAAAGCATGAGAACCCATCCCCACTGGGAACAGGTGTGAACTGCCTACCTCATCTACAGAAAGCATGAGAACCCATCCCCACTGGGAACAGGTGTGAACTGCCTACCTCATCTACAGAAAGCATGAGAACCTATCCGCCACTGGGAACAGGTGTGTACTGCCTATGTCATCTACAGAAAGCATGAGAACCCATCCCCCACTGGGAACAGGTGTGAACTGCCTACCCCATCTACAGAAAACACCCACTGTTTCACATTTCTGCTTCTTTTTAGCTTTTTTCCCCCCTTAAGCAATACAGAATTTAAAACAATTGGATGTAAGTAAAACACTTCATTATAAAGCTTCTGTGTAGTTTTATATTTAGATATTTTAAATAATTTCCTTTGTTTTACAGATAGTGTTTCATTTGGTAGTCCAGAATGGCTTCAAACTGGCAACTCTTCTGCTTCTTTGTCTGTCCCAGGTCCCAGGATTACAGATGCACTCCACTGTGCCTGGTTATTTTGTTCCATAAACAGGGCAGAGTGCTGCACACCTGTAATCCCAGCACTCAGAAGGTACAGGGAAAAGGCTTAGAAGTTCAATTATCTTCAGCCATACAATAAGTTAGAGGCCAGCTTGTCTTAAAACAATTCCCAAAACAAAAAATAAAAAAAATTTGTCATTGTGAAGTAGAACTATATTACTGATATAAAAATTACTGCTCTTAATTTGTATTTTTGTTATTATTTTTTTACACACTTAATTATCTATCTATCTATCTATCTATCTATCTATCAATCTAAGTGCATGATCAGGCTTATGAGGTCAGTTTGTTCTTCTACTGTGTGGTACTGAACTCAGTTGTCAGTCTTGGTACTTTACCTGCTGGGCCATCTCAGTACACCCTGCCTTTCTTTTTATAACATTAAAAAAATGATGCTTTTATACAAGTATGTGTGTATTTGCATGGGTGCACGTGTTGGACGGCACGGCATGGCTGCAGAGGTGGAGGACAATGTTCAGGAGTCGGCTCTCTGCTACCACTACCTGAGTCCCAGGGATCAAACCCAGGTTGTCAGGCTTGGCTTCGGGCTTCCTTGCAGGGACAGCTCATTTACCCACTCACTGCTATTTTTTTAGTAATTATCATCTTTATTTAACCTTTTTAGTATAAAGTTCTAAGAATTTGAAGAATTATAAACATGTAAATATTCACTTAACATGATTTGTTTAGGGCCCTGTGCTGGACGCAGATCTACTGAGGATTTACTCTGTTAAGCACTGCTAGCTGTTGAGGATATACCAGGGCGTAGGACAAAGATGTTCTTTAGTAATTAAACAAGTAGTTAATCCAGCAACTGTGTGTGTGTTTTACTAATCAGGACTTTTAATCTTTGGCATATATAAGTAGTTATAAACTTGTGCCCAAGCTGACAAGTGTTTAGAAAGCTGTGTTAACACAAAAGATACATTTCCCATGTTGTAAAACACGGAAACCCAATTATTTTCTACAATATTGGCAACACCGTGAACCTTCAAAAAATTTATCATTTTCAGGTGTCTTTGATTAACAGAGAATTTTATCTAATTACAAAAACAAATAGCTAGGTGGTGGTGGTGGTGCACAACTTTAATCCCAGCACTTGGGAGGCAGGGAAATCTCTGAGTTCAAGGCCAGCCTGATTTACAGATCGAGTTCCAGGCCAGCCAGGCCTACACAGAGAAACTCTGTCTAAAAAAAACTCCCCAAATCAAGAAACAATCAAAAACCGAAATACAACAACAGTTACGTACCCGGAAGATATCCGACCTCTGCATTAACGCCATCAAGGAGAGGTAGCCGCCATAGGACCAGCCGTGGATGCCCACACGATCCAAGTCAATGAAGTCATACTGAGATGCTAGATACTGGAGCCCTTCCACTTGATCATCAATTTCTATCTGACCCTGTCAAAGAGGGAGAAAGCTCACTGGTTCTGAGGTACACTAGTCTTAGAGAATTCTTTTTAAAGCTGCTTCATGTTTTTACTAAAATTCCTGGAGAGTTTCTTTTTCAGATTAGAGTTTATTAACAAGTGATATTCTATTTTGCCTCAGGAAATGTAAAGTAAAAATGCATCTCTAGGTAAGGACCGGCTACTCCTCCTACTCTGCTGACTGACGGGTTTGTTTAGTCACCAGGCCTTTCCTGTCACTGCTCACATTGTCCCTAGCTACAGCATGTCTCCCACTCCATTTGTTCTGTTGTCTGCTAAGAGGTCAGCAACTTCCTTGTAACAAGCCTTCCTCTATCCAAAGACAGAAATTCAGCCCCTTTAAGAGATTAATTTTACTTCTCCTTTTAGCACTCAAGTGCAGCAAAACAGAGGGCATCACTCCTGAGGCCCTAACTTCCTCTTTCCCGGCATGTTACCCCAGCAAAGCTCTGGACGGCTTCACTCTTGCTAGTACCACCCAGGGTATCACTTGGCCTGCCAGTGCACACAGTCTCACTTCACTGAGCCAAAACCAAAAAATAAAACAACCAAAAACTTACATGAGAATACAACATAAGGTCAAAGAACTGTCTGTGGGAGAGCATCCCATGTCTTACTCAGCATGTCCAACACACTGGCAACCACAGGGACTGCCTTACTGTGCAAAAGGAACATCGGCCTGTCATCATTTCCCAAAGCAGCAGAAAGGACCTGGGGCATCTCTAAAAGGTAGCATTTAAAGCTTCCTGCAGAGAGAAAGAGGCTTGTCACAAGGAAGGAACTAACCAGTCGGTTTCCCTCTTCACAGAGGACAGAACAAATCTCAGTTATCCCTTGGCTGTATATGGGACTCTGAAGCTAAATGGGGCTGTCTTGTGGGGAGGTGCAGGTACAACCTGGAAGAGTATTTTTATGCAAAAGTGGTTCCACCTCAGCTCCTGGTTACATACAGGTAACCAGGAGTGTACAGTGGAAACCCAACTGTGCCTTCCTTCCCACTGCTCCAGTCTAACATGTGCTCCCTCACTCTGTCACTCAGGTCCTCCCCCAACTCAAAGAAAATGAGAACATTTGAAAAGAAAGTGCTCTATGTTCACACACCATTTTATATTTAAAGGCGCCTTCAAATTTCAGCCCCCGGTGACAGGATCCCCTGTTGTCTATCACCACAACCACATAACCCAGGGAGGCCAGGGTGTTCAGGCGGAAATACTTGACTCCTTTAAACCGATTGTTCACCAGCTGCACCTGGAAGAGAAGCATATCTTCGGTGAAGTTACGTGGCAGCATATGGAGGATGGGATGGGGAGACACTGAGTTTACTTGCTATTTATTACTGTCCCTTTGAAATATAAGTGTGAAGTGATCCATTTTTTAAATGTACTCAAGTCTAGGCATGTTTGTGTTGCTCACACTAAATCTCACTCTTAAAGCTTCACAGCAAATACCAAACAACTGCAGGCTTCATTCTAGCTCAGATAATTAAGATTTAAGTAAGTTAATCCACCCCACAGAGAAAGTTGCTGAATTACCTACACCAAAGAATATGTCATTCAAGTAACAGAGACAAGGACAATTAAGAACGTCTTCTAGCCCCGCTTGTCTCTTCTGGAGTTGCTGCTGAGTGACAGTGAGGAGATGTGGCATTTTAATGAGCACTGTCATCCGTCTGGTTACCTTTCTGTTAGACAAATTAGTGTAAAAGTATAATGATTTTTAAATCACTTTATCACCCTAGAGACTATCCTTCAAAGTGACGGAGAGAGTGACTGCGTCTGGTGCTGTGCTAGAAATGGAGCCGTAGCTACTGAAAGGAGGAGTGAGCCACGCCCGGCGTGCTCATGTTTCAGTCAACTCAGGGTACTCATGAAATGGTGGTCCCTTGGGATCACGATGGAGATGAAAATGTCTCATGACAGCACAGCTGGTGCGACAGGGTGCATCACTCCTGTGTCGGGGCAACGTTAGTGTAAAGAAGTACTGCACTGCTGTGGGGCAGTGATCTGAGACAGGCACTCTGGCACCTGGTTGAGCACAGGTGTAAAACCTGGGCGACCCAGCGGATCAATCCGCATGGGAACAGAAAACTTTATGCCAACGCTCCTGGACGTACCACCCCTCCTCAGGTAGAGGAGTGGCCACACAGCTCCAAGCCATCCCCATGTTAATGAGACACCTAGAGGCCTAGCCACGCCCCTTCCCGGTTACTATATCTGCCTTGTATCTCCCAGAGGCCATGGGGTACAATTCCATCTACGCCACTCTCCACACGATGACAATAAACCTCTTAAAATTATGGACTGTCTCTTCATCTGGACCCGCTGTGGGAAGCGAGGGATCCGGCCCTCGATTAAGGAGCCTTGCGTCTAATCTCTCGCCGAGGGCTTTTCTCAGCGATCCCAGACAGTACCCATTCACCCAAGCCTAAGCAGCTAGCCCAGTGCCCCAAGCCACTGATACCCAGTCTCTGCGGAACCCCAGCTGCACTCCGGCTAGGGCGACTGTGGTGCCCTGGGCTAGAGAATCCACAGAGACGGCTGCCGCTCATTCCCTGGGAATGGCCCCACCCACCCCTGGGCAGGGCCCGCAAAGGCTTCCCACAGCCCCCACCTGCCTGTCGGACTGTGTGGGAAGATGCACTTCTGAGTGCCTCCTGTCCTACCCAGAGCCGCAGTGCCCAGGACAGACACGTGGGGCTTCTTTCCACCACGCCAGGCTTGTTCCCACACACTGCCAGTGTTCTGAGGGCGCACTGAATAACGGGCTGGTAACAGATGACTAGGTTAGTGGTGTGTGTGTTTGATAGTTGTGGGGACTGAACCAAGGGCCCTACACATGTAGGCAATACTTATCACTGAGCTACAGCCTTGGGGTCCTTTTTTTGTTTTGTTTTGAGACAGGGTATCCCTGTATAGCTCCTGCTGTCCTAGAACTTGATCTGTAGACCAGGCCCTCCTTGAACTATATAGATTTGCCTGTCTCTACCCCCTCCCTCACCCCGAGTGCTGGGATCAAAAGCATAGCCCACAACCACCACAAAGTCCTCAGGTCCCTTTTTATTTTTATTTTTAGAGAGTCTAAGTTGTTAAGGCTGGATTTGAACTTATTCAGTATATAAGTCAAGTTTTGAACTTGCAATCTTCCTGCTTCTGCCTCCATCTCCCCCAAAGCTGAGATTATAGGTGTGTATCACCAAACTCATACTAATATTTTAAAAATCATTATTTGGCGTGTTCTCCTACTAATGATAAGGAAAAGAGTTTAGAGTTATTTGTGTAGCCCAGTCATGGACTGAACAATTAGCATGCAGAAAACCCTGGGGTCCTGCCCAGTGCCGTACACACCAAAAGGTCCATAGATTCCAACAACGTGGCTCCACTGCAGCAGCCTTACACATGTGCATGCTTGTTGCATGTCACCACTGCATGAAGAAGTCATACAAAGTGTGCCAGCTAGGTTTGTATAAGCATATACGCTATGATGTCTGCCCAATGATGAAATAGCCTAGTGACATTTCCCAGAAAGTCTCTGGGTTGTAAAGCAACGTGAGACTGTAATTAGCAGTGCTGGACACTAAGACATTGAAAAGAGGTTCTGATAAAAATGAGGAGCCAGGCTTGGCAGCACATGCCTTTAACTCCAGCTCCTGGGAGGCAGAGGCAGGCAGATCTGTGAATTCGAGGCCATCCTGGCCTATAAAGTGAGACCTTATCTCAAATAAAGAAAAAGGGGAGATGGAGAGATGGTTTGGTGAGGGAAAAGCCTGCTGTATGAGTCAGGTGATCTGAGTTTGATTTCTGGAATCCATTAAAGGTAAAACTGCACAAAGTTGTTCTCTGGTTTCCACATGCACGCCACCTCCCTACACTGTGTATGCATGCATATAAACACAAAATAATGAGAGACGGCTGGGGAGGGCAGGGACACCAAAGTCTACAGTTTGAGCTACGGAGGAGGCTGAGTCAGGAAGACCACTTAAGCCTGGAATTCTGGCTAGCCCGGGAGATAAAGTAAGACCTCTTCTCAAAACCTAAGAGAAGCCCCTAAATCACGGGGTATCTCATAAACATATGCAATTATTACATTAGTTTAAAACAAATTAGGGAAAAGTCTTTACTAAAGCGGCTGTGCTATTTCCTTGCCTACTATACAGTGTGAGGCTCTGCTCACATGGAGGCATTGACCTGGAGCTCCTGGTAACTGATGAGTTTGTGTAGTCTCTTCTATGCACAGTTGCTACCATGTATCTGTATGTTGTGAAATGTCCATTCAAGTATTTAAATTTTTTTGATTTATTTGTTTATTTTATGTATGTGAGTACACTGTCTCTGTCTTCTTCCCATTATAGATGGTTGTGAGCTACCATGTGGGTGCTGGGAATTGAACTCAGGACCTCTGGAAGAGCAACCAGTGCTCTTAACCGCTGAGCCATCTCTCCAGCCCAAGTATTTAATTTTTAAAAACTCAGTTATTAGCACACATAAGCAACATTAACTGTTACTGCTGTTATTAATAACAATTAAAAGAGGAGCTGGTGGCAGTGTCACATACCTTAAATCCCAGCACTCGGGAGGCAGAAGCAGGTGGATCTCTGGGAGTTCGAGGCCAATCTGGTTTACAGAATGAGTTCCAGGACATCCAGGGCTACACAGAGAAACCCTGTCTCAAAAACAAATACACAAGCAAAAATGTATTATTACTACTGTGGGGTATGCATGTGTATACTAATTATCCATGAAAACATCTGTGGGGGAGGAGACAATTTTGGGACTCATGGCTCAGGAAATCTAAGACTGTCAGGCTTGCATGTGTGGCAAACTCAACCTGTTGAGCCATCTTCCTGGTTGAAAGGTTTTCTTACCTTTTTTTTTTTTTTTGAGACAGGGCCTTAATATGTAGACCAGGCTGGAGATCTATCTGACCAAAGGTGTGAGCCACCACACCCACATGTTAAAAGTTTTCAATCTTGCTGGGCAGTGGTGGCGCACGCCTTTAATCCCAGCACTTGGGAGGCAGAGGCAGGCAGATTTCTGAGTTCGAGGCCAGCCTGGTCTACAGAGTGAGTTCCAGGACAGCCAGGGCTACACAGAGAAACCCTGTCTCCGAAAAAAAAAAAAAGTTTTAATCTTTGTGATATCTGATTTGCTAGTTTCTCTATTAAAATGGTGGGAAGAACTGAGTGTGGTTAAGCGGTGTAAGAGAGAAGGGAAGGGAGCAAGAGGCAAGAGTCCACCCTGCCCTGTCTGTGCTCTGTGTCTAAGGACACTGTAACAGCGGCCAAACTGCCCTCACTACTTTTAGTCTCATCTCTATAGTCTGTCTATTCAGGCACAAACAGTGATATTTTCAAAATGTGAGATATTACTGTTGCTTAGCTCCTTCCTACTTCCTCTATCCTTCACAATGGATGGATGGAATGGATGGATGGATGGATGAATAGATGATGGATAGATAATGGATGGATGGATAGATAGATGATGGATGGATGGATAGATAGATAATGGATGGATAGATAGATAATGGATGGATAGATAGATGATGGATGGATGGATAGATGAATAGATAGATAAAAGCCACACCACCCCTCACCCTCACCCCATGCCCTTTGGTACTGGGAGCTGAACCTAAACTCACAAATGCCAGGCCAGTGTTCTACCACTGAGCTGAGCTGAGCCTTAGCCCAAGATGGCCTCTGTGACCTTTGTATCCTTAGTTTATGTAGGCCTTGGGTGATCTGAGTCTACTGCTACCTTCCCTACTGTGAGATAACCCCACCCTACACCAACAGTACCAAAGGGGTTCTTACTCCAGGACCTTGCTTATCGTTCCTTCTGCATGGAAGAAGGCTTAAGAGAAGTTTTTTCTTCTCACTAAGTATAAAATAGGACCTCTGCTACTATTTTTGGAATGAATGAATACAACAACACGGAGATAAGGAATCTCAGCAATAGGAACTTGGTGGGTAAAAGTCTTTTTAGAATGAGATACCAGATAAAGAATTGCAAGGCTGTGGTGGTGTGAATGAGAATGGCCCCCAGAGGCTCATATTTGAATTCTTAGTTCTCAGTTGGTGGAATTGTTTGGAAGGATTAGGAGATCTGGCCTTGATGGAGGAGGTGTGTCACTGGGTGTGGTCTTTGAGATTTTAAAAGCCCATGGCATTCCCAGATAGCCTTCTCTCTGCCTTTTCCTATGGATTATGATATAAACTCTGAGCTACTGCTCCAATGCCTGCCTTGCTGGGTGTTCCCCACCATGATAACTCACCCTCGGAAACTCTAAGCAACAAGCATCCAATGAAATGTGGTTTGTTTTTTTTTTTTTTTTGGTTTTTTTCGAGACAGGGTTTCTCTGTGTAGCCCTGGCTGTCCTGGAACTCACTCTGTAGACCAGGCTGGCCTCAAACTCAGAAATCTGCCTGCCTCTGCCTCCCAAGTGCTGGGATTAAAGGCGTGCGCCACCACTGCCCGGCTTGAAATGTGTTATTTTATAAATTGCCTTGGCCATGGCTTTGTCATAGCAGTAGAAGAGTAACTAAGACAGAGGCATAGAACACATATAAGCACTTTAGAAAACGACCTCACTTCCTTCCTTGTTATTACAAAGACAGCTTCAATTGTCTGATGTAGACACTCAGCCCCCCAGTGACAGGCTTGCCTTTGCAATCTGGAGGCCTCTTGCTTCTCCAAGAAGGGATCAGAGAATAACTGGGAGCCCAAACAATCTTCTTCAGAAACAATTGTCCAAACTCCAACTCTTATCATCTAGCTTCATCTGTTTTAAAATATTTTATATTATATATAGTATAGGCAGATTATTTATATTTATGTGTATGTGTGAGAGAGAGAGAGAGAGAGAGAGCATAGATAGGTCAGAGGACAACTTGAAGGAGCGGGTCCCTGAGGTAGAACTCAGGTTATCTGGTTTGGCAGCAGATGCCTTTATTAAATAAGCATCTTGCTGGCCTACCTGATCTATTTTCATTTCTATTTGTACAAAAGTATCTGTCACATTTTAAAGAATATGAGTACTTGTTAAATACATATTTATGTACTGCTGAGCATGTTGGCTTATACTTGTAATCCCAGCACTCAGGAGGCAGAAGCAGGTAGATCACTGCAAGTTTGAGGTTACCTTGGTCTACAGGAAAAACTCAAGATTAGCCAGGGCTATTCAGCAAGATCCTCGTCCCAAATAAACAAACATCTCTTCTATTCATTCATTCATTCATTCATTCATTCATTCATTCATTCAGGCTTCTTCAGTGCTAGGTCTCAAACCTAGGCCAGTGGTTGGGCACCCTACCACTGGAACTACACTCTCAGCCCCTAACTTCATATTTATCTGACCTCAGCCCATACCTACCTTCATTTGACCTAAAGAAAATGGATGTGCTTAGTAACAAAGTAACTCATTTGATTCTGTGAACTGTGGTATTGTAGCTATTTTAATTTCTTCCTATGAATCCAATCTACACATATTCTAAGAAAGAACATGGTCTGGGCCTCAGGCCCGCTGCATTCTTGTAGGATCAAGCATTTTACAGGATTATCATGTGCTAACAGAAAGATTTGGTTTTATGTTAAGGAATCTTCTCAGGGTTAACCCACAAGGATTCAAAGAAGATGAACAGTCTTCTAGGGGGCTGAGTGTCACAGTCCCTACAATAGCTGAAACCTCATGGAAAACTCTCCTGGCAAACTCAATACCAGCTCATCCTATCAACCAAACCTGTATGTTTCCCAAGAGCAAGGGCATGCTGGGAAGGAAATCAACACATCATCAAGTCACATCTGTTTTTTTGTTTTTTGTTTTTTGTTTTTGCTTTTTTTTTTGGTTTTTCGAGACAGGGTTTCTCTGTGTAGCCCTGGCTGTCCTGGAACTCACTCTGTAGACCAGGCTGGCCTTGAACTTAGAAATCCGCCTGCCTCTGCCTCCCAAGTGCTGGGATTAAAGGCGTGCGCCACCACTACCGGCAAGTCACACCTTTTAAAAAACAACATGTAGACTTGTTGATTTCATTAAGTGCAAAAAAGCATAGTTGTATTAGTTAAACACTCAAAATAATTAAAATTGAGTTGGCAATAATTTTATTATGGTAAAATAGACACAACATTTACCAGTGCACATGTACAAGTTCAGTGGTATTAAACAGTCACAGCAGTGCACAACCACTATTATCCATGTCCAGATCCTGTTCCTCACCCAGCAGCAACCACACCATCACCAGCACTCCGTTCTCCCCGCTAGACTTTGACAACTGCTACTGTATCTCAATCTGCCTGTTACAGGAACCTCACACAAAGGGAGGAGTGCACTTCACTGTGCACAATGTTCTCATGCTTCACAATGTTGTAGCAGGTGTCAGCTTCCTAATTAATTAAAAACAAAACAAAACTAAAAAATAGCTACCCTCTCTCTGTGTATGTGGGTGGGTGTGTGCACAGGTCAGAAGAGGGAGTTAGCTTTTCCTTCCGCCATGTGGCCATGGAATGAACTCTGACCTGCTATACCATCTTGTTGGCCCCATTTCCCCCTTTTAAGGATGAATAACATTTCGTTACATGTTTAAATTTTTGTTTTTCTAGACAGATTTTCTCTGTGTAGTCCTGGCTGTCCTGGAACTCACTCTGTAGACCAGGGTGGCCTCAAACTCAGGGATCCACCTTCCTCTGCCTGAAGTGCTGGGACTAAAGGTGTGCCCAGCCCATGTTTAATATTTTGTATGGTATGTATGCCATGGTGCGTGTGTAACAGTCAGAGGACTAGTTCCTGAAGCTGGATTTTTCTTTCCCTCACATGGGTCCTAGAAACTAAATGTGGATTGTAAGTCTTGGCAATAAGTGCCTTGCCCTCTGACCCATCTCACTGGCCCTCATTTTCTGTTTGTACTGTATTGTACTTATTTACCCATCCATCTGTTATCAGGTACCGGGTTGCTTCTGTCTCCTGGTCAGTGTAAATGGGCACATACACAGCTCTCCCTGTATCTAGTTTCACTTCTTTGGGGTATGAATGCACAAGTGAAGGGCGATTTTGTGTTTGGTTTTCTGAGGGGCCACCATGCTATCTGTGTAGTGGCCACATCGCTCTATGTTCCACCAACAACGGCCCAGGGTCCGATGTCCCCACATCTTGCCTACATGGCCCCTTTAACAGGGTGTGGATAGTAGCATTCACTGTGGCTCTGGGCTGCATGTCCCTGATAGCTATGATAACAGGCATCCTTTCACATGGCTAAACTTTTAAACTTAAGTACTCACATTAAGGAGTTTTTTGGTCTTAAAATCTAGTTTTGATGCTGAGTTGTATAAAGCTCATATGTCCTTGACACAGTACTTGTTACTTTCTGCTTTGTTTTTATGTGTGTATGTTTTATTGTTTTCATTTGTTGTGGGTTGTTTTTCTTGATTTTGTCAAAACAGGGTCTCACTATGTATCCCTAGCTGTCCTGAACAGTTTGGCCTTGAACTCAGAGATTTGCCTGTCTGTTTCCTATGAAAGGCATACACCATCACAGCCCACTAAATTTCATATTTTTAAAAATTTTTTAAAAAAGATTTATTTATTTATTTTATGTATATGAGTGCTCTGTCTGCATGTATACCTGCATCCAGAAGAGGGCATCAGAACTCATTACAGATGGTAGTAAGCTACCATGTGGTTGCTGGGAATTGAACTCAAGACCTCTGGAAGAACAATTAGTGTGGTGCTCTTAACACTAAGCCATCTTTCCAGCCCCCAAATTTCCTATTTTTAGCTGAAGCTTAATTTACATTGCTCTGGATATATGCCAATAGCTATAATGTAGGCTATGACTATTTTGCTTATGGAACATACTTAATGACAGCAAATGATTTAACATAATAAACAACCTAACAATGCCTATCACCTGGAGAGTTTGTTAGTTTACTTTACCTTATTCTACACAACAGGAGATTTAGATGTATCAGAGAGCAAATAATTGAACGTAATTATAAAGGATATTACTGAGTCCAAGAATGGCATTATAAAAATGCTGTAATTATATTCTAATTTATTGAAGGATTCAGTGGAAAATCTATATAAGCAGGCATAAATATCTTATTTTCAATTTTAATCTATTTTTGTGGTGCTGGGAACTGAACCCGAAGCAAAAGTAAGCAGAAAAGACTGACCACTGGTTCCCCATCCATGCGACGCTCTGTTTAATAACAGCATTTATTCAGCAGTCATGTGCTAGATAATATTCTGTACTCACTGTGCAGAGATCAGAGAAGGATGCTTCTGGGTGTCCTGGTCTATCACTCTTTTGCCTTATTCCTTTGAAAACGAGTCTCTCACTGACCCTGGAGCCAGGCAAACCTAGTGATCCTCCTGCCGTCACCTCCACAGGATGAGGGTTACAGGCACACAAATATACCCAGCTTTTTACATGACATGAGGGTTGGGATTAGAACTCTTGTTTGCACAGCCAGTGTACTTATCCACTTGCTGGCAGCAATCTTCCTACTTTTGCCTCCCAAGGGCTGCGATTATAAATGTGTATCACCATGTCCAGCCTTCAAATTTTATCTTAATTATCTAGACGTTAAAAACCAGAACAAAAAACAAAAATCACAGCTGGAGAGATGGTTAAGAGTACTTGTTGCTCTTCCAGAGGCCTCAGGTTCTATTCCCAGCATCTACATGGAAGCTCACAATGTCTGTAACTACAGTTCCAGGGAATCTGACGCTCTCTTCTGAACTCTGCAAGCATCAGGTAGGCATATGATGCACAGACATGCATGCAGAAAGAAATACTAATACACGTAAAATAAAAATCACCTAAAAATACATATATATTTTATATGAGTATATATACTCACCTGGGGACCACCATATATGAAGAGCACAGTGGGGTATTTCTTTCCAGGTTGTAGGTCATGAGGCTTATACAACATTCCATACAGTGTAAATCCAGTAGTACTTTCAAAAGAAAAAATTTCTGGAGGGGTGTAGTCAGGCAGAGGACCTATGGATAGCAACAGAGCCATAAAGAAGTTCTCAGAAGAGCCATGCAACTTGAAGTCCAAGAAGGAAATATCAAAACTCAGTTCCCTGATCACCAACAACTACTATCTCTCTCTCAGGTAAGACAAGAAATAAGCAGGCATTTAAAAACAAAACGAAGGAAGACCAAGCTGTGTTTTTCATATGCAGGTACACAGGGTTTTGTGTAGCCCTTGGAGCCTAGGAGGTGTTTATGTGCAGAACTAAACAATATCTGGTGCCAAGTTCAGTCTTCACTTATCAGTGGTTAAACCACACACCTGACCAGCAACAGGCATGCATTTCAAGAAAGCTGTGTGCAGGGGACAAGAACCTTGTATTTAGCTTAGTCATCCCCAGTCTTCGGCTCACCAAGGCTATACCACCTTCCTTTCAGGGTCTGTGCACAGTGATGTCACATCAAGCAGAGGTTATTACCATATTGCCAACTGTATTCCTGAGTTTTAAAGTATACACAAACCCTTTGGTCTGCACCAGTTTAAATTTTTTAAAAAATTATTTAATGGCTCAGTGGTTAAGAATATTGACTGCTCTTCCAGAGGACCCGGGTTCAATTCCCAGTATCCACAATGCAGCTCTCAACTGTCTCTAACTCCAGCTCCAGTTCCAGGTGATCTGATACTCCTACAGAGACATACATCCAGGCAAAACTCCAATGTACATGAAATAAAAAAATATTAAAAATTTATTTATTTATTTATTCAATCATTCATTCTAAGACAGGGTCTCTCTACATAGCACTGGCTGTTCTGGAACTTGATTTGTAGATCAGGCTGGCCTCAAACTCACAGAGAGCCACCTGCCTCTGTCTCCTCAGTGCTAAAATTAAAGGTGTGTACCACCACACCCAGCTTCTTATTATTTGTGTGTGTTGCATAAAATGTGTGTGCGCGGTGACACACTTATGTGATGGCCAAAGACAGACACCAGGTGCCCACCCTCATCAGTTTCCACCCTATTGCCGCAAAGCAATCCCTGACTCAGAAACTTGCCATTTCTGCATGGCTGACTATTAAGGTCCTGGGATCCGTCTATGTCCCTTCTCCAGTGCAGAATTCCAATCACACAGGTAGACCTGGCTGTTATACATGTGCTGAGGATTTGAACTCAGGCCCTTGTGGTAGGACAGCAAGCACTCTTACCCACTAAGCCATCTCCTCAGCCCCCCCCCCCATTTTTTAAAAAAATATTTATTTACTTATTTTATTTATATGAGTACTCTGTAGCTATCTTCAGACACACCAGAAGAGGGCATCAGATCCCATTACAGATGGTTGTGAGCAGCCATGTGGTCACTGGGAATTGAATTCAGGACCTCTGGAAGAGCAGCCAATACTCTTAACCGCTGAGCCATCTCTCCAGAACCCACAGCCCCACATTGATACTTAAATCTTTTGGGCAAAATTAATGAGTGAAGGGGCTAGAGAGATGGCTCAGTAGTTAAGAGCACTGACTGCTCTTCCGGAGGGGTCTGAACTCAGATCACGTAGGACTTTAATCGTTAAACAAACGAACCATTAATAGCTTCTGCGCCACTGGGATGTCCTGATCCAACATCGAGGTCGTAAACCCTAATTGTCGATATGGACTCTAAAATAGGATTGTGCTGTTATCCCTAGGGTAACTTGGTCCGTTGATCAAAATATTTTTGGGTTAATAAGATATGTGAGTTACTTTGACTTGTTGGTCTATGCTACAATCATTCGGAGGATTTTTTGTTCTCCGAGGTCACCCCAACCGAAATTTTAAGTTTAAAGTTTTTGTGTTTATACCATTAGGTTATATAAATATATTAATTAAACTTTTAATTTAAGCTCCATAGGGTCTTCTCATCTTATTGTGGTATTCCAGCCTCTTCACTGGAAGGTCAATTTCACTGATTAAAATAAGAGGCAGCTGAACCCTCGTTTAGCCGTTCACTCTCGTCCCTGATTAAGGAACAGTGATTACGCTACCTTTGCACGGTCAGGATACCGCGGCCGTGGAAGCTTTTGTCGCTGGGCAGGCAATGCCTCTAATACTTGTCATGCTAGAGGTGATGTTTTTGGTAAACAGGCGGGATTCGGGTTTGCCGAGTTCCTTTTATTTTTTTTAATCTTTCCTTAAAGCACTCCTGTGTTGGATTAACAAGTTAGTATTAGGTAATTTAATTTGGGAATTAATGCCTATGGTTTGATAAATAACAATGGGTATCCGTGTTGTTATACACTTGTGCTTGGAGAATGGTTATTCTTGTTACTCATATTAACAGTATTTCATCTATAAATTTATAGATTAACCCATTTGATTATATAGGAATTTATTAATAATTGTTAAATGAGTGGTTTTTTAATGTTGAGCTTGAACGCTTTCTTTATTGATGACTGCTTTAAAGCCTACAATGGTTAAACATGAATTTTAATTTATTCACTATTAAAGGTTTTTCCGTTCCTAAAGAGCTGTCCCTCTTTTGGCTAAATTTTAAATTTATGTGAGGATTAGGTGTTCTTTTGGTAAATTTAAAGTTGAACTAATATTCATTTTTTGGGTAACCAGCTATCACCAAGCTCGTTTGGCTTTTCACCTCTACCTAAAAATCGTCCCACTATTTTGCTACATAGACGGGTTGATTTAATAAATTGTTTTTAGGTAGCTTGTTTGGTTTTGGGGTTTCTAGCTTAAATTCTTTTAGTTAGAAGTTTTCTAGTTAACTCATTATGCAAAAGGTACAAGGGCTTATCTTTGCTTGTTATTACTTTTAAATGATCTTTCATCTTTCCCTTACGGTACTTGTTCTATAGCTCCTATAATAAATTTCTTTCTCCAATACTTTTATTAGGCTGAATGTTTTGGTTTAGTGTAAAGATGTAGTTATATTAAAATTTGTTAGGGCTAGAATTAGTTCAAAGTGTCCATTTATAATGAATTCTTCTGCATGTAGGCCAGATGCTTTATGTTAAGCTACACTATGATTATTCCAAGCACACTTTCCAGTATGCTTACCTTGTTACGATTTATCTACTCTCATAAATTGAATTTTTGTATTATTTATTGGTAAATAAATTTAATTTGAGGAGTGTGACGGGCGGTGTGTGCGTACTTCATTGCTCTATTCAATTAAGCTCTCTATTCTTAATTTACTACTAAATCCTCCTTGGTCCTTTAGTTTCATAAAGGGTTTTATTTATGTTCTTATAAAGAAAATGTAGCCCATTTCTTTCCATCTCATTAGCTACACCTTGACCTAATGTTTTTATGTTTGTTCTTGTGCTTACTTTAATACCTTTTTAGGTATTAAAGTGCTGAATTAGGTGCTGAAGATGGCGGTATATAGGCTGAATTAGCAAGAGATGGTGAGGTAAAGCAGGGTTTATCGATTATAGAACAGGCTCCTCTAGATGGATATAAAGTACCGCCAAGTCCTTTGAGTTTTAAGCTGTGGCTAGTAGTTCTCTGGCAAATAATTTTGTTGTAAAATTATTTAGGTTTAGGGCTAAGCATAGAGGGGCATCTAATCCCAGTTTGGATCTTAGCTATCGTGTAATATATTGTGCTAGAATTACTTTCGTTATTGAGTTTAGGTCTTAACAATGAATTTTCACATATAAGTTAGATTTTAATTCTATTTTATTATAGATAGTTTACACATTTTACGCCGTATATAATTAGTTTGGGTTAATCGTATGACCGCGGTGGCTGGCACGAAATTTACCAACCCTGAGAGGTATAGCTTAGTCAAACTTTCATTTATTGCTTAATGTTTATCACTGCTGGGTCCCGTGGGGGTGTGGCTTGGCAAGGTGTCTTGAGCTATTTTTATGTGCTTGATACCCTCTCCTTAAATTTTGATGTAAATGTTTAAGGGATTTTACACTGGTTTATGGATGTTTGCATGTGTAATCTTACCTCTAATTAACTATAAGGCCAGGACCTTTATGTTTATGGGATTACTAAAATCCATCTAAGCATTCTCAGTGCTTTGCTTTGTTGTTAAGCTACATTAACTTGGAGAGAAAATTCATTAGGAATAGGTTGGTGTGTAAGTTTTGGTTAGGCGAATTTTGTTTTTTTGAGATTTTTTTACGAATGCTAAAATATAAGTCATATTTTGTGGACTACTTGAAGGGAATCTACCTCCATATTTTATGTTTAGCTTTAATGTTTTTGGGTTCAAATCCCAGCAACCACATGGTGGCTCATAACCATCTGTAATGAAATCTGATGCCCTCTTCTGGTGTGTCTGAAGACAGCTACAGTGTACTTACATAAAATAAATCTTTTTAAAAAAAAAAAAAAGTAATGAGTGAAAATACTTAACATAAAAATAGATTTAAAGATAGAGATACATAAAACAAGTCTATTCTTTACATGTAAGAAATTGTAGGGGCTGGCAAGGAGCAAGGGCACACACCTTTAATCCCACCACTTGGAAGGACACACACATTAACATAAATAAAAATAATAAAAATAAATCTTAAAAAAAAAAAAGGATTGTGATAGATATCTTTTCAGTTGTGTCTGTGAGGGGTTGTCTAGATTAGGTTAACTGGGGAAGAACCCTAATGTGGACGGTATGTTTTAGGCTGGGGTCCCTGACAGAATAGAAAGGAGAAGGGAGTAGAGGAGCTGCATCTCTCTGCTTTCTGACTAGCATACCATGTGACTGTCAGTTACCTAAAGCTCCTCCCACTGCCCCCATAACTCCCCTTCTTTCAGACTGCACCTTGTACCATGAGTTAGAATGACCCTTTCCATAAGCGTTTGTCAGCTGTTAGCCACAGCAACTTTTAAAGTGCCTAACGTACAAAGCAAGCAGTTGATAACAGATCAGCTCATGCCTGAAATAGTAGTACTTAGGAAGCCAAGGCATAAGGATTGCTGAGTTTCAGGCTAGCCTGGGTTCCATAGTAAGGTCAAGCCTGGGCTATAGAATGAGAGCCTTGCTACAGTACTCTTTGCTCCCACAATAAGCAAGTGTGCTGGCTGTCAAGAGGGCCACAGTAAGGACTTGAAACTTCCAGAAAGCAGCAAAGTGGTTATTCCCTAAAGTATTACCCTTTCTGCTCAAAAGGTCTTACTTGTTTAGAATATATTATTTTAATCCACTTTTCAAAAGGGCTTTCCAGACATGCTCCTGCTCAGATGAGAGGCAACCCAGCTCATGTCAGCAGTTGACAGAACAGGAAGTGAGGTCCACCTGAAGCTCAGTAGCTCAGGGACAGGCAGGAGTGAGCAACGGGAAGACAGCCCAAGAGACACAGACATAGGATACTGGCACCGTGCACTGTGATACAATCCTAGTTAAGCCCAGGTACCTGCTGAATCCAAAATGGTGGCCCAAAATTCCTTTGTTTTATGAACTGGGTCATCCTCAGGACTTGAGAGTTTGTAGAGGGACACGCAGTGTGGATTCTTCTGGTTGCTGTACTTACTTATGAAGAAGTCACAATGCTAGAGAAAAGAAAGACAATGATGGCTTTCCATAGGAAAGTTAGAGAAGGCTACCTATGTTACACACACCAACACAGAGCAAGAGGACAACGGGAGTTTGACAAATGGTGCAAACACTCTGTGCTTTTCCTAGACGAGGCTTCCCGTTACTCAAAAGGAATGTGATGTGAACACAGGCTTTTCTATGACAGGATCCCTCCCAAGTGGGACACAGTACCCGGCTGAGGCAGCAGGAATGTGAGTAGCCACGGTCAGTCAGCCTCACCACTTCGCCAGGGTTTGCATAACTGGTCACGTACAGATGATGCTCCAAAGGAGAGTCTTTGGTACCTTCAAAGTACACCAGCTTTCTGGTTTCATCAACCCAGATCTGCAAAAATCACAGTACAAATCAATCCTAGCACAGTTCTGATGAGGCAGCAACACACAGCCCCCATCTTGAACAGAATCAGCCGAGTTCTCAGGCTTGGGCTTCTTTTGTCTTTTATTTTCTACCTGTGATAATGTGAGCTGGTTTTGCTATGGCTAAAAACAGATCTTCTGCAGAAGGTAAAAGGCTGAGCTACACACACATTTTTGGGATAATGTCCTGATCAAGTGCACTGTGTACTTTCCTTAAAATAAGACAATCATTTCCTTATAGAAAACCCCTCTGGGGAAATACCCTATATAACACCTCATTTGCCCACCCAGAGAAGATTAATTTTCTTTCTCTCCTAGCTTAGTACTTTTTTAAAGATTGTTCCTATAAATTTGCAAAAGCATTTTAGCTGTCAAGTTAAGAACAACTGAAATCAACCAGCTTCAGCAGCAGGGTAGTTTATAAACAAGTAAGGATAAGATTTACTATAAGCACTGACACTGGAGAAGACCCAGTGTCCCCAGCCCTGGATAAGATCTTTTAAGTTACTATCTGGAACAGAATTTACTTAATATTCTACGAAAACTACAACAGTCTAAAGAAATGGTTTTCTTTCATTCTCACTTTAAAAATATTCTACTAGCCTACGGAAAACTTATTAGACTTTAAAATGCTTTATAAAGGAGATTCTAAAAGTATCTTAAATGTCTCTCTCTCTCTCTCTCTCTCTCTCTCTCTCTCTCTCTCTCACACACACACACACACACACCCTTCATTATTAACTTTTTAAAGTAGATGTAGCCATTCCTAAATGAACACAGTTGCTGTAGGAACCAAACATTCAAGAATCCCCACAGGCATATGTCATCTCTCCAGGTCAGAGCTGGTTTTACTGTAGGGACTCAGGCCCCCTACACTGTTCTCACCCCTATGCAAGTCTGTGTTCTCTGTGTCATGTGAGAACTTATATCCAGTAGGATTAGACTCTCCAGGAATGTAGAACAGATTGCTGGGTCCTACCACCACTTTCTGAGGAGGACTGGGTTGAGGTAAATTTGTTTCTAACATGGCCCCTCACGATTGACATGCTCCACTCTTGGTCTGGGACCACACTCTGAGTGTCCCCTCAACTATAAGAGTCACACAGCTGAAGTCTGAAAGCTTTACAGCTGTGGCCGTGAGTCTGAGTAGAACCGTGACTTGTAAAAGCTGAGGAGGAAAAAGGCAACATAAAGACAAGAAACAAAGCAAACATACAGAGAAATAGGGAAGAATTTGAGAGGAACAAAAATTAGAGTGACATGGAGATGGATGCACACAGGGTGAACAGGAGAGCCATTTAGGTTGTCCAAATAAACCTCTGTTTGTTCAGTTTTGAGGTTTTTGTCAGAATCACCAGGTAGCTCTTTGTGTGCACGCGCTCGTGTGTGCATGCATGCGTGTATGTGTGTGTGTGCGCACGCGCGTGTGTGTGAAAGTGTGGCACGGCATGCATGTGGCAAACAGAGGACAAATGAGGGGGTCACACATGTCCTTCTACCATGTAGGCTCCAGGACTGCAACTCCGGCTGTGAGGCTCAGTAGCAAGTGCCTTCACCTACAGAGACATCTGGAATGGCTCAGGAAACTTACCTCAGCATAATTTTTGTTATTAGAACCTAGAATTCCACAATGAGATTCACAGCCTGTCTGTTCTACAGAGTGAAGTTCAAGGCCAACCTGGAAATTTAGCAAGAAAAACCCAGTCCCAAAATAAAAACATAAGAATAGCTGGGATGTAGCTTAAATCTCGAGCACCTGCCCAGTATCTTCAGGCTGAGTCTAACCCCTAGTGTTGACCTAGAAACTCACAAACAAATGCTCTCATTGAATTGTTACAGAAAGCCACATGCTCAGCACAGAGCTCTTCCCTGTTAACCTAAGCTAAGAAGGTTATATCTGTGAGATAAGATAACAGGTAAATGAAAGAAAATCTCTACCTCAGGAATGCTAAATCTAATTTCCAATTAAAAACATGAACAGTCAGTCTATTGTGTCTAAAAAATAACTTTCAGGTTATTTGCTAACTCACAGCTTTGTTAAACCCTAAATATACAAATGGTTTCCTTACTAAATGGCTATAATATATCTAAACATGGTGATCTTGGGCTGGAGGGATGGTCAGTGCTTAAAAGCATTGGCTGCGCTTCCACGGGACTTTGGTTCTATTCTCAGCAGGTGCATGGGGCTACCAATTACTTGTAACTCCAGTTCTGGGGGATCTGACACATCCTTCTGGCCTCCACAGGCACCAGGTGTGCATGTGGTGCACAGACATACATGCAGGTGGAACACCCATACACAAAAAATAATATAATAAAATAATTGAAAATGGCAGTCTTTAGTAACTAGAATTTATCTTATGACTATAGCCATAAAATAGGTGAGTGCTATAATTTAAAATAAATCTTTTTAAAGACAGGGTCTTATGTATAGCCCTGGGTATCCTGAAGCTTGCTATGTAGGCCAGGCTGGCCTCAACCTCACAGAGATTCATTTGCCTCTGCTTCCCAGATGCTGTAAGTAAAGGTGTACCCCACACCCTGATTAAACTAATGTTCTTCTTCTGTAACAGCTTGCATTCCTTTAGGCCCTAACTCAGTATTGTAAAACACTGGGATCCTACACACACACACACACACACACACACACACACACACACACACACACACACACATACACACACTGCATTATTCATTTTTCTGCACTGTAGATGCAGAGCAGAGGTTGACCAAACATATTAGTAAAATAAAAAGACATACATTAGATCCATGCCGGCCAAGTACTTCCCATTCACCACTGGTAATTGCTATTTCCTCTTTGATAGGACACTTGAAATCACCTGAAGATGAATACAATCAAAATTCAGTACTTTATTGCAGATCATAAGCAAATGAAACTATGTAGAAAAGTTTTCTAAACTGTCTTTTCCAAAAAGCTGCAATAAAACAAAAACAAAATCATCAGTGTTAGGTTTGAGGTAATGAAAATGTTTTGGAACTAGATAGACAACTGTCTAAATGATAGACATATTGTACTAAGTGATATCTGGTTATTTCAAATGGTTGCTAAAACATTAGAACTAAAAAACCCGTCTAGGCATGGTGGCACATACTTTTAGTCCTAGGACTTGGGAGGCAAGGGGAGGTGGGTCTCTGCAAGTTTGAGGCCAGCCTGGTCTTCATAGTGAGTTCCAGGACAGTCAGACCCTGAGTCAAACAAACAAACAAACAAACAAACAAACAAACAACTTAATGACAACAAAACCAACTTATAAGTTCAAGAATGATGACAAAAACAAAAAAACAAACCAAAAATAAAAAACAAAAATACAACCTTTGAGGCAGAGTTTTACTATGCAACCTGGCTGCCCTGGGATTGTCTATGTATACCAAGAACTGTTCTAGAGCTCACAGAGATGTACTCACTCCTGCCTCCTCAGTGTTAGAGTCAAAGGAGTGTGCCACCACATCCAACCAAAATAGATTCTTATGGTAAAGCCAGAAAAACAGTACCTGCCTTCTTGGATACTGATGGAGGTTTACTAAGCTGACAAGACATTTGTCCTGGAATTGCAACAAACCACTTTAAAAGCAAAGAAGAAAAATTTTAATGCAATTCTTTTTCATTTGCCAAAAAATAAATTGGCTATTTTTAGCCACACTAATATCAAATGCCCCATGTGCCTGCCTGAGAGTCTGTCTGGATGGGGCCTCCTCAGGGGTCTAAGGAAGAGACTGAAAAATGAAAACCATTTCTCTCTTCCAGCTGCTGAGATCTCTGGCAACAGCTAAGGATGGTAAGTTAAGAAATCAATCTTATTTTTGTGAGACACAGAAGTGTAGCTTGCTATTTTATGAAGGGGAAATGGAGTGTTATATAATACATCACTATGAGCAACAGGAGTCTCACATCTCAGCTATGACAGGAAGAAAGAAAGAAGGAGAAAGAAAAAAAGCAAACCAAGTGAACATACTTACAAAGTAAAAAGACTGAAATGAAGCAATTATAAAAAATATACATACATACATACATACATACATACATACATACATACATACATACAGCCAAGCATCAGCAAAGTGGTGCTGATGGGAGCAGGGACCTCGTTCTGAGGTTGACATTCACTGAGTAATAGCAGATTTTAAGATACATTATTGCTTCAGAAGAATTGTTTTAGTTCTTTGCTCCTTCTTTCTGTGTGAGTGCACTTAAACTCCTCAGCAACAGAGAAACTAGTAAGGCAATTTTAAGCTCAGGGCTAAGCTAAGCTGAAGCTCACGGAAAGAAACTCTCTGTCTGGGATATATAAGATTTGGTCAATCTTTAAAGAAAAGTACACGGTCATATATAGTATTTACTTGGTTGGATTCAAGCTCACTGCTCCTCAAATGCCAGTAATTAAAAGACCATTCAGAAAAACCTAAGATCCCGAAGGACTTGAATAGGTATTTCTCTCACAATTAGGGAACCTGTGTCAAAACCACAGATGCTCTTCAGGCTGGCTTGGTGACATGTGAGGCCAGTTACTCAGTCATCTTCTCAGCCTGTCTCAAACTAAACCCCTAAAGAGCTAGGGATGTAACTCAGTGACACAGCCTAAGGCTCGGTCTCTAGTATGGCGTTCATGTGTATGAAAAGAAAAACACAAATGGAAAATACCACTTTACATCTATTAGAGTGACTATTAAAAACAAAACAAAACAAAAAACCACAGCCAGGTGTGATGGGGCACACCGTTAATCCCAGCACTCAGGAGGCAGAAGCAGATCTCAGTGAGTTGAAGGCTAGCCTGGTCTACAGAGTAAGTTCTGGGACAGCCAGGGCTACATAGTGAGACTCTATCTTGAGAAAATCAAGAAAGATAAAAAAAAAAATAAATTTGCAACAAAAAAGAAAGATAAAATATACACACACAAAAGCTAGAAGATAGAAACTAACAAGTGCTGTCAAGGATATAAAGAAATAAAACTTGACTTGTGTAGTGGCATACCTGTAAAGTCAGCACAGGAGAGGGAGGGTGAGACAGGGTTGTGGAGATTTGGAAGGAAGCCTGGACTACAGAATACAATTCTGTCTTTAAAAACCAAACCAAACCAAGCTCATGGGCGCAGAGACAGCTCAGCATTTAAGAGCACTTGTTCTTGCAGAGGACCCAGGTTTGGTTCCCAGAACCTACATGGCACCTCCCAACCATCTATCTGTAACTCCAGTTCCAGGATATCTATTCCTTCTACAAGTACCAGACATGCATGTTGTACACAGGTATATATGCAGGCAAAACGTTCATACATGTAGAAATTAAATAAACAAACAAACAAACAAACATTCCCCAAATATTAAAAACAACAACAACAAAGAAATTAAAGCCCTTGCAGATTGCTACTAGGAATAACCCTTACCATCGATTTACTAATGATGAAAATTAAATATAATAAATGAGCCATGCATTGATCTTCTAGTAGCTATTCCCAAAACAATGGAAAGCCAAGAAACATACATGGTCATAGCAGTGTCATATAAAGCAACCCAGGTATCCATCAAGAAACACAAATATATATACTACATAAACTATATATATGACATATACTACACATATATAGGTATATATGTAGTTTTAAAAGATATATTTTTTTAAATATATAGTTTAAAAAGATTTATTTTTATTGTATGTGCATGTATGAACGCCTGCAAATAGGTATGTGTACCACATGTATGCCTGATCATTGTCCATGGAAGACAGAAGGCAGCATTGGATCCCCTAGAACTGGAGTTATGGGTAGTTGTGAGCTGCCATGTAGGAGTTGGGAACAGAATCTGGGCTCTGTGCAAGAATAGCAAATGCTCTTAACCTCTGAGCTCTTTCTCTAGTATCCCTCTATTAGTTTTATTTTGCAAAAGTTTTTAAAGCCTAGTGTAGTGGCACAAGCTTTCAATCCCAAACTTTCACTTGGGAGGCAAAGGCAGGCATATCTCTGAGTTCTAGGCCAGCCAGATCTATATAGTGAGACCATGTCTTTTTTAAAAGTTATTTACAGATAAAAATAACATGGAGCTCCATTTTTCTTTCAGTTTTAGTATATGTGCTGCCAAAGCAAGCACTTGTGTGCTCATTTCAAACAAATTAAAAATTGTAATCAAGACAAAAGTGTCATAAAAATTGGTATTCTAATCACTCAGAGATAATCCACTATTAATAACTTATTATGTATTCATTGAGAATTTGTTCTGTTTTCTGCATGCACAGACTTGTATTTCAGTTAATATATGTAAGTTTACTGAAGCAAGCCCTGATGCTTATGAAGAATATAAAAAATACATTATGGCTGGTGAGATGGCTCAGTAGGTAAAGGTCCTTGGCATCAGGTCTGGTGCTCTGAGTTTGATCTCTGAAACTCACACAGTAGGACAGAACTGACTCCTACAAGTTGTCTTCTGACCTGCACACGCTTGTTCTACGATGCATATATGCAAAACAAATAAAACATAAAGACACCAAGTACACAAAGAAGGAAGGCTTCTTACTTGGGGCAGGGAGTCCGCCACTGGACCGTTTATATTTGCTCTCCTTTAAAATGGACGTGATTTTATACAGATGACGAAAACCTGTTTTGCATTCAGAGGCAAAAATAAACTCAATTTCATCTTCATGAGTTTGAGGAAAAACATGAAAGATATCGTGGATCTGCAAAATGAACAGCTTACTTTACTATATGCATTAATAAATACACCAGGTAGCTAACCAACCGTCGGGTCAGTGTGAGGATACGCTGCACTTAGCCACTCTAGGGTCTCACCCGGCCTTTTACATTTATTTTACTTTAGACAAAGATTCCACACACTGAGGAGTAAATGTCTCCAAATGGAAGAAAGCAAAAAGAACAACATGACCAAGGCCGTTCCTTCCATCGCTGTCATCCCTGAGGCACACAAAGTTGATGCGGCAGTATAAATCTTACTACCCAGGCAAGGAGAACAACACGCTTTACTTTTGTTTTCCAAAGAGAAATATTCTAACAGCTGAAAGAAAACAGATGTTCATCTGTTTTGAGTGACTCACAGAAAGCCTACTTTCAACTAGAGAAATGGAGAAATGTTTTTATTTTATATCTAATTTTTATGTTAAAATGTAAGACTCAATTTAAAACTAGTATATTTGGTATAGTTTGCTAACTTAAAAGGTAGTTTCTAGACACAGCTCTTGAATATCTTCTCGGAAGCACAGAAACCAGAGCTGAGGCTGTGGGCTCACTACCCCGTACGGGCCACATCTGCAGTCATTCCTGAGCTGCCACTTCAACTACTCCATTCTGGAACCATCGTTCCAACTCACAATGTTCACAGTTCCTCTGAACGTAAGGATGCATTTTACTAGCTTTTATAGAACTCCATCTGCCTGAGTATCCTGGGAAAATATACAGCCAAGTTCAGGAAACAGAAACGCATACATTTATCCAGATGTCTGTTGTTTCCTCATAGATGATCAGCGGTGTCACAGAGTCAGGAACTGACTCTATGAGTCTCTGTCTGTCCATGGCGTCATCTTCCACCGGGATGAATAACTCAGGGGAGATCAGAACTATCTGCAGGTGAGTCTGGGAACGGTCCAGGAGGACGGACCAGGCACTGTTCAAAGGAGCGAGGAGAGATCAGGAGTACAGCAAGCTCTCGGAAGACGAACAGCTCTGTTCTCTCCCGTTGTACCTATCAATTCCATTTTTTTTAAGACAGAGTCTTTAAAAAATTATTCCTATAATCACAAGGCATGTATTTATGCCTACAAATCTGCACATTCACTGAGTTCAGGGAGAAGGCCTGGAAATAACATAGTGCCAATTTACATGGGAAGGTAAAGCCTCCAGCACTGACAGTCTGAAACTCTGGGTCTAAATTAGTTGTAATGAAGTGACAATTTAACATACGCACTGTTTTCCCTCTGGAGTCCAGCCAGCTCTGGCAATATATTCAACTCCTTCAAACAGAATCTCGAAAGGTTGAACCAGTTCTTTATCTATGACATCTATAATCTAGTAGAAGAAAAGGAAGTATAGTTACAGGAGACAGAAAACAAGGCACTCACTAGTCTAGTCCACTTACATCATCATCTTTTCAGACACAGGACTTGAAAGGTTTGAAGAGGACAGTAAAGCCAGCAGGCCTTGGGGGTCCCTGAGCTGGTGCTCTCTACATGCAGGACATGATCTCAAAGTCTTTCTTAGGGTTTCTCCTAACAAAGCCCTTGACAATAAATGACAGGCTCAAGTTTTGCTCACCTTAGCTCTAAAATCTAGAAGTGATAGTCCTTAGGTCCCTATATCTTAGTCTAAATATATTTGTGTAATATATTAATGAAATGGACTCTATAGGCAATTTTTTTCCTTTAAAAGTTTAGCAAATGCCAGGCAGAGGTGGCGCACGCCTTTAATCCCAGCACTTGGGAGACAGAGGCAGGTGGATTTCTGAGTTCGAGGCCAGCCTGGTCTACAGAGTGAGTTCCAGGACAGCCAGGGCTGCACAGAGAAACCCTGTCTCAAAAAACCAAAAAAAAAAAAAAAAAAAAAAAAAGTTTAGCAAACAATTAAAAAAATAAGTAAATTTAAAAAAAAAAAAAATGGTCAAAGGATCTGAATAGCTAGCTCTTCAAAGAAGCTACTTAAGTGGCCAATAAACTTGGGAACATTAGCCACAGGCTAATGTAAATTGAACCCTGTGAGCTATAACTTCTAAGTGGATAGCTGTGACAACTAATACAGACAATGGCAACTGTTAGGATGGTGTGGAGGAACTGAGACCCTCATGTACTTCTGGTGGAAATACAATTTTCAAAACAGCCTAGTAGCGCCACAAAAGATTAAATAGAGCCCTATCACATGACCCAACCATCATCCCAGGTATACCCCAGAGAAACAAAAACATCAGCTTTCAAAAGGACTTGCACACCTGTGTGCACACATATTCATAGCAGTCTCTCTCCCCAATCCTTCCCTTTCACTTTCTCTCAGGAGACATAGTCCCACTACATAGCCCAAGCGGGCCTCAAACTTATGAGGCTCCTGCCTCAGCCTCTTGCAATATAAGCACACTGTCTGGCTTCATGACAGCTTTTCTTTTTTTTTGTTTGTTTTTTTTGTTTGTTTGTTTGTTTTTTTTTTCGAGACAGAGTTTCTCTGTGTAGCCCTTGCTGTCCTGGAACTCACTCTGTAGACCAGGCTAGCCTCCAACTCAGAAATCTGCCTGCCTCTGCCTCCCAAGTGCTGGGATTAAAGGCGTGCGCCACCACTGCCTGGCCGACAGCTTTTCTTCTAAGAGCAAAAAATGAACAACCCAAATACCCATCGACTGATGCATATGTAAATAAAGAAATAATATTCAGCAATAAAAAGAAATGAAGGGAGATGGGGAGATGGCTCAGTTGGTAAATTACTTGCCTGACAAGCATGAAGACCTGAGTTTAGATCTCCAGTACCTAAGAGAACAGCAGGCGTAACAGCACTGTGCTGTCTCAGCACTGGGGAAACAGAGACAGGAACTCAGTAGCTGGCTAGCCAGTCTAGCTGATCAGTGAGTTCCACCTGCAGTGAGAGATTCTATCTCAAAAAATAAAACAGAGGCTGGGAAGAGGGCTTAGTGGTTAAGAGCTCTTTCAGGGATTCAATTCCCAGCACCCATGTGGTGCTTACCATCTATTTACTCTAGGGAACCTAATACTCTCTTTTAGCCACCAAACACACATACAGTACACAGGCAAGCATACAAGCAAAATACCCATACACATAAAATTTTTAAAAATAAGCAAAAAGCCGGGCAGTGGTGGCACACGCCTTTAATCCCAGCACTTGGGAGGCAGAGGCAGGTGGATTTCTGAGTTTGAGGCCAACCTGGTCTACAGAGTGAGTTCCAGGACAGCCAGGGCTACACAGAGAAACCCTGTCTTGAAAAACGGAAAAAATCCCTCATCTTAACTGATCATTAATGCAAAAGCAATTTGAGAAAGTATTCAAAGCAAGTAGAACTCAATCAGTGTTTTAAACATCATAGTAATACTTTGTATTCAGAGGTCATATAAATCAAAGCAACAATTTTTTTTTAAACAAAACATAGTAACTGTCACAAAAGGGATGGTACAAACCCAGGAACAAACAATAATT
>CM052706.1:53320427-53344106 GCA_028551405.1 Uromys caudimaculatus
GGGAGCTGTTCCATTAACAACTCAGTAGAGTAGGGTTTCCGCAGCTACCATTCTCAGTGTTGTGGAGGACAGCAGAGTTCCTGAGCCCCATGGCTGTACAGATGCCTACCTCACAGAGTCTGTGCAGATAAGCAGAGACTTCTTGCAAATTTTGTGATTTGGAGAGTTTGTTCAGCATTTATTCTTTGGAATAAAAATAATTTAAAAGTTAAAAAAAAAAAAAAAAAAAAAAAACGGAAAAAAAAATTAAGTGGAAATTGATCAAGAAAAACCCTTGACACTGACTGTTGGTTTCCATGCATTTACTGCTCCCCCACCCCCAGCACACACACAAAGAAGAAGAAATGAAGTACATGGGCTACAGACATAGCTCAGGAGAATGGTAGCACGATTGAGGCCCTGAGTTAGACCTACCCCCCCCTCTCTTTCTCTCTCTCTCTCACATACACACACACACACCAATGCATGATGCAAAGAGATGGACTTTGAAAAGACTAAACAAAGAATCCAAACAACATTCTGTATGATTCTGTTTATATGAATGCTCAAAACTTTGTAGTGGTTGCGTAGAACTGGGGGTTGCAGCTGAGGGTGAGGCGCTTCTCTCTGAAGTAATGATAATGTTCTAAAACAGCCTATGGCTGCCCAATTCTGACCGCACAGAAAGCCACTGAGTTTTAGACTTCAATGAATGAACTGTTCTGTACATAAACAATATCTCAGTAAAGCTATGTTTTAAAAAGAGTCTAAAGCTGGCATAGTGGTGCACACCTTTGATACCAGCAGTCCACTCAGGATACAGAGGCAGGCTGATCTTTGTGAAAGGCTAGCCTGTTCTACATAGAGAATTCCAGGACAGCCAAGGCTTTATAGAAAGATCCTGTCCCAAAACAACCAACCAACCCCAAAACAAATAACAACAAAACCCAACCATAATAATTTTTAAGAAGTCTAGAAAGAAAATTTACTTAAAAAAAAATATTTTAAGCTTTAAGTATGTGTGTGTCTATATTGGGTATATGCATATGAATGCAGGCACGGGTGGAAATCAAGAGGACATTAGATCCTCTGGAGATGGAGTTATAGATAGTGGCAACCCTTCTGCCATGGGTGCTGGGAATGGAATTGGGGTCTTCTACAAGAACAGAATATGCTCTTACCTGCTGAGCCATCTCTCCCGCTCCACTAATGTCTGTATTTTAACTAATCTTGTGAGCATATCCAAATGGAAAGCAGTAGTGCAAGAGAAATATGGGTAATTCAAACCACCACAGATCTGATGTACACCCAAGATGGAAGATAAGCTGTTGTTTTCAATGACTGAATAATTAATAGAGACAAAGAACAAAACTGTTTGCAAGGAGGAGATGTGTTTGTGTGGTGATGGACATGTGCAGAGGCCAGATGACTTGTTTACACCTCAGACTGTTTTTTTTCCCTTTGAGTCACTGTCTCTCATTGACCTGGAGTTCAATAAGCAAGCTAAACTGGCTGTCCAGAGAGCCCTAGGGATCTGTCTGTCTCCACAGCCTCAGTGCTGGGATTACGAGCACACACTATGACAGCAAGCTGTTTTATGTGGGTTTTGGGATTTAACACAGGTCCCTTTATATCCCGCTTCCCAGGCCTACTAGGGAGAATTTCTCTGGGAGAAAATTAGGTCAACTATAAATCATGAGCCACACAAATGTCTCAGCAAGTTCGACTAGCAGACAAATAGAAAAGTGCATGACAGTTAGCCAAAGCAGAGCGCCAGGGCCTCAAACTTACCCCTCCTTCAGCATCAACAACTATCTCGGACATCTTGAAAGTGACCTTTGGGTTTGCTGTGCCTTTAGAAAGAAACATAAATGATAATGTCCACAATCACTCTAACCAGCTTCTTCAGGTCCCTATCCTTCAGACTTTAGTAAGTTTGTAATACTGTATACATCTGGGGCTCTATTGTGCAAACATCTTAGAACCTACCTCAAATTCACATGGGTAGCAAATACAAAAAAGGCTAAAAAACTAGAAAGAGTCAGTATGAAAACTAAGAGAAATTGCCTACCATTTCTCTAATAAAAATGTTTGTAAACAGCAAAAGGGACAAAAGCCTAACGACTTAGAAAGAACAAAACCACCTAAGTCTTTGACAGGGAGGGATATACTCTAGCTGATTTCCCTAAGCCCGAGTTACCAGTTTTATGAGCATACCCACCTCTGAAAGCAATTAAAGATTCCAAAACTATACTTGATGAACAAACAACCTTACGAAAGCTGTTAATGATCAAGCTGACTACACACTTCAATGACTGTACATTTTGGGATTGGTTTTTGAGGCAAGAGCCCATTGTGTAGCCCAGGCTAGCCTGGAACTCCTGACAACCCCCATGCTACCACAGGCTTCCAAGCACTGGACTACAAGCATGAGCCAGCACACCCAGAGGAGGAAATTAATAAATAAAAGCCATACCTGTTTTAGGATAACGGAAGGAATCTGCCCTCCTTGTTTCCAACATGGGGGATGTAACATGAATAATCTCCACCTCAGATTCATCATTTTCTTCATAGAGAATTCTAAGAATTTTACCACCACTAGGAGCTTAAAAGGAATTTAGGTATTAGAAATTTAGAATAATTATTATAGAATACTCTGCTCATGATTCTTTCTAGAACTAGGTATTTCACTAAGGGAAGTAATTTATGCATCAAACTGCCATTATGAATCAGTGGCGACAGGGATTGAATCGGGTCCTTGAATATGCTAGGCTGGTATTCTACCACTAGGCTGCAGTTCCAGGGTGTTCTGCCTTCAAAACAAAAATTTTTAACTATAGTTATTTATTCACGGTGGTGAATATGTGTGTGTACATAGAGACCTTATTACTGGTTTACAGCTAAAAGTTTGAATACTTTTTTAATGGAACATGAAAAAAATTTATTTAAAAGTCATCTGAGATTTGGACATTTTATTTTAAAATGTAAATGTTTTGCCACAATTATACAGAACAAGACTGTTGACATAGATCATTTAACAACTGAATTTTTTTGCATCTTCTAGTGACTTCCAAGTCCCTTTTACTAGGACTTAAAGTTTATCCTTTTGGGAGGAAAAAAAATGTAAATGTGTGATGTATTTAAATATATTCACACCTGTATACATATATATACACGGGAAACATCTGGAAGGATTTTGACATGATATATTTTGAATTATTTAGTAAAACATAATATTTCCTATAAAATGCTAAAAGTTTAGTTATATTGAGTGGTTTATGTCAAAATATTGTTCTGTATAATTATGGGCAAACACCTACATTTTAAAATAAAAGTCCAGATCTAAGACATGGACTAAAATATGTATTTTTTATTGTCCTCTGAAGAAGTATTCCAACTGCTAGCTGTAAACCAACAGTTATATTGTAAGATTTATGAATGAATGGTTCCTAGCAGAACACTAGCTGCTCTTCCAGAGTACCTAGTGGGGCTCCAGCACCCATGTAGCAGCTTACAGCCATCTGTGGCTCTAGTTCCTAGGATCTGATCCCTCCTTCTGGCCTTTGCAGGTCCCAGGCACATACATGGCACACTTACATGCATGTAGAAAAACACTCACACACATAAAATTAAGAGTAAATAAATTGTAAAAAATTAAAAATGAATCAGAGAAGAAAGTATTAAAGTACATAATACCTAAGAAATATTGCTTCATAAGCTGTGTTTTCCATTTTGTCTATAAAATACATGTGTACATTATATTAGGCCACACATGATGGTAAGTGACTTTCTCACTGGGTTGTGTTAGGTTGTGTGGGCCACCACTTTAAGCCCCTCAGTCAGTCACCCACACACATTCATCTGTTCATGCAGATGCTACTCAGTCATTTTGTGGATTGCTATAATTCTGCTTGACCTCACACAAGCCATTTTTTTTTTGTTTTGTTTTTTGTTTTTTTTTTTTTCTGAAAACCAGCACGGAGCACCTGAGGTACTGAGGCAGAATGTAATTGTCTCTACAAGAATTCATTTGGAGGATAAGGCCTATTTCTAAATAGCTACGAGTAGGGTTTAATCTTCATCACATTTTAACTTACTGTTCCAGCTTTAGGCTCTGTATACTCAGCCAATACCCAGTTAAACCCGTTAATACTTAAAAGTGACCTGTAACATGCTACTTTGAACTTGCTTACTTCTTTCAGCTTGGGGACACCACCAGTAGCCAGAATATCTGTCAAATTCTTCTTGAAGAACAAAGGTGGCAACGCCAGCTGATCTGGGATCCTCTTCCATGTTGGCTAGCTCTGGACAAACATAAAAGGCAAAAATTATTCCCTGAACTCTTTCTCTGTAATGGGACAGAGAAAAATGCTTCCTTCACTTCTAAAGAAAGGTAGCTGACTGCAGTGTTAAACTGTGGGGCCAAACAATGAATTCAAATCTAGGCTTCACCATTTACCTATCATATGACCTTGGGCAAATCTGTCTCACTCCACTGTGGTATGTCATTGGTAGAGCTCAGCATGTGCTTGGCTCTAGTACTCTTAGCACTAATACCAAAACAAATAAATCACAAAGCCATTATTATGTAAGATTTTGTATCCTGGCAAAATGTTTACAGTATAATTTATATGTGCTTTGTTTTTGAAAATCATGAATGTTTTGACATTTGTCAGTTCTTAGTTCCTGCTTGTTAAGTAATAATCCATTGACACTATGAATTTTTTTAAAAAATTTATTTATTTTATATATATGACGAGTACACTGTAGCTGTTTTCAGACACACCAGAAGAAGGTATCAAATCGTATTACAGAGGTTGTGAGCCACCATGTGGTTGCTGGGAATTGAACTCAGAACCTCTGGAAGAGCAGTCAGTGCTCTTAACTACTGAGCCATCTCTCCAGCCCCAGACTTTTTTTTAAAGACAGTGGAGTGGCTTGAATGAGAATGGTCTCCATTGTAGTCCCCCCATGTTTGAATGCTTAGTCCCCAGTTAGTAGAACTGTTTAGGAAGGATTAGGAAGTGTGGTCTTATTGAGGAGGTGTGTCACTGGGGGTGAGCTCTGAGGTTTCAAAAGCACGCACCAGGCCCAGTGTCTCTCTGCCTCATGCTTGTGGATCAGATGTGAGTTCTCAAGCTATTACTGCTCCAGCTCCATGCCTGCCTGCCTACCCATACACTCTCTGCCATGGTGATCATGTGCTAACCCTCGGAAACAGTAAGCAAGCTCCCATGGTGATCATGTGCTAACCCTCGGAAACAGTAAGCAAGCTCCCATGGTGATCATGTGCTAACTCTCAGAAACTGTAAGCAAGCTCCCATGGTGATCATGTGCTAACCCTCGGAAACTGTAAGCAAGCTCCCAATTAAATGCTTCCTTTTCTAAGTTGAATTGGTCATGGTGTTTCATCACAGCTATAGAACAGTCATTAAGACAGACAGGGTCTTGCTATGTGATAGGCTCATCTCAGAGACTGGCCTGCCTCTGCCTCCTGGTACTGGGATCAACAGGGAGGCCATCATTTTGGGTGACATTGTGGATCTTTCTCATCCACTCTTCTGCAGACATGTGGGCTGCTTTTGGTTACTGTGAGTGAAGATCATGTGAGCATTCGTTCTTGCACAATAATTTCCATGGACATGTGCTTCCATTTCTTTTGAGCAAGTATCTAGGAGCAGAGTGGCTGGTCAGTGAGTGTTTAACTCTGTGAGGACATATTTTTATTATTTTATGTGTTTACTAACCGTGTGTGACAGTTCCAGCAGCTGGTGTTCTCAGTCCTCTCACTTTTGCTTTGATGTCCAGTGATAAGTCATGATTTTGTTTTCTTTTTTAAAGACAGGGTCTTACTATGCTGCCCAGGCTAGTCTTGAATTCCAAGTAATCCTCCTGCTTCGGTCTCCTGAGTGGTTGGACTATAGGCACATACCACTATGCCCAGCAAACAGGTAAGATTTGAGTTTGTTTAGGTTTTGTTGCTTTTGTTATTGTTGTTGCTTGTATTTTTTCCTCTGGGTAGCCCTGGTTGCCCTAGAACTCACTTTTTAGACCAGGCTGGCCTTGAACTCAAAGATTTGCCTGCCTTTGCCTCCCAAAATGCTGGGATTAAAGTCATGTGCCAGTACACCCAGCTTTAATTTACCATTTTTGATCATCTCTATTCTACATTGTGTGAAATGAATGTACAATAAGAACCAGTACTCCCTCATCCAAAAATTGAGTCAAGTATTTGGAATTCATAGTCTCTTTATACCGTACGCATCTATGATGTGTTATGTAACATAACCAGCAGCACAACTGGATAAACTGTGCTCTCATATCCAGCAGCAAGCTGAAGGAAAGGCACACTGAGTAGGGCAAGCTTTATAAACACTCTCAAGCCAGTTCAGGTCAGGGTTTACTACCAAATGAGTTTTAGCAGCAAACTAATGACAACAGTGTGTTCAAAGCGTTCTGAAATGTGAAATTAGTAAAAGAGCCAAAACTCTGCCTCCAACTTTATTTCCCATTTTGTTCTCCTTTAGATGTGAGGACAGGCACTGCTGGCTTGTATCTCTGCCACAATTTACTCACTCACTGGATAACTGGTATCACCTTGTCTTCCCAGTAGAGGATAACGGGGCAGAAACCAGTACTTATAAATTTCTCCATAATATTGAGCAGGGAGCAAGCTCACATTCACCCTGACTGATCACACTCACTTTCTAAGACCAGCTTTCATCACTACCTACTGATTAACACACAGGCTGAGCATGCACCCTTCCTCCATCCCTTTCTCTATAGACATTCCCAGCCTTCCTATGCTTCAGCTGTCATTCTAAACACCACACAAAAACTGACTCATTAAGGCCTCCTGATAATCCACTCAGTTGGTTCATATTGTTACAAATGTAGCAACCAGGTATTACAGTTGTTACAATGTGATGGTAGATCCAACACTTAAACTCAGATGCCTGGTTCTGTATTATTCTATAATCTCTGCCCCACTACACTAATACTAGAAATAATGAATATACCACACACCTATATGTATAGTAAAGGAAAGAATAAAAAACTGTAACATTCTCTAGAATTCCAGTATTTTCTACTTTAAATTCTGCTAATTTTCACAAAATTTTCTGTGGAAACTCATTTTACAAAAGAAAGCAAGCAAGGCATAGTGGTGCATGCTATCAGTGCACTTTAATATCAGTGCACTTGGGAAGCAGAGGCAGGCAGATCTCTAGAGTTCTGTTCTATATAGTGAGTTCTAGGACAACCAGGGCTACAAAGAGAAAGAGAGAGCCTGTCTCAAAAAACAAACAAACAAACAAACAAACAAACAGACTTTAACCTGCCTTACTTCTGACAGTTTTGTGAGAGCTATGCAGTCCCAGTCTTAAAATCAGTAAGTGGTACACACTGTTCAGTGTTTGTCAGAAGCATGAAAATGTGCTCAATTTTCAACAGCTCCGTTAACTAGCTCACCTAACATTCCTGCTGCTATTGATCATTCTTCTCACTGCCTGGTGTTAAAGGAAACTCAAGAAACACCAAAATGTACTTTTCCAACATTCTTTTCCTATTCCATCCTCTTTCTCTCCGTGCTGTCCTCCAACACTGCATCACGTGACTGCGGTAACAGCAGCTACCAAGCCTCGGTGCCGTGGTCAGTAGTATCCAAGACTGTTTATATCCAGTACAACCATAACCACCTGGTTCAACTGCTGAAGACTCCACTGACCCCGCCAGGACTGGACAACTGAGCGCTTCAGCGCCTCACAGAGGCAAAGCTCCATTAGATTAAGGCCTTTCTCACACAGCCCCCTTTCTGGACTACTTTGCTAACATACATATATCACTTAGGGTCAGCTCAGTTCATCTTCTCTGAGAAGTTTTTCCCAATCGCCACTTCTCTTGGTGCTCTATAGTGCCCACAATTGACCCGCTCTACTTTGCTGTTAGTGGTTTGTTTAGCTGCTTGATGGTCGGCATCACCATAGTTAGTCTGTACCATTGCTACGACTCTCCTTCAGTGTCACTGAAGGTTGGTTTCTTTAAGAGCCTCATCAAATATCACAAGCTGCAAATGCCTAAGCCTCTTTACATAAAGCAGCAGTGTTTCCCCAGACCCCAGCTGCATTCCCATGTAGACTTTAATGAGATTACTTACACTGTAGACAATGTACATGGTTGTTACACTATATTGCTTAGGGAATGACCAATGGTAATATCACAAATGTCTGCATGTGTCCTTTATAGACACAGCTATCACAGACCTAATTGCACATAATACATGAATGAGCTGTGCAGTGAATGACCCACCAGTGTCAGAGAGTGTGAGGATGGAGAGAATGGTGGGAAGCCACAGGAAGGCCTTCCTTCCCACACATCACTTCTTCCATGTGGGCTCAGCCTAGCAATCAATTTGCAACAAAGTCAAGTTCTGCCATTTGGAACTTTTGGTTTTGTTGTTTTTGAGACAGGGTCTCACTATGCATCCCTGGCTGTCCTGAAACTCACTCTGTAGACTAAGCTGACTTCACACTCAGAGATCTACCTGCCTTTTCCTCCCAGGTGCTGGGATTAAAGGCATCAATATGCCCAGCTGTTGTTCCTTGAGACAACATTTGGGATGGCTTGAATATGTTTGGCCCAGGGAGTGACACTCTTAGAAGGTGTGGCCTTGTTGGAGGAGGTGTGTCATTGTAGGCATGGGCTTTAAGAGCCTCACCATAGCTTCCTGGAAGCCAGTCTTCTCCTGTTTGCCTTTGAAACTAGATGTAGAACTCTCAGCTCCTCCTGCACCGTGACTGTCTGGATGCTGCCATGCTCTGGCCTTGATGATAGTGGACTGGACCTCTGAACTTGTAAGGCAGCCCCGATTAAATGTCTTTATGAGAGTTGCCTTGATCATGGTGTCTGTTCACAGCAGTAAAGTCCTAACCAAGACAGCATCGACCTTATATTTCTCTTGCCTCAGATTCCATTTGTCACTCAACAAAGCCTACTTAAACATTTCCACAATGCACATGGTTCTACATTCCACTTTTTCCTATTACAGCAGCAGCTGAACAGCCCCAAAAACAGGGAGGTTGTTTTTCAGGCAGTTTCTGATAATGTGCAACTGGTTTTTCTGTTTGTATCCTCAAACAAATCTAATTTTTTTAAATTAAAATTTTATTTAGTGGCTAAGTAGTGGTGGCCCATGTCTTTAATCCCAGCTCTCAGAAGGCAGAGGCAGGTGGATCTCTGAGCCCAGCCTGGTCTAGAGAGTGAGTTCCAGAACAGCCAGGACTACACAGAGAAACCCTGTCTCAAAAAACACAAAGTTTTTTTTTTCATTCAATGAGAAGGGTTTAAGGGAATAGGTGGTAGTCCTTCTAGGCCTAAGGAACAAGCATGGCAGAGGTCACTGTGGCGCTCGAAAATGACTGAGTGGCATATCTGAGGGCTGATTATACATTCTCTGTCCTTCTCACACCTTTAAATACCTGAACTTAAAAATGAACATCACTCAGCTTACTTTAATTTCAGAATGGAAATAAAAGTAAATTCAGCTTTTCTTTTCTCTTTTTTCTTTTCCCCTTCTTGCTCCGGCCCTGCTCGCTCTGGCCCAGTTCAGCTTCTCAAATGGTCTCAGCAAAAACAGGCTGCAGAGCTGTGCCTTACCATTGTGCACATAGGTGATCCTCCGTTCTTCCCTGGTTACAAGGTTTGATATCCAAATATCATTGCTGTGAATGAAAGCTATCCAGTCTGGATCAGCGGGGCATAATTTTGGATCCATCCGTATATTGGGACAACTAGTTTCCACTAAATTGGGCCGTAAAGGCTGTTGCTAGAAAAGTAAACAATATTTTAAGTTATCAGGTTGATAAATACAAATTTGTAAGATAAATGACATTTCTAATTAAAATGTACATTGTGATACCTGCATCCAAAAAATAATAATTTCAATTGATTTAAGGACTCTTTTAAGTGATAAATGGAGAAGCTAAGGGTAAAAGATAAAAAATAATGTATTACACACCAAAACAATGTAACAGCATTTCAGATATTTTGCTTCTCAGTTAGTTTAATGGAGTAATTATAATCTGTTGAACTTTTTTTTTAAAAACGATTTTATTTATTTTATATATGACAAGTACACTGTAGCTGTCTTCAGACACCAGAAAAGGGCATCAGATCCCATTACAGATGGTTGTGAGCCACCATGTGGTTGCTGGGAATTAAACTCAGGACTTCTGGAAAAGCAGCCAGTGCTCTTAGCTGCTGAGCCATCTCTCCAGCCCTGGTGAACTTTCTTTGAGACAGGGTCTCACTACAGCCCTTGGCTAGACTGGAACTCACTAAGTAAATATGCCTGATGTCACAGAGATCTATTTGCCTCTGCCTCTTGAGTACTGGCATTAAGGGTATGTGCAACTATTAAAAATTAATTTTATCAATAAAAGTAAGTTTGCCTATAAAGCATGTAATGAGGAATGGTAAAGATGGCTCAGCAGGTAAAGGCTCTTGTTTTTAAGCCCAACAACCCACATTCAATCCCTAGGCCCTACCTACATGGTAGAATAAGAGAACAGAGTAAGGAAGTTGTCCTCTGACCTCTACACAAACCCTGAGGCATACACACATACATAATAAATAAATAAATGGAAAAATGTTTAACTTTAAAAAAAGATTTACTTTTCATTTTATGTATACATTGTGGTGTCTGCATGTGTGTCTGTGTAACAAATGTGTGTCTGTGTACCACATGTGTGTCTGGTGCCTGATAAGGCCAGAAAAGGGCATTGTACCCCTGGGACTAGGGTTACAGACAACTGCAAGCTGCCATGTGGGTTCTGTGAATTGAACCTGGACTCCTGGGAAGAACATCTAGTGCCTTAACCACTGAGCCATCTCTCTAGCTTGTCCTCAAAAATTTAATGTTAATGAAAGCTAAGATCAATACAATTCTACCAAAAGAATATCTCTAATTGTTCATAAAGAATTACTTAGAATAAAACCAAATATAATTGCATTTATTAAGATAATTAGCTTTTCAGGGAAACAAAAAAAAAATCACGTGCGATAATATCTTTCAAATCTCTCTCAGCACTCAGAGAAAATGGAAAATAGTGCCATTTTTTATATCTTCCAGCACAGAAAGGATTTTGAGCATTTTGAAAACTGTATCTTAGGGCTAAAGGGCATATACTGCTCTTGTTGAGGACCCAAGTTCAATTCCCAGCATCCATGTCAGACAGCTCACAACTGCCTGCAACTCCAGCTCCAGGGAATCTATACCTCTAGCCTCTGAGAGCACCTGCGCGTGCGTGCGCACGCGCGCACACACACACACACACACACACACACACACACACACACACACACACACACACAGAGAAATTAAATCTAAAAAAACATTGTATTTTTATAACATTGGAAAAACGATTAACCCTTTTTTAAAAAATAATTTCTTTTTATCATTTTTAATTGCACATGTCTGCGCATGTCTGTCTGTGTTTGTTTGGGATTGTGCACGTGAGGTCATGTACTTACAGAAGCCAGGGATCCCCTGGAGCTGGAGTTACCGTAGGCTGTGAGCACCTCTCCTGTGTGCTGAGAACTGAGCTGCCATTCGTCCAGTGCCCATATGCTTTTTGTTTGCTTAAGATTCTATTTTTAATCTTTATTTTATGCGTAGGGTATTCTGCCTGCATGTGCATCTGTACCACCTGCATGCCTGGTACCCATGGAGGCCAGAAGAGGGTATTAGATCTCCTGGGAGTATGTTGGTGCTGGAAATTAAACTTGGGTCCTCTGAAGAAACAGGTAGCATTTTTAACTGCCCAGCCATTCTCCCTAGTCCCAAACTATCAACTCTTAAAATTAAAAACTAATATAAAAGGCTGGAGAGGTGGCTCAGCAGTTAAGAGCACTGAATGCTCTTCCAGAGGACCTGGGTTTGATTCCCAGCACTCACACGGCAGCTCACATCTGTCTGTAACTCCATGATCTGTCACCTTCCCACAGACATACATGTGTGAAGCAAGCAAAAACACCAATGCTTATAAAATAAAATTATTAAAAATTGAAAAAAATCTTATTAATTTCTTAGCTTATAGTAAATTGACTGCTTGGTTTATTTCTTAATTTCCTTTCTGGTTTGGGTATAAAGTCTCTTTAGGACCTCAAAACAGTTAACACACAGTTACAGTAACTGCAACTTACTGTAAATCCATGTGGCCCTCCATCTTTGATATGGTAAATACCACTACCAGCTTGAAACAGGAACGTTCCGCTTCCTGGGTGGTAATCATAAGCTGCGATTCCCACAGTTCCGATGCGCTTTCTTTCTCTGAGTAGCTCTTCCTCTCGAGAATACATCCCATAGTCTAGTGTTGCCTAGGACAAAAGACAAGTCACTCACTGCAGTCTCCTGACAACTGGTCTTTGCAGTTCACTGAAATCCTAGCATCTCTACTGTGCTCAGGCCCGCATCCGGTGTGACTCAAAACTCGCAAGCAGCTCTGCCATACTCACTTCACAAAGTCTGAAGTTTTGAGTAAAGAATCATTTAATCACGACTGCATATATTAGAAAACAAAAATAAGCCAGGTGTGGTGGTGCTCACCTTAAATCCCAGCACTCGGGAGGTAGAAGCAGGTGGATCTCTGAGTTTGAGGCCAGCATGGTCTACAGAGTGAGTTCCAGGACAGCCAGGACTACACTGAGAAACTCTGTCTAAAAAAAGAAGAGGAGGAGGAAGAGGAGGAAAAGGAGGAAGAGGAAGAAGAAAGAAAGAAAGAAAGAAAGAAAGAAAGAAAGAAAGAAAGAAAGAAAGAAAGAAAGAAAGAAAATAAAAATAAAGCCCATCATCTCAGTTGTCGAAGCCTTCTGCCCTCTATAACCATAATTCAGTAGTTTTGCACAGTTAGTTGTAGGAATTAGGAGGAATTAGACATGGTAGCCCAGCATATCCTAAGCCAGCCAGGAGAATAGGCTGTTTTGTGTGGAGGGGTGGGGTGGGGATAGTAGGTAGCCTTGTCTTTCTGCCTCTACTCCTCCTGAGTGCTACAATTACAGATGTATAACAAGTTCCAGAAGGCAGAGACAAGAGACCACCAGAAGTGTAAGGCCAGCCTGATCTCAAAAAAAAAAAAAAAAAAAAAGAAGAGAGAGACAAAATAGGGCTGGCTCTCAAGCTAGGCATGAGAGATGGTTCAGTGGTTAGATCATTTGTTATTCATCCAGAGGATCTGCGTTTGATTGCCAGTACCACATCAGATGGCTCACAACTATGTAATTTCAGTTCCAGAGGATCCAATGCCCTCTTCTGACACCTATGCCTACCAGGCATGTGTGTGGTGCATAGAAATACATGCCAGCAAAACATTCATAAATACAAACCAAAACATTTAAAATAAATAAAATTAAACACCAAAAATATTGAATTTTAATATCCTATGATTTTAGATATAGGAATTTAATAATTTAAAGATCATACATGTAAAAGCAATGAAATGTTTTAGGTCCTTTTTATTCACATCTACTTAAAATATAAAACCCTAGAACAACATTTGCCCTGAAATAAATAAAGAAATATAAACTAAATCATAGGAATAAGAATACTTGTTCCTACCTGAAAAAGATCCAAAAGAGGTTTCCAAGAAAGCATTAAGACTGCTGCTCTGTTGATGGTTTTAGGGATTTCAGAATAAAATAGTGTATTTTCTCTGTTCTCACCAGACATGGCTATAAGGAAAAAACAAAAAACATATTATTATTTTGTAATACTGTTCTTGTTACAACAGTTGTAAATACATAATGTCTTCTACATATTACAATATTTTCCATTCCACAGGAACCAAAATGATGCCATTAAGGAGGGTATGCACATGCTTCATGCAGTGGAAATTTCCTTGAATAAAAACAATGTTTCAAGCTAGGCATGGTAGCAAACACCTATAATCTCAGAGCTCAGGAGGTAGAGGCAGGAGAATCAGGATTTTGAAACCTTGTCTCAAAAAAACTAAGTAAGAAAAGCAAGACTGTCAAATAGTCTTAACACTGTCAGGGCCCATGTCTACAATTTTGGCTTTCAGGAATGGCAGGACTGTGAGTTGGAGGCCAGTTTGGGCAGATGAAGAGGCTCTGTCTCAAAAAACTAAGCAAGAAGTAAATATAAAAACAACTCCCCAAAGTTTCACAGAAAATACTCAGGTTTAATCCTGACACTAAAACTTTCCCACATACATGTAGGTACCCAATGAGACCAGAAGAGGGCGCCACATCTCCTGGAGCTGGAGTTAGAGGTGGGTGTGATGCACTGAAGGAGGTCCTACGGAAGAGCAGCAAGTACCCCTAGGCTTACCTAACTCAGATAACTTTAATATTCAGATCTCAGACTGTCTCAAGACAAAACTATTAAAGTATATAAGACAACATAAGAAAGAGTTAAGACAACTGTCTTTTTTGGCTTTGTTGTCAGTTTCACTTAACACCAGATGAGATTTCAGTGTGACTTCGGATTTGAAAATTTCTCCTCTTTCTTAACTACCTAAATTGTAGAAACAAACAAGTTCAAGTTAATTCTAGTTTTTCTTCATTATAAAGTTCTGTGACTATAAAAACAATTATCTTTGGAATTCCAAATGAAAGTATACTTAGTGAAATAACAGGATCTGATGTGTGATTTGCTGAAAGTCCTTTGCTTTACTGGAGAAGGGAGAAGAAAAGAGGTCTAAACCAACTGGAGACAGGCCTATTCGCTGAACCCACACTGTGACTGAAGTGGGATCTATCAGGGCAATATGGTAGGAAATACGTGCGGAGCAGGATAGAAACACTCCATGACGATGAGAGCCAAACCAAAACCGAACCCTTGCTGCACAATCACAAGAACCAGAGTTCCAATCTCAGCACCCACATGACAAGTCAGTGTCCTGCGCACACGCACGCACACATGCACGCACGCAGATCTGAATAGAAGAAAAACAAGGACTCTCTACTGTAAAAGATGCTACAAAAGCTGCTTTTGAAAAGCCAGGGAGAAGCAAGAAAGGAGAAAATGAACTACAAACAAAACAAAATCTAGGTGTGGGGGGATCCTAAGCTTGGAACAAATGCCACTACACAGAAACACAAAACTGAGACAGTCAACCACAGCAGAGCACCTGTAATTCCTGATATTTAGAATGCTGAGGCAGGAAGATTATAAGTTTTGAAACATCTTAGGCATCTTAAAAAAGAGTCAACTCATTACTGCACGTTTCCTGGGAGGCCCCAGGTGGCACCTGTGTGCTCAGTGATCTTTCCCAGTCTGCTGTGGACTCTAGTGTGGCATGTAGCCTGTGGCCTTGGTCCTGCTGAGATACTTCAAAGCCTTATAAGGAATGTCCGGTCCCTGTGAAACAATACTATACCAGATTTACTGGTAAATTTGAGTAAGAATGGGGATAATGACCTCCATCCTTCATAAAATCAGGAGTGTTGATCAAAGAAGCAAAGCTTTGAAAGGCTCCAGTCCTGCCCCTGCCCACGGCCACCACTAACTGTTCCCTGAGCCCACTCAAGATGAATTGTGCCAGTTAAACTTAAGCAATTTATGCTAGATGGGAACATGGAATATTGCAGTACACTTGTCCAGGTACCATTTATGATGTGGCATCAATAAATGTATCTGAAATACAAAAAAAAAAAAGACAGAGCTAAGTGAGGTAATGCACATCTTTAACCCTCACATTTGGGAGTCTTGGCGTTTGAGGCCACCGAGTCTACAGGGTGGGTTCCTGGGCAGCTGGAGCTACACAGAGAAATTCTGTCTCAAAAACAAAGCAAAAACAAACCAAAACAAACACCCAAGCAAACACCCAAACAAAAACAGACAGGCAGGCAGGCAGCAGACAGACAAACAGACAAAAATCCCAGCAGAAAATACTTTAATGGATAAATTCCCTCATAATACAAAATGCTTCAAAACATTAAAAAACACAACTGGGGCTGAATGTCACAACACATGCTTTTAATCCCAGCACTTGGGAGGGAGAGGCAGAAAAAGGCAGATCTCTGTGGATTTAAGGCCAGCCTGGTCTACATGGAAAATTTCTGGCCAGCCAGGACTGCATAGTGAGACCCTGCCCCTACCCCCACCAAAAAAAAGTATCAGACCTGGTGTGGTGGTGCTCCCACATAATTTCAGTACGTGGGAGGTGGAGGCAGGAGGATCAGGAAGTCAAAGCCAGTATCAACAGAGACCAACAGTGAGTTAGAGATCTGGATGGAAATACAAACTCTACAGCCTCTTTGTATGAGACATTCAGCAGTATCAATAAAAATTCAGAATAAACACTTTGTTTAAGCAATCTCATTTTCAGGAATGACTAATACAGTGACAGTTACTGTCGATTTTTCATGAAAAGTAGATGATTAGCCCTGCTTTTGTTAGTTCGTGTGCGAATGTACGTGTGCATGTGTGTGTGCGCGCACACACGCCTCACACACACAGAGTAGAGAATCAGGAAAATACAACTGCTCATTATGAGGCCTGGTGAAGTTAAGTATGGCACAATTATAGAATATTCTGAAAGTTAAAAAGAACCAATCTAAGCCGGACAGTGGTGGTGCATGCCTTTAATCCCAGCACTTGGGAGGCAGAGGCAGGCGGATTTCTGAGTTCGAGGCCAGCCTGGTCTACAGAGTGAGTTCCAGGACAGCCAGGGCTACACAGAGAAATCCTGTTTTGAAAAACCAACCAACCAAACAAACAAAAAAAACAACTAACCAAAACAAACAAACAAACAAAAACCATTCTTCAGTTATGATGTGGACTCTAGAAAATGTCTCTAAAACACACACATAATAATAAGGAATGAGGCTAGCAAAGATGGTGGCCGTCGCGGTTAGCCAGGTGGTCAGTGCAAGCTGGGGCTGTGTGAAATTTGCATTCACATATGCTAGTGTTTGCAGGGCAGCCAGGGTGTGAGGGACTTCACCCATCAACAATATGTGGAGCTGAAGAGGAACGTGCACCCAACCTGCCCATTCTAATCTGAGAATATTCGGAGATGCAGCCCAAGCTCTGGGCGTTCTATGCTTTGGCCAAGAGAAGAATGTGTCTCTGAATAACCTGAGTGCTGATCTGATGATGTAACCAGAGCCCTGGAGAATGCGCTAAGTGGCAAAGCCTGAAGTGTCTCCACTGAGGATTGTGAGCAAGAGCACCAGAACCTGCGCTCTACTGGACTGAAGACCATGTAGGGGAAGGAAGTGGGTTCTTCTGTTCCTTATAAAGCTTATGCTGTACAAAAAAAAAAAAATGTTATGAGGGGGGTGGGGAGTTGGCATCCAGAGGGGGGGCTTCCTCTTCTTAAAAGAGAAGGGAAAAGAGAAGGAGAAGGGAAAATGGGGAGAGGACTTGAATGAGGGGGCACTGGGAGGAGAGGAAGGACTTGGGTTGTAAAGCGAATAAATAAATTTAATATAAATAAATAAACCCTTTCCAATAATAATAATAATAATAATAATAATAATAAATGAAAGAAAGAAAGAAACTTAAATGAGCAGCTATTCTGAAGGAGGGAACTTCTTCTGAGTCAGGAACTTGCTTATTTGTAGCACAAGCTGCCTTTGCACTCATGATCGTCCTGCTTCAGCTGCTTCATGTGTGCTGACATTACAGGTATATACCACCCCATCCAGTGGGAACCTATTTTTTTTTTTAATAGAAAAGTAAATTAGGAGAGGCCATCCAGATGGCTCAGTAGGGAAAGCCACCGACTGTCAAGCCTGACTATCTGAGTTCAATCTTTTGAGAGCCATATCCTACAAGTAGTCCTTTGACTGCCTCATGGGTGCTGTGGTATGTGCACATGCACACATATACATAAGTAAATAAATGCACTTAATAAAAAGAAAAAGACATAATGACACACCTGTAACCACAGCAAACAGAAGCAAGAGAAGGGAACGTTTGAAAAGGCTGTGGGGTAACTCAGGATTGGGGTGTGTATGTGCTTAACGTGCACAGGGCCTTGAGTTCAATCCCCAGCACAGAAAAGGAAAAACATTAAGTGGACCAATATACTTAATTTAGACAGATCTTAAGCATGGAATAAATGACCACAGGAAGAAGAGACCAAGACTTGGTTTAAAATAGTGGAAGCTACAGCTGCCCAGGAAGGGAGCACGCTAAACGGTTTACAATTTGTTCTCATCTGACCATCACAGGAAAGGCAATTCAAACCAGCTTTAATCAGTTTAATCAAGTCTTAGCTTAACTTCCATCTTTGTCAAAAAGATCATGGTCAATTACTTGCTGCCTGCAAGTAAAAATACCTAATGAAATTAATCAAAATTAGACAGCCATTGAACAGAAGTCCTTCAAATTAAAAGTGATTTTTTTTCCTTTAAAAGTAACAAGTCATGTTTGCTTTCTATGGAAATCGATTCTGAGTTACAGTTAGCACTCACACCTGAGGAGGTGCGTCCTCGCTGAAAGCGCAGCCTCACACTCACCAAGATAATAGACCCTGTCTGAGTGAGGGCCATCTGGATCCGTCCTCTTCACAAACATAAAGTCATGTGGCGCCTTGGCCATCATGTAACCGTGGTATTTTCTGGTATCAGCGAGCAGCTTCTTCAGCTGACTCCAAGAATACCGTTCGACATAAAATGGCTCCAGTTTGGGTCGATCCTGTGATTCACCATTTCCCTCCTCACACTCTGCAGTTTCAAATATCTCGACACCCAGCTGCTCTGTTTCCATTGCTGCTGCCATGTTGCATCTTCCTGGAAAACAAGGCACAAGAGGCTGTTTACAGGGCCGTCTTCTATCATATTATTACAATAGTACTGCCAAATAAATACATAATATGCCTTTCAGCACAGCTGCAATGAAACCTAATAAGAAAAGCAGTAGTGGAGTCCCCCACCTCCACGCTCAGTTCCAAAAAGACTTTTTTTTTTTTTTTTTTTTAAATTGAGGTCATGTCAATTTCACAGTGACTATAAATCCCTTTGGGAACTTTTTATAAAAGGCTTTCCTTGGGTATCTCCTGCCAAAATTCTTTTTCCTTTCCCACACTGGAAGGAAACAGGCCATGTGCCAGTTGGCTGCTACACTCCACTCCAGAGCATGTCAATAGTGAAGCTATGTGCCAGAGGAGGTAAGTGTTTTTGCATTTTAAAAAGTAACACATCTAACAAATGCTGATTACTCTGTTTCTAAAATGTAACAAATTAGAACAGCAACAGCATTGTTACAATGAACTTTTAACAACCTAGGGCAGTAACCTAAGAGAATACACTGTTTTCTCTTATAGAAAGGGACTCCTAACAACTAAACCCAGACTGATACATTCTGAACCTTCTGCTCTTCTCTAAACACTATCAAGCACTTGTGATACTTAGTGTTTACTGATGGTTACTTGGCTGGTCTTCCTGATTATGTAACTTCTGTTCAAAAAAGGAAAAAGCTATCTGTAAGTGGCTTTAATGAGTCTAAGTAGTCAATGAGGGACGCATATGGTACTCACATCAGCATTTTATAAGTCTGTATCCAATTTACCACTTCAACACCATAATTATTTAATAGCCTTGGAAACTGATTATACTTACTTTACAAACCCAGAAGATACACTTTCCTCTTGATGTTTTCTGATATTTAAATGTAACATGAGCAAAGTATCAGAGAAAAATAAACACAACAAAAAAAGCTATCATGAAACCATGTAGAGATGTAGCTCAGTGGTGAGTTCAATCCCAGTTCCATGAACTAAAACAAACTACATTGTAACCATGTTTCACAAAATCATTAACTACTTCTCCAACAATCAATACATGGCTCTGTATTTAAGATGAAGTCTTTCTTTGAAAGCTCAGCTTTGCAGTTAACACCGATTCATGCTAAGAAGTTATCTGCAATCTAGCAAGTAACCCAAAGGCGTAGGCTGTGAGTCAGTCCACCTGACTTGAATTACTGGTATGTAAAAGTGCTGAACTATGCACAGCAGGGCATTGTATCGTTTTCTGTGCATGATACTATCACTTCTAATGTAACAATAACAAAATAGGCCAAATACTGTTACATCAGGTATAGTTGTAACACTCTCATCTTTGGGTATCCAGGGCTGCACTGACTAAAATCCGGCAAAGAATTGAGTTTTTAGATCAACTGGGACTCAGAGTTTCAAGTGGCAGTATCTGAGAGTGGTGGCTGTTGGCCGAACTAAAAGCTAGGAGGCCTACTTTCAATCAAGTATGTCAAAGGACCTAGTCTGATGGAGCAAGGGACTAAAATGAAAAGAATCTATACCAATCCAACTCAGTTTTCTTAAGTGGGAATCCCATCTCTTCTCTACCCCTTGCAAGTACAAGGCCAAGGGATAGAAAAGAGAGCTCAGCAGATGTCCAGAGTTTAACTGCCCAGCTGGACTCATTAACAACTTTAGAGTCCTTCTGTGTAAAAACTCACACCAACTTCTGTTTTAAAACTGGGAATTTCTGAATGACTGTTCTCGTCTCCACACATACACACACAGTACAGTTTAAATGACATCCTGCCACTCTGTTGACAGTAAATATTCTGCCCAACACAGGTTGTGCAATTTATGTAACTGATTTCCAGGATTCCGATGCTCTCTATATACAAATACATCCTCAAAATGTGGCCTGAATTTTCTAAACCAGGGTCCTATCCGTTCTCAGAATAATGCACATATTTCACAGTCCCACCCACTCCACTTCTGGACCTTCCCTGGTGCCTACCTGATGGTATTTTCATCTGCTCAGATCTCTTCTACTTTCAAAGAGATCATTTTCACCTGGCCCAACTTTAAGCACAGATCTCTCCGTTCATCCTGATCTCTTCTCACAGGAATCTTTCCTTTTCTCACCATCCAATCCTGCTTACCAGATAAGAGATGTTATCATTAAAATGGACCATATATGGTCAAAAACAAAAAAAGCCTAAAACCCCCCAAATATTTAACTGATAGATTTCCTATTAGTGTAATATGTAATGCCTGAATTCTTTTGGATCTCCAATTTGTCAAAACTGTGTTTGTGTACCCCAGGCAGGTCTTGAATTCTCAGTCCTCCTACTTCAGCTTCCTGAGTGCTGAAATTGCAGACCTTTGCTAAATGAGCTCAGCCCTAGAATCACTTTTTCCAGAAAGGTAGTTAAGTGCTAACAGAAGGTGTAAACCTCGATGCCCAGACACATTAAAGGGGAAATTATAGGTTTTATAAATTGCAAAAGTGGGTCAGAGATGGCTCAGCAGTTAAGAGTTAATAATGCTATTCCAGGGGCCCCAAGTTTGGTTCTCAATAGCCATTTCTGGCTGCTCACAACCACCCAGAAGACCAGTTCTTGGGGGGATCCAATACCACTGGTTTCTATGGGAACTGCACTCAGATGAACATACCCTCACGCATACACACAAACCGTTTTGTAAAAGGCATATGGATGTGAGGTGTCAAATGTAAAGCCTTGAATTTGGCAGATGTAATTATTTCTAGGGTCAGGGAATTGGTTCAAAAGGTAAAAGCACTTGTGGCAGAAGCCTGAGGATTCCAGGAAAGCACTGGAGTGTCTGTCAATCCAGCACCCCCAATGCAGCAAAGGAGGCATAGATAGGAGAATCAGCTGAAGTTGATCAGCTAGCCTGGAGTACGCAGCAACTGAGACTCTGACTCAAAGAAGTGGAAAGGGAGGACTCCCAAAAGTAATCCTCCGACTTCCACACGATCCCCAAGATATGTGCGTGTAGAGCCGCGAGCACACACAAGCACACACACACAAAGATAGAATTTATTTCTATGTGCCTATGTTCCTTTTACATGATGTCATATCAAGCTGGTGAGAGAATAAATTCAGTACAACAAAAAATGTGCATTATAGGCCATTGTTTGCAGAAAGGGAACTTGAATTTAATCAAGTAAATTGTGTTCACTTGTCTGTAGACAGCGTCTCACTCTGTAGCCAAGGCTAGTCTTGAACTCAAGATCCTCTTGCCTCAGCCTCCCAAATGCTGAGGTTGCAGGTATGCACCACTATACCCAGCTAGAAATTTTGACAAAGATGTCCTATTTATTTTAAGAGTATTCCATTTTTGCCTCCTTTTTCTTGCCATAATATTGAGAATAAGTGAGATGTAGCTTTTCTAAAAATAATCACGAAGCCAGTTGATAGTCTAGCTCAGGGAAAAAATGTGTGTTATTTTTGCAATAATAAATTGCATGCTATCAGTTTAGACTCTAAGCTCTGTATGCCACATTGAGGTGAGGAAGCTATGTGGCATGAGGAGGGTAAAAATGTTAGCAGCAATAGGCTAAGAGTCAAGATACCTCCCCAAAGTGCGAAGCCCCTCATTCCGAAAATGACATATTTGGTTAAAAAGAGCTTCTGGATTCTTGGGGTGGGGTCTACAGAAATGGCATCCCGTAGCTTTGCACGGTAAGAACCAATCAGTCGTCTAGACCCTGCACACCTCACTGGAGCCTAGCCATTTCACTCTCCGGTGTCTGCAGTTGAGAAAGTTTATCAGCGGTAAAGGGCTTGAAAGCTATGAATGAGGAAGGAGAGGCGTGGCAGCAAATGTGGCGCGAGAGGACAGTAGGCACAGCAAGGCTTAAAGAGGATGATGAGCAAGCAGGACAGGAAGGGCAAGGACCTTGCTGCGAATGGGTGGAACAGAACGGCAGCGAGACAGTGAGCGCGGAGGAATGGATCTAGAGTGAAGCAAGAGGGAGGAAGGAACACCGGCTGGGGAAAAGCAGCGAGTGCAAAGGCGAATCCCATCCGCCACTGGCGGACCTCAGGCGAACCCCTTCGCCTCTGCGGATTTCCGTTTCCTCCTCCGTAAGCCCGGACCGTCCCCGGCATCCCAACCCGAGCCAGGCTCTATCAAGATAACGGACGTGCGAGTCCGAGCGGGCAGCAGCCAGCGTTCAGGGGCGCCTAGCGAACGTTGGCCGCCTCGCAATCCGAGTGTGCGCTTCCTCTTCCGGCCAACGGGGCCCAGCCACCCGCTCTCCCTGCGGGAGCGGCCCGAGAGCGGCCGGCCGGAGCGCCGTGGCCTCGCGGGCGCAGGGGAGGGAGAGCGGGCGGATACTGCACCTTCCCCCGGGCCCGCCCGGACTGTCCCGATGCGCTATGGAGCGGGCCTACGCCGCTTCATGCCGCGCCGCCTCCGCTCCCGTCGGGGCCACAGCAGCTTCCTCGGCGGCGGCCCCCGCGGCACCCAGGCGGCGGACGAAGGGACTTAAAAGCGGCGGCGGCGAAGACAGCGCCGGAGGCCTCGGCACTTCCGGTCCCTCGAGCCCCGCCCTCCGACAGAGGAAGGCTAGCGGCCGGACCAAGAAAGGAAGACTCTCGCCTCTGTGCGCGAGCAGGCCCCACAGCGCCACCCAGCGGCAGGAGGAGGCGCGCCAAGTAGACTGACAGGAGGGAAAACGGAAGGCTCTAAGAGAAATCAACAAGCATTCACCCCACTTCTGTTGGCTACTCACTGTAGATAAACTCCACGTTCACCGGCCGATGTGATGGCTCAGCAGGTACAGGTACTTGTGCCTACAAGATTTCTGAAAGAGCAAACCATGTCCAGCAGGCTGTCATCCAACCTCTGTATCCAATCTCCCTCCCTCCCTCCCTCCCTCCCCCCCTCACACACACACACACACACACACACACACACACACACACACACACACATTCCTGAGTTAGAGCCG
>CM052706.1:53344206-53372227 GCA_028551405.1 Uromys caudimaculatus
GGACCTCTGGAAGAGCAGACTGCGCTCTTAACCTCGGAACCATCTCTTCCATCTCCAGAACTTGTCTTTAATGTTAAAGATCTTTAGTAGACCACTTCTTTCTTAGGTTAGGCTCTTCTCTCTGTAAATGGATATAACAACATGTCATTCAGTTGTGATGAAAGAGAACAATGTCTGTGACACTGGGACATGAAAGATAGAGAAATAAGGCCCCAAGGTGGCTATTGCACTCAGAGGCAGGTCCCTTGTCCCATTATTTGTTTCCTAATCTACACTGTACATTACCTAAGGGAAAGAGAAAAAAAAGTAGTGTAAGGGAAAAGCTGGGAAAGGAGGAGACCAGACTGGAGGAGAAGCTGTGCCTCCCATGGTTCCTGTTACTGTCTTTGGGAGTTGTGTGTCATTGGGATTATTGTAATGGCACTAAGAAAGGACCCACAGACACCATGTCCCCACTGCAGTGTGTACTGACCCACTGTAGAGTTAAAGGAGTCTTCCCTCTAGTTTTTTTGAGGTTGAGCTCCCTAAAAGAAAGGACAATGGTTTTCTCGAAGTATCCCCTATGGCGTCTCTGACCTGAGAGCAGGTTTTAAGACTTTAAATACACACACCTACCCCATTATCAAGATGCAATGAGCTATCCTGAACTTCCTTTGCACTCATGGATTCTCTACCATTTGCTGACACTTCTCAAATCTGGGCCCACAAAGAGTGAGGAAAAAGGACAAATTCCCTGATTTTTGTACAGTTTGCATCCTCATAATGAATTAGAAGACAGGCCTGGCTGGAAATCCTAGTACTCAGGAAGTCGAGGCGGGAGGATTCTGAGTTCAGGACCAGTCTGGACAACTTAGTGAGAGAGAGAGTCAGACTCAGATTTATAAGTTTTCAGAGTTATTTTCTCTCTCCTATACCATGGTTAGGATGAACAAACAAACCCTCCCTTGGCTAGGACTGTAGCTCAGTGGTAGGAGAGGTGCTTAGCAGCAGGGTGTGGTGGCTTGCACCTGTAGTTCCCCATTTGGGAAACTAGATTAGAAGACTGCTGTGAGTATGAGGTTAGCCTAAGCTGTCCAGTGAGATGGAGGCCAGCCTAGCTTATATAGTGCATTCTAGACCAGACAAGCCTTGCTACAGAGTGTGGCCACATCTCTAGCTCTTCTTTCCCCTCACAGAAAGGTGTTTGGCACGTCTGAAGCCCTGGGCACAATCCCCCAGCACCAAGGCTTATAAACAACCCTCAAATTCTGATGAAGCTGTAGGGCACTGTCTGCAGCACAGCATTGTGGCAGCACCGCCTGCTCCTTAGAGCTACGGAGCAGAGGTGCTAGCCAGAGCTTATCTGGGTCTTGGTGGAAAGTGTAGGAGGCTTGTGAGGTGTTCTAAGCAGTCTCCCCTGGGAAATTGCCAGAAAGATACTTCTCTTCCTGCAGCTTCCTATAACCTATGTGGCTTTCTTTCCCCCTTGCCAAGAACAGAAAAGGTGCTTAGCACAATCAAGAATTGTCTCTTCAGGGGTAGGTATCCAGTAACTCCCATCTCAGGGGTGAGTGTCCAGTGACTCACTTGTCAGGGGTGGGTGTCCGTAATTCACGTCTCCCTTTTGTTTCGGCACAGTCTTTTTCAGCGTGCCTGTCGAGAACCCTGAGAAGCACCAGGCATAATGGTACACACATTTAACCCCAGCACTCTGGAGGTAAAGACTGGGAAATCTAGGTGAGTTTGAGGCCAGCCTGATCTACAAAGTGAGCTTCAGGTCAAACAGAGCTACAACTGTCTCAAAAAACCCAAACCAAACCAAACCACCACCACCAACAACAACAACAACAACAAACCCCCTGAGAAGCCTGCCTGATTCCTTTGTACACACTTTATGTGAACATGTGAGTGAGAGACTGAACCTAAGTGTCTCATTATATCTTTACTGGCCAAGCAAGTCAGGCCTTGCCAAGTCTTGTTATATGTTACTGATAAAGCTTAGCTTGTTTTATGCTGCCCTGTAGTCTTGGCACTGAACCAGAAAAGACAAGTTACCTAGGGTGTGAAGCATGACTAAGAAAGCACAGCAGTGAATGGGGGTTGGAGAGGTGGCTCAGCAGTTAAGAACACTTGTGGTGCACTCCTTTAATCCCAGCACTCGGGAGGCAGAGGCAGGTGGATTTCTGAGTTCGAGGCCAGCCTGGTCTACAGAGTGAGTTCCAGGACAGCCAGGGCTACACAGAGAAACCCTGTCTCGAAAAAACAAAAACAAAAACAAAAAAACCAAAAACACTTGATCCGAGGCTGGAGGGATGGTTCAGTGGTTAAGAACACTGGCTCCTATTGAAGAGGACCCAGGTTCAATTCCCAGCACCCACATGGCAGCTCACACCTGTCTGTAACTCTGATTCCAGGATTTCTGACACCCTCACAGAGACTTGCGCTCAGGCAAAACACCAATGAACATCAAACAAATTTTTAAAAAAGAACCCTTTAAGCTCTTGTTTGGTTCCCAGCACCCATACTCAGGTAACACCACTTCCATGGGATCCAGTGGATCCAATGACCTCTTGTGGCCTCCATGGGCACTAGGAACTCCCATAGTGAATATATTTAGATGTAGGTAAATCTATATACATAAAATAAAAACAAATCAATCTTCTTTAAAGGTAGCACAATGGGGGGGGGACTGAGAGAGATGTAAACTGAATGAATACATAAATTAATTAATTAATGAGGGAAAAGCACATCAGGGCTGGTACAGGTCTGCCCACGTGCAGACTGAAGCAAACCACTACCTAGAGGGAGACTGTGAGTGGAAGGTGAGACCTCCCTGTATTGAGGCCTCTTTCTGTAGGGTCTGGGCTACATCCTGGAGTTCAGACTCTAATCACTGTAATCACCTTCCGTTCTGGGCCTCTACCAGTGACCAGGTTTAAGGAACTAAACTCCATTAATGAGGCAGACCTGGCCTCACGTCAGCTCTTCTAACACGACTGCCAGCCCTTCCTCAGCATTATCCCCTCAACGGTAAGATGAGAGCAGTAGTGCAGTTCAGATAGACATCACCAGGTGAAATGATGCACTGAAAGGAATCAGAAATGCCTGGGCACAGTAGGGGTTCCGTGTCATCTGATTTACGAATGAGGGTGATGTGGGTGATACAGAAGGTAGAGAGCACAGAGCCAGCCGGGGACTGAACCATCCTCCTTGGACAAGACCCTTAGATCCTGTGCACAGACATGTGTGCACATTCTATAGCCATCTTCATATATATATATATATACTATGTATAAAATATATATCATATATATTATATGAGCCTCTATACTTACTACTTTGCTTTCCAGAGAAGGAGAGTGATCTGCCTAAAGTCAGAAGACCACTTATTGGCAGTTTTTAGATGGAACTCCCATAATTAGCCAACAAGGTGTAATGATCTCAGGAGCTGGGGAGTTAAATCAGTTGGTAAAGTGGTTGCTATGCAAGCCTGGTGACTTGAGTTTGATTCCAAATACCTACATAAAAAAGCCAAGCATTGGCAGCACACACTTTGTGGTTGCAGCATTGGGCCCCTCTCCAGACAGGCTCGCTGAGCTGGGCAATCTTTAGGTCCATTATGAGCCTCTGTCTCAAAATTAATTAAATAATCAATTAGGTGGACAGCAATCGAGGAAGACACTCAATGTCTACCTGTGACTTCCACATGCATACACATACGTGTGCATGTACACTAAACACATGTTGCATATGCAGTTACATGAGCACACATATACTATACTGATCTCATCCTAGATGTAGAATTTGACTAAAACCAAAGCAAGATAAAACCTGGGGAACCTGAGAAGCATACAAAAGCTGGGGTGCAATCTCTCCAGCAATAAGCATCAGTCTCCCAAATTTGACTATAGTCTAAACAGAACTTTCAGACATAACTAAAAGACATATCAATACTTTTGCTAGTTTGCCATAAGCCTTTTGTTTTGTATGTGCATTTTACATGTGAGCAGAGAAACATTTCCAAGCTGCATGTATGTAATTTTCTTAGTTTTTACATAGTTCAACTCAACCTGGACTTACATGACTCACTCATGTAGGAACCAAAAGCATAATTTTGTTCAGTCATAGATAAAACCAGTGTTGTGTACATTATAGTGTCGAATTGTCACCTGCTGCTTAAACCCCCTGAGAATCTGGCTCTAGAAGCAAGGTTGTCCCCTCCCCATTTCAGACCCAAGCATGTTTCTCTCAGAGCCTTCTCCAGAGTTCCTTGTCTGGGGTGGGTTGGCTTCTCTGAGTCTGTTCTTAGTGGAACAATGTGTTTATTCTTGGGCTGTTTTGCCCTTCCAGATATTTTGTCTCACACATGAAGTTGAGTTGTTGAAAGGAGAATTTGGCATCTCTGCTCCTGAGTCCACCATTACAACTCCAAGAGAGCAACGGCTGCCTCCTCCTAGCAACTCCAAATTGGGAAGGAGCAAGTGCCAGTGTTTCCTTGCCCATTGCTCTGATAAGACATTCTGGCAAGAGCCACTTAGGAGAGAGAGGGTTTGTTTTCACTCCCAGTTCGGTTAAAGCAGGGAAGGCAAGAACTTGAAGCAGCCTGTCTCATCCCACTGAGTGGAGAGCAGAGGGGGATGGGTGCGTGCCTGGCAGCGGTCAGCATCTCTCTCCTTTTCCCACTGACCAGGGCCCAGCCATGAAATGGTGCTGCCTGCATCCAGGGCCAGTCTCCCAACCCCAGTTAATCCAGTTAGGACACCCCTCACAGTTACATCCCACAATCTGACACAATCCAGAGGACTCCTCACTGAGTCGCCCTTTCCAAGTGGTTCTAGATTGTGTCAAATTGACAGTAAAACTCATGGCCACAGTTATACAGCAAGAAAAACAAAAACCCAAGATACTTCTTAGTATCTTGTCTCTCTACAATGTTAATAGCATTAAATTTTTTTAAACACATTCAGTGTTCCTAGTTTTGCATTTGCTACTTTCCCCAACTACGGGTTGCAATACAACAACTGGATTGGGTTTTTTTGTTTGTTTGTTTTTTGTTTTTCCAGACAGGGCTTCTCTGCGTAGCCCTGGCTGTCCTGGAACTCACTCTGTAGACCAGGCTGGCCTCGAACTCAGAAATCCACCTACCTCTGCCTCCCAAGTGCTGGGACTAAAGGCGTGCGCCACCACTGCCCGACTCTGGTTTGGTTTTTTTTAAAAAAAAACCTTGTGTGGTATTTATAGACATTTAGTACATCTTTCTTCCTTGGAACTATTTTCTTAGACTAAGATCCACAAAAGGTAAATCACTAGGTGAAGTGGAAACGTAAGGGTTCTTTTGGAAAGTCAGTTGGATGGTGTTTTGCTGAGGCAAACACATGAAGGAACGTTTAGCTTAAGTGGACACAGGCGAAAGGCTAAGGCAGACTTGTGAAGGAATGTTTCCCTGAAGCAGACACAGGAGAGAGGATATTCTGTTAAAGCAAGCACATGAAAGGACACGTGATGAAAGATTATTTGCTAAGGACACACATGTCTTGGTCTGCCTTACATTGTATAGTTGAGCTGCATTTGCTGGGACTTCATATAGAGAAATGCGCCAACAACAACCACAGCAACAAAAACCCTTCCTGTGGTGTGCTGCAGTTTCTTGCTGCTTCCATGGATTTGGGCTGATTGACAGAGTGATGTCCACTGAGACAGATGCACTTGCTGAGGCCATATTAGAAGTTTTAAGATGGCAGAGCAGGCAATCTAGGCTTTTAATCTAGTGGGACAAGTGATCCTGAGTAGATAATGCACAGACTGAGGGCTGGTGACCCCAGGGATCAGCGGGCTAGGTTGGGGCAGTCACGCACCAAGCTACCATAACAAAATACGGGGCTTCTCCTGATTTTCTTCTCACAGTTATATTTTGAATAAGCAATTCTGTCATACGCTTTAAAACACACTGAGGAGGCCTGAAAGATGGCTCAGTTTTAAAGTGTGCTGTGCAAGTGTGGACACCTGAGTTCTTCTGGTACCTGTAAAAGCCAGGTGCAGTGGTACCTGTCTGTAACCTGGTTCTGAGGCAGTGGATGTAGCTGGGTCACTGGAGCTTATTCACCAGCCAGCATAGTCAAATCAATGAGCTCCAGATTCAGTGAGAGAACCTGTTTCAAAAAGTGGCTGGGGAAGACACCTGTTTTAATCTCTAGCCTCCAAACACTCACATAAGCATATCCACCTATACCCATATATACATATACAGCCCCCCCCCCCAGCTATATGACCGTGTACACACTCGCACACACACGTTTTCTCCCATCCGGGTCCGCCAGGCACTGTTCCCTTTCCTCCCCACACGGATTGTTTTCATGTATATACTTAGAGTAATGTTCTAGAACATGCAAGTGAAAGCATGAATTTTACTCTGTGTTTTACGCCTACTACTGATGCACTATTTACACACAAAATATTTACCAAGTGTCTGTCTTTGGCAATCCAATCATGTAAGCAGCTAAGAGAACTAGAATTATCAGATGGGAAGGAAGGAATATGGGGAAAAGGCCACAGCCCACATTGTAAGGCCCATATGGAGGGATGGTGTCCACTCAGATGGGGACTCCTGCATGATTTCCTTTAAACTGATATTGGTGAGCTGATCTTTCTGGTAAGGGTTGGGTGCAGTATTTGCCCTCTTGGCATAGTTAGGAGGTTTTAGGTATATGATCTGATTGTTCCCCCACTAGATGCCTGGGTTTATCCAGTCAGTTTTTATCCCTTAGTTGGTTTAGACAGACAAACTTGGTTTTGGTTATAGAGAACTGGTTAGATGGTTTGTGCATAGGTGAGGCCCCAAAAGCTGAATTCAGCAACTTCCTTCACCCCCTATTTTTGTTTCATACATGGTCTCATGCATTCCAGGCCAGACTTAAATTCCAAAGGTGATCTTGAACTCCTGATCCTCTTGCCTCCATCTTCCAGTGTAGGATTACATATGTGGACCTCTGGTATATTTGGCCCGGTGGTTCTGGGGATCCAGCCTAGGGCTTTGTGTATGCTGGGCAAGTGTGCTACCAAATAATCTATATCCCCATCTCTATCAGCTCCTCTTCTAGAAGTCCTTCAGGCATCAGAAGAGTCTGTAAGGTGAACATCAAAGCCAAGCAGGATCTCTTGCCAACAGCAGAAACTAGGCTCAAGTCCTGGCAATCGCCTTTATCAGTGTCAAGGACCAAATGAAAGCTTTCTGCAGTGGTAATGACTGATCTCTGAGAAGGGAGACATGGCCCTGAGCCAAACAGGGCTAGGGGTGCTGTCTCTAGAGAGGACAGTCTTGTTTCTTTTTCATTTGACTGACATCATCATTAAACCCTTATCCCCACCCCATCCCCCCACCTCCATTCCCCAACCCCCCTGCCTGGCCTTGCCTTCTAATCTCCCTCACCCTACCCCACACCTTGCACTTTATAGCTAGCCTGAATAATGTACTCTCCTTTATTTCCTTTTCCTTTGTTTATTTGGTCAGGTTGGCCTTGAACTCAGTATATAACTAAGGATGACTGTGCACTTTTGAACATCTCAAGTGCTGAGATTACAAGTGTTCACCACTATTCCTGATTTATGTGGTGCTGGGGGATCAAACCCAGGGCTCCATGTATACTAGACAAGTACCAAGTATTCTACCAACTAGGCTACAGTACTCTTACTATAATCTCTCTTCTCTCTCTCTCTCTCTCTCTCTCTCTCTCTCTCTCTCATCTCTGTGTCTCTCTGTCTCTCTTCTTATTGAATTCCCTGGACATGGGTCCATTATAGCTGTGCTTCTTTGCAGAAAAGCTTAGAAACAGATGATAACACTGCAAGGAGCTAGGATTATACCAGAGTGCCTGCCTTGAGCACACGGGTCCTTAAATGCTCAGGAAGGAGTAGAGATGCCAAGGAACTGATTTTTTTGTTTATTAGTTAATGTAAATAGCTATAACGAATGGGCTGTTCTGTTTGCTGGGCAGTAAAAGGAAGCCATCTCTCTTAAAACAGGAAGCCTGAGGTCAGGAGTGGTGTTGCACGCCTTTAAATCACAATCACAACACTTGGGAGGCAGAAGAAGAGGGGTCCCTGGATCTAGTCTACTTAGTGAGTTAGTAAGACTGAAAGAAAGAAAGAAAAAACCCCACCACCAATGTACGTCTTGAATGTCTCATCTGTCTTTCTGTGTGTGGCTTTGAAGTCCAGGGAGTAAGTGGGCTCTCACTATACGCTGTGTTCATACATAAAAACTTGTAAGGGATCCTTGCACACAAGCCTCTTCCTATGCTGCCGAGCTGCCCTTTCTTTGTAGATTAGACTCTCTCACTTTCATGCTAGAGTGCAAGGACCTCCCTGAAGCGCGGTAGGCGGTAAGCATAGAGCTGGAAAGCCTCTTATCCCAAGGCCACAGCGCCCGCTGCTGATCACGTGGCGCAGCCGCTAGCCTCCTCACGTCCCGCCCCTGCCCTCTTCCTTGCTGGGTTTGCACCGCCCTCCTGCCCCCGGCCTCACTGCGCAAGCGCGGGCCGCGAGCGTGGGGCATCTCGAGACAGCGAGGCTGCGGGCTGCAGAGCGTGCGGGTTTGCGGCCTGCGTTCGGCTAGCTCCAGCGGCTCATAGGCCGAGGTAACGAGGCGCAGCAAGCAGAGCCTCTCTGCTCCCCGGACAGCGTGGGCCATGGAGACTCAAGTGCTGACGCCGCACGTCTACTGGGCTCAGCGACACCGCGAGCTGTATCTGCGCGTGGAGCTGAGTGACGTGCAGGTAAAGGCCAGTCTGCGAGTTGCGCGCGGGATCGGGCCCCCAGGTACCCGTCGGCCACCCTGCATGTATGCACTCTTGCAGTGCGCTAGCGGGCGCCGCGAGTGGGGCGCCCCGGTCTTCCCTAGGGTTGCAGGTGCCGTCGGGCGTTCTGCGTATGGCCACCGGTATCTCCTTTGTTCCTGGCAGGCGCCCTGAGGGGACACAGCCGAGTCAGGGAGGCCGGCCAGCGGCCTTCGGGTTGCCTGAGGCCCTCTGACTTGTGGGATGACCTCCGTGGGTTTAAAGTGCGGCGTGACAGTGGCCTGTTGGGCCGTGACTGGACGTCTGCGCTGGCCTCTGTCAGCCGGGGCGGCCCATTGACGTTCTTGATCGAGGACGGTCGCTGGGCTGGGCGGGGGGCAACCCTCCAACCGTTCAGTGATGGAATCTACACCCTCGCTCGTCAGGGAAATGATTTCCATCCTCTCTATAAGGCTGCGAGCTCAACCTTACCAAGTTGCGTAAAGAAATTGTCGTGTTACATTAAGCATTAATTTAATCTCATTTGCCTATTAATGTGAGCAAATCAAATCATTGGGAACTTCCCATGTCTCTAACCACACTACCCAATATTCTGTGTGAAGCAAGTGGTTTTGGTCTGGAATGTTCTTTCTACAGACATACTTACTCCCCAGTCTCCTTGACATCCAGGACATTTTTTTTATTATTATTATTATTATTATTATTATTATTATTATTATTATTTTTCTGAGACAGGGTTTCTCTGTGTAGCCCTGGCTGTCCTGGAACTCACTCTGTAGACCAGGCTGGCCTCAAATTCAGAAATCCGCATGTCTCTGCCTCCCAAGTGCTGGGATTAAAGGCATGCACTACCACTGCCCGGCATCCAGGGCATTTTAACGGCCTTCATTCCTCCGAACTGTTTCTTGCTCGCAATTAGATACTTGTCTGGATTCATCAGTTCATCTGGCATATTTTCTTGCAGGGTCTAGGTACTCATGCCCACCTGTGTCTAATCTTTGCTTCTGCAATACAAATCGTTTCCCTTTGTGAACGATGAAGCTAATACTGGCCAGAATGTCTTTGAGTAAGCAGTCAGTTTCATCTAAGGTGTAAGCAAACCTGAGTAAATGCTTTTCTATAATATGATGAATAATTTTCTGTGCTGTTGTCTTCTACTCTACTACAAGATATTTTGCTAAAATAGAAAAAAAAGTTGGTGTTTTTTGTTTTTTTAATTTTTATATTTTGAAGACAGTCGTGCTATGTAGTTATGGCTGGCCTGGAACTCACTATGTAGACCAGGCTGGCCTGGAACTCAAAGATATCTGCCAGCCTCTGCCTCCTGAGTGCTGGGATTAAGGTGTGCACCACCACGCCCAGAGATTCATGTCTGAAACATGTTAAAGTGAACACTGAAGGTGGAGAAAAAAGGAGAAAATTTCTTTTGGAGAGAAAAGTCCTTTTTAAGAAATTTTGGGAAGAACGAGTCCCTTTCCCCTCATGGAGATCTTATCTTTCTGGGGCTTCACATCTGCTAGTCTGAGGCATTAGTTTTGAAAGAACATCACTACTGTGTATAACACACTACAGATTTACAGAGAGGAGTCAGACAAGCTCCACTTTCCCAGGGCCCAGGCAACTTTTTCAGGGCATTCCGTCTATAAGGAAGCATATTACATAAAAACAAAATGGGTTGTTCATGAATATGTCTGTTGGTAAAGCTGGGGTTTGGTGTTGAAACAGGTCCTTGGTACTAAAATAATTCTTTGCCTCTCTTTCATTGAGTTGGAAATGACTTCCAGAAATGAGAAGGCTTCTTGTCTACCTGTTTCTGGGAGAACTTTCCAGAGAGCCCACATGTAGCTAAAACCAAATTTATTGTAACTACTCTTTGGAGGGTGAGGGGGGTTGACAGTGTCTATTAAGAGTGTATTAAAACTGATTATGGGATTTGAGCATTGGTGCTTGTGGGGGACCAAATGGAAGAGGGGGCTCACTGTAGCTTAGATGCTGTGGATAAACAGGCAGTTCTGGAAAACAGTAAGGAGAGACAGGATAAACTGTTTTGGAGAAATAGTGTTCATTTTGGCCAAGAGAGGGAGAGTGTCTGGTATATCTCTGGTGGCAGTGTGACCAGGTGTTTGTTTGTAGACAGTTGTGCATTAGGCTTTGCCTCATTTTGCTTTCAGAATAATCTTTCCTGGAGTTGTTGTTGTGTTAGACAGTAATGGCCAATAAGAGAATGGCCTGTTCTAGCTGTGCAGCTAGCTAATGTCACGAGCTGCCTCTATTTGCTTACTTGACTCATCTACTCTGTTGAAACAACTTCTAGCTCAGGGTCGGCTCAAGATGAAGCAATTCATTTGCTTACTACAAACGAGTTGAGGAATACGCTTTCTTGTTGGTCCCTAAGGTAGGTTCTGGGCTCCCGGGCAGCTTTCCAATATTCTTTTGCCCCTTACAGCATATCCTACAGCTGCTGAGTGGATTTCAAAGGGTTGAAAACTCCACAGCAGTGTGGGGGTGGGGTGGGGGTGGGGGTGATCTGCCCCCTCCCAGGACAAGATGCACAGTCCAGTTGTCACATCAGTCTTTGGAGTTGCAGAGTTAGCACTGATGGGAAGCCACGCTGCTGTGTACAGGGCTGTAAACAGTAACAACTTCACTAGTGGCATTATGCTTGAGGTGAGCAATAGCAAAGAGGCAGCAGGGAATGGTGGTTTCAGAATAGCGTTTCTGTTGAAGGGCAGCATCAATACACAGGTCTGTCTCAGGCGCCATGTTGTTAAAGCAAGTGCTCATGTAGCAAGGTTTCTATTGTATTCAGACAGAGTACATAGCTAGTTTGAAAGATACTGTTTTTGTCAGTGTCTGGTAGAAAGAGAAGTCATCCAAGGTGTGAGATTGGGCCTTTTTTCTTCCATGTATTAGCTGGTGACCACAGATAATATGAGCCTCATCCTCTTCATTTGTGTAAATGTGAGTAATAATATCTGATTCATAGGGAGGGAGGGTTCTTTTGATGTTAGAACTGTGTTTAGAGGTGTTTTGTAAATTCTAGTGTATCATCCAAGCACATGGGGTTTATATGACGGTGTTGCTAAATCTTGTTTGAGAGGTAGACACACGGAGCACTGAAGCTGAACACCATCTATTAGCAGACCTGTCTCCATATGAAACCTTATCACATGGCCAAGATGGCTTTACACAGTAACTGAGAAAGGATGAACCATTCAGAAAATTGGATTAGGAGAACTATTAATCTAAGTGGCAAAAAGATAAGATTTCTGCCTCTGGGTCATTCACAGAAATCACTCTAAAATGGGTTAATGAAAACTGACTGTGTAAAGGAAAATGGGGGAGACTGGTATTAGAGACACAGAATAACATCTTAAGAAACAAAATGTAAGCCCTAAAGGAGAAGCTTGGTGAATAAGGCAAGTTTGAAGAATATACTTGACCCAAATACCCTGGCAAATGACCAGCATCTTTCCTAAAGGACAGAGTAAGAAAACATGTATTTCCTAGTAGAAAAAAAGAACAGATAATAAAAACAGGTGAATGAATGTCCAGGACCCTGAAACACTGCCTGCCAGGAATAAGCAGGGCCTATGAGAGCGTGCGTGCGTGCTCGATCTGACATCAGTTGATGCTGTGGATGTTTGGGAGAGAGTAAACATTTCTGGGGGGGAGGGGATGGCTGTGGTGGTGCACACCTTTAATCCCAGAACTTGGGAGGCAGAGGCAGGTATCTGTGAGTTTGAGGTCAGCCTGGTCTACATGGCAAGTTTCAGGTTACCCAGGGCTATTTCGTGAGACCCTGTCTCAAATTAAGGGAAAAATTACATTCACTTCCGTGTGTGTGTGTATGCACGTGTATGCACCTGTGTGTGCGTGTTCAAGATTGAGAGACAGTGCATTTGTGGAAGTCAGAGCACAGCTTTCAGAGTCTGCTCTCCTCCTATTATTTGAGTCTGGGGAATAGACTTTGGTCAGGCTTGGCTAGATGCTTCTTTGCTTACCCAGCTACCATTCTGGCCCAACATGAGGTATTTTTTTGTTGTTCTGCTGGCCCTCAGTGAGTCATCTTTAATACAGTTAGTGTGAATATTTTTTGTTTGTTTGTTTGGTTTGGTTTGGTTTTTTGAGACAGAGTTTCTTTGTGTAGTCCTGGCTGTCCTGGAACTCACTCTGTAGACCAGGCTGACCTTGAACTCAGAAATCTACCAGCCTCTGCCTCCCAAGTGCTGGGACTAAAGGCATACCCCACCACTGCCTGGCTTAGTGTGAGTATTAATTGGCAATTTTTTTTTACAGAACAGTTTGGCAATGTCTGGTTGAATTGAAGATGTGCTTTAAGTAATTGCAACTATACCAGTATCTGTTTTATTTCCTTTTAAGCCACAGACAAATAGAGCATAATGTCAATGGATATTAGTTATGGATGGCAGTGTTTGTTACAGTTTTCAGTGTTTGGCCAATTGCTGATGAAACATTTCACAATAAAACTGAGAAACCCTAAACTGTTCATAACCACAAAACAAAACTACTCATAAAGCAGTAAACTAACTTGGTCATTTGAATTGATTTAGATCCAAGGCCATGGCTAGGTGTTGGTCACAGTAGCGTCTTCAGGTTGAGGGGTGGACAGGAGGTACTTACTGAATAATTACTGAATAAAACAGTTCTCTAGATGAGCGCTAAGATGAAAATAAAGGGAGAGAGACCTGAGGTGGCAGAGGCAGACTTAACTGAGTGGTCAGGGAAGGCTGCGTGGAGAGAATGATGAGGTTTGAGCTGGGAGAAAGCGGAAGGAGGGAATGGGTTATGCAGGAGGCACGGGTAGGGCTGGGCTTGGAGCTCAGTGGAAGAATGTTCTTCCAATCTCCTTCATTACACACAAAGAGACAAAGCAGCCACAACACCTGGGAGGGAAAAAGGAACAGAGAGAGCGAGAGAGCGAGAAAGAACAAACGAGAACATTCTGACAAGTGCACAGACTTAAAGACCGCCTGGGACTTGGAGGGTTCCTGGGGAACAGAGAGGACATTAGTATGTGTGGGGTGTTGTAAGGAGAAGAGGGAGAGGAGGTGGGAGGTTTAAAGATGTAGGTCATGTAGAGCCTCGTTGCCATGGCAAGAGCTCGGGTTTCATTGTAGAGCAATGGGAACTATTGGAGAGTTTTGAGCAGAAGGATGAGTCCTTAGAATCTGTATTTTAAAAATTACTCAGGGGCTTGCTAAGAGTGCACACACACAAAAAATGCCTGGGAGAACCTGGAGGCCAGGTCTGCTTTGATATGTAAAATATGCACCTCAGTCCTTACACACATAAACACACACACACACACACACACACACACACACACACACACACACACACTCTCTCTGTGACAGGGTTTCTCTGTGTAACAGAGCCTTGGCTGTCCGGGACTCTCTTTAGAGACCAGGCTGGCCTTGAACTCAGAGCTCTGCCTGCCTCTGCCTCTTGAGTGCTGGGATTAGAGGTGTGCCTTGTAGATGCTCTGGGTTATGAAGGACTATTGATGGAAGCAGCAAGGGGATCAACCTCTTAAGGACTGAACCCAAACCCTTTTGCAGAGCCTCTTTATTGTTACAAAAAGCACCATTAGTAAATCAGTTTCCACAAACAAAAGGTATCAGTTCTCCTGGGTGTATTGAAAGAACTATCACCTTAAGCAATTTTTAGCCATACAGGAGACACTTCCTGGTTTGCCAGGCATGTCTGAAGACTAAGTTATACAAAGGCTCTGAGAATCATTCAGAAGAATAACCCCACAAAATCTCAGGCAACTCTCACTGACAAAAGGCTCCTTCAGAGTTTAGGTACCATCGTTCCAGATTCATGCCAGATACAGTGGTTCTGCTAAAATTCTGCTACAGGTGCTCCACCATCACTAAGCTGGGTACATACTTTCTTATACACTGGAGTGTTTGGGTTTTTTTTTTTTTTTTTTTTTTCTCGAGACTGGGTTTCTCTGTGTAGCCCTGGCTGTCCTGGAACTCACTCTGTAGACCAGGCTGGCCTCGAATTTAGAAATCCGCCTGTCTCTGCCTCCCAAGTGCTGGGATTAAAGGCGTGCGCCACCACTGCCTGGCTTGGAGTGTTTGTTTATGTTTAACTAAACTGGTGGGGCTTATGGCTGTTCAGTGAACATCCCTGTGGGAAAACATGGTGTTTCAGTAAGTTGGTTTTTTTGTTTGTTTGTTTGTTTTTTTGTTTTTTGAGACATGGTTTCTCTGTAACTCTGGCAGTCCTGGAACTCTTGTCTGTAGAGCAGGCTGGTTGAGATCCGACTGCCTATTTTTTGTGCCGGGATTAAAGGCTACCACACCCAGCTCAGTAAGAGGGTCTTAAAACTAACTGGTGGTAGGATGTGAGCTTCCATTGAGTGATTGGTGGGAAGAGTCTGAAGTTTGTAATTCACAAGGACTTCTGCAGCTTCAGTATTTTGGGAACATCTCCAAGGAGGAAACATTTGAGCAGAACCCTGTATGTTAATAAGCCATACAAGGAGGCTAGAGGCTCAGTGGTAAAAGCACTGGCTGCTTCTGCAGAGGACACAGGTTAAATTCCCAGCACTGACATGGCAGCTGTCCCAGTCAGAGTTACTATTGCTGTGATGAAATACCATGACCAAAAGCAAGTTGGGGAGGAAAGGTTTATTTGGCTTACACTTCCACACTGTAGTCCATTACTGAAGGAAGTAAGGACAGGAACTCAAACAGGGCAGGAACCTGGAGGCAGAAGCTGATGCAGAGGTGATGGAGGGGTGCTGCTTACTGGATTGCTCCTCATGGCTTGCTCAGCTTGCTTTATTATAGAATCCAGGACCACCAGCTCAGGGATAGCACCATCCACAATGGATTGGGCCCTCTTTCATTGATCACACTAATCAAGAAAATACCCTACAACCATATCTTATGGAGGTATTTTTTCAATGAGGTTTTCTTCTTTCAGATAACTCTAGCTTGTGTTAAGTTGACATAAAATTAACCAGCACTGTGGCTTACAACTATCTATAACTTCAGTTCCGAGGGATACAATGTCCTCTTCTGGCCTTTGCAGTCACTAAACATGGACATCATATATATACACACATACATGCAGGCAAAATACACATATAAAATTTTTTTAAAAAGAAGTCATGGAAGGACTGGGGATGTTGCACAGTGGTAGAGTGCCTGCCTAGCATGTGAAAGGCCCTGGGTTCCATTCCTGGCTCTGTAAAGTAACTTTTATTCACCAGATGTATTATTGTCTCGGAGGCTTACTGCTGAGTAGACTCACCCTTTCTAGCTCTTTCTGAACTCTTGACTGGCTGGTTCAACTCAACTGTTCTGACCAAAAACTCCTCTTCAAGCTGACTGATTCAAACTGGCTTCTCTTAGCTTCTGACTGGCTTGTTCTTCTTAGCCTCAAACTGATCCTGGCTATCTGTTCTAATCTTCTGGCTCCTTCTCAATCTCAGGCTCATTCTGTCTTCACCTGCAACATGTCTCTGTAAAACTGTCCTGATAAAGGACTGCACTCTCCTTTTTCTCCCCACTCCCTCTGCTCTCTTTTTTATTTATTTATTTATTTATTTATTTATTTATTTATTTATTTATTTAGTTTTTCAAGACAGGGTTTCTCTGTGTAGCCCTGGCTGTCCTGGAACTCACTCTGTAGACCAGGCTGGCCTCGAACTCAGAAATCGGCCTGCCTCTGCCTCCCAAGTGCTGGGATTAAAGGCGTGTGCCACCACTGCCTGGCCCCTCTGCTCTCTTTAAGTTTCTCTTTCTCTGCTCTTCTTGTGAGAGTTGGGCGTATCCTATCTCTGACTCATTCTGTCAAATCTTTCTCTGATTCATCACTTTGCTCCTCAATTAGATGGCAACTTTCAAACATGGGTGCTTCCTTCTACAAACTAACTTTATTACCTTTGTTGTTTGGGATGAAAGTGTGTACTAGGGCATGTCTGTATTCCTGCCAGAAAGATTAAAGGTGAGTCATTCCAGCCAGATCACACAGATCTAGAAGGTCTTTGGATGTGTTCCCTTGTCCTTGCCAGAACAGCCATGTTGCTGGATTAAAATCCTTCCACATGGCACTGAAAAAGGCCTTATGAAATTGTGGGACTATTACAGAAAGAGAAGAGCTACTGGGAGATCCTTCCAAGGAAAGCAGCAGCTGGTAAAGTCAACACACCCTCTCAAGACAAGTGGAATAAGGCTGGAGAAGTCTGGGCCGAGTCATTTTGGTCTTCATGTCCTGGATTCTGCCTGCACCAGTCCTCATCTCTGGGACTACCTGCAGAACTGCTTCCTAGAGGAGGGTAATTCCACAGGGGGATGAGTGGCCCATTGAAAGGCTCATTTTCAAATCTTTGGAGGAGGCTCCAGAGCTTAGCAGCCCTTGAGGGCACCTCTGCATTGCCTGACATCAGGGCACCTTGCAAGGCAGCCTTTTAACCACCCTGGACCCCTTACCAAGCCCTAAATCAAATGAAAATACAGTTTTTTGTACGGAGGAAAGAAAATGAAGAAGAAACAAAAGCACACCTCCTCTGGCTGCATACCACACTGTGGGCCTGATTTGGTTCTCAGGATGCCAGTTTCTGACAGAAAACAGTGAAAACCAAAAGAGAACAGCAGCAGCGGCAGGTTTGGAGTGCCCAGGCACTCTCCTCTTGGAAAGCAAGCAGGTGAAAAAGAACCAATAGAAGAGACAGAAAGAGTAGCCTGAGGCACGAATCCAAGACTATGTCCTAGAAGCTGGGAGAGAACATTTTAGTGGGATGTGGTCAACTGTGGCCAGTGCCTGCTACAGGTTGAATAATCTGAGGTGGGCAAGTCTGCTGGATTTAGCAGCATACAGGTTTTTGATGGTCTTGACTTGAGTGTTTCATTAGAGTGTGTGAGTGGAGGCTAGATCATACAGATAAAAAAGTAAACTTAAGAGGACTGGGTATGGAGTGCTGTGCCAGAGTGCTTGCCTCGTATGGCTTAGACCCTGGGTTCAGTCACCAGTGTGGCAAAAATAAATAAGCTAAATTTATAACAAGGAAGAAGAGATGATTATAGGTAACTATAGTGACAATTTGGAATTTTGGTTTGTATGTTTCTCTCTTTCTTCTTTTTCTTTTTCTTTTTTTCAAGACAGGGTTTCTCTATGTGACAGCCCTGGCTGTCCTGGAACTCATTTTGTAGACTTGGCTGGCCTCAAACTCACAGAGATCCGCCTGCCTCTGCCTTCTAAGTGCTGAGATTAAAGGCAGGCACCATCACCACTCGGTGAATTTTGGCTTCTTTAAAAACACAGAAATAAGAGAATGTTTTTGTTTTAATCTCAGGTGTGGGATATGGGGCTGCTTCAGATTGTTCACAGCAGCTGACTGTGATTTGCCTCGTGCTCTAGCAGGGGGATGGTTTTGCCAGCTGCAGAGAGTTTCTGTGATTGTGTGATGTTGGGAATCTGAGGACTTTCCAGAGGATATATAAATGGTAGGGCTCCTGAGAAGCAGGGTGGGTTGTTGGTTGTTGTTGGTTACAGTTTATTAAGTAGTCATAAGCAAAGAAGAAACAACAAGAAGAAATTAGATATTCTGAGGATGAAGATCAAATTCACCTCAAGGAACTTGACACCCTTAATCAGCAGGAATTAGTCTAACAATAATGTTGCCACCTTTCTGACTCCTGACTCTATTCAGGGATCTCTTTCCTTTTCTCTCTGTCCATTTTTCTTTCTTATTTAGTGTTAGGGAGCTAAAAGGGTGGAAGAAAGAAGGACCCACAAAAAGTAGCAAAGACCAGCTGCAACAATGTGTCCAGGTGATGTCTTCTAAGCGATTCTTCTACTAAGGGAAGACAGGCTCCTTGTAGAAGTGGTTCCTTATCTCAAGTCTGTGCCAGAGAAAGAGCAGTCACCAGAGAGTGTAAGATCATGTCTGAAAAACACTGGGGCTGGTCTGAAGGGATTTTCACTAGCCAAGTTGTTGGCAATTTGAATATTGAATAAGAATAGTAATGGATATGACAGAATGGATTAAAAAAGAAAATCTGAGCTAGGACTGTAGCTCTGTGTGAGAGTGCTTGACTAGCGTGTGGAAGACCCTGGGCTCGATTCTCATTAACACTAAATAAAGAAAAAAACTTAAAAAAAGTAAAAGAGAATCCATGTCCTTTTCTCCAGCAATGAAAAATATAGTAACTTATGTGTAATGCCCAGGGAAGCCCGTGTTTTTGGAAGGGCTGGTTACCCAGCTAACCTCTGCCTACTACACACTAAAAATCCATATTCCCTGAAGGAATGCTAGTGTCCCATCATAAACCATATGGCAGGCACAAGGTTGGGGAGGCCAGTAGGTTTCCTGATGTCAGCCAGAGGCTCATCTTGGAAACAGGCCCTCTCAGGCTGCAGCTACAGTCCTGCTGCATTCGCACCTGCACACAGGCTTTCATCACACAGGCAGAACTTGTGAATGAGAAGGAACCCTCTGTGTAAAGGTCTGCTTGGTAGAAAGTTCACAGACTGCATTTATGTCAGAGGCTATGAAAATGGGGTGAGTTGCTTTGATTTCACTCCCTTGAACAATTACTGAGGCATTGGGGGACATAGAGCAAAACATAGTAGGTCCTTCCATCAAGCAAAAGTCCAGAGGATCAGAGAAGCTAACAAAATTAGAGAACACTGTTGAGAGCACTGTCAGGGAGAAGGTAAGGGGGAGGAAGAGCATTAACGCTGGCTCTGATCTTGAATATGAAGTCAAAGCTGATGCACTGCAGGCGTAGACGCTTCAATGTTTTAGGAGGAGGAAGGGAGCAATGAGGTTGTGAGTGTTGACTAAGCATCACGAATGTTCTTCCAACTGAATGCTCAATAGTCCTGCAATGCGGTTTTGTTTGCTTACCTTTTCCTCCCACATTATTTAGTGTGTGTGCTTGTGGTGTGTGTATTGTGTGTGTGTATGTCCAGGACGTGTTTAGAGGTCAGGAGACAACCCAAGGAATTGGTTCTCTCCTCCTATCATGTGGGTCCTGAGGATGAAACTCAGGTCTTTACTGTAAGTACTACCCAGAGCCATCTCACTGGCCCACAGGTAATCTTACTATTTTAAAAATTACAGTGATTGAAGGGCTGTGGATTTGAAGGTGAATAAGGGGCAAATAAAAATGATCAAGATATGAATCCAGGACTAGCTGACTTCAAGGCCATCTTTTGCTCCTTTCTCTAGCCATGTGCTTTTCTTTTTTTTTTTTTTTTTAAAGATTTATTTATTTATTATATGTGAGTACACTGTTGCTGTCTTCAGACACTGCAGAAGAGGGCATCAGATCCCATTACAGATGGCAGTGAGCCACCATGTGGTTGCTGGGATTTGAACTCAGGACCTCTGGAAGAACAGTCAGTGCTCTTAATCACTGAGCCATCTCTCCAGCCCCCCCATGTGCTTTTCATAAGCAAAGGTTTATTCCTTTTTTAGTAAAAAGCCTAGCTTGTGCTAATCAGCCTTTCTGTTAAAAACAAAAGCATCAAATAAAAATATCAGAAACTCTTCAGGGCTAGCCTGGTCTACACAGTGAGTTCTAGGTCACTCAAGGCTCTGTGTGAGACCCTGTTCTCAAACACACACACACACACACACAGAAATACACATACTCATGGGAGACAGGAAAAGGGAGAGAAGGAGAGGGAGGGAAATAGAGGGAAGGGAGGGTGGGGAGTCAGGAAAGGCTTTTGCCCTGAGAATGTTTGCATAGTGGACTTCTGTGCTGGCAGCCCAACAGGCTGTAGGGTATTAGAAATTAAACTCAGAGTTCAAAATCTCCCAGAGGCATGGCATGTATTTTCTTCTTTGTAATCTGCCCTTTAGATCACAACTCAAGATCTATCAAAGATATGGCATGTCATCTGGGACTTAGGTCAAGGTAACTAGAAGCAAACTCACCTTCCTTCTTAACCATGGCTTTACAGTGAGGCATCAGGCAAATCTTTTTTTTTTTTTTTTTGGTTTTTTTTGTTTGTTTGTTTGTTTGTTTGTTTTCCCGAGACAGGGTTTCTCTGTGTAGCCCTGGCTGTCCTGGAACTCACTCTGTAGACCAGGCTGGCCTTGAACTCAGAAATCCACCTGGCTTTGCCTCCCAAGTGCTGGGATTAAAGGCGTGCGCCACCACTGCCTGGCTATCAGTCAAATCTTAAGCCATGGCTTTATGTTCAAGAAGCCACAGCTGGTGGGATCCTTCAGTCCTTGGTAGGAGTAAGCATAGTGGCGTGTGTCTTTAACCCCAAACTTGAGAGTCACAGGCAGGTAGATCTCTGAGTTTTTGGCCAGCCTGGTCTTCCTGGTCAGCCAGGACTACATAGACAAACCCTGTTTCAATAAACAGACAAACAAACAAATAAAAGCTGCTCCTGCTCTTAATGTAGCTCTTAGTGTAGCTGTGCTGGTATCATTTAAAATCCTTCAGGCAAATGTCTCGGCTCATTTTGATACAGGTGCCAGGGTGCTAGGAACAGTATTAAAGTTACATGCATCTAGTAACACAGCCTGACTTATATGTAAGTAACATGCTCTAAAAGTATTACCAGTATGGGGTCTCCTTTTTTATTTTTAATTTTAAATTTGTTTGGCATAAGCCTTTATTATGTTGATTCTGTTTCTTTGGTTTTTTGTTTTTGGAGATGGGAGTGGCTGTCTTAGAACTAGCTCTGTAGAGCAAGCTGACCTCAAATGCACAGAGGTCTGTTTGCTTCCACCTCCTGAGTGCCGGGGGTTAAAGGGGCGTATCATCACACCTGGCTATTTTAATTGTTTTATGTATGTATAATTTATGGTCTGTGTACCACATGCATGCCTGGCTCTTGAGGCCAGAAAATGGCATTATATCCCTTGGAACTGAAGTAATAGATGGTTGTATGTCACCATGTGGGTGCTAGGAATTGAACCAGGGTCCTTTGGAAGAGCAGCTAGCACTTTTTAACCAATGGGCCATTTCTTCAGCCCTGCATAAGCCTTTTTTAAAACTGAAAGATATCCTTCCATGACCACCACCTTTGGAGAGGCTAAACCTAACATGCACCGTGTTCAGCTGGGTAGGACCTGCCCTAGTATGGCTGAGTTTGTTTAGTCAACCACTTAGCTTGTAGTATGACCAGGTATGTCAGCCTTGTTTGGACATACCTGTCTGAGGAGAGAAAAATCAGGCCACCTAAGACTCTTTTGGATTCCCATGCAAAGGAATTGGGGTATGTGGAACACAAGGAAAGACCCTAAGTAGAAAGTTTAACTCTAAGGCATCCCAGAACTGTATAGCTTCCTATGATATGTTTCATATTTACATAGAAACCTATTCTTGGGCTGGGGAATATAGCTCAGTAGTAGAAAGCACTCTCCTAGCTTGCGCAGGGCTCTGAGTTTGGTTCTAATATGGCAAAAAATCAAATAAAACAAACAAAAAAAAGTCTTTCTTTTACTGAGAACCCCTCAAACCCCAGAAATGTGGCGCTCTGCCTTTTCAGTGGTCAATACGAGGACAGAGTCATTCTTGCCATATTTTATGAAAGAGGATTTCTTTCTAGGATAAATCTTTTCTTTCTCTCTTTATCTGTTTTGAAAATATAGTAACAGAAGATGAGGGCCCAGTTCCCAGCACAGCTCCTACAAGTGAGCTCTTAGGAGTGGGTCTGAAAGTAGGGTAGATGTTGCTGCTCTTGAAGAAATCCAGTGAGTCAAGGCAGGGTCTTCTGTGTCCTCGGCATCGGGGTCCATGTACCTGAGCAAATACTGTGGTCTAAGCTCTGATCTTATGCTCCACCAATGGGTCTGTGCTTTCTAATTATCTGGAGATCTAGAGTACTGTGCATTGCGGGCATTTGGGAGAGTGGCCAGGGCACAGGAATGGAAAGCTGCATCTTGGTGCCTGGTGCATAGCTGCCTGAGGTCCTGTTTTGGATGATGTTTTAGTTCTGTCTGTCCTGTCTCAGAGACGGTTCCTCTGTGTGAAGCCTTCCACCCAGGAGGTTGTTCACTGAAGCTTGACCAGGCTTTCACCCTCCCCCTTTCTTGCTGCTCTTGGCTGTACATAGAGCATGTAGGTTCCCACTGATCTAGCACACCCGCTCTCCACGCGTCCCCCTGCCCTGCTGGTTTCCTTCAGTGAGTGAAAGAGCACAGAGAACTCAGAGTCAAGCAGAAAAATAGATGACACTGGGACCGCACCAGCTCTTGCAGAGCCACCTTGACTTGTCGGTAGGAGGTGGGCTTTTGTTATCCAGTGGAAAAATGTTGAGTTTTACTTTAGGCTGCTGAAGGTGTGCATTGAAGCCCTTTCTGGGGGCTGGAAACTTTTGAATCTGATCCTCCTTTTCAGTTAGAAGTTGAGGGAATCTGGAGCTGGAGGCTGCTAGAACCACAAAGTGACTGTTGCCCTGTTGTAATGCTGGTCCCCTTCATTTTGGTAGAGGCTCTCCCCCTGGTGACATTGTTCTCAACCATCTGTTCCCATGGTGTTTGTTCTCTTCTCAACTTGAATAACCCTCACTGCCTGTCCGTGCTCTCGGTCTTCCTTGTTACCTTCTCACAGGAAGTGAGTCATCTGTTCCACTGGGTATGCAGGGATGCAGCCTGCGAGATCTGTCTGTTCCCTCGTTCACCTCATATAGCTCCTTGCCTGCCTAGCCATCGTCGTAATGGACTGCTTCATAGCCTGACCACTCTGCAGTTAGAGCAGTTTAGAGTCCTTGGAGGAGGCGGCAGTCAGTGAGGTACCCGTAGACACAGAAACCTACAGGGATGTGACAGACCCCTTGCTCTTAGGGAGAGGCAGGGTAGGAGGTCAGTCTCCAGGAGGAGGAGGGGAAGAAATATCTGCTTTATTGTTATTTCTCCATATTAAAATGTCTCTGTGTCCCTGGTCTCTTTTCACAGAACCCTGCTATCAGCATTACAGAAAATGTGCTGCATTTCAAAGGTTAGTATCTGGGCAGATGCTTGAAGCCCTCTGCATAGATCAGAAGGCATGATGGCAGTTTCTCTTTAAAAAAAAAAATTAAAAATAATTTTTCTATCTATCTATCTAGTCTATATGTCTGTCTACCTATCTTACCTATTTAGTTTGTTTTTGAAACAGGCTCTCAGTGTACACCTTGGGTGGCCTGGAACTCCCTATGTAGGCCAGGATGGCTTTAAACTCATAGAGATCTGCCCACCTCTGCCTCCCGAGTGCTGAGATTAAGAGCATATGCCACCATACTTTGCAAACATATAAATATTTTAAAAACTGTGTGTATATATATGGTATATATGTATGTGTATGTATGACCACAAAGGTCAGACAAGTGTCAGATTTTCTGGAACTGGAGTTACATATGATTGTGAACAGAGATACGGGTGCTAGGAACTGAGCTCTGGTCCTGTGTAAGAGAAGTAAGAGCTGTTTATAACTGCTGAGCTGCTTCTCCATCCTCAATAGTTTTGTTTTTGTTTTTGTTTTTTAAATTATAGTATTTGGAGCATGTAGATGGCTCTCTTATAGTCAAATATGTCCACATATCAGTGGCTGTTTGCATCTTTGATCCAAGCTGAAATAGAACCACTGGCACAGTACACAGACATACATGCAGGCAAACACACATACACATAAAATAAGTATTTACACCTTCAATTTCTTAAAAAAGAAGCAAACCAACAACTATAATGGGGACAAAGATGGACAACTTACCGCATGTGTGCTGAGGAAGGCGGTGGGGGTGGGTGGGGGTCAACCCCAGGGCCTTCCAAATGCAGAGTATGCGCCCAACCCTCAGCCCAGTGGAACATGTCTTTCCTTTTTTAAAAGGATTTTTGAGACATGGTCTTGCTATGTAGTCCAGGATCGTTCCAGCCTTGTAAGGACTTGATTATGGGCCTGTATCCACCATGCTCAGGTGAAAATTTTTTTGAGACTTTGCTGTTCGGATGGTCTCTGATTCCAAGAATCTGGCCCATGTTTTCTCTGTAGCTCCTCAGTAGGCTTCCTGTTGTGCTCAAGACACTGGGCCTGTGTTCACAGGCAGCCAATGGATGGGTCTCCTTACTTTCTTGCCATTCTAATTTTCTAAGTAATTGTTTTTTTTTTTAATGGCACCTCAAGTAGTCCAGGCTGCTTCAAACTTGCCATGTAGCTGAGGATGACCTTCAACATCTGACCCTACTGTCTTTACTTCTTCTTTATTTTTATTTTTTGATACTTTATTTACATTTCCAATGTTTCTCCCTTTTCTAGGTCTCCTCTTTGTAAACCCCCTATCCCCTCCCCCTCCTCTATGAGGGTATTCCACCTCCCACCCACCGGTCCACCCACTCCCATATTCCCACCTTGACATTCCCCTTTACTGGGGCCTCTAACACCCTCAGGCCCAAGGGCCTCTCCTCCCCCTGATGGCCAACAAGGCCCTCCTCTGCCACATATGTGGTCCGCACTATGGGTCCTCCCACTTTTTTTTTTTTTTTTTTTTGGTTTTTTGAGACAGAGTTTCTCTGTGTAGCCCTGGCTGTCCTGGAACTCACTCTGTAGACCAGGCTGGCCTCAAACTCAGAAATTCACCTGCCTCTGCCTCCCAAGTGCTGGGATTAAAGGCGTGCGCCACCACTGCCTGGCCTGTCTTTACTTCTTAAGTGATGTGACTGTGTATGTGAGCCAACCCTAGCTTCCTGGGGTTATGGAAAATGGAATTTCTGTTTCTCCTGCAGCTCCACCCACCCTGCTATACTTCCATGAAGTTACAGTCTGGCTTTGATCTGTTTTTCAAGTTGTGGTGGTACCATAGGCTTAAGGATTCAGCCTACAAGCTGTTCTACTCTAAAGAATGGATGGTCTTAGAATATAGGAGCCATTCATAGCAAATATTAGGCAGCTTTTACTAAAATGGCCAGAGGAGGGAACCAAGAGAAAGACGTCAGACAGTAGAGGGGAGGAGTGTCCTGTGGTAGTCTCTGGGTCTAGTAGTCATTGGCGCTTGGACCAAGAAGAGACTGCTTGATTTGGGAAAAAAGCCATGTCATGACTCAGATTGAGTGGCTACCTTAGGGATTGTTCCTCAGCTCAGCCCTTCCTCTTCCCTGTTGCATTTGGGACTGCTAAAGGACAGGTTGGTTTCTGCCTTCATTCTGTCCCTGGCTGGAAGGTTTTAGATCAGAGCCATCTTTGAGTTAGTTCGTGTCTTAGTCAGGGTTTCTATTCCTGCACAAACATCATGACCAAGAAGCAAGTTGGGGAGGAAAGGATTTATTCAGCTCACACTTCCACATTGCTGTTCATCACCAAAGGAAGTCAGGACTGGAAATAAGCAGGTCAGGGATCAGGAGCTGATGCAGAGGCCATGGAGGGATGTTATTTACTGGCTTGCTTCTCCTGGCTTACTCAGCTGGCTCTCTTATAGAACCTAAGACTACCAGCCCAGGGATAGCACCACCCACAAGGGGCCCTCCCACCCTTGATCAGTAATTGAGAAAATGCCTTACAGCTGGATCTCATGGAGGCATTTCCTCAAGGGAGGCTCCTTTCTCTGTGATAACTCTAGCTTGTGTCAAGTTGTCACACAAAACCAGCCAGTACAGTTCATGTTTGTTCTCTCTCTCCCTCTCCCCCTCTCTCCCTCTCTCTCCCCTAACCTTTCTTTCCCCCCCACCTCTCTCTCTGCTTCCTCCTCCCTTCCCCCCTCTCTATCTTTGTATTGGGACTTGAACCCAGGGCCTGGTGCATGCTGGCAGATAAGGACTGCTGAGCCACACCCCATTCCTGCAGCCTGTCCTCCTCCTCCTCCTCTTCCTCCTCCTCCTCTTCTTCCTCCTCCTCCTTTTTAAAATTTTTATTTATTTATTTTATATATATGACAAGACACACCAGAAGAAGGCATCAGATCTCATTATGGATGGTTGTGAGCCACCATGTGGTTGTTGGGAATTGAACTCAGGCCCTCTGGAAAAGCAGTCAGTGCTCTTAACCACTGAGCCATCTCTCCAGCCTCCTGCAGCCTGTCTTAACCCAGTCAGGATGGCATAGACATCTGATTATTTTTCTACTCAGAATTTAGAATCAAAGTAAATGGGAAAGTTAAATTTTACATATGTGAGCCCTTTGAGCCTTTCTCTTCTTCCTCCTCTTCTTCCTCCTCCTCCTTTTCCTCTTTCTCTTCTCCTTCTTCCCTTCCTCTTCTTCCTTCTCCTCTTCTTCCTTTTCTTCTTCTTCCTCCTGCTCTTCCTTCACCTTCTTTTTACTGTTATTGTACTGAGTATTACGCAGACTGTATTATGTTATTGTAAGTAGTCCAAAACAGATCTTCAGTAATCATATAGAGTTCAAGTTTGCCCATAGTTTGGTTTATCCAGCTGTTGAGTAGCTCTGCCCTCACGTGCCCATGCGCCCACACTTTTGATGGGAACTGTTAACTTTTGCCTTCTTTTCCAAAGCACTGTAGCAGGCTGGGTTTGGGGTAGCCTTGCTGTGCTTAAGTTCACAAAATCCACATTCTTTTATTTGCAGCTCAGGGACACGGTGCCAAAGGAGACAATATCTATGAATTTCACCTGGAGTTCTTAGACCTTGTGAAGCCAGAGGTATGTGCTCTGCTTTCTCATAACCTTTCCACTCTAAGCAGTGTGTGACATAAGGACAGAATCTGAAGAGAGCAAAGGGGAGTGATACTGTCGCATTTGGGACAGATGCTGTCATCTTGTGTGGGACGAATGCTGTTGTGTGTGGGACAGATGCTGTCTTGTGTGGGACAGATGCTGTCATCTTGTGTGGGACAGATGCTGTTGTGTGGGACAGATGCTGTCGTGTGTGGGACAGATGCTGTCGTCTTGTGTGGGACAGATGCTGTTGTATGTGGGACAGATGCTGTTGTGTGTGGACAGATGCTGTCGTCTTGTGTGGGACAGATGCTGTCGTGTGTGGGACAGATGCTGTCGTGTGTGGGACAGATGCTGTCATCTTGTGTGGGACAGATGCTGTCGTCTTGTGTGGGACAGATGCTGTCGTCTTGTGTGGGACAGATGCTGTTGTGTGTGGACAGATGCTGTTGTGTGGGACAGATGCTGTTGTGTGTGGACAGATGCTGTTGTGTGTGGACAGATGCTGTTGTGTGGGACAGATGCTGTTGTGTGGGACAGATGCTGTTGTGTGGGACAGATGCTGTTGTGTGGGACAGATGCTGTTGTGTGGGACAGATGCTGTTGTGTGGGACAGATGCTGTTGTGTGGGACAGATGCTGTTGTGTGTGGCTGC
>CM052706.1:53372327-53424020 GCA_028551405.1 Uromys caudimaculatus
GGCTTGGCCATTATTTGTGATATGAACTTCCATCTTTGCCTCGTGTGTTCGATAAGGGCTCAGATGAAATCTCTAGCTCTCTTCCAGTTCTGATATTCTCTTATTTTAGTGATGGCAGAGGAGAGTCGGGGGATAGCTGTTGAAGCCCTCACTGTAAGTTTTTCATGAGACTCAGTCACTGTGCCAGTGAGGATCACAGGAGGCAGAAAGGATGAAGAATTCAAAAAAGAACAAATGCTGGGAGCATAGAAGCTGCTTCCTTCTTTTAGCCTCAGGAAGCAATGATTTGGTTCATATGTCTTGCCTGGTGGCTTGAATCTATGAATCTTATTGTGCGGGAGATCATTTTGTGGTGGCTCAATAGCCCTGGCATGGGTGCTGAGAACATGGCATGCCCATGGAGGCAGAGTGAAAAGCCAGAAAAAGACACTGCTGCTCTTTCCATAGCCCTTGGTCAAGAATGTTCTCCACGTGTCATGGCTTGTAGAAGCAGAGATGGAAGAGGAAGGAACACCCATGCAGTGCCTCTGTGAAGTTACACCGCACAGTGCAGTCAGTGCAGGAAAGGAGTTCTAACTCTGCCGCCTTCTCTCCCAGCCGGCATACAGGCTGACCCACAGGCAGGTGAGCATCACAGTCCAGAAGAAGGGGAGCCATTGGTGGGAGAGGCTCACCAAGCAGGAGAAGCGCCCGCTGTTTTTGGCCCCTGATTTTGATCGCTGGCTGGATGAATCTGATGCGGAAATGGAGCTGAGAGCCAAGGTGAGTGAGTAGGCTAAGCCCTCATTACTGAAGATGAACTCGTGAGGGTTTGATAGAGTGGGGACACATTGCACCCTGACTCGGAGGCTTGGCACATGGTTGTGGAATGCTTATCATGTAAGTGTGGGAGGCTGCTTCACTTAGGGTTCATATGCTGTCACCTCAGGGCCAGACTAAGAGGATGGGGTCTCGGGGAAGGTGAAGTGCCATCTTTATCACATATCAAAGATACAGAGTCAAAAGCTGCAGCACTGTTGACACAAAGCTTGGGCCTGCTGGCCAAGTGTTTATGGGGTCCTCTCCCCATCCCACTGTCTTCTCTGGAAGGAAGTCTGCACAGGCCACACTTTCAGAGCAGGGAGTTTTGTTTCCATATCATTTGTTTGGAAATGTTTTGCATGAGAAATTCACCTGTTCTCTCCCATTTCCTCATTCAGTCATTTCCATTATTTTATGCTGAGGATTATAATCTAACACTGTTTGTGGCTCACATCATCCCAGCTATGGCCACTGGATGCTCTTTCATTTGGCCTAGTGTGTCTTCCATAAAACTTCACCACTGTAGGATTTGTTTTCTTTTCTCTTCACCCTTCCTTATGTTCTGACACTCTATAATCAGGTGTAGCTTCCATACCCTTTGCTTCAGTTCTAGAAGAACCATTTCTTTAAGGAGCTTTTTTTTTTTTTAATTTTATGTGTATTGGTATTTTGCCTACATGTAGTTTTGTGCCCACAGAGGCCAGAAGAAAGCATCAGATGTGGATGCTAAGAATCAAACCTAGGCCCTCTGGAAGAGCAGCCATTGCTCTTAACCACTGAGCCATCTCTCCAGCCCAAGCTGTCTTATTTTTGGAGAGTGATATTAGCACCCAGATCAGCTGACAGTGAGGAAATACAGGTGTGCATACTCACACATACAGATACTGAGAAATATACCTTTATGTGTCTGTCTGTATATTAAGCTAACCATAAGTCTACACTGACACTGGCTGTGATTTTAGCTTCTGAAAAAAACAAAAACAAAACCCCACAGCCTACACTAGGAATGTATCGTCTGAAATAGCACCCCTTAACCTATGACAAGCTGTAAGCATACAAAGCTGCTCCAACCAGCTGGTTAGCCATTGGATGAGACAGTACACCCGGTGCTCAGGCAGCGATCTGCCACAGTCTCTCTGCAGAGCACTGGACATGATGGGAAGAGGAAGCCTGAGGGGTCAGGTCACGCGCCTGGCACCTGGGAATTCTAACTTGTATTCTTGAAATTTTTCTGTCTAAATTCTAGGAGGAAGAACGCCTAAATAAACTCCGACTAGAAAGCGAAGGGTCCCCTGAGAGTAAGTGGCTGATGTGGTTACAGTCAACCTGTGATGGGCTGGGTAGATGGGCACAGTGGGAGAGTGGGTATTACCCTAATGCAAACTCGGGCGAGTTATGTCTAGTTTTAAGCTATGAACACCACACTAAAGCCTTACCCTTTCTTTCTGTTTGGGCTAGCCATGTTTGAATAAACCAAGGCTAATGCAGCCGAAAACCTTGGTCTATGGACTAAGGGCAGATGGCATTCACCTTGTGTAGGCAGTGGAAATGTGTGTGGACTAAGGCCTCGCCCCTTCAGCCTGGCATCTTCTCCCACTTGATGTCTGAAGGGCCATGGCAAGGATGCCCGTAGTTATCAGTTCTCAAGGTGGAAAGTGTTCTGCATGTCTGTCTGTCTGTACCAGGTACCTGTGGGGTGCTCCAGGAGACCAGAAGAGAGTGCTGGAGCTCCTGAAACGAGTTACTACCAGTTGCAAGGTGCCATATGGGTACTGGGAACTAAATCAGGCTCCTCTGCAAGAGCATCAAGTGGTCTTGACCACTGAGTTGGCTCTTTAGTACCTATTCAGAGGTTTTATTGTTGTTGTTGTTGTTATTATTATTATTTGAGACAAGGTATCTTGGGTGGCCTGGAATTCAATATGTAGACCAGGCTGGCTTCGAACATGCAGAGATTGGCCTGCCTCTGCCTCCTGAGTGCTGGGATTAAAGGTGTGTGCCACCCCTCCCAACTCTTCAGAATTTTAGAAAACATTTTATCTAAGCAAATATTTATTAGAAAGAAGGTCTGTAAGTGAATATATAACGTTCGTGGTGATGGTGCTTAAGTCCAGCAGCTACCTGTTACACACACAGCCTGGGAAGCACTAGAGTAATCTAGGTGTGGGGCCTCGTGAGTTAAGAGGTGAGGCTTATGCTGAATCAAACCTTTGAGGGGCAGCATCTGGCATGCCATAAGGAAGGAAGGAGAGAGCTTTGGAGAAGTGGTTTCCAAATCTTCTCTGGTACCTCAAGGGTTCCCAGAAACGCTTTGGAGGTGTAGGTCTTCCAAAAAGCTCCACTTTAATTGACATAGATCTTGTATTTTACATATTTAAGATTCTGAGTGTGAATGTGTGTGTGTGTGTGTGTGTGTGTGTGTTGTGTTTTAAGTGGTTTATAAAAGCTTGAGTGACCAAGGATTTAGAGAAATCATCTTAAAAGAATAAAAAGCTAGTCTCTAAAGAGGATTAGTGGAGGCAGAGATCAACTCGAAGAGCCCCCGTGATAAGGACAGTTGCCTGCATGACCCTGAGCTGAGTCTGTGGAACCCACACAAGGGTGAAAGGAGAGCACGGACATCAGAGGACTGATGTCACAGGCGTGTGGCCTCCACACTGAGCCACAGCGCATGCTCCTGCCTCCTCACAGCAACAGTGATGTTAAGTTTTACAAGGTCTCACAAAACTGCTTTTGGCTGGCCTGGAACTCATTACATACACCAGGCTGGGCTCAAACTCACAGATATCCTCCTGTCTCTGCCTCCAGAGTGCTGGGCACCAACATGACTGGCCCAATAATAAAGTTTGCCAATTTTGATATTTACATTAACTTTTTTTTTTTTAGTGTTTTAAACTTGAGGTAGTAAAAAAAAAAAACTTAAAACATGGATTTTAGCATGCTAGACAAGACTTTAAACTGTGTATTAAGAATTCATGGCTTCCATGGCTTCCTGATGATAGATAGGGTTCTTCCTGCTGAGGAAGGAAGTATACATTTTTGCATAATGAAGAAGTTTGATTAAGTATCTTACATCTGGTGGCTTTTGGCCCCTTGAGATGGGCTGCTTTTTTTTTTTTTGAGACAGGGTTTCTCTGTGTAGCCCTGGCCTGGCTGTCCTGGAACTCACTCTGTAGATCAGGCTGACCTTGAACTCAGAAATCCACCTGCCTCTGCCTCCCAAGTGCTGGGACTAAAGGTGTGCGCCACCACTGCCCAGCTTGATGGGCTGCTTTTTGTTTGATCATGCTACTGTGGTCTGGGCATCAGCCAAGTGTTGATGGGAGTACTGGTGACACAGTTGGCCTGGAGTCTGCCTGAGATCATCCTTTCTGCCCTTTGTTTCCCCCTCTCTTGTGAGGGGGCTGTAAGGCCAGGCCCTTCCTGCCTTTCTGGCTGTGGCCTCACCCTGCTCATTCTCCCCAGGCTAACTACTTTTCTCAGAAGACATTCTCTGTCTCCGTCTGGCTTGTGCTGCGGCCTTCATCCCATCCTTATCTCTGAGGAGACAGTGCTAGGCTTCCACTGTCTTTGTGTCCCCATTATGCCCTTCACAGTGTTTGCTACACCGTGTTGAGACAGGACTGGCTACATGGATATATGACCAAATGTTAGAATTGTTTTTTTGTTTTTATTATGTATTCTTTCTATTATGTGAGCTAGTTTGACCTGCATGGGTTTTAAAAAGCAAAAAAAAAAAAAAAAAACCAAACCCCAAAACAAAAACAAACAAACAAAAAAAACCCCAAACAACAACAAAAACCCCAAAATCCCAGAGAAGAGGAATTATGTTAACTAGAACAAAAACTGTAGGGAAATATATTTCCCTCTATCCATTGCCAGGGGTGGAGTTTTTCTCCTGAGCTGGTCAGGGCTATGAAAGGAAGCTGGTGAACACAGGTCCACCAGGTAAAGAGGGATTCCAGTTGTCTAGTTCCAGAGCTTCCCTCGGGGTTGTGTTCAGTAGCTCATGGCCCTGCTTTGCTTTGCTTGGCAGCTCTTACGAACCTGAAGAAAGGGTACCTGTTCATGTATAACCTCGTGCAGCTCCTGGGCTTCTCCTGGATCTTTGTCAACCTCACAGTGAGGTTCTTTATTCTGGGAAAAGGTGAGTATGAAATTTCATCTACTTCAGCTGAGGTGGCTCTGTCTGCCTTGGAGATGAACAGGCGCTGCCTTTCCTGCCTTCCCTATGCTTCCACAGCACCCATTTCCCAGGTCCTGGTGGAACAGGCTGCCCGGAGCAGGCCTGGAGGTTTCGCTCCTGCGATGTGTGTTAAGGAAACAAGAACTACAGCGAAGTCTCTGCAGATGTGACAGGTGGCATTAAGTTCAGACTCCTCATGTGTCTTCATCCACAGGAATTTCTGTGGAATATTTACTAGTGTGGTTTGGGGAACATATAGAAAGAGTTAACAGTAGCATAAACAACACTTATGAGGCTAAAATTAATGTATAACTTGTTTTTCCCTATTTGATTATAGCAGTTTGCAAGTGAGCACTCAAAAAGATTAGAGAGAATACGGTTTTCCGGTGGTCTGAATGTAGGTCAGTTGGCAGTTCAGTTTCTTCTGCAAAGTAGGTATGGGGAAAATAAAATTATAATAGAAAATGTAAACTGTTTGAAAGGAGAAATGTTGAGCACCCTACTGTCTGACCCGGATTTTCCACCTGCAGTCGAGGCAGTGGGGCTGTTTAGCTGAGGAGTCTGTTGAGAGGGGAGGAACCATGAGTTGTTTTTACATCCCTGACACTGACACTGGACTTTGGGCAGCACAATGGCAGGCTAGGATAGCCACATGCCTGAGGCTTACTACAGTCACCTGTGCCCAGCAACCTCCATGTGATCACATGAGGGAATGGAGAAGTCTCAGGTGCAGGTACTCCCTGGGATTAGTATGGTTTTATCATCCTGGAAGGAAAACGGGGCTTCAGATAGATAAATGGTCACCGTATTCAACCTAAGATGGTAGGTGGATGCTGAGTGGTTTTAGTAAGACTTCTGGCTATAGGGCTGACAAGATGACTCAGAAGGTAAGGGTGCTTGCTGCCAAGCCCCCAAATCTAACTCCACCACCCACATGGTGGGGGGAGAGAGCCAGTGCCCCAAATTGTCCTCTGACAACCACATGCATACCATGGCATGCGTGTAGACACTCACACACATATACGAATGTTAAATGTCATAAAGCATTTTAAGACATTAAGGCTATAAAGTGATCCAGTCCAAAAGCTGTCAAGTGAAACAGGCCTGTAGGCTAATTGGTGATCAATTTTCAACTGTAATTTATTTTTTCTGTGGCCCCTCTTAGCTGAGGATTTAGATTACAAATACATGGATAATGATTGTATCTGCCAGAGGCTTTCTTTTTTCTTTTTTGTTGTTGGGGTTGGGTTTTGGTTTCGTTGGGAGCATTTGGAGATAGGTGTCGCTGACTCAGTGATTCAGAGTGTATTTAGTAGGCAGGGCCCAGGAATCCCCCACTTTCTCCAGGGTGCAGGACAGAGGATGGTCCTGCCTAGAATGTCAGTGGCGCCTGCTTGAGAAGTACTGTAAGGAAGAATGCAGAAACTGTGTGCAGGCAGGGCTGGTGAGAAGCCGGGGAATGGCAGGCCTCTCAGGAAGTGCTACCCATGTGTGAGCGAGCCTCACAGTACTGCTGTGTGTGGGCCTCATGTGGCCATTTTGAATTTTTATCAAATACTTTACTGAAACAGTCTGTATTCTTAGATATTTAGACCATTTGTACAGTAATGCACTTAGAAATGTTTCAGAGGACAACCTTTAAAAATTACCTCTTTTTAGGATAGATTCTCAAAATTCTAAGAATTATTCCTAAAGGTACAAACACTGTTAAGGATTTTGAAATCTAATGTTAAGGATTTTATTATTAGGGGCTGGAGAAATGGCTCAGTAGTAAGAACACTGGCTGTTCTTCCAGAGGACTTGGGTTTGATTCCCAGCAGCTATATGGTACACATGTCTGTAAGTCAGTTCTAGGTGACCAGATGCCTCCTCTGGACTCCCATGGCAGCAGGCATACAAGTGGTGCATAGACATACATGCAGGCCAAACCACCAAACACAGTAAAAAATAGTAATAATAGTAATAATAATAATGAACAACTTTTAAAAAGATTTAATTTTTAAAAGTGTGTGTGCATGTATGTATGTGTAAGTGCAGATGAATGTTAGGTGCCCTCGGAGACCAGCAGAGGGGGCTGGAGGTGCAGGTGTTTGCGAGCTGCCTGATACAGGTGTTGGGTAGCAAGCTCAGGCTCTCTTTCAGAGAAATATGTGCATCTCACTGCTGAGCCAGATCTACAGCCTTCCTGCAATCGAATTTTATTCAATACTTTTATCTCTATGCAATTGAATTTTTGATTGCCCATATAATATAGATGATAGAGATTTAGCTTTAAATTAGAAGAGGTAATTGATCTGAAAAGAATTATCATTTTGTCTTGTACACAGACTGTTTTTTTTCAACAGATAGTAACAGAATGAAAGCTAGCTGTGCCTTTGTTTTTGTTTTTTTAACCAGGAGAAGGGAACACAGGGACTTGTGTTCACTTTTTGGAGATAGAGGGAATTCCTTCTGGGAGTCCTGAAACCTGTCCTGGCTTAGGGGAGAAACATGAACCTGACTCCGTGTTTGTTTTCTTTCCCATTTTCTCTGACTGTAAGGCATGGTCTAGGCGGAAAAGCTGCCTCTGCTAGATCACATGGACTAACCATCATGTATGCTTGTGCCCTAGAGTCCTTCTATGACACGTTCCACACCGTGGCTGACATGATGTATTTCTGCCAGATGTTGGCACTAGTGGAAACCCTCAATGCTGCAATTGGGGTCACAAGATCCCCGGTGCTGCCTGCTCTCATCCAGGTATGGAAAGATTGTGTGTGAGAACAAGGAATGAAAGATTTCAGTATGTATCCGGTGGATAGGTCATAATGTGCCATGCTTCAGTTATTAAACATACTTATTTGCATAGGCTAGTGTTATTTCATTTCAGCATGTAGGGAGGTTTTATTTTTTTCATTTTAATGAGTTAGGGTCTCTCTAGTCCTGGCTGTCCTAAAATTTGCTCAGTAGACCAGTCTATCCTCAAACTCAGAGATCCTCCTTCCTCTGCCTCACAAGTGCTGGAGCTAAAGCTGAGCACCACTATGCCTGGCCTTGAAGGAAAATTTTTAAAGCACTGGTATTTTCCAAAGCGTATTTTCACATTGTTGGCCTGTTTTGTTGTTTATCACACTTTTGAGAAATGATAAAATTATAAAGAGCTTCTTACCTAGGAAATTTTGATTTTTCAGGCAAGAGCAGAGAAGCCTGTCTCTTGGTTTGATTAGGTGGCTTTAGCTGCTAAAGTTTAGCAACTGGAAATGTTATTTTGTTCCCTTCAATACCTCTGTGCTACCTCAGTCAGTTATTGTCCTTGGCCTGCTTCTTAGCAGGTCACATACTGTGAAGAGTACACTGCCCAACCGCAGAGGCAAGCAGTTGGCATAGTTGCTGGTCTCATCTCAGTGCTGATTTTATGTGAACTGTGTGCTTGTCTGCCCTCAGCATGCATTCTCACAGTGTCAGATGCATGGTAAGAGGTGTCAGTCCATGCAGCAGACTATTACTTATGGGTGTTTCTTCCTTAGGAAGAAGCTGTCCATTTAGTTTTAAAAGTAACAGGAGTAGTGTATGATACAGTAATATATATCCTGTATGTGAAGACTTATGGTAAGAATTCAGTTTTTTTTGTTTTTGTTTTTGTTTTTGCCAAGTATAAGGAGCAGACTCGGAATCACCATCTAGAGAGTACCTTTCATGTAGGAAACAGTGGGTGTGGAGCTTCTGGGCCTGGGCAAGGTTATGTGCCTGACTTGGAAGTGGGGGCTGCCTTTGCCACAGGTTGACTGAAGTACTTGTATTTGAGAGGTTACTAAGCAGTGTGAGGACAGGACCAACTCGAGTGACAGCTCCTGGATGCTGAGCAGAATCAGTAAGAGAGCAATGGAGACAAAGCCCAGGAAGCAAGGGAGGAGTTACCTTGTTGCTCTTTGAGGAAAGATGAAAGAGTCTGGCCTGGAACTTAAGTAGTTCAACATTTTCTGTATAAAATAATCATGGAACAGTAGACTAAAATGTGTTTATCTGGCTTTGCAGAAACACTGTAGAGAATTCTTTTTGAGGAAACATGGCCGATTAGGTAGCTGGATGAATACGCATGCTGCTAATGTAGATACAGGAAGGAAATACCGGTTTGGTGATGAGCAGGTCAAAACCAGGAAGTGGCTTTGGGCATGCAGAGCTTAGCTGAACAGCCTTCTGCAAAACTATAGAAGCCCAAGCTCAGTTGTAAGCTCTCACAAGGTGTGGGGGATGTGAAACAAAGAAGTGGGGGCCTTCCCTCATAGAGCAGAGACTCGAGAGCTGCTGGGTCAGTGAAATAACTAAACTCCCCCACCCCGGTCTTGTCACAAATCCTGTCTTAAGTGTCAGTCTTTCTAGAGGAAGGGGATATACTGTGTGTTAGCTGGCATAGTGTAACCCCAGCACTTGGGAAGTTAAGATGGGAAGGTCTTAAGTGTATGGCCAGCCCAAAGAAGCTGGTGAGATCTTTCAACAAAACAAAACAGTAATAGAATTCCTGTCTCCTTGCTGTTTGCACAATCCTCATGCTACAGACCTTAAAGTGATCCTCAACTACTGCTACCCACAGACTCCATAAGAAGCAAACAAATCTCTTCTGTTAAAATTGCCTTTGGGAGCCAGAGAAATGGTTCAGTGGTTAAGGGTACAAGCTGTTCCTGTAGAAGATTTGAGTTTGGTCACTCCCAATTACCTCTGATGATTCCAGTTTTAGGAGATCTCTGCCTCTGGCCTCCAAAAGCACCTATGTTCACATACAATTATTAAAAATAAAATGAATTGGGTTGAAGAGTTGGCTCAGAGGTTAAAAGCACTTCCAGAGGTCCTGAGTTGAATTCCCAGTGACCATATGGTAGCTCATAACCATCTATAATGAGATCTCTTCTGGTATGCAGGCATACATGTAGGCAGAACTCTGTATACATAGTAAATGAATAAATCTTTAAAGTGGGCTGAAGGGCTGGAGAGATGGCTCAGCAGTTAAGAGGACTGACTGCTCTTCCAGAGGTCCTGAGTTCAATTCCCAGCAACCACATGGTGGCTCACAACCATCTGTAATGGAATCCAATGCCCTCTTCTGGTGTGTCTGAAGACAGCTATAGTGTACTCATATACAGAAAATAAATAAATACTTTTAAAAATACAAAGGAGAGCCTAAAGTGGGTTTAAAAAAATAAAATGATTCTTAGAAAAACTTTGTCTCAAAGAATTTATAGATTGGTTTCCAAAGAAAATGGGAGGCTTCCAATCAAAGATCGTAAATCCAAAGATGCAAGACATTTGTGCAAGAAATAGCAGAAGCAGCAGACTGTAGGAGGAGCCATGGGCATCGCAGCTGTGAGAATTAGCGCTTGCAGAATAGAAACCTTTCATGTGGTGGTTGAACTGTGGAGGCAGGTGGATGTCTGTGAGTTTGAGGCCAGCGCAGACTACATACAGGGTGAGTTCTAGGACAGCCAGAGCTACAGAGAAACCCTGTCTTGGGAAAAAGAAAGACATTTCTTTAGTTGTGGGTCTGCATACTTCACTATGCCTCTCTTTTCTGTTCAGCTAGCAATAGGCATCTAGGTTGCTTGCATTTGTTCTTATTATAAGTAGGGCTAAGTTTTGCTTTTTTTTTTTAACAAAGCTTTACAATCTTAGCACATTCCAAAAACACTTTGATTAGAACTGAATTTATCAGTAAATATGGGAATGATATTGAGTTTTACAGTTAAGCAAAACTAGGTCTTATACTTTCTGTTCTTTTTGTTCCTTCCTGTATTTTTTTTTTTTTTTTTTTTTGGTTTTTCGAGACAGGGTTTCTCTGTGTAGCCCTGGCTGTCCTGGATCCTTCCTGTATTGTAAGTTGTCCACTAATTTTCTCTTCAGCTGTGCCTAAAATACTTTTAAAATGATTAAGCATTAATTTTTGATCACTATATTTTCATTAATAGAATTTCTACTCCCTCCTTTTCAAATCTGCTTCTATTTTTTTTCCTTTTTACTTCCTGCCCAGGTAGCCAAGGCTCTCTTTAAACATGAATGCTTTGGGGTTTTTTGTTTTGTTTTGAGACAGGGTTTCTCTGTGTAGCCCTGGCTGTCCTAGAACTCACTCTGTAGACCAGGCTGGTCTTGAGCTCAGAGATCCACCTACCTCTGCCTCCCAAGTGCTGGGATTAAAGGCGTGCACCACCACCAGCTGGCATAGTAAGAGAAATTTTGATACATGCTACATGAGTGGCTCCTGGGTACATCGTGCTAACTGAAATGAACCAGCCCCTGAAAGACAAATGCTGTGTCATCTTCTTACATGATGTATTTAGAATAGTCAGAAACAAAAGACGGGAAGTGGAATGGTGGCTGCCAAAGGCTGGGAGATTGGAGGGCCCCTTTGGGAGTCACGGTGTCAGTTCTGTAAGATAAGTTCTGGAGTTGCACTGTGGTGGGAGTTGTACAACATTGCGCATGCATCTGATACAGCCACATGTATGTGATTACTGTAAGGCCAAGTGTAGGCACATACCTTTAGTCCCAGCACTCAGGAGTCAGAGGCAGGTGGATCTCTGTGAGTTCCAGGCCAGTCAGGACTACGTAGCATAACCTTGTCTCAAGGAAGGAAAAAAAAGAGGTGCTACTTCTATGTTACAGTGTAAAGAAATGGCTGACCGGCATGGTGATACCTTCTTGTACTGCAGCTGCTCTGGCGTTGAGTGTGGGTTAGTTTAATAAATACAGAAACAAGTTACAGAGTAATCCATACAGCTTGAGTTCTAAACTACTAAATGATAGGCACACGAGTGCTGCAGAGATGGCTTAGGAGCCAAGAGTGTTTGATGCTTTTTCAGAGGGCTTGAGTTTGGTTTCCAATACCCATGTTGGGTGGCTCTCAACCACCTGTAACTCCAGCTCTAGAGAATTGAATGCTGCCTTCTGGTCGCCACAACCATCCACATACAAGTGGCACATATACATATATACATAAAAATAAATCTTAAAAAAATTCCATGAAATAGCATGTTTGTAGGTCCCATGTACCACCAGCACTAGGCTGTGCAGACACACAGAGGAATGATGAGCACAGGACAGTATTACATACAGTACAGCAGTCACTGTGTCTGTAATGCTCTGTCCCTTAGTGTGGGCTATGGAGGCACCAACGCTCATTGGTGTTATGTGTATGTATGTGTGCTTTTGATACTGGAGAAACAGAAGATAATAACTCAGTGTTATAAAGGATCTACTAAACTTGCTCAGGAAATACTAAGTTACACTGAGTAGAATTTAACTAAAGGAATGCTCCTGGTATCTCTTATCAAGAAGAGCAGGATTCTGCCAGGCAGGCAGGATGACCCTGGGTAACAGCTGCCTGGTAAAGCAGCCCTTGTCTGTCTGGAGACAACTATGATAATGTTTTTACATTGGAAATCTCTCCATTTGTCCAAACAACCAATCCTTGAGATTTCTGACTCTGTGAAACATGTTTATATGCTCAAAGTATAACTTGGGTCCCTAAAACTATATAAGCTGATGGGGTTTCTATTCAGGCTGGTTCCCTTTTATGCACTAGCCAGAACCAGTTTTATGGTAGTATTAAAGGGCTTTTCCTTCATTAAACTCTAAGTGGAGGAGTGATTTCTCACCGGGAAGGCATGTTCTGTATCACTTTAATGTACATGTTCTATAGATGTACACACAGAAAAGCTCCTGTTTATCTAGAAAGACTGCTTTGTAACAAGGGGCCATGAAAGAGCTCAGTGGGTCAAAGCTCTAAGCCTGACAGGCTTAGTTCAGCTCCTGGGAGAACCAGCTCCTACAGGTTCGTCATGGCACACTCCCTTCCACCCACACATACAACAAAACATTTTTAAAAAGACTTTAAAAAGGGAGCATTTGTAAGTGCATGCACATGCTGTGGGAATGCAGACAGATATATGTATCTGCACACACAGATATATACAATATTTAAATTTTCTCTGTCTTTTGGATCTTTTTAATAGTTTCTTGGAAGAAATTTTATTCTGTTTCTCATTTTCGGGACCATGGAAGAAATACAAAACAAAGCTGTGGTTTTCTTTGTGTTTTATTCATGGAGCACAATTGAAATTTTCAGGTGGGTACAAATGCTTGCCCATCTCGGAGTGTATGTTGCTGCTTTGGCTGGAAGTTTCACTTGGCTTGGTATTAGGATTACACATGTGAGGATTCTGGCTGTATTCGGGTGCTTGGCGGTGGTAGACAGACCGTTTTAAAGCACTGATTAGAGCCCAGGCTGTAGGGACCAAAGAGAACCAGAGAATGAAAGACCCATCTCACTATTGACATCAAGGTCTCACTGTTGTGTTGTAAAGACCCAAGGCCCATCTAGGAGGGAAGGAAATACTTGAAAAGTCTAGAGGAAGACAAGGTTGAAGCAACAATCCAGGCTGGATGGGTTAGTTAAGAGAGCCTTCCTATAGGCACGGTAAGAGCCCCTAACTAAAGAGCACTCTCATCTTGAGTGTAGCTTATCTATACTCTAAGGCGCTGAAGCAGGAAGATCGCCATGCATTTGAGGTCAACCTGACCTACACACCGAGACTCTCAGAAACAGAAACAAAACAATCTATCAATTAAGCAGGGTTCCTTTTTTAACCTCTCTTCTATACAAAGATTTGAAACAGATTCAAGGTCTTTGACGATAACATTTTGAGAAGAAATTAATTTCTTGTGTGTGTGTTTTTTTTTAATTTCCTTTTTCATTTTTGAGACAAGATCTCACTATGTAGCCTTGGGTGCCCTTGAACTCAGAAATCTTGCTGCCTCTACCTCCTCTGTGATGAGACTTAAAGGCATGTACTACCATGCCCAGTGTGATGTCTCCTTAAGACTGAGCATGTGTGATTCTAGATTAGAGGCTTTTTGTATAATTTTATAGAATTATTCATTTATCCAGAGGCAGTTTGACATCTCTACCTACCAGGAACATAGATGAGAACTAGGAATAAAGCTAATTAGGTTCTAAGCATCCATCATGTGGCTGAACAAAGAGTACATTGAGCCTGCTAGTGGAATTCACAGCCTTAGTGAGTGGGAATGGAGTCTGAGGGGAGTTTGTGAACAGCTAACCCAGACTGATTCTGTTCGGAAGCCCCGTGCTACAGGTAGAGGACTGTTTGGTGTCTGAAGAACCTGCAGTGGCTGTTGTCTTTGATTTCTGTTCTCCATAGGTACCCCTTCTACATGCTTTCCTGCATTGACATGGACTGGAAGGTGCTCACGTGGCTTCGTTACACTATGTGGATTCCCTTGTACCCCCTGGGATGTTTGTCAGAAGGTATTTTTAGAAACTTTAGGTTCATAGTATAGCTCTCAGAGGCGCCCATTGGCTAAGAGGCTGGTTTTCTCTCTGCCAGCCTTAGTCTAATCAATGTGGTATTAAGACCTCAGACCTTTCTTCCTGGTGGCCTCTTTCCATACTCTTTGTATGACCGTTCAGAGACATGGGTCTCATTGCATAGGGTTTGGAAGCTGGGTACTCCTGTGCTGCATGCTTTTTATTTAATATTCCAAAGAGAGATCTTATTAGTAACTTCATTTTATTATGACAACCCCCTAGTGAGTAGATCAGGCAGGAATTTCCCCTCCATTTTATAGGTGAGGAAACAGAAGCCCAGTGCTGGGCTCTTCTCATCAGTGTCCTTGACAGCTTAGAGGCAATGTGAGAAATCTGGGAGCTTTCTGTATAAGGGGGGAGGAATCATCTCCTGCAGCCTCAGGCTGAGCTTCGAGGCCTGAGGTGCTGGAGGCTGATGCTTCAGCCCCTGTTCCATTTGCTTTTCACTGTGTTTGTTTTCAGCTGTGGCAGTGATCCAGGCCATTCCAGTATTCAATGAGTCAGGAAGGTTCAGTTTTACTTTGCCATATCCAGTGAAGATGAAAGTCAGATTTTCCTTCTTCCTTCAAGTCTATCTTGTAATATTATTTTTAGGTAAGTACTAGCTATATGTACATCTCTTGTCATGTTTTAGACAGGATAGCTAAGTGGCTCAGTTTTAGCATCCTCATTATAATTCTACTTCTGAAAGAGTGGCCAGGGAAAGGTTTTATTTGTATAAACAGACCCAATAGGAGAGAGTATGCTGCATATGGAAATCTTTCTCTCAGGTCTACAGTAGCTGAATTGTGACTGCTCTGTCAGTGGGAGTCTGTCATACATGTGGACACTGAGGAAATCCCACACATCGTCTCCCGACGAACCACTCCGAGCTCCTCTAACGACAGCAGGAGATAACTCTGCCGCCCACATTCTAACCCGCTAGGGAGCTGAGGAGGAGAGAGAGCTGTGGCAAAGGAAGGTAGAGGTGGCCTCCGAGCAGTGAGCTTGTTGGGAAGCACCCTGCTGATCGTGACCACCTTAGTAATTTAGGTTTGTATCAAACACAAGTTCTAGATTAATTCATAAAAACTAAGAACTAACGGGAACAAGAGATAAACTTTAATTACTCGAAAGCCATTGTAACTCACAGGAGTCCCTTTAAATGTTAGGGTTTAGATTATGTATTTGACTTGGTAGATTTAAATAAACATAGCTGTTTTGCTGGCAACAGCAGGTTCAGCCCCTGCCAGTATGTTAATTCTCTCGATGTGTAATATTTTTTATCAAGACTTAGCAGCTGATAACAAGAGTTGTTACCAGTTTCTGACAATCAGCAAGTGGCCTAGGAGGTGCTCTTGGTTCCAGGTTTATAGACTTTCAGTCAGAAGCCTGCTAGGACTGTGGTTTCTGTGGACTCAGCCTTCGCGATAGGCCAGAGCATTAGTTCTAAGCTCACTCTTGTTGCTGCCACAAACCTGTCCATGTGGCTACTCCTGACATGACTTGACTGAGTGAGAGTTAGACAACTAGAGGCCATGGCACTTTCTGTAGCACTTAACAGTAGAAATGTAAGCCATTATTCAGACTGGCAGGGCTCAGTGCAAGAGACAGAGGGAAGGGCCCAATAGTGAACATCTTAGGGCTGCCACCCTGAACAGCAAGATGGACACTACAAATATCCTGAGAAATTAAAAAGCCTAGTGATCACCATCATTTAGTGTGGGAGATTATACCGCTTAGGAGGTCCCCAGATCTATTAAAAAGTTAGAATCTGTGTGGTGGCTCACATTTGTAATCACAGCAGCAGGGAGACTGAGGCTGGAAGACTGCCTTAAATTCAAGACTAGCTCAGGCAATAGAGTAAGGTCCTGTCTCCAGGAAAGAGTGGAAATATTTTAATATGCACTGACCCTATTACCTATCTTTTTTGTTAGTATTGCTTAATTGAAAGATATGTGCATGTTATTATTCAAAATGAAGTCAATCCAAAATTCACAATTTTGGGTCTTAACCAGGTAGTACACGTTCATAGGTCAAGGAATTTGTGTGTGTGTGTGTGTGTGTGTGTGTGTGTGTGTGTGTGTGTGTGTGTGTGTGTGTTTTCGAGACAGGGTTTCCCTGTGTAGCCCTGGCTGTCCTGGAACTCGCTCTGTAGACCAGGCTGGCCTCGAACTCAGAAATCCACCTGCCTCTGCCTCCCCAGTGCTAGGATTAAAGGCGTGCGCCACCACTGCCCGGCTAGGTCAAGGAATTTTTTTATGCACATTCTTTCATAGTAAGTCTGTGAAGTGTTTTTATCCCTGTTGTACAACTGAAGGAATGGAGGTGAGCTAAGCTACAGAACTTACTGGCTGAGTAGAATTGAAACTTGCATCTGAAGTCCTGTTTCCTCACACACTACATTGTACTTCTAGACTGTGGCTTACTATGTGTTCTTGAATAGCCTTCCAACTCTGATTTTGGCATTCATTAAATGTATGTGGGGGGACAGGCAAAAAAATCTTGAACTTAATCATCTATGTAGGGTGAATTGTATTGATGACCATATCAATATTAGAATGTGTCAAAACATGAGATAGTCAATCAGATGAACAGATTATAGGCATGAGATAAATACATATGATAGAAAGTTAGATCCAGAAGCTGCTCACTAGACAAGGGTTGTCTTTGTCTAAATCTGCATAAGAGATCATGAGCAGTGAGGCCACAGCCCTGAGGAAGGGCTGGGCCACCTCTATCATAGCACTGCTGTGGGTTAAACTGTATCTGAGCAATAGATTTAGTGCTGTGAGGCCTGGGCACACATAGCAGATACCTCAGCTTCCCTGTCACAAGGACATTTCTAATCAGTTGTTTTGTTTTTTTTTTTCCCCAGGGTTATATATTAATTTTCGTCACCTTTATAAACAGCGCAGGCGGCGGTATGGACAAAAAAAGAAAAAGCTCCACTAAAGATACACTTGGTAGCTTCATTTGAGCTGAATCTGATTCTTACTGTTTTACCTTCTTGTACTGATGTCAGGGTTTTTGTTTGTTTTGATTTTTAAAATAAGGCTGTCTCTTTTCCCAGTAACATTCCTGAATCTGCTGTCTATCTCAGTGCTGTACTTGCATGACATGGATATCTGGTATCTGACAAGTTCATTCTTGTGTATTTAATGACAAAGGTGGCCCTCCTCATGTCTGCTCTTCCCTACAAGCACTGTCTGTCTTCAGTTAGGGCTTGGTCTTTCTGCTACTGCTTGTGAAAACTGAAAAAACAACACATTTTCCATTGCAAATTGTCAAAAGTGACCCAATATATTTTATAACCAAGCTGATGTTTGTGTGGTGGGATAGCACTGACTTTTCGAAAATCAGGTAAATGTGGTCATTGACATTTTTTGAGTCAGAGTAGGGCTGGAGAACACTTCATATTTGATGTCCTTTGGCTGAAGGCATTGATTACTATAGCACTTAGCAGGCATTGAAGAGGCAGAGTGATTTAGAGAAAGCAATCAGAACCTGGGACGCCATGACTACTTCATTCCTAGCTAAATCAGAGCTGCCTACCACACTGGAGAAAGGGAGCATTACTTGCAGAACAGAGATTATATAAATCCCAAATGTGAATGGCTGCAGGGGTCAGAAGGGAACAGAGATGCAGGAGCCAGGCAGGAATCAGCTGTGGTAATGATGCCTGTGGCAAACCCCTAACACTGAAGTTAGGCCAGACATACCTACAAGCTGTCTTGGGCTGCACACAGATGCACAGCCAATCTGTAATTCTTGGGGCTAGCTCAGTCCATTTATTTGTGTGTTTCTCTGAGTGATTGGTGAGACTACTTTTTTGAACTGTTTTTTCCCTTGTTATTAGATTTTTCTTTTTTTGTTTTTCAAGATAGGGTTTTTCTGTGTAGCTTTGGCTGTCCTAGGACTCACTCTGTAGACCAGGCTGGCCTTGAACACACATAAAGGAGAGAGCCACCAAAGCCTGTTTTGTTTTGTTTTTGATAAAAAACTCTGTGCAGTAGGAACCTGAGCTGGGAATTCTTCCAAGGTTCCTGCAGGAAACTCCCCCAAAGGGGAACTGATTCAGAAATCAGACTGTAGGGTTGGCCACTGTACAAGACATCTTCAGTCTCTACCACATTCCATGTAAACCAAGTGGTGAAGTAACACCAGAAAAAAGATGTTGAGGGTGGTAGTTCCCCTTTTCCTCTCCCTGTGGTCCTGGGGGAAAGGAAGGAGACTTGTGTAGTTGCAGTGAGCCCAGAGTGGATTAGCATTAAACTGGCTGCTCTGACACACCTCATCTCACCCAAGAGTATTTTCCAGGTTTGCAGCTTCTGTCAATGATTGTTGTATTGCCTCTGGCGTTCCTTCCACTGACTGGGGACAACCTGGCAGTTCAGCTTTGCAGTCAACTATGCTGTATCCCTGTGCAAAACCCCATGTTCTAGTTGCTGTTAGTATCCCCTTTGTTGCTGTCTGAGAAAGTGAAAGATTGTGTATTTCTATTAAAAAAAAACATTTACAGTCAAAATCCTAATAACTTGTGCTTAAAGATTATTTCATCTCATGATTTTCAAATGGATAAAGTGCTTTGTTGAGGCCCAGAGACTCTGGTGGGAGCCTAAGGAAGCTGTGGGCAGTCAGGAAGCAGCTGAGTGAGCATTGCATACAGCCTGGGAGGCCTGACTCTCCCATCAGTGCTCTCAGAATCACCGGCCAGAACCTGGCTGAGGTACAAAGCTTGATCACTGACAGAAACTAGGAAGTTATACGGGACCCAAGAAACATTGGTTCTTAGGAGTCTGACATTTTGGAAGCTGTATTATATTCAAGGGATAGGTTACATCAAAACACCACTTGTTTCTAAGTACACTCATTTTATAGAAAATCAAATATTTAATTTTCATTTTAAAACATGAACAGGAGTGAATCTTACACATACTGTGGTTACAGTCTAAAAATTTGTACCTTGAGATACAGAAGAAGCCCCTGAGCGTCACCACTTGTATTTTATAAGTTCTAGGAAAAAAAAAAACCGGAACTCAATGGCATCAGGTTTGTACTCAGGCAAGTTCTAGATGTCTGGATTGCTTCTTCCAAACACAGAAGTTTAAGAATGTCCTTATAATTGACCTGAAAAATCACTTTCTGGATATTGGAAGGCCCTTGCTGGTTAGGCTTCTTCCTGAGCTCTCTCCTCATCTGTCCAAGCGTCTCAAGAGCTGTGCCTATCATGGAACAAAGGCTGTTTCTGGACCTAAAGACGAAGCCCCAGACAACCAGCCCTCAGAGGGTCAGACTGCAGTAGAAACATTCAAACGGGCAAATGCTGTTTCTGGGAGAGCTGAAGAAGCTGGAGAAGGTTTAACTCTAAATTGCTTTCATACAAAGTGAACATGAGGCAGAGCTCTGGACTCAGGATTACATTCTTTCAGTGCTACTCCCCGAGAAGTCTGTGTGCAGGGGTGTGATGTTGTGGTCGTATGCAGCATATTCAGAGGTGCCCGTGCTGGCCAGCTTGAGCTGCTGGGCAGCGTGAGTGAGCTGGAATGCGGCGTCTGGGTGGGCTGTGTCAGGCAGCAGGGTGCACTCCCTCTCCAGCATGTCGGCCACCCCTTTAAGCAGGTCCAGGAAACCAAAGGCTAAGGCAGCTTTTCGTAACCTGTTCAGCTCCTGAAACACATGGATAGTTCTCTTCACACAAGTTCCAAGCACTCCGCTTAGAGTCAGTTCTCTCTGATCCTCACTTAGGAAGCATTTTTTACGCAATAACCAGGGACGACAGTGTGATGCATAACTGGCAGGTGATGTCTGCAGCATGCCCAGCAGCTAGATTAGTCAGCAAGCCGATCACAGTTACTGCAGTTATGCCAAACACAACAAGCACCTTCATACAGGGTTCGAGGTGACTCTGGGGACTAGTTTCCCTCTCTTAATCAGGCATGGAAAAGGCTGGTTCCAAATGTCGGCCTCAGTCTGGTGCCTCTCTGATTAGACATGGAGTGAGTGACAGTGAACACATCTGGAGGAGACAGCAGAGAAAGCACCCCATCAACCACTCGGGTGTGTTGTGGGCAAGCTTGTTTACACAGGGAGGAGACCCCTTCCTCATCCACTTGAGGAACTGAAGCAGCCGTTGTCAGGCCCTTTCTAATTCTCAGACATAAAGCTGGTTATAGTGTATCAGGAAAGATAAGGACCACCTCACTACTATACAAGCATGCTTTCTTAAACAGAACACCAGGAAGCATGTGTACAAACTGTAGAGATGGGCTGCAGCTGAGCCTAGGTCAAGGGCTTATGTGGATTACAGAATTTGGGGGTCTGTCTGGCTGAGAAGCTTTCTGGTCGAACTCTGCTTAAAACTGTACTTTGTCCAATTTTCCCAGATTGCTAGTAACTAGACTTAAAGACAACAGTGATAAAGGTAGTAAGATGATACTCAGACAAGGTAGGTGTGCTCTCCAGAAGAGATGCTAACCTGAGGGTGAATTTTATTTTTATTTACATTTTTGTGTGTATAGGTGTTTTGACTATACACACACACACTCACTCTCTCTCTCTCTCTCTCTCTCTCTCTCTCTCTCTCTCTCTCTCCCCCCCAATACACCCTCCCCACCCCCACCCCCACATCATGTGCAAACCTGTGCCTTCAGAGGGTCAGATCCTCTGGAACCAGTGTTAGAGATGGTTGTGAGCTACTGGAGTTGAACCCAGGTCCTCTAGAGTAGAAAGTGCTCTTTAACTTCTGAGCCATTTCTCTAGCCCCTATATACTGTACTTTAAAATTAACAGGCTAAGGCCGACCATACACTGCACTTAATCTAATTCAGCCAAACTCCAAAAGGACAAGGGGGCAAATCAGTCTAGCCAGATCTCTGAGTTCCAGACCAGCCTGATCTACATAGCAAGCAATAAGCTAAGCCAGTGAGAACCTGTCTTTTAAAAAAAAAAAAAAGGTAAGCCTAAATGTCCCCACTCCACTTCATCCTTGTCACTTTGGTTCCTCCACCAGTGTGGTTCTAGATTAGCTAGGCATGATTACAAAGCACATCCATTCCCTTACACTAACTGTTGGCCAGTCATTCCTGGGGGCAGCTTCTGTTGTGTTCTGGGACATTCCCTAGGGACCACATGCATTGCTTGCCTGGGTTAGCCCTAATACCCACAAAGGGTGGTGAGGTTGTGCTGGGATTCATGGTCTCTTGGAGCTGCTTGCCTGAGCCCCTCACAGCAACCTTCTGCACAGGACTGCGTCAGTTAAGCACTTCAGCTGGATTGTGAGGGAAGAACAGCCTAGCTAGCCACTCTGATTGGACTGGTAGGAAATCCAGTGCACGTACACCTCACTGTAATTGCTGTACACACTCACACTTTACCCACTACCAAGGGCACATCCCCTAGGCCCACCTTTTCCTGGGTCTCACCTTATAGAATGTCTGTGTTTTTTCAGGGAGCTTCCTTGCATTTCGTAAGATCTTCTGTACATCTGTCTATGAAGCATAAAAACAATTCAACATTAGAATTCTGTGGCTTTGGAGAAAAAACCAAATGAGTAGCTTTAAGTGTTTAGAGACATGGAAATAAGGACAGACTTTGTGTCAACATGGAGGGAGACTCCTTCTGAGGTGCTATCAGGGTTTTTCTCAACAATGGCTAAAGCACTATCTTTTAAAAAGCTTGATTGTATTAAACTAATAATTGTCTCATAGAACTAGACGCAGGATACCCACCTACGCTAGACCATCGATGGGAAAAGAGTAACTGAATGAACACAGAAGAAGAAGTTGGACCTTTAGCTCACAGGGCATTTAAAAAAAATTCAACTTAAAACAGGGTTGGAGGGACGGTTCAGTGATGAGCATACAGGGGTTTCTTGTCTGGAACTAGACAATGCCAATGATCACCCAGTAACAAACAGGGTCCAACCTGTACATTTTTAAATGGCTGCAATAGTAAATTTAATATTTACCTTTCTACCCCCCCTCCCCCAGAATCCCCAAAACAATAAAACAGTAACAGCCTGTTTCTGTAGTGAAGCCTTTAATCCCAGCACTTCGGAGGCAGAGGCTGAGGCATGCTTATGAGTTTAACCCCAGCTAAGGCTGCAGTAGAGTGAGACCCTGTCTTACCCTGCAGCCCCCCACAAAACCCCTACAACCTTAGCAAATGAAGACTTGTTTTCAAGACAGGGTTTCTCTGTGTAGCCCTGGCTGTCCTGGAACTCACTCTGTAGACCAGGCTGGCCTCGAACTCAGAAATCCACCTGCCTCTGCCTCCCAAGCGCTGGGATTAAAGGCGTGCGCCACCACTGCCTGGAACACTGGAAGACTTTTAAACTAAAATGTGGGGCTCCTGAGGCCCCATCCTCACAGAAGATATTAGCAGCCGATGACCATTTGGTGAGGGAGAGTACGTTCTCTTAAGGGACATGCCCCTGGTAGATTATTCGTGCTCTGGCACAGGGTAGGTTATGAATTTGGGGAGGGTCTGGGAGTACTTGGAAGGGGAGATGTGAATGTGACATTATGCTGACAGACAAAATTCTCAAAAAATATTTTTAAAAATTCAGTGCTGCTGAGTGGTGGTGATGCACACCTTTAATCCCCACACTTGGGAGGCAGAGGCAGATGGATCTCTCTTGAGTTCGAGGCCACCCTGGTTTACAGAGTTCCAGGACAACCAGGGCTACACAGTGAAACCCTGTGTGTGTGTGTGTGTGTGTGTGTGTGTGTGTGTGTGTGTGTGTGCGCGCGCGCGCTGGGGTGTTGGGGATCCAGTGCTGGTAAACTAGGTGTGATGGTTCATGTCTGCAGTCCCAGCACTTGGCAGGTAGATACAAAAGGATTAGGTTCTAAACCAGCCTAACCTATACAGTGAATTTGGGTCCAGCCTGGACTTCATGAGCCTGTTTAAAAAAATACATTATAAATAAAAAATAAAATCCAATGCTGAGCAAATCCACCTGTCCAGCAATGTTGCCATGCTTATTGTTATTAGACCAGAAAAACTATACAAGCATTTGCTTCTTTTTTGACCTTGGTAGCAGGAAGCCCAGAACCAAAATCCTCAAACACAATTACCATTTTACCTCAGGTTCAAGGCACAATTGTTTCCATTTTCCCTCTGGTTTTGTTATTGCTCTAGATTTTGTAAAAAGTGATTGTGTTGTATATGTGTCTCACTGTAGGCCATGTCATGTCCTTTTGGAAAATAAGGGCAGACATTTGAAGTAAATGAATTACACAGTATCAAAGGAGAGCAATCAAATCAAACACCCCTGCCAGCCCTCAGCGAAGCATTGTAAGCACTGTGTACCTGCAGGCCACTGGGTTTGATCCAGACAGTCACATTCTGGGCATAACTTCGTTTGTTTTTGGGCTGCAGGGGGAATGGGCTCTTGTTGTCATCCTCTCCATAAGGGTTTTCTTTAGCATCTTAAAGAAAAAGACAATTGTGAAAAATGACATCTGTCAAACTCAATTACATTTCCAATTAAGCGCTTAGCTTTTGAATCACCCCATCATTAACAGAGAATTACATTAGCTTCAGTCACACAGGAGAACCTGTTCTCAATAGATAAGTCACTGACTAGGAGACTAAACAATCTGCAGGGACCTAGAGAAGTGAAAACCAGCATAGTTCAGCTTTACACATAAAGGCCGAAGAAGGCAAACTAGACACATGTACTGGGAAAACTTCAAGCTGCATCATACACACAGTTCTAGATTTTAGCCCAAACTCTTCACCCAAACTTTCTATGGTACAAGAAACAGCTACACCTGAACTCAATTTTATATGTTCTTTAATTTTAAATAAATTTAAATAATCTCACATGGCTAAGTTAACTATGGAGTCACACAAGGCAGGAAAACAGCCTGAGTTGCAGTGCAAGACCTTGTTTCAACACACATGCACACGCATGCGCACACATACGCTCGCACACATTCGTGCACACACACGCATGCACAGACACAGAGAGAGAGAGACATACTCGCAGTTATTTTATATAGCCAAATTCTTCAGTTAAAGCCACTGCAGTTTTGTAGTCTGCAGATCCCTGGAATTACAGATGCACACCACCACACCTGGACACACGAGGTGCTGAGGACTGAACCCAGGCTTCATGCATTGCCAGACCCTATCAACTGAACTTCATTACCAGCCCCGGAACGCATATTTTAATTTTATCTAGTACCTGGATTAGGGACACCAACATACAATCTTGTAACTGCTCTCTGCTATCCTGAGTGCTGTCATATAACCAGAAGGACCTATCATTAGTCCTCAGCTGCGGCTTCCCAGTATCTGCAGAATAGTCATTTCTTTCTTTTTTTTTTTTTCCCGAGACAGGGTTTCTCTGTGTAGCCCTGGCTGCCCTGGAACTCACTCTGTAGAGCAGGCTGGCCTTGAACTCAGAAATCCGCCTGCCTCTGCCTCCCGAGTGCTGGGATTAAAGGCGTGCGCCACCACCACCCGGCTCAGAATAGTCATTTCAAAGCAGGACTTTTCTGCTCTTACTCAGCCAGTCTCTAACCTACTGCTGTGCTCAGAGTGCTCCAGCTGCTTCTTCCCTTCCAACAGACATCTGTTTGCTTCCCCAGCCCTTCCTTCCTTCATCAGCTTAGCAAACTTCAAAACTCAGCTGCTGTGCTTCTATCCCGGAAGATCTTCCTGAGTCAGACAGCTATCTGATCACCTGTGCTCCTGGCTGTGACCTGACCTCGTGCACTCTGCAGAGTCTACTCCCCATCAGACTGAACACTTCATCTCCTTTATTCACAGGACACAGGCTAGATAGCAGACAGCTCTAAAATGGAAATGGAGTCAACTGGATCAAGGGTAATGGTGAGAACAGAGTTGGAGGCTCAAGACAACAGTTCCAAACAAAAGGAAGAGCAGAGTGAGCAGAAGCAGTATAAGCAGTGAGAGTGGGGGACAAGACAGTCCAGCTGAGACCTGGAAATGCAACATGCAAATGTGGAGGGACACCAGGTGAGACTTAAGGTCCAGATCTGGGAGTCTGAACCCACTATAGCTGAAGAAACAAAAAGACAGAGCACAAACAACAGGAGAAACCAAAAGACATTATTCTGAAACTCAAGCAAGAGAAGAAAAGACAACATCTGCAATTATATACCTGCACTGTACCATGCACTTTACGCATACTTCCTGTTGAGATCTGAATGGGAAATGTCCCCTGGAGAACCTTCTGGACAGGGTGAATACCCAGAAATGGGCTCTATGGAGTGGGGAGTTGAGGGTTACAAGCCACTTCTACCAACTCAACTCTCTACTTTCTGATCCATGGAGATGGAACAAGGTTTGCCTTAAGTTCCCAATGCCACAGGTGGATGAACTCCAGCTGCCCCACTGATCACGATGGTGATAAGGGATAGAAAAGCCAGACTAGAAAGAACAGCAGTGTCAGTGAAGTGAGGGAAAAGCATCCAAAAGGAAGATGGCTACTTGGTCTGAGAACAACTGACCGCACAGTGGGAACACACGGAGGAGTTTCCCATTCAGAGCACCGAATGAATACTTACTTCACTCAATATAAATGCTTGTTCTCCCCGAGCTGAGGCAGCTGAGTTCAAACCTTACATCCTCTGAGGTCTCCATGTACACACCCAGCATTAGAGAGCTCAGGAGTGTTCCAACAACACTCAAAGACATTCACAGCAGTAGAGAGACAACGTCAAGTAAGTAAGATCTGTCTGAGTTATACCTGAAATGGGCCCCAACTGTGCCATCTTCCCAAGCCATGGGAGAGGTTCTGGGCCAGGCTCAAAGAGAGACATCATGAGGTTTGATTTCTTCTTGCTATCAGCTTGGGAGTAGAGCATTCCATGCCATTCAGGACTAGATGGAGAGAAGATGGGTGATCAGAACGTCAAGTTACAGAAGTCTAGGTTCTGCTTTTCTGGAGACACAGTCTTAAGTTTTTAGTCACCAAAGCCAAATCTTAAACTTGAAAATGAACATAATATTTCCAACTCTTGGAGACACATATTAATCAGACAAAACTGTGTGTTTGTGTATGTAAGGGTGTGTGTAAGACTGTGTATGTATATATGAGCATATATGTGAGTGTGTGTATGTATGTGTGTAACTCTGTGTGTGAGAATGTCTGTACACTGAAAGTGGGTTAACAGAGAAAACCGTGAAAGCACAGTAGGTAGGGGTCTGGGCACACAGCAATAGAAGCTGTAGCCCTTGGTCCCTCCAGTTGCCTCCTGGAGTGACAGCAGCCATACCAGAGGCAAAGTCTGCAACACAGTTAGGGAACACTCTGCCCAAGCTTCTGAATGGGCCCTGGGAGATCCCTATGGTCAGTCAGCGGAAGCGTGGGTGCCAACCACCAGAGCAGGCTGCTATGAAAGGCACTTGTCCATCTTACAGAGGACAGAAGGTCACATCACCTGGAATTCTAGTTCCAGCCCTTGGTCTCCATGGACACCTTGCTTTCACCTGAACACATGGCACACACACACACAAAAATTTTAAAAATTAAAAAAAAACCCACTGTATTCTTTTTGGAATTTTCATTCAAGTAGAAATGGAGATATGTTCCTTAACTCCTAATCTTAACTCCTTGATCTTATATATCTGACAAAGCCAGGTCATGGCCAGAAGGCCCCCTCCCTCCTATTTTCCAACAATAGGTGCTACAGGAAGAGAAGCAGACAGCTTTGCAGGTTTCACAAAAATATGAAAGCTAGTTCTTTCCACACAGGGAAGGAACTCAACAGAGTGGCCACAGGGGTTCTGGATTAAGCATGCAGCTAAGAACTCTGGTTCTTCAGTTTGCTATCTTTGTGATCTTGGGCTATTTCCTGTCTCTCCAAGCTTCAGTCTCCTCATCTGTGCAGTGTTGGGGTGGCACGAGTTAACAAGCAGCGGTAGGTAGTGTATGTGCCCAGAAACAGCAGGTCACAATGAAAGGTGCTTATCTATCTAGCAGAGGATCAGGGTTGGGCTCTTAGCACCCATGCAAGATTTAAAAAGAGGAAAACCTTTTGTATAGCTGTAATCCCAGCACGTTAGAGCCTGAGGCACGTGGATCATGTGTGTGAGAGTAGTTTGGGTCACATAGCAAAATTCTCTAAAGTAAATGTGTGACTAGCAACTTAGAAGCTATATACCATTAAATCAATGCAGTTAAAAAGGTAGTTTCTCACTTCCTTTGTGGGATAATTAAGGACTAGAAGGTAATGGAGGTGGGAAGGGTATGGCAGGAAAGGGAAAGGTGATCAGGATCTTTCCATTTCTTTCCTTAAGTCTGTGAAACACTTCACCATGTAGCTCTCTCTGAGTCAGCCAATACAAACAAAATCTTCCTACCCTAGTTGGACAAGTGCCACCATTCCTTCCACCTTCAGGCTGCCATGGAGCAGTACACAGAAATTGGGTATTTTGCCAGCAATCTGATTGGCTGAATTCTCATCTTCATTGTCATCAGTGATGCCAGCACCCACCTCGTCACCTTCTGTAAAACAGGTTAGCATATTAGCTACAAAATTCTAAACTCTTGACTATCTCGTGTTTTGAAGGGAAAATACATGGAGCTCAAAGGAACATTATAACAAGTTACAAAAACACAGTTTTCCACTAAATGTCCATATAAAAACTTTTCAAATACATTAATCCATGTATATGAAACAGACAGCAGAGGCAGACTACAGAGAGAAGGGGTCTTGGGATCCATGGTTAATAGGGTTCCTGTTGGTGGATGCTGAGAAGGTTCTGAAATGGATGGTGATGGTGGCAATACAGACTCTGTAAATATACTTTGAAAAGACACCACTTGGGCCTGGTGTGGTGGTGCACGCCTTTAATCCTAGCACTTGAGAGGCAGAGGTAGGCAGTTCTCTGAAAGTTTGAAGCGAGCTTGGTCTACAAAGTGAGTTCCAGGACATCCAGGGTTGATTCACAGAGAAAAGAAACCCATCTCAAAAAAAAAAAAGATATCATTTATTTACCATGAAAGAAATTATGATTTTTCTTTTTAAAAAATGCATGTGTACAGATGCATGTGCACATGTGTGTGGAGGCCAGAAGACAATTTCAAGTGTTATTTTTAGAAATGCCCACTGTGAGCAGGTTTCTAACTGCCTTGGAGTCTACCAACCGGGCTAGAAAGGCTGCCAGTGAACCTCAGAGCCTCTCCTGTCCCCGCCTCCTTAGCCTTGGGATTACAAGCTTTTACTACCTCATCTAGCTTTTCTCTTTAAAATGCTCATTCATAGCCGGGCAGTGGTGGTGCAGGCCTTTAATCCCAGCACTTGGGAGGCAGAGGCAGGCAGATTTCTGAGTTCGAGGTCAGCCTGGTCTACAGAGTGAGTTCCAGGACAGCCAGGGCTATACAGAGAAACCAAAAAAAAAAAAAAAAAAAAAAAACACCAAAAAAACCCCAACCCAAACCCCATTCATTCATTGATTCATTGAGACCTATCTATGGCAGGGTACCTGGCCTACGAGTGTGTAGCACTTGGCTTTTTACATAGGTGCTAGTGACTGGACTCAGGTCTTCATGCTCACAGGAAGAACTTTATCCTCTATTAACTATACCATTTCCCAGCCTGTTTAAAAAACAAATTAACTTTGGGGGGGGGGGTACTGGTTATCAAACTAAATCTTTAGACTTGATAGATATATATTATGCCTTACTACTGAGCTCATTTCTTAACTCTTTAAGTAGAAGTCTATGGCTTATGAATTACAGCCCAGGGGAGTTATATATATAACAATTTCGTAGCATTCTTGTAGAAAATTCAGTGAGATGCCACTGGAGGCTTGAGGCACCGATCTAAAAAGAATCAGACACAGAAGTGTCAGTGTGGTCTAGGCTGACAGCCCTCACACTGGAGAAACAAGTTCAAAGTATACAGTGGTTCCTCTATGAGCTTCTTGGCTAAAGTTCCCAACTCTAGGGTCTCCCATACACAGCTGTAGGTGAATCTTCTTACAGTTAGCTTTCCTCTAAAAACATCTGTCTGGTCTCTTACTCAGAGACTCTTTACTTCAATAGGAGGAATCTTCAGTAAAGCCTGGTGTTCAATGCACATCACAATACTGCCCTATTCTGCTTTCCCTTATTAGTCCTGTACTGTTCCCGGCCCCCGATACTTTGCTTACTTTCTGTCTTAGCAATTACATAGGCATACAGAATACTAGGATCTCACAGTTAGGGCAATCTGGCTGTTCTCTGAGAACATAAGTTTATAAACACAATGACCCCAATAAACTGCTGTATGTGAATATCAAGATTGTGCTTATGAACAGGGCATGGTGGCTTATGCCTGTAATCCCAGCACTTAGGAGGCTGAGTTTGAGGCCAGCCTACAGTACAGAGTGAGACCTTGTTACAGAGTAAGCGCTCATGGGATGTTCCGTACTTCAGCTCTCATAATGAAGCATTCACAGAACATAGATGACACAGGAGGGGAAGTTTGACCTGCTACGCATATTTCCTGAAGAGAACTGGTAAATATGAGGTAGAAGGTCAGCTTAGAACACAGAAATGAACATTTCAAACAGCTAGAGGTTGGCATACTTCAGAGAGATGCTGAAATTGGGGCTATGACTTCACAGTTCCTAATGAGGCAATGTACAATCTGCAGTGAAGCCTCACAAGCAGGAGTCATGATGCATTCATGTGTTGTATTCATGGTGTGGTTGGAACCAGCAGAACAAAGCTGTGTCCTTTCTGCTTTTCTCAGTGTGTTCCTCTCTGGAAATCCCTGGGTAGGGATCCTAGAGCTATCACCTCTGAAGAGGTCTTCCACCAGGAGTCCACAGACCAGTGCACAATGTAACGTGTCAGAAGTTTCCACAGTGTAAGGCAGCACGTTACCTGTTCTAGGAGCTGAGGCAACATTCAATTTCTGAAATCCAATTCAATAACAGTTCTTTTCCTTTAAATTCCATCCAGTGGGCCAGCTTACCATCTGACACTGAAGAATGACTTTAGAAAACATAATGCTCCATGTAAACCAAAGGGGAAGATGGGAACTCACCTTTGTTAAGTGCTATGGGCAAGACCAAATGCCTGGACAAAACAGGGGGGCTGGAGATATCAGCTATGTCAATAAAGCCCACTATTTCCAAATCTGCAAGTGAGGAATCAACACAGAAGTATTCACAATACGGAACATGCATTATTCTCTATGTGTTAGATTCTAAAAACACTGTTCAAGGTAAAAATTTCAAATATAACTAGGAAAATTGTTAAACTTTTCTAAGGATCATAGATAATTTTCATTTTAAGTAGCTCAAACTATAATGACTTTTATTTAATGAATTCAAGTTTTATAACAAAATTACATAAAATATATTTTTATAAGGCTAGGACCTTAGTCAAGGCAAAAGCTTAAAGGTCAAATTCCTCTGTATAATCAAGGGCAGTAAGGTAATGCACGGAGAGTGTTAAACAAGTACCTACAACAACCTCACTCAGCCTTTGGAAGGTAGAACCGCCGTTTTAAGAACATTCCTTTGGGGTGTGAAGATGGCACAGTGGTTAAGAATGCTTGGCAGTTAGAATCCCCAGCATTTCACAAAATCCAGAGCATAACTCATGTGGACTCCAGGCTTAGGGACTATTGACCGGGGTCCTGGGAGACTGCAGGTTAGCCATCAAAGCCAATGAAACGGGAGCTTCTAGTTTGGTGAGAGCCTGTCTAAGGCAGTAAGGCAGGGAATGATAGAGGAGACCCACAGTGTCTCGTCTGGTCTCTGCATGCACCTGCACACTCTTGTGCACCCACCACATCCATAATCAAAAGGAAGTTTTCCTTGAGAAAGAAAAACATTCTCTACGAAATGACACAATCATGATTTCTTTCCTTACAGCAGCTCTTCTACAGCCCCAAAGTATTTCCTAGAAACTCAAAGTTCCTGGGTGGGTGTGGTGCACATGCCTTTAATCCCAGGACCTGGGAGGCAAAACTGGCAGAGTTCCAGGCTGGCCAGAGCCTTCTAGGGAGACCCTGTCTCAAAAATAAAATAAAAACTAAAGTTAAACTGAATGTTTAATAAAATGTTGGATTATGTAAGTAATTAACACAAAACTTTTTTTTTTTTTTTTTTTTTTTTTTGGTTTTTTGAGACAGGGTTTCTCTGTATAGCCCTGGCTGGCCTGGAACTCACTCTGTAGACCAAGCTGGCCTTGAACTCAGAAATCCGCCTGCCTCTGCCTCTCAAGTGCTGGGACTAAAGGCGTGCGCCACCACTGCCCGGCTAACACAAAACTTTGAAAACATTAAAAATTGTAAAGAAAATAGACTCATACTTCACTATTCTTCATAGAAGGAAGCCTCTAACAGTATTTCTTGAGTTGTTTTTCAATTTTTCTAAGTATATCTAGAAGCACAGCCATATTAGCAAAACAATTTCAAAATCCCAGAATCATGCTGTGTATCACAAGTGACTACTCTTGTGATACACAGGGTGTGTCTCTCCCAGAAGGCCTGCTGTCAGTGCCTCCCTAGCTGAGCATCTATCTAATGGCTCTCAGCTGATTAGAGACTTGCTTACAACAAACACTTGAGTGACTTAAGTACAAGTTACAAAGTATCTTAAGATTAAAAGTTTATATTGGGTCGGGTGGTGGTGGCCCACGCCTTTAATCCCAGCACTCGGGAGGCGGAGGCAGGTGGATTTCTGAGTTCGCCAGCCTGGTCTGCAGAGTGAGTTCCAGGACAGCCAGGGCTACACAGAGAAACCCTGTCTCGAAAAAACAAAAAAACAACAACAACAAAAAAAAGTTTATATTGGAAAGAAAAGAAATATTTAAATAAAGGGCAGGAGGGAAGTAGAATTTGGTTTGAAGGCAACTAAACCTTAGGTGCAGTTTACTATAGTCTGTAACAATGAACCTGAGTGTCCTACTTCCAGACAGCCAAAAGCTAAAGGCACAAAAGCAAAAAAGCCTGCTCACAGGCTTTCATTCTAAAATTTCTACACCCCAAACAGCAAACACTTATTTCTAATCATTTATTGAGTGGCCAATTACCTGTTGAGCAGCTAGTAAGTGTCAGACTATATTAGACCAGGCACCAGCAACATATAGAGTGATGATGTCTGTCCCTAAGAGCTCTGACATGCACTCACCACTCAGGAGTCCTCCAACCAATGGAAGACAATTTTCTGCAATTTTCCACAATTTAAAGTTTTAAAATTCAGCTAAGCATGGCATCAACAAACACGCGCTGGATCAAAGCAGTAGGATGTAAAAAGCATTTTGTTTTAGTCATAATACAAGAAGCAGGGCTAGAAGGGTTCCATCTACCAGAACTAGGAGCTTACAACTAACTGGTTCATTCCCCACACCTACTCATTAGAACGGAAAGAAGCAACTAACTTCTACAGACACAGTGCAAAGTCACAGCACCAGGTCTAGAAGACAGCTCTTCAGATACCTTAGGTATCATGCTAATTAATCTCAGAATCTTTACCAAGAATCATCTCAGGTGGCTCAAATAGCTCAGCTGGGATAACAAGAGACTGAAGACCTTATCATTTTAAGTCAGTCTGGCTTTTTTTTTTTTTTTTAATATACTCTAGTAGTATGTAGTTATAGTGACCAAGGATTGGAGATTAACTCAAGATCTCACCAAAAACAATAACCTGTGACCTCTTAGGTAAGTTAAAGATAACAGAAAATTTAAGAAGGAAGTTTCAAAAAAGATACCTGTGTTAATGACTTTGGGGATGGGATCAATTTCTTCATCTATAACAAAAGGTTCTGGCCTGGGGAAGACTTGTACATCAGCCGTTAGGTGGCCACACTTGAGAACAGCATGGAAAGGTGTATACGCCAGATCTATCAGCTTTCTAGAAGATGTTACAGAGCAGTGATATGACACACATACAAGACATCTTTAAAGATGAGAATCTTGTTATCATTTCCCATTGATTCTAAGACTAAACCTGAGCATTTGGGACACAAAATACGAGCTGACATTTCTGATTCAATTCAGAGAAGGCCCAAACAATTTAACTTTAGCAACTGCTGAGCGTTATAAGGAATCAGATTTGTAGGCTAATAAATATATAGACTCATACTTAATTGTAAAACGAATGAACTTTTAAGCCTACTGCTTCAAATCATTTTATATGAGAGATGGGCTCCTAGGCAAAACTGAATCACACAATCAGCAATAATAAAACAGATATTCTTCCTAGCTGTCAAACTATACTCTGAATTAAATATCAAGGTGGAAGGCTTTACACATATACTCACCCAAACATAGATTGCACATTTTTCAAACACAGCGGGCCATCAATGGTAAAAATTTGCCCTTCACCATTATTTAAATCTATGAGTCGTTCAAGGCATTCCAAGGAATCAGTGCTCTGAAGCTGCAGAAAGAGGGGGGAGGAGGGAGGACCCTTTAAAATGGCACAAATCACCAATCACTCTCAGTACACCAAGACTAGTGTCATTGTAACACCAGGAAGAAATGACTGAGATGGTTTTCGTAACAGAAAACGACAGAGAATTAACTACAATTTGATTCAAGGCTAAAGAGTGAAGTAATAAAGAACGGAAGGCAGTGGCGCCACACCAGATGGACTTGGCCAGCCTCTTCCCAGCATGGAGTTTCTAATACTGCTTGGGAAAACTATCGTCTATATTCTTCTGAGACAGGGTTTCGCTATATAGCTCTGGCTGGCCTGCAACTTGCTATGAAGACTGGGCTGGCTTCACACTCAAGAGATCTATTTGCCTCTCATTGACATTTTACAACGAAAAGAAAACTGAAGTAGAGAAAAGTCAAATAACTTTCTCAAATAGAAAAACTAGGCAGTCTAGCATTTAATAAAGCATACTAACAGTAACATTCTTTTACCAAAAAATTAAAGCACACTACTCTTTCAACATTTATGCTGCAATGGCTATAAGAATTCCCAAATAAGGGACATGACACCCAAAAGAACACCTGTCCCCCACAACCCACTGGCAGGAAGAAAGACAACCCCAGCTATGTTCCTAAGTTGGGAACCTCTGAATGTCAGTAAGCATCTGAGATGCAGAGTTTTTTAAAATCGTAACCAGCCTCAGTTGAAATCAGTGGAGACAATGTTATGGCATACATAAAAAAGCATTAACAAATGTGTCAACAAAGAGACCATGTCCTAAAATTTAGTTAATCAAACTAAAAAGAGCTGAGTAAAAAGTATTACCTCCTCCAAGTTCGCCATGCACATGACATATAACTTAGATGGGAAAGGAAAGGGGAGTGGGAACCTGTTGCTCTCGCTTCTTTGGTTCTGAGTAGCCAGGGAGTGTCGCAGTGACCCCCTGCCAATGCCAAGACAGCCATCAGTCACCAGAACAACCTATATGTAAAGACAGGATTGTACATTAAATGTTATATTTATTATTTTTCCTTTTTAATTATTTCTGATTAAAGTATACACTTAAAGGAGCTCTAGTCTTGTCAGAAAGAAGCATGGGGCGGTTCTGTGGGGTGATGGACACATTTGATATGTTTTATACACATATAGAGCAACTTTTATTCTTTGAGAAATTCAGCTATATAAATATTTTTGATCATATCCACTCTCCTACTCTCCTCCATTTCTCCCCAGGCTACCCCCAATATGTTCTCAACTTTATTTCCTCCTCCTCCACTGTGTATTTTAAAATCACTTATCAAGTACAATTAATGGTATCTTTATTCATGAGTGTGGGGTTACCCCCTGGAGCCTAGCAACCTCCAAAGGGCTGCACTTCCAAGGAAAAATTACTTTCCTTCCTTCAAAAGTCATCAATTGCCAGTATCTCCTCAGCTAGGGATGGGGCCTCAGAAGCCCCTCCTTGATCTACTGAAAATCTATGGCTTGATCTTATGCAGGGACTACAAGCACTGTGAATTCATGAGTGGGATGGCATGCCATGTCCAGAACACAGCATCTCACAGCATTCCTCCCACACCCTCCCGCTCTTTCTTCAGCCTCTTCCTCAAGGTTTCCTGATGGAAGCTATGATGGAAATATATCTTAATTGAAGTGGTATTTATAAACATATATGCACTGTGAAGTCAAGGAACTGTGTATCTAAAATGTACACATTTTCATTTATTTTATTATTGTTGTTGTTATTATTATTATTAGTTTTGTTTTTTAAAGACAGAGTCTTACTCTTAAGCTCTGGCTGGCCTGGAACTCACTCAGTAGACCAGGCTGGCCTGACTCTGCCTCCTCTGTGCTAGGAGTAGAGGTATGCACTACCACACTCAGCTCTAATTGTGTTTTAAAAGTCTACCTTCGACCATATAAGGAAAAAAGGCAATCATAGACAATTTTCACTTACCTGCATTAAAATCAGAACCCCAACTCTTAGAGAAGTTTAATACTTAAAGAACTGGCATACAGCTGGGCAGTGGTGGCGCACGCCTTTAATCCCAGCACTTGGGAGGCAGAGGCAGGTGGATTTCTGAGTTCGAGGCCAGCCTGGTCTACAGAGTGAGTTCCAGGACAGCCAGGGCTACACAGAGAAACCCTGTCTCGAAAAACCAAAAAAAAAAAAAAAAAAAAAAAGAACTGGCATACATAAGAAATGGTAAGATTCATTTATATGTGTCCCTAGAAGATCCATTCCAAATGTCTGAATTTTGCTACTTTATTTTTAAAGATGACAAATCCTATTCTTCATCAACCAAAAAGATACTGCTTTAAAAGTGCATCCGGTAGGTACTGTTACTTGTCTTTCTGACTTAAGTGTAAAAATATCTGTAAGGCCATTTTGGTAGCAGTGAACAAGACCTTAAAAAAAAAATATGCATGTTTAACTTGCAATTTGAAAAGGCCAATAAAATATATGGTGTCTGAAAAGCCATTTTCTCTTTCCCCACTGCTTTAGGGTGGTAGTGATGCCCTGGGTGGACTTCCGGTGCATCCCAAAGAAAGATTAATTTGGTTCTCTTTAGCCTAGTAGGTGGCTGCAGCATGTGGGATACCAACACTAGCACTGACTTCTACAGCCTAAAATACTGAGTTGAATCAAACTGGAAGGCCTCGTCTTTTGGGAATGGGAAGACTTTCAATTGACTACAGGGAATTCCTTCTAGGAACCGACAATTTCTAAATAGTGGTTTACTTCTTATACTAGCTTTTATGGATGTTGGTGTGTGTGTGTTTATCCATGCACATGCACGATGTGTGTATGTGGCAGTCAGAAGACACTTTTATAGAGTCAGTTCTCTTCGTTCATTTTTACATGGACTCTGTAGATTAAACCAGTCGGCCAGGCTTTCAAAGCACAAGCATCTTACCCACTGAGCTACCCCACCAGCCGCAGGTGATGTTTTTATGATAAATTGCGTGTAATGCCAAAATAAAATAGACTTTATTCAGATAATGAAGACATAATTCAGCTGTTCAAAATGTTGGTCAAAAAAAGTCCACATTTAAATAAATTTAATGTTAACTGGCTGTAAAATCACCAATAACCATCATTCCTCTGCTTTGAATCTGATTCACTTAGCAACTCTAAGTAGATTTAAGCCATTTGACAAAGTTCATTCCCAATTCAGATTCTTTTTCTCTGTTAAAAAATAATAAACTAAACATGAGAAGGTGAAGTCTGCATAGGACAAAATTGCTAGCTCTTAGAACCAGTTCTTACCTATGACCACAGAAGAACCTGAAACTGCTACCTGCTGACTACCACTTCAGAAGATGCTGACAAAACTTTTTATTCAGTTTACTATTAGAAAATCTAATATTCATTTGAATATTCCAGGCATGCACATAGTACAGACATACATACTATTTTCCTGAAAAGAATTAACCAAAAGGCATTTTCTGTCTTCTTAAAGACTTATTTTTATTTTTCATGTGTATGTCTGAGTGTCTGCATATGTGTACATGTCTGTGTACACATGTGTACATGTGTGTACACAGACAGGAGGCATGTCACGTGGCAGGGTGTGATGGCTTGAATATGCTTTGCTCAGGGAGTGGCACTATTTGGAGGTGTGGCCTTGTTGGAGGAACTGTCACTGTGTCAGTGGGCTTTGCCAGTCTTCTGTTTACCTTCAGATGAAGATGTAGAACTTTCACTCCCCCAGCACCATGCCTGCCTGGATCCTGCCATGCTTCCTGCCATGATGATAATGGACTGAACCTCTGACCCTGTAAGCCAGCCCCCAACTAAATGTTGTCCTTATAAGAGTTACCTTGGTCATGGTGTCTGCTCACAGCAGGAAAACCCTAACTAAGACTCAGGGAAAGACAAAAGAAGGCATCCACCAGATCCCCTGGAGCTGCGGTTACAGACAGGTGAGTTGTCCTCTGCACAAACAGCAAGTGTTCTTAACTTTGCCATCTCTCCAGCCCCATTTAATTGTCTTCTTTTAACAAGTGTTTACTAAAGTGGCTTAACTATAAAGTAATACAGGGTCTTTATGAGCCTAAGAGTTCAAATAGTATGGCTTTCACAGTAATAAAAGAAGTTTCCTTTTCTCCCCAGAGTTTGACTTGAGATATAGTTTTCGTGCCGCAAAACTAAGCATTTTTAGTATACAGTTCTGACACTGTACTTGATTATGTAAGCATCCTCACACTCTAGAGAACAGGCAGTCCACTACTTCCTATATCCTTTCATGTCTTTCAACCAACTCTAGCCTTCCCTCACTGCCAGGCAACTTCAATCTTATAACTATGGTTGCTGTTTTTGTTTTTTGTTTTTTTTTTAATGTTTTTTCATATTTTGCCTGTATGTATGCATAAATGTATGTATGTATGAATATATGTATGTATGTATGTACGTAGGTATGTGCATCGTGTGTGTACCTGGTGCCCAAGGAAGCCAGAAGAGGGCACTAGATCTCAAGACTGGAGTTACAGAGGTTAGGTGTTACCATGTTGGTGTTGAAAATCAAATCTGGGTTCTCTGTTAGAACAGCTGTACTCTTTATAACTGAGTCACACACGCTGCTCCCCTTCTTAAATTGTATTTATTCATTTTATGTATATAAAGTGTTTTGTATGTCTGTGTATCATGGGGATGCCTCTCGCCCTTGGATGCTCTAGGTCTGGGGTTACAAACAGTTGTGAACAGCCATGTGGGTGCTGGGAATTGAACCCAGGTCCTCTGGAAGAGCAGCAGTGCTCTTAAACGCTGAGCCACCTCATCTATTGCCCTTGTTTTGTTTTTGTAAGACAGGGTCTCACTTAGTCTCAAATTGGCAATCCTCCAGCCTTAACCTCCTGAGCACTGGAGTTATAGGCATGTATACTATGGAGTGTACTACATACCTGGCTTTACAATTTTACTGTGAATTAAAAAATAAAATACCAATGAAGCCATTGATACTAAATTCTGACTTGACCCCCTAATAGGAAGTCATACATCACATATCGAGGCAATCTGACCCTAAGGCCGAACCCTAACCATTGCCTCACTTTGTAAATAAAGCAGCGGCCATGTGCATTCATCTACTATGCGGTGGTGGCTATCACACTGCAACTGCAGTTGTGTGAGTGGTACGGAATCCTGCAAAGTCTCAACGCAGGGAACCTGCAGACTGCTATAATTGTCCTGCTGGCAGTGCTTACCTCTTCTTCTAATTATGCCGCCACTTCTCAGAGCATCTGTTTACACACAGCTAACTCCCTTTTCTGTTGCTGCTTGGCTTTGATTTGATGTTAATATGGAGCCACTGTAGACTCCACAAAAGGAGCAAGTGAGTTTATGGTACTTCTCTCCCCAATTCCACACAATTTAGAGCCAAGACAGAAGTTTGCTGAATAAATTCTACACTGAAGTAACAAAGAAAGACCAGATTATACTGATGTTTACGATTCTATCACTCAAAATTACAACCTTTCCAGGGAGTGCCGTTCTTAAACGCCACTGTGAGCCCTTTGTCTCTTCTACAAACGGTACTATGTTGTAATAGGTCAATTTACTAGGAAGATGTTTTCCTTGAGGTATAATTTTGCTGGCTCATGTACATATTAGCATAATGCAGATTAAATTAGTATGATCAATTAGAGTGACTTGGTACTTTTTTCTTTCTCTCTCTTTTCTTTTTTTCCAGTACTGGGGATTGAACCTGGGGCCTTGTGCCTGCTAGGCAGATGCCCTGCCACTGTGTTACAGCCCCAGCATTTGGTGCCATTTTCAAAAGATATGAACAGTATAAAATATGGTTTGTGGAATGCTGAAGCCTCAGAAGTTGCGTTTAACTTAGGGCGGTGATAAAGAATCTATCATTACCTGGCAAGGAATTGCTCCTCCCCATTCTTGCTGGACAATATTGCAAACACCGACTAACGCAGACTCCAAGCAGGTTTTGTCATAATCATCCATGTTGCTCAGTGCTTCCTGTTGAATAAAAAATACAAGTGTTTACTGTTTTCTTTGTTATTAGAAAACACAAAATTTTCAAAGTGCATATGCTACAAAGGGGACACTGAGCCTCTGAGAACCCCAAAGCAGATTCTTTAAAGAAAAACATTGAGAGATTTTTTTTCAACTATAAGGAACTTTTTTTTTTAAGATTTATTTATTTTTTTCAACTATAAGGAAGCTTTTTAAAAAAAAAGATTTATTTATTTTATGTATATGAGTACATTATCACTGTTTTCAGACACACCAGAAGAGGGCATCAGATCCCATTACAGATGGTTGTGAGCCACCATGTGGTTGTTGGGAATTGAACTCAGGACCTTTGGAAGAGCAGTCAGTGCTCTTAACTGCTGAGCCATCTCTCCAGCCCTCTAAATTAGTTTTCTTTATGCCTTCCTCTTATTAGGTGAGAGTATGCAGTCCCAAGCCTGTGTCTAAGTGGGCTTGAAGGAAAATACTAAAGTCAAAAATGAAAACACATCACAAAATGACAACTGTATCAAACATTAACACATCTTTTTTTGTTTGTTTGTTTGTTTGTTTGTTTTTCGAGACAGGGACATTAACACATCTTAAATGCCATTCCCAGCACTTGACTTGTGCCTGACCGTCATTGCACTCCCTCTTTTAAACAAGGAAACCAAGGTGCAGAACAATTAAGTCACTTTCTGGTGAGAGAGATGGCAGACCCTGCCGTCGGAACCCAGGCAGCCTGATGTCAGGGCTCTAGATCTTAACTCTGCAATTCTCTAGATTTCAGAACTCCGGAATGTCAGAATCCTTAAGCTTAATCACTTATAAGAAAGTTTGTGAAAGCCAAGCATGCTGGTACGTGCCTGTAAGCCAGTACTCAAGAGGCTGAGGAAGATTAAGAATTGAAGGATAGCCTGGGTTCCACAGCAAGACTCTGTCCCAAATGCCCCTAAAGTGATCCAGTACATTTAGAAAAAAAGAGGGGGGGGGGGGTGCTGGCTAAAATAAGGAATGCCTTAACACAAATGTTTTCCATACATATATATTTCTAAAGTACTTAGTGTGTCTGTGAGAGAGAGAGAGAGAGAGAGAGAGAGAGAGAGAGAGAGAGAGAGAGAGAGTGTGTGTGTGTGTGTGTGTGTGTGAGCGTGCAGGAGTCCTCAGAGGTCAGAAGAGATTTCAATTTCCTGGAACTGGGTTACCAACATTCGTAAGCTACTATCTGGGTGTTGGGAACTGAACCCCGTTCGTCTGCAAGAGCAGTAAGTGCTTGTAAGTACTCTTAGCTGCAGAGTCATTTCTCTAGCCCCTTTCCCATATATAGTTTTTAAATTTAAGCTAAATTGATCCTTGATTCCTAACTTGCCTAACCTTCATTTAAATTGTTCAGTTTAATTCCACAAATACTGACTAATCACTGGGGGCAAGGTACTATGCTAAGCACTCCTGGAAACATTGATAATTTAAAGATGTTAGAAAGTAAATTGTTTAGCATGCCACAGAAAAGTCTGGAAGACAATACCTACTGGTCAAGGTTTTAAAAGTGTATCTTGGTATTTGTAAATCAGTTATTTGTCAGGATAAACATAATTTAGATTTTTTATAATAATGATTTAAAAAAAAAAAAAAAGATGGGTTATTTTTCAGCTTCTTACGTTGTGTGGGAAAGCAGAAAGGAGTAAACATAAAGATCCTGGATTTTAGCATACAAAGCACTATCTTCTGATTCCAGAAAACCAAGAGAGGAAAATAAAGCGACATCCTTATCTCATGGCTCTGCCAGAGGAAAGCTAAGACCTTGTCAATCTTGCTTTGTTATAGATTGTATACCTACACGCTTATGAAACAACTCCAAGTTCTAAAATCAATACACAATCATAATACTGTTTTTCTCCCAGTCAAAATATATCTACAATAGCAGATTCCTATGCGTACCTGCAGGGTATTGTAATCTCTTGTAAAGGGGACCATCAGTTCCCACAGTGATGAAAACACCACCAGCGCTGTAAATTCAAGCTTGTAGTTTGTGGCCATGTGTTCAAATAGCATCGTCAGGCCATGGGCAGCCAGGTGCTTCCGCTGGTATTCCTCAGACCCCTCGACAGACACAGGTCGGGTCATGGACAGGGATACATCCATTACTACCACAGTGGGCATGATGGAACAATTCTAGCACTCCCTCTCAGCACAGTCAGCCAGCCACAACCAGAGAAATGCTGTGGAGAAGAAATAAGGTCTTACATATCCTGGGAAGGAAGGTTGTTTGTTTTTTTTTAACCACAATTTAAACTAGAACTATGTGGTGGCAAGCACCACAGAGTTAAAGGAGAGGGAAAGCACAAAGCCTAGCTCACCATGAGGGCCTCTCCTAGACACACCTACTAACCAGCAGAACTCAAGGACATTAAATTCAGTTCATTAAACTCCATACTTCCCACTTTATACAACTTAATTCAATAACTACTATTTCAACTCCGTAACAATTTACTGAAGAACAATCTAGGCAAGATATGGTATGCACTTCCTGACAACTGATGACTTTCCTTTGCCAGTGTCTTGACAAATATTGTGTTTCATATTTAAAATTATGAAATAAGATTCAGTATGGAGAAAACATATCTTTTCTCAAGAATAATGTTCCCAGATACTCAGATCTGCTCTTGTGGATTGAGACTGTGGGTACTCTATTAATCTGCAGATTCAATAAAGTTTTATAGAGCTATAAATAAAGGACACAGATTATGTATAAAGAATAAGTAAAAAAAAAAAAAAACCACTTCACAATGTGTGTGTGTGTGTGTATGAGTGTGTATGGACTGTGTGAGATTTCATAAAAATCACATTGTAGGCCAGAGGAGGTGGCATATGCCTTTAATCCAAGTACCCAAGACACAGAATTGTGAATTCAAGGCCAGTTTGGATTTCATAGTGAGTTTTAAGATAGACAAAAACCACAAAGGTATATGCCTGTAATCTCAGCCCTAGGGAGGTGGAGACAGGTCACCCCAAGGTCATTCCTAGCTATATAAGGTATTTGAGCCAGTCTGAGCTATATGAAACCCTGTCTTAAAGGACCAAAATAGGAAAAATAACATTGCACACATTATATAGAATTAGGGCAGACTCAACAGGTTCAAAATTCAGTGTTCTCTAATTTAACAACAGGCAGACTGCCTGTTAGTACATGCCCAACTATAAATGTGGGACATTCTACAATTCCTTTTGTAAGTAGGTTTTGGAACTCAGCACATACTAGCTCATGGAAACAGTGTTATATGTAAGAGCTAGGGACTCAGATCAAACAGAGAAGCCTTGTTTTTACCACATGCTGGCCATAGATACACCCCATATATTGTAACATCTCATGTATCCACTACCAATAAAGTTAATCCAGAGAGAAGTTTTACTTTTCAGACTCTCTTAGCAGTCCAAAATGTTAGACAGCAGGAAAGAAAATTAAAAGAAAATTTCATTTATTTTTTATTCAGTGTATGTGTCTGTGTGAGTGCCTGCCACACACGGGCAGGTGCCCTCAGAGGCCAGAGGAGGGCATTAGATTCCCTAGAGCTGAAGCTACAGGTGGTTGGGAGCTGCCTAATGTGGGTGCTGAGAATTTAACTCAGCGTCTCCAGAAGTAAGTGCCCCTAACTACTGAACCACTCCAGCCCCCCCACCCTCAAAAAGAAAAATTAAATATGTATCCCTCTCTCTGCCTCATTAAACAATGTGTTAAACATATTCACTCTTCGCCTTTAATCCCAGCACTTGGGAGGCAGAGGCAGGTGGATTTCTGAGTTCGAGGCCAGCCTGGTCTACAGAGTGAGTTCCAGGACAGCCAGGGCTACACAGAGAAACCCTGTCTCGAAAAAACAAACAAAACAAAACATATTCACTCTTCTGGAGATGACATGGCCTCATTCCCCCCAAGCCCCCCACCCTGCTCCCAGCATTACTGCCCTGTTTTGCTACATACTAGCATTTTCCTAAGTCCATGCTGCCATGAAAAAAATGAGTTCAGAACTGTATTAAATGAAGTCACTAAGGGCAAGGATCACAATAAGACTTTGCTTCCTAATATCTACTCAGATTTACACCTGGCACATAGTAGGTGCTTAACAAAAATCTCAACCAATGAACTACCCCTAATCACAACATACATTAATTCATTAGGAAAGTACATTATAAATTTTAACTCTGTACACAGAAATACACTTTCTTTCTTATTTAAGCACAGACACCAGGGATGCCTGCACTTCTGCTCAGGTATACTTTATCCAGCTCTTGTTTGTGGGTCACATTTATGCATGGAGACCTTTATGGTTTTTAAAAGTTGAAGATCACATCCTCACCTCTTAAGAGATTGGGAAACAGTTTTCTGGATCAAGTATCAACAAGTACTTCCGGTCCATGAAATTGCTGTTAGCACTGCAATGGATGACCACAGCTGTCAGTTTGGCCTTCTCTGAAGACACCTGGGAAACTGGTTCTTTCTTCTGACTGATGCATTTGTGTCAGGTCCCAAGTGCACTTACTTCCTCAGCCGTAGCCGACTTGTGGCAATCCAATTTTGTTTTCAGGTTGTAAGCACTGAGGTAAACGAAAGAATGGAACGTCCCTGAAGGTTTTTTCACTCAAGCGGTCTGGGCCTAGTCACAAAATAAAATAAAATAAAATCTCTCATTACTAGCTGATAGCAGATAACACGATGTATTTATTTCTCGCTTGGATTGACTCTGATCAAGTTTCCCCGCACCGCCGTCCGCCTTTCCAACAGGTACCATTTTATAGGCAATGTTTTGGATAACTAAGGGTTTTCTTTCTCCTGGACAGTCTACTGATCATACATCCTCGCCACCTGACTGCTCTAAAAGCCATCAATTACATTTATAGTTCTACCCTGAAGGGGATAATTAGCCCATTCACAGTAATTTGACTCTCAGGAATCTCTCAAAGCGCCACTTCAGTTTCTAAGAGCATACACTTCGGCTTTTCTGTCACCCTGACTTGCCCTACGAGTTTCTCTAAATTCGCAGATGATTAATATCTGAATGGACAGTCTGAAATGCAGCATAGTTCATTTGGATTGCAACTGAAGAATAGACTTCTACCTTTAAAACAAGCCCAAAACATTTGTTGTGTGGAACTCTCGGGGGAAGGAGGAGACGGAAGTCTTAGAGTCCGGAGACGGAAGTCTCTCAGGGGGAAGAAGGAACCCGGCCCAAAGCGCGAAACCTCGCAGCTTTCAAGAGCCGCGTTAAAGACCCGGGCCACACAGAGGGGAGGCCGGTCGCAGGCCCTGAAGCCAGCGCCCAGAGACGGCCACCCTACGCAGGCCGCAGAGTAGGCCCGCCGCCCGCCCTGTGCGGTCCCTTCCACTCCTTTCTCTGTAACCCCAACCGACATCGAAACACAGCCCTCAACAGGCAGATTTCCTGACTTACCCCGAGCCCATCTCCAGCCTCTGTCCGTCCGCTTAAACCTTCCGTCCGCGCGCCATAGCCGGAACTTAAGGGCCGCGAGACATAAGGGAACCCGGAGCTAGCGAGCAGCGCGGGCTGGGCGGAGCTTCCAGCCCACGGGAGCTGGGCTGAGTCTCGGTCAGGACGCTAGGGGGTGCTTCTTCTCTGTCTCTTGTCCACGGAGCCCCAATTTCCGCTGAGGCTGTCTTGCTGGTTTCTGGACCTTCCCTCTTTGTCTTATCCCATTCTCTGTGTGCTTCCGTCCATTTATCTCTGCCTTGCCTTCTTACTAACCTGTAGCCCCTGGCCAGTGTCTAACTCACATTTCTGTCATTGCTTTTCTTCTTCAAAATTCTCAGTCACATCCACTGAGCAGTAGAATGCCCTTCCTACTCTTAAAAACTATAATTCCCGGCTGAGTGCTCAGACTGTAAACACCTGGCTGCCCTGAGCCTAATTTGCATTGAGATCTTCGTCGCATGTTATTTCCCTACCCTGTCTTTGAGACCGGCAGAAGCATGGCTCAGTTATTGCTTCTCTGCCTGAGGTGTGCTGAGGGTTTTGCTTTTAGGATTCCTTGTAAGGCTTTGAGGGTCCCTGCCTGCTTCTCTCCACCAGGTGTCCCTAGCATAGTATATGACTCAGGGCGTTCCTTGGGGGGATGGGAGGGTGAGGTGGGCAAAAGGTGACTTGCTAACCCTGTGGGCTGTAGGGGCCCAGGGAATGTCAGTTAGTGGTAGGCCTCAACGGATGCCAACAGGTCGCTGGGTAATTATGGTTCAAAGAGCAATACTTCACAACAGCAATTACAAGTGAGAACACAGAGCTCTCTAGAAAGGCCTTAGGCATACGACTTTTTTTTTTAGCTTAGGGGTTGCAAGTGGGATAAGGAAGGGAACTCTTAGAACAGACTTATCACAACTTACTCTGTGGGAGAGTGCGTTTGTTGTTCTTTACTGTTTTCTCTTTCTATTAGAGGTGGCAGAGAAAGCAACTCTGGAAAACCACTAACAAGGCCCCACCGCCTGTAGACTTAGCTCCTGTTTGCTTCAGAACGTCTTTCCCCAACCAGGCTAGTTTCAATATCTCAAAGACCTTGCTATGTTTGAACAGGTATGGGGCTCTAGGTAAGTAAGACTATAGCCTGATTACTTAGCCATAATTTCTAACACACCCTGCTCCCCTTGTTGGGAGAGATCTAGCCAAGACTAGGCAGGCAGAGGAGTTTCTGTCTAGTTACCCCTACTGTGGCGATGACTCAGCCCCGGCTTGCTGTTCTAGGCCAGCTTAGATACATGGTCTGGTTTATGACCTTAAAGACTAAACTTAAGTTTATTAGTTTGCTCATTATTAATGATCTGATGGGTGTTGAGCTTTTTGCTGTCCTGGTTCTGCTGAACAGCTGGCTTTTTAGTGACTTAGAAAGGAAAAAGTCAATTAGTTAAAACTGATGATAAAAGACAGAACTATGGAGAGGAGACCAGGTAACTCACAGCAACCATTACATGCTTTGGTACTTTTTCCTTTGCAGTAGAGCCTCATGACTGGCTCCAAATTGGAAGGTTGTTCAATGACAATAAAGTCAGAGCATGGGTGGTAAAGGGCAGAGTGACTCAAAGGTGATCCTTTCAAGCCTTAGCTGACTGATAAGTCTCTTTCTCTTTCCTATCCACAAGATCCCACACATACTTTAAAGGAAACCAATAAATAACATCGCTTTTGTAATATCAAACCTCTTATTTCCCGACTTTAAACAGTGAACTGCTGTAACACAGGCTTTGAAAAGGTGGAGTGGTTTGGTCGTAGTGTGCTTGTAGAATGGAGGTTAGTGATAAATGCAAGCCCCTTTCAGGGGCTCACAGGGAGTCCTAGATATCCAGTTTTCTGGGGCACTTGTTGAAAACGTCGTTTTCTGTGCTCGTGAACTGAACTGGAATTTCATGGTTTGTTCAGCAAGCCCTGAAGACGAGATTTTCATCTACAGACATGAAGGGTAAGTAGTGAATACAGAAAAAGTGGGGAGAGAGGGGGAGCCATGGGCTCATTTCGTGTTTCCATTCTTCCCTCCCCTCTTACACATCGGTGCTGGCCCTTAGCCTTCATCATCCTTCCCCCTGCATCTCACCTGACCAACTCTTAAGTCCTGCCCAAGCTCCATCCTCCCCCCTTCTGCCCTATCAGTTCTTCATCGCACGGTTTCCACCAAAGTAGAAGTCTAGTGAAATCTCAGATATGACCCTCTCTTTAAAAACAAAACAACAACATCAACAAAACAAAAATGTCAAGAAAATTTCTGGAGGTGGAGGTGGAGATGTAGCTCAATGGTAGAATGCTTGCTTAGTGTGCACAGAGCCCTGGGTTCCATGTCCTGCATGAATAAGGCTTGGCGGCACTCTCCTGCAATCTGAGTGCACAGGAAGTAGAGGCAAGAAGATCAGAAATTCCACTACAGATGGACTTCCTTAACTTCAGAGCCAGTCTGGTCTACATGAAACCCCATCTTTGGAAAAAAAAAAAAAAAGTCAGCTTGGTGCTGCATACACCTTTAATCCCAGCACTTGGGAGACAGAACACACAGATCTCTGGTTTCCAGGATGGCCTAATTTACATGTTGAGTTCAGGCTATCCAGGGATACATAGTGAGATCACCTCCCCCAGATCCCCAAAAGAAGAAGACTACAGAGAAACACAAAGATGGAGGAATAGCATAACAAATCCCCCTTCACCCAGTCAACTGTTAACTCAAATCTTCAATATTATTTTATTTGCATCCTATGTCTTCCCAGCACATTTTGGTATCGATCCCAGACAGCTAACATTCTGTCCAGAAATATTTTGGTATAACTCTAGAAATAAGAGCTTTTGTCTGTTTTATCCTTTTCGTGTGTGTGTGTGTGTGTGTGTGTGTGTGTGTGTGTGTGTGTGTGTGTGTGTGTATGAATACATGTTCTTGTTCTTATGAGTGCATGTGGAATTGAAGCCCAAGGAATCGTCCTCAGTTGCTCTCCACCTTATTCTTTTTGATGCATAGTCTCTCAATGCAGCACAGAGCTCCCAATTTGGCCAGCCAGCTAGGCTGTTTGCTGAGGGGAGCCCATGTCCATCTCACAGAGGAGAGACAAGGCTGCAGAGACCAGCAGAGTGTGTCAGATCCCCTGGGACTGGGCTTACAGGTTGTTGTGACCTGCCATGTGGGTATTGAGAGCCCTGTCCTCTGCAAGAATAGCCAGTGCTTTTAACTGCTGAGTCATCCCTCCAAATTCCCCCCAATAAGAACTTTTTCTTTAAAAAGGCATAATTATACTGCTGCTATCAAATTTAAAATAATTAACAAATCCTTATTATCCTCCAGTTAGCTTTCAAATATCCAGTAATCTCATGCACTCCACTTTTTAAATGTTTTGTTTCTTTGGATCACGATCAGATTAATACCTAAACATTGAAATCTTGGTATGTATGATGTATGTACATACTTCTGTGTGAGTGCATACATGTGTGGAGGCAGAAGTTGACATGGGATGTCTTCCTCAGTTTCTCTCCATGTAATGTTTTTGAGATGGTGTGGCTTACTGAGCCTGGAGCTCACTGCTTGGCAAGACTGGCTGACTAATGAGCTCCCAGAAGACACTTACCTGTCTCTCCAGTTCTGGAGTCACAGACTTGTGTTATCACATTGTATTTTTTATATTAGTGCTGGGGACCCAGATCTGGGTCCTTATGTTTGTGCATAAGCACGTTACAGCCGTCCATCCAGCCCCAAACCTGGACATTATTGCTGTGCCTCTGAAGACTCTAACGCCAGGCTCCTCCTCTGTGTCTCTTTTCCTGTGCAGTGTGCTTCATGAAGAAACTGTGGCCTCTTTCTTTAATTGCTCTCAATCCTCTTTCAGTGTTTCTCAGAGCATTTGAGAAAGTGACAAAGCTTCTCTCTATTCTAAAGCCACAGACTCACTGAGCAAAGAAAAGCTTTTATACATCTCCAATGCCAATGAACTTCTTTACTTTGCAAACAGGACCTGGCCTTATCCACCATTGGACAACCCCCCAGCCCCTGCCAGTCTCATGTGATGCTGGATATGGAAAGAAGACAGGCAGAAAGTAAAGGAGCCTTTTGGGGGAAAAGTCTAAGGGAAAAGCAGAGAGAATTGACTATTGCCACATTTCTGTAAGAAAAATAACTGAATCTCTTTCCTCGGAACACTCTGGGTTTGTTTGTTTGTTTGTTTGTTTGAGACAGGGTTTCTCTATGTAGCCCTGGCTGTCCTGGAACTCACTCTGTAGACTAGGCTGGCCTTGAACTCAGAAATCCGCCTGCCTCTGCCTCTCAAGTGCTGCGATTAAAGGCGTGTGCCACTACTGCCCGGCACACTCTGTTTTTTGAAAAGTGTCTTAAAGTCTCCATTTTTTAAATGTCCTTATGATCTTGGCTCCTACCCACCTAGTCAGTCTGGCTACTCAGTCTTGTAAAAACCTTAGTAGCATCTTTAAAAGAAAAAGTACATAAGGCAAAATAAGGAGCCGGGTAGATGGCTCAGGGGAGAAGAGCACCGGCTGCTCTTCCAGAGGACTAGGTTCAATTCCCAGCACTCACAGCGGGCAGCTCACAATTCCTGTATGTGCAGTGTTCCCCCATTCCCCCCACCCCCGTCACTTACTAATTAACCTACAGGCTTGCCTACAACTAGATCTTGTGGAGGCATTCTCAGTTGGGGCCACCTCATGACTCTAGTTTGTGTCAAATTGACATAAAAGTAGCCAGCACACCATATTTTTACATTTCAGTTTTTGTGGGCCAGTAAGATAGGCCATTAAGGCCAACAACCTGAGTCCAATCCCTAGGAACCCCATGGTGAAAGGAGAGAACAGACTCCCACAAGCTGTCCTCTGACCTTCACAGATACACTGTGACACTCTTGTGTTCATACAGACAAACAAATAAATTAATAAATGTAATATTAAATGTTTTACATTTTTATTTACATTTATTTTATTTATTCAAATTATGTGTATGTGTATTTATGTGTATGTTGTCTCTGGGTGGGTATCTTAGTCAGGGTTCCTATTCCTGCACAAACATCATGACCAAGAAGCAAGTTGGGGAAGAAAGGATTTATTGAGCTTACACTTCCACATTGCTGTTCATCACCAGAGGAAGTCAGGACTGGAACTCAAGCAGGTCAAGGAGCAGGAGCTGATGCAGAGGCCATGGAGGAATGCTGCTCACTTGCTTGCTTGCTTCTCTTGGCTTGCTCGGCTGGCTTTCTTATAGAGCCCAAGACTACCAGCCCACAGATGGTACCACCCACAAGGGGCCCTCCCCCCTTGATCACTAATTGAGAAAATGCCTTACAGCTGGATCTCATGGAGGCATTTTCTCAACTGAAGCTCCTTTCTCTGTGATAACTCCAGCTTGTGTCAAGTTGACACAAACCAGCCAATGCAGTGTGGGTATATGCATGTGCTACAAAGGCCAGATGAGAGGCCCCTGGAGCTAGGGGTACAGGCAGTTGATAACCAGCTACAGCACACTTGCTTGCAAACGAACTCAGGTGTCTGTGAAAGTAGTGCTCACTCTAAACTGGTGAGTCATTTCTCCATCCATGTTTAAAATCCCTACACACAATAACAATAACAATAACAACAATAATAATAATAATAATAATAATAAAGCCAAAGGCCAGAAGCTGTGCAGTTACAGTACCTGACTGTGTATATGTTTTACATGGCTCCTCTTACTGTAATGTGGAGTGATCCCATGGGGACTCTTGTCTTCCTGGTCACATGAATGAGGAACTCGAGGGTACAAGGCTCTAGGAGACTTGTTCTTGGTCAGACTCACTACTTTATTAGTGGTTACACAGTGCCCTGTGTAAAAGTCTCTTGATATTTTTGAGTGGTTTGACACTGGGGCATCTCTCAGTGTGCTGTTCATTCTCTGGGCAGCCACACTCCCGGGCTCCCCACTAAGACCCGCTAGAGCTGGTAGAAGGAATTTTTCTTGCCCAGATCTGCAGGCATCTGAACTGTAGCCCTTGATGAATTGTGTCCGCTCTCCATGGGGCAATTGCTTATGCAGTTGGAATTTGTCTTAGTTACTTTTCTATTGCTGTGGAGACACCATGACTTATAAAAGAGTTTACTGGGGGCTTACGGTTCCAGAGGGTTAGGGAGAGTCCATGACAATCATGGCAGGGACGGTAGCAACAGGCAGGCAGGTGCTGGGGCAGTAACTGAGAGCATAGATCCATAAGCAAGAGGCGGGGGGGGGGGGAATGAGGGAGAGAGAGAGAGAACTGGAAATGGCATTGGCTTTTTAAATCTCAAAGCTCCATCCCCTGCCTCAGTAATAAACCTCCTCCAACAAGGCCACACCTCCTAATCCTTCCTAAACAATTCTACCAACTGGGGATCAAGCATTCAAACACATGAGCCTATGGGGGCCATTCTCATTCAAATCACAGTACCAATTCCTGAGGTAGGCTCAGAAATAGGTAAATAACCCTGTCCACAAACCCTCCACATCAGATCCCTCTTTTGTTCTGCAAGAGGGTAGGAAAGGACAAAGAGAAGCGGGGGG
>CM052706.1:53424120-53888149 GCA_028551405.1 Uromys caudimaculatus
GTTTTCTGAAAGCCCATAAAGTCTTTGAGTATCATTCCTCTCTCTGTGTAGGTCAGGCCTCCAAGCCCCACCTCAACCTTCCACATCCTATGATAACCTTTTGTTTTTTGAGCGAGGTCATCACTATGTGACCCAGGTTGGCCTTTAACTCACTGTGTAGCCAAGGCTGACTTCTAACTCCTGATCTTCCTGCTTTCACCTCCCTCCTTCTGGAATTATAGGCTTGCACCTGGCTGGATATACTTTTTTTTTTTTTTTCACTCTCAAAATCAATATATTGAACGGCAGGCATTGCTCTGAGCTCTGAGGATTCAGCAAAAGATAAGATAGTCAAGGTCCTGTCCTCTTGGAGCTCCTGGGTCATTAAGAAAGTCAGAGGCAGACATTGATCAGACTCACAAGTATACAATACACAGTTGTCATGATGGGCTGTGTGGGGATCTTCTGTCCTCTTTGACATCTGTCTACAGTCCCAGCAGCTGGTAGTCTATGGTCCCTACAAGCGAAGTGATAACAACTGCAGCACCAGGCACTGTTAACATGCCTTACATAGTAATTGCTTAATTCTCAGGACAACCCTGTCAACAGGGTAGTGGCATTATCTCCCTCCTCCTACAGACCAGAGCGCTACCTACTTATATCGCTGCTCAGAGAAGTCAGGCCAAGCTCTCGGAACTAGTGCACATGATGCTGCATTCCTAGGTGAACTGCAAACTCTCCTACAGTCCACTGAATTTCAAAAGGTGCTTCAATTTCATGAGGATAGGACAGAAGGAACTAGAGTCGTTTCTGTCAAGTAAAATGTGAGTTAGACACTACCAAGAACTGGTTAACGCCGGGCAGTGGTGGCGCACGCCTTTAATCCCAGCACTTGGGAGGCAGAGGCAGGCTGATTTCTGAGTTCGAGGCCAGCCTGGTCTACAGAGTGAGTTCCAGGACAGCCAGAGCTACACAGAGAAACCCTGTCTCAAAAAACAAACAAACAAACAAACAAACAAACAAACAAAAGAACTGGTTAACACTGTTGAGGATATGAGAGAAAGGGATCTCTTTTCTGAGGACTTTCTTCTCCTCTGAATGCTCTGCACTAGAGAAATAACACTTTAAAATAGAAGAAAAGAGAAGTCACTTTGTCAATTGTGTTTCCTTCTCTGTCTGTGGGACAGACAGAATGTTGAAGAAAGGAAAAGGAAGTGAACCTGGTTCTGCCAGAGGCAGCATAAAGGCAAAACCAAGTGACTGTCAGAGGTCACCTTCCTTCCCTAGGCAAAGGCATCAGGTATCCCTGGTGAGATCTGTCTCACTCTTCCACCAAGATGTGCTGCTCCTGCAGGGTTTGGCAGAGGAAGTAAGTTACAATTCACTCTTCTAGGATATGCGGGGTGGCATGGGGTAGACATGAGGCTGGGAGGGACTATCTATGTCAGAGTAAAGCAGCAGTCACTCGTGTTCCTGTGGAAAACGAGCAGAGGAGGGGCAGGCAGCTAGTAAGCTCCAGACAGAGTCAGATGCACAGGCACACCTGTCTCTCAGTGTCTCAGATTTCTCTAACTCTGCCTAGTGCTTGACATGCCTGCAGGGCACAGGACCCAAACTGCCACAGTGATCAGCTCCAGGTGTTGGACTAGAGGTTCAAGAGGCTCAGGAGCCAACATCGTAGGTACCGTGTGATGTCCCAGCATGATTTCCTAAGGATTTTCTTTTGGCTTAATAAAATACATTCTGAAATGCTTTCAAGTTTGCAAAGTAGCTTCCTCCTGGTCCCTTAGTTTCAACTTGATTTTCATACTCACCTGATGTCTAGGTAGGATGGGTGCTACTGTCTCCACATTTACACTTATGGTTAGACTCCCACGGTAGCCAGTGGAGCCTGGTACTGATGTCTTTTGATTGCTTAAGCTCCACACACTTTCTCTTGATTTCTCAGAGAGCCTTGTGCTTCTGTCCATATCTTTCCTCCCATCTAAGCTTGGAAGCCCTAAATTGGCCTTGAATTCCCATAGCTTAGTAATAAATTTGAGAACTTCCCCCACTGACTCTGGTGGGGCGGTCCCATGGAGAGTCTGTTCTGTGTCCCTGGTGAAAGGTCTACCCCCTCAGGTTTGTTCTGAGGCTCTGGGGCCCAGAACTTGTACAATGCCCCATAAGCTTCTTAGAGGAGGCGGGTATTAGGCAGGATTGGATGTGTCCCCTGACTTGCCCTTCATACTCGACCCTTGAATTAGGATTCCTAGGGGAGCTGGCAGGAGGAGAATGGGGTGTTCCCCTGTGGTTCAGCTTCAGACCCACTTCTCGAGACCCTGGATTCTGACAAGTTTACCGAACTTGGAGGACACAGATGTCGAGGTCTGAAGGTAAATGATGTGCTTAGATAGGAGGGTCCAGCCAGGCGCCAGCTCAGCTCTCGTCCACACGTGCAGGGGAAAGAGAGAGACCCTCGAGAATTCTTGTAGGAGATGCACGTGGGCTGCATTCAAGGCAAGGGGTAGGGTGCTGGGGGAAGATAGGGAAAGGTCAGGGTAACGGAGGGCAAAGGAGGAAACTCACTTACTCCTACTCCTTTGATGGCTCTGCTCTGATATTTGAGGCTGACACATTGGCACTTCCAGTTAATGTGGTTTACAAAATGCCTGGGAGAGTAGCTGGGTCCCTTGGAGCTGTGTGAAGTTAAACGAAGCACACTTGTTCTCCTCTCAGGGTCTCTGTGGGAAAGGAGGAAGAGGAGAGTTGTCCTGGAGAGATCTATGTGTTACTCTGCCCACTTTGGAGATATTACTATCCTATGCAAACCAAGCATTTTAAAATAATTGTTATGTAATATTTTTGGACATGGAGATTGAATGGATATTTGCCAGGTCTGGGCCTCAAGGCTCTTTATAAAACAAGGGTTCTTTGAGGGTCTTTCCTCCGGCATCTATAAAACTAACCCCAATGGTTCTCGAGTCTGTCTAATGCTTTTCATAGACTTTATGTGTGTTTGGTCTCTCGGAATTCTTGTAACCCAATGTCATTACTATTTATATGGGTAATATTCCTACAAATAAATCAAACTTAAATGTCCCGGGATATAGTTCAGTTGGTATAGTGCTTGCCCAGCATACACAAAGTTCTGGGTTCAATTCCCAGACATTGCACTAAGTCGACATGATGGCACGTGCTTATCCCAGCACTTGGGAGACAAGGCAGGGGGATGAAAAATTCAAGATCCTCCTTGCCTGCATATTGTGTTCAAAGCCAGACTGGGCTACATGAAACCCTGTCTCAAAATTTACATTTAGATTATTACAGCATACACATGGTAAAACAATCTAGTCAATTGTACAGTGAAAATGAAGTCCCCCCCCCCCAACCAGTGGTCCTCAGTTTCCCTTCCCCAGATATCCTTCCAGAGTTTGGTTTTGCATAACTAACATCCATGTCATGGTGGAGGCAGTACGTTTAGCCTGCTCAGACCACACAGCTGGTATGCAGTAGAGCTCAGAGTCCTGGCCTTTGGCTCCATTTCTCAATTTCCTTCTACCAACCCACACCATTTGATAAGAAACCCCATGTCCTCTCTGGATGAGACAGTATAAGAATTTTAAAAGAGTCTAAAATAAACCCCAGCCCCAACAGCAAAAGCTAACCCACATGAGCAGGCAGCACAGTACCTGGCTAATGTACTCAGAGATACCATCCACTGCTTTCTCTTGCCATCTAGACTTTAAATTCATGGCTCTCTGACTCCTTGTTGCCTTTGATAAGCTGAGATGGGCCCAAGTTATGGATTACTGAGCTCCCATCAACCTAGGCTTGGACCTGAGGGGTGCAGGGAGAGCCGGGAAAGAAATGGAGAATCCACAAAGCCCCCAGGACTCACTCAGAAACTTGAACTACTAGCATGTCCACAGAATATTCTTTCCTGAGAGCAGGCATTGCATCCTGGAGTGGAGGGGAGGAGTGGTTAGCTTCTTCAGAGCAAGGTCTCTGGCCTGACTGATACTTTGTATCCCTGGAACCTCCATCACTCTACCTTTCTGGATAAGAGAGTTCTAGATCTCAGAAGAAGGCAAATAACTCCTCTTCCCCTCTAGGTTTGTGGATACCCCCAGGCTGGGATTCATGGAGAAATCTTTCCTGATTACTAACATGAATCCCAGAACAGCCTCCGCCTCTCCCTGGACAGAATGAAAGGCCAACTGTAACCGGATATAACTGACCATCATGGGGAAACTGATCAGGTTGGGGGCACAAGAGAGGAGGTTACTCCGACCAAAGAGGCTTCATTGGAGTCGCCTTCTTTTCCTCCTGGGAATGTTGCTCATCGGTTCCACTTATCATCACCTGAGGAGACCCCAGAATACCCCCTCAATGTGGACAAAAGTCTCTTCCCAGCAGCCTATTAAACTGGCCAGCAGGGACCTCCACAACGATGAGATGACAGTGGAGGGCAATGACCCTCCAGAGGCTAGCTCTGAAGTGGAGGGTGAGATGTTAGCACCCCAAGACATAGTGATCATGGATGAAGCGGCACCTAGCATAGCAATGGAGGATACCCCCAATCCACCCAGAACAACCAAGATCACGCCAACATCACTAAAGAACAATTATAGCCCTACAACAGCTGGCGCAAAAAGACAAAAAGAAAACATCCCACTCACACCTAGCAGAGCACCAAGTCACTTCATCTCAACTTCAAGCAGACAGAGAGTAAAAAGCTATACTCCAAAACCCAGGGGAGAAAGAAAGAACTCCAGCCCAACTCACACCAGGGAAAAAGGAAGGGCGCATACCCCATCCCCAGGAGGTACACTTCGCCCCACAACAACAGAGAAAGACAGTGAAACCATGGCAACCTACAGGATGTTGGAGCCCAGATCTGAGAGACCAGCAGAAGAAACCACGGCAGCTTCTCTCAAGAGAATGGTTCTGAACACTCCGACTTTCTTAACACGTGAAGTAGAAACAAACCTCGTGACTTCTCCAAGTTTGGTGGAAAAGAACACCCTGGGAAGCCTTAGAAGAGGGGAGAGCTCTGCCACTCCCCCCAGAGCAGTCCCGAAGCACACCCCTGCCACCTCTGAGGAGCAAATGACAGTAAGCACCAGGATGGGTAGCATCTCAGCAACCATCGAAGGTTCTACTGCTGCCGGAAGAATTAGCAATCCCTTGTCTAAAACCAGTGCACCAGCCATTAGAATTGCCTCAGCCACCAACAGGGAGAAGAGACCTTCCACAGTACAGAGTACCCTAGTAACTCCCAAGGCAACCATGATCACACAGGTCCACCGCTGTGTGGTCGTGGAGCCAGCTCCAGTTGTACCCATGACCCCATCTCCAAGCATGACAACTATCCTGATCCCAGAGGCACCTAGTTCCAGTCCCTCAGCTTTACCACCTGGCTGGCCAAACCTCCACCCCAAGGCGGAGTATCCCCCAGACCTGTTCAGTGTGGAGGATCGACGACAGGGCTGGGTGGTCCTACACATCTTCGGCATGATGTACGTGTTTGTGGCCCTGGCCATTGTGTGTGATGAGTACTTCGTCCCAGCCCTGGGAGTCATCACAGATAAGCTGCAGATCTCCGAGGATGTGGCAGGGGCCACATTCATGGCTGCCGGAGGCTCAGCCCCTGAGCTCTTCACCTCTCTCATTGGTGTCTTTATCTCCCACAGCAATGTGGGTATTGGTACCATCGTGGGCTCTGCTGTGTTCAACATCCTTTTTGTTATTGGCACCTGTGCCCTCTTCTCCCGGGAGATCCTCAACCTCACCTGGTGGCCCTTGTTCCGAGACGTCTCCTTCTACATCCTTGACTTGTCCATGCTCATAGTCTTCTTCCTGGATAGTCTCATAGCCTGGTGGGAGAGCCTGCTGCTGCTGCTGGCCTACGCTCTCTATGTGTTCACCATGAAGTGGAACAAGAAAATTGAGCTCTGGGTGAAAGAGCAGCTTAGCAGGAGGCCAGTAGCCAAAGTCATGGCCCTGGGAGACCTCAGCAAGGTAAGGCAGTCTGGTTCCAGCTTTCCCAGGCCTCTTTGGTGTGAAAGGGCAGGAGGAAGCTAAGGACTAAAGACAGAGCAGAGAGAGCAAGACTGCAGGAGGCAGTTGCTCCCTTCCCTGGTTGTTTATTTCCAGCATGCCTGTGCTCTGCCATCAGCAGGTGTGACTGTGGCTCGACCCCAACCATCCTAAACACGGGTCATGGTTATGATCTTTACTCTTCAGGAAAGAAATTAAAGCTGAAAGAGAAGTTAAGACATTCATCCAGGGTCACGCGGCAAGCAGGCAGTGGAGTCAGGATTTGAATCCAGCTCAGTCTGATGGGTGTCTGGAAATGCCATTTGAGTCGGCTTTGGAGGAAGAAGAGAGAGCTAGCAGGGCGGGTGGGAAAAAATGATAATCTCTTCCAAGTATAAGGAATTCAGAGTTTAGGTGGCCCCATTATTTTCAAGTAAGTTTGTTCACAACCTGGACTTGGGAAAGAGTGCGGCTTAGGTGGAGTCTAGGGAGGAAGAGCTTTTATTCCCACTTAATATCGGAGATAAGGGGAGACCCACTCACTCACTGACAAGTCAGCCCCCAGGCAGAGCCCTTACTTTGTATCTATTGAAGGTCCTGATATCAGACATGCCAATGCTAGGGCTCCCTGCCCCCCTGGTGGAGGCTTTCCTGATTAAATTCATTGGATGCTCAGTGACTTGAAAGATGACATCATATTGGGGAGGTGACCTCTGGAAGCAAATCCCAAGTAGGAACCCCTATCTTTCCTGTTTCTGGAGGGTGAGTTTGGGTAAAGGTTGGCTTATAGCTTTTAGTGGGAGCAGAATCTTTCGTGCAAAGAGCATAGGACTTAGCTACTTAATCCTAGCAGTTTTGATGAGTGGGCAGGATGTCTACTAACCTCTGCAACAGGAGGCAAGGGATTATACTACTTCCTTTAGAATTTTTGAAGTAACACAGTGTTTTGGTCAGAGCATGGAACCAAAAGCCAGATTCCCTGAGTTCTAATCTGATGCTGCTTTTCAATTAATGTTATGACCTGATCAGGTCTCTTCTCGACCCTTCCCCAGTCTCTAGGGTAAATGATAGAGTCCACTTAATCACCAAAAGGTTCTAACTCTGACTTCAGTTAGAGTTAATGTCTGAGTCCAAATGAGTTCGGTTCTGGCAAGCCCGGGGAACAGAGGTCATTCCTCTATTTAACATTTACACAGGGCACGGATGGGGGAAACTCCTGCCCGGGGGTCACAGTGCTGGCTCAGAACTGCTGTCTGACTCCCTAATCACTGCTGCGTCCTGCTGCTCTAGGAAGCTACAGGTTTAGAGAGGGATGACTTCTTGCTGCATAATTCAAGCTGAGGAAGCAGGAGCCTCCATGGGCAGGTCTCATTATGGAGTCCTGGCTTCTCTGAGAAGAATCCCTGGTGTGTATCAGGGCAGCAGTGTTCAAACCCTCTCTGACTTGCCTCCTGGTTCTTTGTAATGATTCTGCTTTCCTTGAAACTCAATACACTTTGGAATTTCTTTTGCACCTGAGCAAGGCCATCAAAGCAAAGCTCACTAAGGGAGTGATGCAAAACTTATACTTTGAATATAGAATTTGTCCAACTTAATTGTCCAGGTCCAATAGTAGCAGCTCTTTGCCAAGCAGTAAGCAGGGGCTGATTGCAGCAGTGCTCTTACTCTGTGTTGAAACTAATTCAGTAGGACTTTTAATTGACAGTATTGTTAATGAAATGTTGAGTTACTAACTATACTTGAAGGTAAATCCAACAGTATGTAAAGTGTGAATGCATTGGACTTGCCACGAATAATGTCCATGTAAGAATAAATACAAATAACTCAAAACTCTGTTTAAAGTGATTTAGAGTTCCATTCTGGGATGACTTTTAGCCACAGAGAAAGCAAGCCACCCTTTTTTGTGTCTGAATTTAACTGGCTAAGGGCTATGATCTGATCAGAGGGACTAAGTTGTACTGTATGTCACCAACAGCGAGAGGACAAGCAGCTGCATTGATCCATAAAGCAGTTCTGTGCAGACTCAGCCCTTGGTGTAGTGAGTCACACTGGTTTTCAGTCTCTGTGGCTTAACATAAGCCCGTGCCTGCCCTGCGAAGTGTTTCTCCTTACTGATGAAACCATGAAACAACCTCCTCTCCTCCCTTCTCTCCCTCTTCTCCCTCTCACTGGATACTGGCTCTCCTGGATCAGTGGGTCCCTTTAGTTAATAATTAGTGGAGAAGGCAGGGCTCAGAGAAACTGGGCCTTCTCCATCAGCCATGGTTCTGAAATTCGGAAGTGCGGAGAGAAATGGGGCAAGGCATGCTGAGAGCCACAGAGCAGAGAAAGAAGACACCAGGTCCCCCCTTCCTCTGCACTATCAGCTTCAGCAGTGCCACTGGTTGGGAAAGCTACGTGTGTCCCAAAGTCTGAGCCCAGAGTCTTAGTCTGTAAGTATTTGGTTCAGTCTCTTCAAGGCCAGTTCTGGGACTGGATTCCTATTCAGTGAAAGGGAGGAGTCAGGAAGGGAGTCCATGCGTATGAGGGGTCCATTCCATATACATGTGCCTTTACAACCCCCCTCTCCCTCCCTCGACCTCTCCCCCTCTCCTGCTCTTCTCTCTTTATTTTTTTGAGACAGGGTTTCTCTGTGTAACCCTGGCTGTCCTGGAACTCACTCTGTAGACCAGGCTGCTGGCCTTGAATTCAGAGATCCACCTGCCTCTGTTTCCTGAGTGCTGGAATTAAAGTTGTGCACCACCACAGTTTCTTATTAAATGTTACAAACTAGACTGTTATCCCTAGCTTACATATGGGGAGACAGAGGCTCAGAGTGGACACTTAGCCTGGCCAAAGTCATATAGCTAGTGGTGATAGTGATGATGGTGAATCAGTATATTTGGGTTTTAACTTAGATGCCCTGTTAACTATCCCTGATCCATGGGCAAGCCAAAAAAAACTCTGCAAACTGTTTATTAGTTAAATACCTGGATGATAGGCCGTGTGACGGATACAGTTAACATCGAGGAAGAGAACTCTGTGTGAGAACCACAAATCATGTTGGTCTTGAAGGCCTTCAGTCACTGTGAATGGGATGAGACAGCACAGGTGTCAGCAGACGCTGCTAAACCAGGCAGTAAAACCTTGTGCTCTGCAAGCTATTCCATACCTCTCGTTCACAGCTCGATGCCATCTCTGTAGCCTTTGAGAGTGCTCTTCCTTCTTGCAGGAATGCTTGCCCAGTTCTATTCTGAAGCCTACTCTTTAGCTTCCCCTGTTTCCCCTCAGGGAGGGTCCCCACTACCCTGCCCCCGTGCGTTTCCTTCACAGTAACTCCTCGCGCTCCGTACCACTCTCATTTCTATGCCCCCCCACTAAGCAGTTGCTTGTTGGGTTTATTTTCTAATTAGTTCAGGTGCCATTAGTGGTCAAGGCAAGGAGACTGGCACAGGGCATCACGGGGAGGATAGGGCACCTGGGAATTCGATACTGTTTGGGTTTCATTTGAGACACAGGAAGAGATGATCAGAGTCCTACTTCAGAGGTCATCCCAAAACTGCTGTGTAGAGAATGAATTATAGGTGTACAGTAATGGAAGGAGGAGGAGTAGCAAGTCTGATTAGGAGCTGTGTGGAGCACCCGGCTATCCAGCTGTGTATGTGTGTTTGCACATGTATGCATGTACATGCACACAGTGGTCTCATCTTATCCACAAGGGATGCATGTCATGACCCCTACTGGACAGATCTAAAATTTATAACCTTTACTTTATAGATCTTTTCTTTGGCATAGCTAAAATTTAAGTATCATTATGTTTGTACTTTCAAGCCTTTATTAAATAAGATAAGGGTTATTTGAGTACAAACTGCAAAATGAGGATGGTCTGATAACTAAGATAACTACTAAGTGACTGGTGGGTGGGTAGCAAATATACCGTGGACACACTGAACACAGGCGGTTCACGTCCCAGGCAGGATGGGTGGGGACAGCCTGAGAGTGCAATCAAGTTACTCAGAACACCATACAATTTAGAAGCTGCAATTCGTTTATTTCTGGAACTTTCCATCAACTAGGTCTGGACCCCAGTTGAATGCAGGATACTGAAACCAAGGCAAGTGAACCTAGATCACACGTGCACACAGGTACACACAGGCATGCACACGGCTGTCCGTGGAGATGCACAGGCATGCACACGGCTGTCCGTGGAGATGTTCTGAACTTGGCAATGAGTGGGGGGAGGGGGGGAGAGAAGTCAAGGATGAAGAGAAGTCAAGGATGGTGCTGAGCTTTTTTGGAATGAGCAGAGAGTGATCCAGCCACAAAGAAAGAGAAGCCCAGAGGGAAAATGAAAATCGGTTCAGGAAACTCGGGAACTGTGCTCAGGAGTGGTGAGTCTGGGCTCTTCAATGGCTGCCCAGGAAGTGGTTGCACACAGGAGCCTGAAGATGGGGCACCAGGTCTGGGTGTGAGGTATGAATTTGTGGGTCGATAATAAATGTCATAGTCAAGGGAGGACCAAAGCTCTGAGATGAGAGAGAAAGAGTAGGCCACAAAGGACCCTGTCTTACACTCTCGGCCGTCAGGTCTGTGATGCGGTGACAAATGAAACACACGTCCAGATCTCCTGGAGCTCAGCTTAATGGAGAAATTGGAGTTAGTCCAGCCTTTGTGGTACCTGATCCTTATTAAGAAGGAGAATATAAAACCACTTCTACAAAATTTGGCATGTAAGGGGAGAGAGGTCCTGTAATCTAAGCCTCATCAGCTACACAGAAAGTTGTCTGTAGGGAAGATGGAGAGGTCAAAGCAGATAGTTACAGCACCGTGTGGAAGTGTGTAGGCAAGTGTTGAGGGGCTTTGTACTGGGGACAGTCAGTCCAACTTCTTTATGACAACTGCATGGCAGGGGCACACCTAGAGGACTCCTGAGATGCTCAGTGGTACATCGCTCGTCTGTTACGTTTGATCTATGAGCTTGATCTCTGGCACAGTAACAACAACAAAGTTTGGATGTGGGGAGGCACTGGGTTTACGTATGTTATTTAGCTGGGTGGTGGCAGTGGCACACACTTTTAGTCCCAGCACTCAGGAGACAGGCAGATGGATCTCCATGAGTTCAAGGCCAAGCTGGTCTACAGAGTAAGTTTCAAGACAGCCAGGGCTGTCTCAAAATAAAAAGTGTGTTATTAAAATGAGTCACAGGCTGGGTGGGGCGGCACACGCCCTTTATCCCAGCATTTGGGAGGCAGAGGCAGGCGGATCTCTGTGTGTTCCAGGCCAGTCAGTGCTGCATAATGAAGCCTATCAAAATGCAAAACAAAACTAAGCCAAACAAAAGAGAAGCCAGTTGTTGGCAGTGCTGCACTGTGGGGGAGCAGGAGGCTCTTTCTCTTTAGGGGACAGTGGGGTTCTTGAACTTAGAAGAGGGCACAGTGTGATTGATGCTCTTAAAAGTCACTGTGGCTGAGGGATGGAGAATAAACCTGAAGAGGAGCAGAGCCAAAGTCTAGGGGCCTTGCCGGTCTGGAGGCAGGAGAGTGGAAGCCCAGCTGAGCAGCCTGAGCCCAGGCCTGCTGGCTCACTGGTATGGGCTGTATGGCCGACAGAAGAATATGCTCACAGCCACTTCTGATCCAGTTCCAGGGGTCCAACATCCCTCTCTGACTTTCTTGAGCACAAGGTGCCCACATGGTACAGATACACACATGAAGGCAAAAACACTCATTCATATTAAACAAACCTTTTTTAAAAAAAGGTTGACACAAAAGTCTGTTGATCTGAGTTTGATTCCTGGTACTCATAAAAGGTGGAAAGAGAATCAACTCTGCAAAGTTGTCTTCGGACTTCACACACACACACACACACACACACACACACACACACACACACACACACCACCACCACCACCAACAACAACAACAATAAACAAAATATAGTAATTAAAAAAGGAAATGGCCGAGAGTTGCATAAGCTTATAACTCAGTATTCAAGGCGAGGTGGAGCTAAACAGCAAGATCATGCACTGCACCCCCACCCCGCAAAGGGCTTCAAAGCTAGACGTGCACACTAAGACTGCCCATGGGCACACAGAGAGTTATTTTAGCTGGAATAAATCTGAGCAGCAGAAAAGCATTAGGGATGTGCTCTGTGGAGCGAAAATCAGTCTCTTGGCTCTCTGTGGACAGAGCAAACCATTCTGAAATGTAGCCTTCCCCCACTTCTCTGCCTCCAGCGGACTCGATGGGAGAACGCTGGACACGAGGAACAGTGAGGTGGGTGGACAGTCTGCACGAGCCTGCCTCGTTCTCGATAAACTCTCAGGTGTGTCATGAAAGCATTAGAGGAACTTACTGAAGCACACAGCTCTCCCTTCACACTCAGCTTGGTCATTTCAGCTCTGTGGCATTCATGTAGACAGCCATTCTTTAACAATGAGTACCAGCCACTCAAGCCTTCCCTACCCTTCAAAAGTTGTCACTCTGTCCACTGCAGGAAGCCTTCCTGACGCGCCTCACACAGCAGCACCATTTATGCCTCTGTTATTGTGACCTTGCCTGCTCTGCCTTGCATCTGTGTACTAGGTCTCAGTTCCTTTCTGAATGCAAACTCCATGTCCTCAAAATCTTTCCTTATCATAACCAGCAACACAGTCCTTATATAGCACAGTGCACACCCCCAATGGCACGTGCTCAGTATATGAGCAGAGTGACTGGACTGGATGGGAGGCTAGCCTGTGGTCAGGTGGTATTTTTCAGAGCTGAACAGAGAATGAAGCTGTTCTGCTGCTGGGTGGGCCTTGGTGGCCAATGAGGGAAGCAGAGTGAATGTAAAGATAGTCCCTAAGGCAACAGTGAGTGACCTTGGTGCCTAAAGATAGTGTCACAGGTCACCTGGGATTGTCTGTGAACCCTCCTTACCTTTGTTGAGAGCCACAGGTCAGGAGACAAAAGATGACTACATCAAAAGATCACTACATGGTAAAAACAGACAGACAGACAAACACACAGACAGACAAATGTAGGATCTAGGGGATGGTGATTTACTTCTACAAAGTACTCCATAAAAGTAGGAGGATCACCACCAAGGCCAGTTTGGGCTGTATAGTGAGTTCTAGACTAGCCTGGGCTACATAGTATACCCATCTCTAAAAACAAATAAAAGCTTGGATTCCAGTTAAGTAGACAAATCATATATCACTCAGATGGCATTTCAAGGCTACGAATGCAAAGAAAGTTAGTCTGGTGGGCTTCAAGTTTCTTCAAACTTGGTCTCACTCCTCAGCAGGCACTTATCTGACCCCAAAGCAAAATTTTAGAATCACAGGATGTGCTAATGCGGTTCAACTTTCAAGGGGAGAAAGGGATTAGGGATGGAGTACAGCTTAAAGGGTCACGGGGAAAGCTTTGTACAAGAGTCCACCCTGGTTTTTCTGAGTAGGAACAAATGATGGGATCCAGGTTAGCAGAGAGGGACAGAGAGGGAAAGGGCATGAACAGAGAAAAGGAGTAGATATTGATGAAGTGAATCTAGCATCTGCTTTATAAATATACCACATCTTTATCCTGTCTGTTCACAAGCAAAGAAATTGGGGGAAATACTAGGACAGAAAAGAATAGGCATCTATAAAAGGGGGCTGGAGAGATGGCTCAGACGTTAAGAGCACAGGCTGCTCTTCCAGAAGTCCTGAGTTCAATTCCCAGTAACCACATGGTGGCTCATAACCATTTATAGTGAGATCTAGCGCCCCTTTCTGGTGTGTAGGCATATACGCAGGCAGAGCACTATACATAATAAATAAATTTAAAAAGAGAGAGATGAACAGAGGATGGTGACAATTAAATGGAGACCTGAAACATGAGGAGGGAGGAGCCAAAGCAGGGCAAACAGGAGGAGGAAGAGGAGGAAGAAGAGGAAGAGGAGCTTGGGATGTGTTTTCCAGGCAGGTGACACATTAGAGACAAAAGGTGGTAGGCATGTTGAGACATTTTCTGAGGACAGATTAGCTCCTGGGGTGTTTCTGGGTTGCAGAAGCAGCTTTCCTAGAGAGAAGGACAGGTAGAGAGGAAAAGGCAGAGTTTCTCCATCACATCTTGTGACTCATTTCTTGACCTCTGTTCCCCTCTGCAGCCCAATGATGGTGCCATTGAGGAAGACGAGCAACAGGACAACAAGAAGCTGAAGGTGAGTGATGTGTGAAACTCACCCAGCGGGCGCAGCATCCTGGTTTGAGCAGGGATATTGCAGAGTCTCAGCATATGCCTGAACACCACCAGGTTGCTGTGGTCCTGATGCTGTGCAATCTGGTCACCTGGTCAACTCAGGGAGGCCTGGGAGGCTCCTGGGAGCTGTGTGGTGAGGGCCTCTCAGCTCCACATGATGCTAGTTTGGGAACTAAATTCTTAACGTATATTTATAAGATGCAATTTGGACTAGAGAAACTCAAATCCTAATCTCTAATCCCAATGTTGATTGATAGAAGTTCTATTACTGATGGCTTCAGCATATCCAGAGATAAGGAACTAGGGGGCAGGGCCGAAGGTTTCTGAAAGACTGGCTTCAGGCACCGTGTAGAAGGGGTTATGGGAACTTTGAAAGGAGGCAGGGGTGGGAGTGGGGGTAAAGGGGCGGTGGGGCTGAAACCTCCTATATCCACTGTAATAGTCACAGCCACTAGGTGGCAGAAGAGTTCAACTGGATCGAGATAGGGAAGGAGACAAGGGTACTCTTACAGTAGTATTTCAGTGTGTTGCTATGAGTAGGTGTGTGTCACACCTGTGTGCAGTACAGGGGTGTCTACTCAGATGCCTTTGAAGGTCTCTGAGAGTATAAAGTCAAAGCGGGCTCCCAATCAGTAGGCCTGGGTTGCTAGTTTGACTCTCTCCCTGTTTGATCTTGGCTATACCACCTCCCTTTGACCGTCCTTCCTTTCTGTAGATGGGGATCCTAGTGTTGCTTCTCTCTGAGCGTGGACTAACAACCAAACACAGTCAGGCTCACTGTGCGGACCGTAAAGAGCTGTGCATGGCCCGGCAGCCTGCCTGTGTGGATGTGGATGAGGGTGTGTTTTGTTTAGAAAGGTTGCTCGCTGGGAGGTGCAAACCTTTCCATCACATGGTACCCCGATCCTGGTGGCCTGCTCCCTGTGGAGGTTGTGGGACTCATGTAAGGTGCAGAAGGAGCTTGTCCCTGAGGAGCTGAAGGGAGGAGGACGAGAGAGCTGGAGGCGAAGGAGGCAGAGGCACAGGGCTAAAGATGCCCTCTCTCTGGTCTCCGTGGGAAGGAGGCAGGTTGGGGGGAGGCTTTCCTGCAGCCCCTCCCCTGACCCGGGCAGGGACCCACTGTGGCCTGTCCGGCTCTCCCTTTGCTCAGCTCCCGTCTGTGCTGACCCGAGGGAGCAGCTCGGCCTCTCTGCACAACAGCATCATCCGCAGCACCATCTACCACCTCATGCTCCACAGCCTGGACCCCCTGGGGGAAGGTAAGCAAGGCCTCGCACACCTGCCTGTCTCCCCTCCTGCTACCGGAGAGAATTTGGGACTTGCAATTGCTAGTGACCGTGGGCTGGGATGAGAGGACAGAGTTATCAGAGGAGAGAGTGGGTAGTGAAAGCTAGACAGCGTGGAAGACAGGGACGATGTAAGGCCGGGGCTCACCAACAGAGAGCTGTGTGGAACATGGTGGCTGGGGTCCTTCTGTAATACTCTACTGTTTCTCTGCCTCAATGTCCCTGTCTGTAAAATGAAGGGCTTTATCTACAGCCAGGACACAAATACCATGGTCTATTTGGATCTGTGATGGGACAGACTGCGAGTCCCACAGGGATGCTTCAGGAGACACCTCCACAGCCCTCTGGCATCTCTCTTTGCTTTGTATTCAGCTTTGGAGTCCTAGGAAGCTGGCTGTCCTCCCACCTCCGCTTCAGCCAGGAGTCCTAAAGAACACCTCAGGATATGTCACAGCCACTTCTGGGGGGCGGTGTACAGGGTAAATGCAGTGTCTAAGGTGCTGATGTTGAATTGGACATAATAGCAGCAGTGGAGAGTCCCATACCTCACAAGTCTTCCCGCTCGCTTCCCCAGAGAGCTGTCCCAGATGTCTCTCACCCCCTACTGCCTGCCTCTCAGGAACTCTCCTGCTCCCTTGGGCCCAGCCTTTCTGGGTCTCTGGTGTAGAATTGAGCCCAAGTAGGAGGCCCACTAGGAAAAAGCTAGTGTTGGGCAAAGCCAGGGCATGCAGTTAGGCAGGAGAGCCTCAACATGGCATGAAAGAATGAACCCCAGGAGGACCCCTGGCTGGCCTCTCTGGTTAAGGGGCACATTCCAGGATCTCAGGATTTCATAGGGCCCTGACCTCCCCTTTAGACACATTATGGGGCATTATGTGTCTAAAAGTATATTGTACCAGAAAAAGCAGTGTCAAAGATAAGGCAGTGAGACCTCCCTTAGAAATTCTTCAAGGTGAGTCTGGGTAACATGGCATCCAGCCCAAATGATCGGTACCTCTGAGGAATAAGCAGATGGGGGCAGCCTCAGGCGCTGAAGGCTGGGGCGGACCTGGCCTGGCTCTCTAGGTCATGCCTAGCCATTCCCAGCAGAACCACTGACTCCAGCCAATCCCTGAAAACAAAGAACTTCTCCTGCATGGACTGTGGGGCTCCCAGACCCGGCCACTTCTGTGAGCATCAGCTGCCAGCTGACCTGCTTGTCCTAACAGGATTATGTGATGCTTGGGCCAGGCCGAGGTCAGAGGAGATTGGCACTAAGGAGATGATCCAGCACTGCTGGGTGGGGACAGGGCACTTGAGGGAACAGTGCCAGGGAAGCTGGTGACCGTTGTCCCAGCCAAGACCTGTTATATGGACTGTGGGTGCAGTAAGCCATGGGTCAGTGAGTAACTGCAGGTGTGTCCTGGGATGCAGCTGGAGTCTGAGCATTTGCCAGTGCCTCTGCCCAGGAGGCTAGGCCCCCCCAGGCCTTTGTTCCCAAGTCACCCCAGCTGTCTGTTTCCCAGGCAGATTCCAAATGGCCATCCAGGTGTTTCCACCCTTCCCCGGTGGAACTTCCCAGCTCCAGCTCTCTCCACAAGAGATGATCTCTGACCTCTGAACTCTCACCTCCCCAGCCAGGGTGGTGTTCTCCTCCCTCGGCTCCCTCCCATGTTCCTCTTGTGTTCTCAGTCGGATGTGTGGGAGAGAGCAGCAGTGGAGGAGACATCTGGCAGTGACCTGGGAAACGAGAGGCCAGGGCAAGGGATGTGAGTCCCTCCAGCCAGCAGTCAACTAATGTGCCAGGGCCAGGTGGGGAGCCCAGCTTGCCTTTCTTTGATTACGGCGGTCCTCTGTTAAGCAGGATGCTACAGCTATTGATTAGTGCCTAGTGGGCTCTGGGCATTCTGGATCTAGGTGGCAGAGTTGTTCAGAAGTCCTGAATACTCTGGGAAGACCAGCTGGATGCCAGGACACTTTGAGGGACCAGAGGAGCCATAGCAGTGACTCTGCCAATGAACTTACTGCCAAGACTGCAGCAGCAGCTGAGCAGCTCTGAGGGTTTAGGGCACAGGTAGCAAGGAGGAAATGCCAGGGCTGTTCTTTTTCCTGCCCATCCTGGAGCCAGGCAGAGGCCTCATTCCACCCAGCTTCCCAGACTGTGTCTTCTTAGTCTGCCTGTACTCCCTCCCCCATTAGATGATCTTCAGGGTCTCTTCCAACTCAAACCTTCTAGAACGCTGGGCATTTTCACCATAGAACTGTTCCATCAGTGGATAGCTGCTGGCCTCTACTGCTATCAGTCCACCACCATCACTGTTACAGCCAAAAAAGTAACACAGTGACATCTAGGGGCTGTTTTAAATATAGTCCTGCATAAATCCACCCACCTTCTACAGCTAAACCTTGGGAAAGCTTTTACAGGTGAAGTGTCTGAGGGGTGGAGAGGCGGAGGAGCCGGCCAGCTGGGCCATCACTACAGTGTGCCTGCTCAGGCTGAGATTCACACCAGGTCCTCAGGCTCCAGCACGTGTGTGTGTGAGGGTCATGCTGCCAGGGTCAAGTGTCCCGGCCTCGTGCATCCTCAAGGCAGGGCTCTGGGTGCAGCATGCTGTTGCCATTTGCAGGGGACACACAGGTTTCCCAAGTAACCCAGTGTCCGTGAGAGAGCTAGCCTGCATTTAGAAGAGGAACCATGTGGCCATTACTTCGTGTGCCCATTTTATCGTTGCCCTGCCTTCCCTTCCCCACCAGTGCCATACAGCTGACAAGGGGACCACCTAAACCCCGCTTCTCAGTCCAGCTCTCTTCCTTCTCTACCTCAGTGTTACTCAGGGGAAGTCTTCTGCACATTGCCTGGCACATAGTCGTGGAGGGAGAGAGAGACCTTCTCTATCTATTATTTTTCTTGCCTGAAAATCAGGGCAGCTATTCTGCACTTGTCACTCTAGAGGTCTCCAGTAAAATCTGTCCCAATAAAATGTGACCCCATTTGGAATCTGTGTGTCTGGGATCCAGAGAGTATGGCCAAAGCTTGATCCGTCCCTGCTTTCTGCAGGAAAGGGAAGGCTCAGGGGCAGCAGACCCTGGAGCAGCCTGCACAGAAGATGTGTCCTGACTTCTAGTAGTTTGTGAAGAGTAAGCTAAAAGGGACCTTACTGCTCATCTAGTCCAAGATGGTAAAACCAGTCCTCTGCCATCAGATCTCTTCCTGGCCATCATGGACATCACTGATTGATCCTGGCAGGGACCCTCTACCGAATTTGGGTCAGAGGTCTCAAATGAGCCATTGCTTGAAGTCATAAAGGAAATGTATCCTGCAGGTTGGTCCCAAATCAGCCATATGTTTATCAGAGAGGAAATAGGGGGAGCAACTTGCCCACGGTCATAGCCAGTTAGTGATGGCACAGGGACTCAGCCAAGTTTACAGATGGGGCATCAGGAATAGGCCTCCTGAGATCAGACCCAGACACCACAGGCCTAGGCTAGCCTTCTCAGCCTTTTCAGCATTGGGAAATGCAGGGTCCTGACTGAAAGGTATGTTGAATGGCCCCTGCGGCCCCAGATAAGATGTCTTCCTTTCTCCTTCGCAGCCCGCCCCTCCAAGGACAAGCAGGAGAGTTTGAATCAGGAAGCCAGAGTCCTCCCCCAGACCAAAGCAGAAAGCAGCTCAGACGGTGAGGATGGCCAGGATGGCCACTAGCCAGGTTTCTCCTGCTACTGCCCCTGCTCCTGTCATAGCCAGTGCAGAGCAGACACTGAGGCACATGTCAGTCAGTGTCCCTGAGTCTTTTCCTTCAGTGATTTTTCTGTGACAGGCTCCCAATAGCTTCCTCCTTGTTCTCCTCAGATGAGGCAGGCAAGGGAAGGCCAGGGGAGCACCCAGTTCCCACATCCTATTTCCTAAATCTCATCCCAAGTGAGACTCTATTTCTTCTACACAAGGACATTGTTGCTAGTGACTGGTTTGAAGTGAGCAGGCTGACTGAGGGAAGGTGACCTGGAGCCCAGTGACAGAAGCCTAGTGAGCAGGACAGCATTGACTCCTGGGCTCTGCACACCAAGTTTACCTGGCTCACTCAGGAACCCATTGAGAGTCATTCTTTCTATTTCATAGCCAAGGAAACCAAGGTTCAGAGAGATGAAATGAATTGCCCAAAGCCACACAGACATGAAGTTGTTACCCCATAGCTAACCTGAGCATTTCACCAAGACCCTGTTCTCCACAGTTCTGATCCAGGGCATCGGAGCAGTTGGCCTTTGAACTCATGGGATCCTTTTCAAAGGACCAGCCCTCCCTGCTCCATTTACCCAAGTAGTTCCAGCATCCCTGGCTACAATCCCAGGAAATGCCTGTGAATACAGAGCAATGCTTCCCAGATGTCCTCTCATCCCTAACGTATTCAGGGGACAGGGCAAGCGCAGTTCCCTGTTCCCGAAAGCCTCCTGAGCCCTCACACCAAATGCTCTGTAGTCTCTTCTGCCTTTCTCTGCAGCTGTTCCCAGAACCTGCTCAGCTCCTACCTAGCTCTCACCTAACCCTTGTTTGTCCTTTAAGAGGAGGAGCCAGCCGAGCTCCCTGCGGTCACGGTCACTCCAGCCCCTGCTCCAGAAGACAAGGGAGATCAGGAGGAGGATCCAGGCTGCCAGGTAGGCTCTCAGCCTCTGCACAGCTGGAGGGATTTCAGAGGCCAAGGAAGGGCTTTCTGGCCAAATAATTCCTTCTTGAAGGCCCGAAATCCTGTTTATCCCTGTGGGGTGAACCATGCCCCTTCTCTGAAGTCATTTGAAAAAAATGAACACACTTTCCAGACCCAGAAAGCTCATGGCAACACCCCAGCGTGAGATAACACATATCTCAGAGTGTATGCACAGCCACATGCTATAAGAACATAAGGAATTGTTAGTGTGTCAGCCAAGCAATGAGAGACTGAGTCCAGACTGTCCCAGACCGCCAGTGGCTTGAAGTGCAGGAAGAGTGCTGCTGGGTTCGAGGCCCTTCATGGTGCTGTACACTCCTCATCTGGAGCTTCCTAAGACTTAGCACTGCTTTGCATCTTCTTCCAGCACTCTCTGGCCAGGTTTATTTTGTATCCATGTTTTCCTATTATGGGTCTGTGAGAGGCACATGGTTCCCTCTCCCTAGAGTCCCTGTCTCTCCATCCCTAGGTAGTCTTAGGTGGCCTGGCATGTGTAGAAAGCTTCCTTGTCTATGAGGCTTCCCCGATGCACCAGACTCCAAATGCTCATGGGACTTTGCACCAGACATGTGGCTTGCACCAGACATGGGGCTTCCACGGCTGCTTCCTGTTTTCTGAGCCTCACCTAGTTCCCCTACCAGATGGTGAGGTTCCTGAAGGCAGCATCCAAGTCTGAGCCATGTGAGTCTCCACCTCAGAGGGAAACATCCTGCCTGGTACATGATGCATTCAAAACAGGTTGAGTGACTAGCAATAAACAGACTTTAAGTTAGCAGGTTCTAGCCTTGCTTTTCCTACTCAGCACCCAGAGGCACACTTTTCTCTCATCCACAGCCTGGCAATTTTGGGGCTCTGTCTCTTGGGTGTCTTTTGGTATGTGAGTACCATGCAGGCCGATTATGGCCAACTCATGGGAAAAGGAACGAGAGGATGCAGAAGCATCTGGAGCCTCAGCCCAAGAAATAAAGCTGAGCCTCAGAAGGAGCCAGGTAGAGGTCCAAGAAGGCTCCTGTGACTCTGTTTGCTGCCCTTCCCCCCTGCTCTCCCTGTGTGCAGATGCTATGACTGGCTTCAACCCTAAACTACCAGTCTAGCCCTCCAGTCCATAGGGATCAACCAGTGACCAGTTCCCAGTCTTAGAATCTGCTCAGCCTAAGTCACAGGTCAGCGATCTGGTGCCTAACCAGGCAGCTGTGGTACTGGGAAGGCTGGGAAACCTTCACTGCAACACAGAAGGGTGCTGTGGCTCACCTGGGCTGTTAGGCATGCGTTCCTAATAGGATCCCAAGATAACTATTTAGGGAGCCAGGGAAGGTGGTACAGATGGGTGGTCTCATACCTAATGACTTATATGAGCCTCCATCTCAGGAAGCCTGCTCCTGTGGTAGGGCCAGAGAAGGGAGGCAGGAGTGATCGCAGACAAGTCTTTTCACTCCTCATCGTTGGTTCAAAGCTCAGGCATCTCCAGAGAATAACACTTGGCTTCTTCATCTGATCCTCAACCCTGGTTGCATATTAGGAGAATATTTAAAAAGTTGTTCCCTGCCTACCCACTGCGTCAGCATCCCCAGGGTAGCCTCCAGCATCCTGGCTTAAGAAATTTCCAGGAAGGCCGGGCATGATGGAACGTGCATTTAATCCCAGCACCCAGGAGGCAAACACAGGCATACCTCTGTGAGTTCGAGGCCACCCTGGTCTTCATACCGAGTTTCACATCTGCCAGGGCTGCACAGAGAGACCCTACCCCCCCCCCCAAAAAAAAAAAAAAAAAAAAACCTAAAGAGAAACTTGCTCCAGGGAATAGACTAGCAGGTCATTTCAGGTCTGGGACCATCAGAATTAGTGGCTTTTAGTGTGTAGGACAACAAGCATGTGAGCTACAGATGCTCAATTCCATCTCAGAGGTGCTAAGTCAGCTGATATGGGTAAATCCGGAAATCTGCATTTCTAAAAAGATCCCCAAGATAACAAGTTTGAAAGCCAGAGGCTTCTTCAGATTCAGGATGTTAGTTTGGTGGTCAAGAGGTCGAGAACTGAACTACAGATGTTCCAATCCCAATGCCATCACATACAAACTGTGGACCATGGGCAGTTTTCTCTACCCTAGTTTCTCCACTAGTAAGATGGGTACAATTCTATGTATTGATGGGTCCATGAAATACAGCAAATGCTATTATTATTATGAAGTCATTTACAATTGTGTCTAACTCGTAAGAATGTTTGACAAATAGGTATATGTGTCATCATCTTATACATACAGTATAAGAGTTTGGGAGTTCAGTAGACTTAGCAAGGTGTTGTGTCTAACAAAGCATCAGGCCATATTAGACAATGTGGAAGCCTGGTGCCTAGGACAAGGGAGGAGATAGTCTTGTTCCAGTGTGTGTAGGTTCTGTGTTCAGTTCTGGATGCTCCACCCATGGTCTGGCTAATGAGAACATGTTCATCTAGCTGTGGCAGCCTCTATGCCATAGCATGCAGGAAGCAGGAGGACCCAGAAGTCTTCCGCTCACAGAGGAGCTGTCCTATGGATGAGAACTTAGGCATGTTGCATTTGTCTCCAAAGAGTAAAGCATGCCATGGTGGTGCTTTGATACAGATGTTGACTTCAAACTTGTCAATGCTGTTAAAGGTAGAGCTGTTGCAGTAGATGGTGAGTTTTCCAGCCTTGGAAGCAACCAGATAAAAGCTGGATGACTAGTGGGCAGGCATGGCATGATGGGAAGTTTGCTGGGCCAGTTTTTCTCCTCTGGAGATTTAACTGTTCAGATGCTGTCTGACAGCAACAAAATAAAAACAGGGAGCAAGTAGGATGAAAATCAGGCAGAGCTGCTTCTGGCCATTAATCTGATGTCTTTGGATTGCAGGAAGATGTGGACGAGGCTGAACACAGAGAAGAAATGACAGGTGGAGAGAGTGAAAGAGAATCTGAGGTAGAAGGAAAAAAAGATGAAGAAGGGGAAACTGAGGCAAAAGGTAAAGAAGATGAGCAAGAAGAAGAAACTGAGGCAGAAGGAAAAGAGGAACAAGAAGGGGAAACTGAGGCAGAAGGGAAAGAAGTTGAACATGAAGGGGAAACTGAGACAGAAAGAAAAGAAGATGAAGAAGGGGAAACTGAGGCAGAAAGAAAACAAGATGAAGAAGGGGAAACTGAGGCAGAAAGAAAAGAAGATGAAGGGGAAACTGAGGCAGAAAGAAAAGAAGTTGAACATGAAGGGGAAACTGAGGCAGAAGGAAAAGAAGTTGAACAAGAAAGGGAAACTGAGGCAGAAGAAAATGTTGAACATGAAGGGGAAACTGAGGCAGAAAGAAAAGAAGATGAACATGAAGGGGAAACTGAGGCAGAAAGAAAAGAAGTTGAACATGAAGGGGAAACTGAGGCAGAAGGAAAAGAAGTTGAACAAGAAAGGGAAACTGAGGCAGAAGAAAAAGTTGAACATGAAGGGGAAACTGAGACAGAAAGAAAAGATGATGAACATGAAGGGGAAACTGAAGCAGAAGGAAAAGATGAACAAGAAAGGGAAACTGAGGCAGAAGGAAAAGAAGATGAGCAAGAAAGGGAAACTGAGGCAGAAGGAAAAGTTGACCATGAAGGGGAAACTGAGGCAGAAGAAAATGAACATGAAGGGGAAACTGAGGCAGAAGGAGAAGATGGGCATGAAGGGCAAGGTGAAACCCAAGCAGATGACACTGAGGTGAAAGATGGTGAGGGTGTAACAGAAGCCAATGCTGACGATCAATGTGAGGTCACCCAAGGTGAGAAAGGTGCAGACGGCGGAGGGGGAAGTGATGGAGGGGACAGTGAAGAAGAGGAGGATGAGGAGGAAGAAGAGGAGGAAGAGGAAGAAGAAGAGGAGGAGGAGGAGGAGGAGGAGGAGCCTCTGTCCCTGGAATGGCCTGAGAGCAGGCAGAAGCAGGCCATCTACCTCTTTCTCCTGCCCATAGTATTCCCACTGTGGCTGACAATACCTGATGTACGGAGGCAGGTGAGAGCACCTAGCTGTGCCTCAGGCTGCCCATCCTGAGAGAGGCTAAGAGGCCTTTACATAGAAGGCTGGGAACCTCATTATGAGGATGTGGGGTGGGACTGTGGCTCTGCAGGGGACAATGCACCATACCTGAGTCAGGTGCTGGAGACCTCAGGTGTGCCCTACACCTGCCACCATAAGCGGTGTGGACCAGTCCCTCTTGGATTCCAATCTCAGAATTCTGATCTTAGTTTGGGAATGATGGCCTTGTACCCCATCCAGAGTTCACAGAGGTACTCTGAAAACCTGCACTGATAACTGATATTTCTCCACAATCATTCTCTCTGTAGGGTAATAATACAATCCACATAAAGTCCAGAGAGGAATGTGGCAGGAGGAGGTACAAACGCCAAATTCAAGTACTTAGCTGGGTGTGATTCTAGAGCAAGTCCATGGCTCTCTCCAGGCTGGTCCTGCCAAATGCTTGTCTGACAAGCCAGGCTCCTGCACATCTCTTCTCACCAATTGGCTCCAGGGGCCGCCTGGAGCCAGGGCCACATCCTAGTCCACACTGCCCCTCATCTTCCCCATGATTACTCATCCATTAGAACTTGTCACATTTTGGGGTTCCTTCAGAGAGGGGCCAAAGGCCAGTAGCCTCTGCAACTTATTTCTCTCCCCATTGTAACCCCTACAGGAGTCCAGGAAGTTTTTTGTCATCACCTTCCTGGGATCCATCATCTGGATAGCCATGTTCTCATACCTCATGGTATGGTGGGCTCACCAGGTGAGTGGACAGTGGCTCAGTCTTCCACCAGCTTCCTAGTGTTTGCAATCTAAGATGCGTCTCCAGGATCCAGGGCTATCAAGACCCAGGGCACCTGTGGTTCCCATGTTGTTTGTAAAAGCTTTTTAAAAGTAGACTTTCATTCCATCAAATGCTTTCAAAGCATGGCTTTCCTGTCCTAACTGGAATTCAACTACATCATGGCACAGGAGACTCTTCAGACACATCTGGATTCCAGTGGACCAGGCTGGCCTGACTCCCAGACTGGTGAAATCCCTGTCCTCACTGAGTCAGCTCGCTGGCATCATGCCAGTCTTCCTCTGCCTGAGGACCATGAGATTTTGTGTTCTACCCAGAACAGAACTTAGCACACAGCCATAACTTCTGGCTTTCCTCTAGACTAAGCATATATGGGCAGTACTGTCCGAACTTCTATCTGCAGCCTGACTTAGCTCCCAGTGCACAGCAGAGCTCCCATGTCCAGGAAAGAAATGTTGACAGAGCATACTACTGGAGAGGGAGTTCTTTGGGCATGTAGAATTGTTACAGTTGGCATGACAGTGAAGGACGCATCTGGGATCATTGGACTTTTAGTGCACGCAGTGAAGAGCTGTGTGGTTGTTCCCTGCAGCGTGGGGCAGGGGCCTGGTTCTTTATCACCGACCCCATACCCATTCCTCTCCTGCAGAGGGCATGTTCCGAGCCTTAGTGCTTTGATTATAAAGCAGTGTGTCACTGGTGGTGGGAACTCTGGTTTTCCACCTGGGGTTGCCATGGTTTCTCATCACCGTTGCTGTTTTACCAGGTTGGCGAAACCATTGGGATTTCTGAAGAGATTATGGGTTTGACAATCCTAGCAGCAGGCACTTCAATTCCTGACCTCATCACCAGTGTGATCGTTGCCCGGAAAGGCCTGGGAGACATGGCTGTGTCCAGCTCAGTGGGCAGTAACATATTTGATATCACAGTGGGGTGAGTGGTAATGTTACTTTCTAAGGCATATTCAGAATAACTAGACACTGCATTGGCTCAGTTGGCTGGTTTTCTTCTTCATTCATTATAGATGCAACAAAAGGGCATTTGTACGGTCAGTCCTTATGAGGCAATGAAGCATCCTCCTCCATTCAACACAGCCTTAAATTAGCTGACTGGGATGTGAAGTCCATTCATTCATTCTATTTCCCAATACAAGAGAATACTGCCCTTCAAGGAGGTAGAGAAGGGACTGGAGGGGCCATGTCACTCCTTTTCCTTTGTATGTGGGCTCCTGCTAGCTCAGAGGAACAAGAACTTTTGTAGAAATAAGAACTATCCCACCCCTGTTTAACCACTCCCTCCCTGACCCTAGTCTTGCAGAGCACTTTCATTTACCTGGTCTTGTCTTGTATTTGGTTATCTTGCTTGGAATGTGTGTGTGTGGATATTAGGGAGGGGCAGTGGGTGGTGTAGGTATCAGAAAGATCTGATCACTGAAGAAAATTTATCCTGGGGTAGACCTAAATCATAAAAACTGAGAAACTAGTCCCGCATTGACTAGGGTTAGTCCTATATATGTTGCTAAGCATTTGTGGGTGGAGTGGAGATGGAGGTGGGTGTAGGAGTGGGGATGGGGTGGGGATGAGGATGAAGGTGGGAGTTGGGGTGGGGACAGGAGTGGGGACGGGGATGGGAATGCTGGTATCAGACTCAGGGCACTTTTTTAAAAAAAGATTTTATTTTATATATATGACGAGTACACTGTAGCTGTCTTCAGCCACACCAGAAGAGGGCACTGGATCCCATTACAGATGGTTGTGAGCCACCATGTGGTTGCTGGGAATTGAACTCAGGACCTCTGGGTGAGCAGTGCTCTTAACCACTGAGCCATCTCTCCAGCCGTCAGGACACTTTTTTTTTCATTGCTTTTTTTTTTTTTGGGGGGGGGGGGGCTCAGTCTTACTGGCCCAGGCTAGACTCAAACTGCTGATCCTCTGCCTCAGTCAGTGCCTAGTGCTATGCTAACATGCTCAGCTCAGAGCACTTGTCTTAACCTAGGCTCCAGTTGACAAGCCTTGAGCCCTCTGCCAAGAACTTGTTTCTCTAACCTGCGTTTCCTCATCAGTGATTTAAGGTTAATGATTTCTGCTAGTGTAAAAATAAGAGCTCCGAAAACCTTAAGACACTAATCACCCTAATCAAGCACCCGGGGGTATTAACTAAGCGCCCTAATCAAGCACCCAGGGGCATTACAAACATGGCCACTGTTGATGCTACTTTTCTTTTGCAGCTTGCCTGTCCCTTGGCTCCTCTTCTCTCTCATCAACACGCTGCAGCCGGTGCCTGTCAGCAGCAATGGCCTGTTCTGTGCAATTGTCTTGCTGTTTCTCATGCTCCTGTTTGTAATCTTCTCAATCGCGTCATGTAAATGGAGAATGAACAAGATCCTGGGCTTCACGATGTTCCTTCTTTACTTTGTGTTCTTGGTAATCAGTGTGATGTTAGAAGATCGAATCCTATCCTGTCCTGTATCTGTCTGATTCAGCCACTGATGCTCAAGATGGACACAGAGCAGAAGACAATGCTGGAAGCTACCGTCCCTCTTACCGTACCAATCACATACCAAACATGAACAGGAACGTGAACTGGGCAGTGTAGGCCCGCAAGAGTGACTGTCATCATGACTGAGGCTTCTCTTTGCAAACACCTGCAGCCTCTGGTGGACTAAGAACATTACCTTGGAAGGGAAAGTTCCCTCCACTCAGACAAGCAGCTGTCATGCAGTCAGAGGGCTTCCCTATGAGACCTGGGGTTACAGTTGGGATGGTACCTTTGTTCACAATCCCCTGGTTACTCCCAAAGAGCTGTGGTGCAGCATGCAGGTGTCAAAGGCTTGTTCTCCTAAACACTGCCCTAAACACACACTGCCACGTGCTATTCCTCCTGGTGCAACCGTGAAGCCACATCAGGTTTGCTGTCATTGTGAGTTCAGTTAATGAGTTTAAGAAATGAAGGCTTGGGGGTGGGGCAGGAATAAATTTATCATTCTACCCCACAGTCCTGTAAAAATGCATGCCAATGTTTTCTGTATTAAAAGGAAGATAACAGCCTTTATTGTTGCATTTCTGAAAAATGAAATTACAACAGAAAGCAGCCTAGGGAATGAAACTCTGTAATTTGGCTTGAATTGGAGGCAGAAATCTGAGAAAGAAAACTACTCAGGGCTATTTAAACATATGCACGAACTGGAAAATCCACATTCATTTTGTCTCCATCAGTGCTCACTTCAAAGGATTATTCTGACACAGCTGCCCTGCTGCCCTTGGGCATTTTCTTGCCCAGGAGTGACAACTGTCACTAAAAGGAAAGGAAAGAGTACTGCTTCCTATGCAGACCGGGCTGGCCTTGGATTCACAGACCTACCTGCCCCTGCCTCTTGAGTGCTGGGATTAAAAAGATGGCCACTATATTTGGCTGAGTATCTATTTTTAAGGACATAAATATTTTTATGAAGTTCCATACGCTTGCATATTAAATACCGTTGGCCGCTGCTTTTACTAGAATCAAGCTCAGGAGAATGTTAGAAATACAATTTTCATGTCTTTGGTTTCAGAGCACAAGGAACGTAAGTGTCTACAGATTACGCTGCAAATGATGTCATAGACACCAGGAGTGATGTGGTAGCCTGCGAGAAAATAGCAGGATGGGAAAGAAAAGCAATAGGTCATTCTGGTGTTGGAGGGTGGAGGTATTCAAGTATTCATCTTTTAAGATGGGCTGTACTTCTTCAAAATTCCTTTTTGGAAGTAACTTTTATTAAATTTCAATGAAAACTGTGGATTCATTGGTATTTTATTTTACAAACATGGATGTAGTGACCCCATCTTTAGGTCATCTGGTCAGAAAGCTCAAGAGAAGACTGATAAAGAATATATTACGTTCAAATTCCATAGTGTGTGCGGTGTGGTGGGGTGCGTGTGGTGCATGCATTGTGTGTGTGCGTGTGTGTTTGCAAATGTGGAGGTAGGCACTGGGTGCCTTTCTCACTCACTTTCTACTTTCCGAGATGGGCTCTCTCATTGAGCCTGAAACACGGCGACTAAGCTGGACAGGCTTAGCCATGCCCAGAGCTCACTTCTCTGCCTCCCCGCACTGGGGTCACAGGCACTGCCTTTTATGAGCTTGGTGTGGTGGGGATCAAACCCGGTCCTCATGCTCGCTGTACGAAGACTTCCATAGTCTTAATTCCTTCTTCCTGGTGCTGCTTTTCTGTGGGGCCTCCACAGGCCATAGCTGAACAGGAAAGGACAATCCTGTGGAAAGGAGAGGCCAACACCAAAATGCTGGACAGCAACCTGTTGTCAGCAGCCAGCTCCACTTGCCTCAAGGATGCCACCTTGCCAGCAGCCAAAGGTCTAGTGCTTATGAGACCGGGTGGTGGAGAGTGAGATATTCAACAATTACAAAACCATTTAATGATTGAAACTAACAGGAATTATCTTACATCCTTTCCCCAAGTAGCAGAATTTCTGCATTTTCCTTTGCCTATAAAATAGTTCCAATCACTTCATGCTATGACAGGAAAAGACAAATAAAAAGGCTGGGGTTGGTGAGATGGCTCAGCAGTTAAGAGTACTGACTGCTCTTCCAGAGGTCCTGAGTTCAGTTCCCAGCAACTACATGGTGGCTCACAATCATCTATAAAGGGATCTGATGCCCTCTTCTGGCATGCTGGTGTATATGCAGACAGAGCACTCCTACATTTAAAATAAGTAAATAAATAAATTTTAAAGAAGAAAAGGTGCACCTGTAAAAGTCAGAAGATGGTGTTGGATCTCCTGGAGCTGGAAAGGGTGCCACCTGATGTGGACATAGGATCTGAACTCAGGTCCTCCAGAAGAACAGTAGTGCTCTTAAGTGAGGACCCACTTCTCAAGCCTCAATTTATGTAACTTCTAAAAGAACCAATTAAATTTGTGATAGATATTGATAAAAGCACGCCCTTTAAAAATAAGCTGTGTGCTAATGTGCCAAGACAATGCTGAGACGGCCTTTCCTTTGATAGCGAATGATATGGGATTACACGAAGCAGATCCCATCTCATCCTCGGAGCCTGGAAGTCTGAGCTGTCACAGATAGGATCGTGAGCTGGTCACTGCAGGGTGTCCTCTCCCTCCCCCTGCAGTCACAGTTCCTTGATGTCTGAGCAATAGACATTTCTAACACTATGAAGGACTTCCTGGTTAAATGGGTTAAAACTTTATATAATAAACTAAAATGGACTTATTTGAAAATTGGTATGTTTAAAAATAGCTACTGTATTTGTTTTGATCATTATATTGTATTGTCACCAACAGATCTGAAAAGTTGGGGGATGTTTTCGTTTTGTTTTTTTTTAAAACAACACTGTCTATAGCAGAATTCTTGTTTATTTAAGGCAGGAAATGGAATTTATATTGAAAATACAGGTTGGTAGATAAAGTGAAACAACTGGTTGCCCTTATCTGCAGGCACAGCCTAAAAGTGGCCTGGGACTGGTCCTTATGAAGCATGCCCATCCTTAAGGGGTCACTGGGAGGACACCCATACCTGAGTTGGCCTGCCCAACCAAAGCTGTGCTTCTGGTCTTCAGGTCCTTTACTGTGACTAGTGAGTAGAACCTGACATTTTTCCTTTATAGTCTACCAGTTGCTACAGTAAAAGAAAATCATTTGGAAAAACTCTTAATATCAAGAGGAAGGCACGTAAAGGACAGCAACTGTGGACAGTAGGAGTTTTCCCAGCAGTCTGTCAGTGTGAGCATACGCAGACATCAGACTCAACGATTCCTATACAGATAAGTGCTGCTTTCTCTGGGGCTAGCAAAGGAAGGCAGCGTGAAGAGTGCTAAGACTGCCTGAGGATGCTGGTGTCCACGAAGGCAGGCAGCTGTTGGGGTTCACACAGAGCTTTGCACTGGATCTAAACAGCACACCAAGTGCACACAGGCCACTGCCTCCTAGGCTGCGCACTCTTCCCTTCTCACTCGGACACCAAGTGCCTAAAAGCAGTTTGTAAACTGTGGCGGAAGAGAGAAAATAAGGCTGAACCTTGCCCATTTTAAAAGAAGTATTTTCCTTCCATAAGTTATTTAAAACACAATGAAAGTTATAGATAGGAATAGATAATGCTTGTTAGTTGCACCAATAAATAATAATTATCAGCATGAAGTAAAAATAAGTATTTATTGCCTAAAATGCTGAACCAACATTTTCAGGGTCATTTCTCTATGTACAAAAATGGGAAGACATACTAGACAACCTTATAGTAAGATAAGTTGATAGTTTCGGGGGTTTAAAGGTTAGAAAAAAATAGAGAAAAAAAAAACCAAAATCAGAAGATGAATTGCTACATACTGTGACATGTGACATCTGGCATCAGGAGGGAAATGTTGAATATTTAAAGTAGTATGTACATACACAGAGTAACATTCAAACCTAATGAGAGTCTTAAACTATATTAGCAAGAGCATGGTTTATTTCCAACAATTTAAACATAAGCACAACTAAGAATGAAGAACACCTACGGGTGGAGTGGAGGGCAAGACACTGCTTTCCAACACTATTGGCCAGAATTTCCCAAAATGTATGGTAAATAAAAAAACTGAGAAACAGCTTGTATTCAGTTGTTTCAAAAGATGATCCTTATTTTGGTTTTCTTTGGAACAGGACTGACTGGGCTCTAGTTCACATTAAGGTATTATTTTTAAAAGTTATCTTCATACAATAATTATTTCCTGGGGATTAAAAGCAGGAAAATTACAACTTTATTCAGAGACAGAGAACAAAACTCAGGGCAGGGACGGGAGACAGAAACCATGCTCAGTTTCTGAGTGAATATGAAGAACCAGCTTTGCCTCTCTGTGCTTGTCAGACATTTGAAACCAACACACCACACAGTTTGCATCAAAGAAACTGGAGGCAGCAGTGCAAACTGCTCTCCTAAGGGAAGAAAGAAGAAAGCACAGAGGAGAGCCCAAATCCTGTTAGAGGGCATGTTTACCACCAGTGCCAAGGACCTCCTCTTGAACGTTCTCAGTCTCCGGAGAGGGAATATACTTCTCAGTGATGTGGAGAACGTGAAGCAGTGAGGCCGCGTGGATCTACAGGAGCGGTAGGTATGCACGCAATAGCACCAGTGTTTTCAAGTAAGTTAGTTCAGCCTCAAACCAACTGAACTCAAGATTCACATTTTATGCTCTCTCCACAACTTGCCAGAGGCCATAAGCTGTGAAACGCTTCAGTCTGGCTACTCAGCGGTGGCAGGGACTGAAAGGCAGCTTTTCTGCGGCTGAACTGGTAAGTCTTGGGGCTCTTAAGATATTTCCAGGTCGAGCATCGTGGACTCCACTTGCTTTAAACATCAAATTTGGGACCACCCCCCTTTTCTCTTTTTAAAATGGCTAGCCTTCCTTTATGAATGACAACCTTTGCAAATGTATATACATACACTGAAAATACATGAATAATTAATTCTAGAGGTCAAAGGATGCTTTTTCCTTATGAGAAATTATTCAAAGAAAGTGATTTTAGAAATAATATAACTAAAAATGGATTTTAAGTCAATTTAATATTCCTAGTGTTTAAACATTGAGTTTATTGTCTGATTATGTATGTATAGTTTACATTTAGATTTACTTCAGATCCTGAAGCTTATTGAAAAAACTAAGTTCCTCAATATGGGAAATTCTCTCTGGATGCACTTTTAGACGGTTACTATTTTTCTGCTTTCAAAAATACTTTGAATCTCTCTCTATATATTATTAACAGAATACCCCATTAAACCATATTTCAGATACATATTTTATAGTGCAATTTGTTTCATACCCAATATTTTGGGTAAAATTTGGAAGAGTCAGTTGTCAATCATATTCCCCTTTGTAAGTTTTCATATAGCATATTAAGATTTACCTTGATATTTGGGTTGTGAGCTATTTTCCCTGGGTACTTTCACATCTTCGTAGTGGAGAAGACCGGAGAGCACGGTGCAGGCGCCCTGTCTGGTGCTCCTTGCATAGGGTTCACCCTGCCTCCCTCAGTCCCTCTCACCAGTCAGATTCAGGGGAGCTAGCGTGCAATCCAAGGGCACTGACACTAGCACTAGTTAAAGTTCTTCCTCTCAAGTAATAAAAAAAATATAGGTTGATATACATACAGAGATCTGCAGCTGTGCTAATTCCTTCAAAGAGCAGACACAAAGAAAATAAACACTTGTTTCATAAGTTTAAATTCATTTTAAGTTTGCTATATTAGATTTAAAAATTAAAAAAATATCAACTTACTATAAACAATTTAAAATATGTATACTAGAACTTCATGGTGAAAGCGTGACCAGTCCATGACCAGTCCATGAAAGCAGGAAACACTTTGATCTGACATCTCTGCTTACACTCTGTATGTGGTTTATCCCACCTGTCTCTTCTAAGAGAAACCATAAGACAGTTTAATTTTATGGCAACCAATTTTTAAAAAGAGACTTCCTCATCATAGAGTACTTAATTACTTTACAGGGGTGATAAAGAAGAAATAAATGGGAAGTAAGTGGCTCTCTCCCTGTCTGGTCTGTCACTGTTGTCCCACAAAAGCATTCTGTACAAAGCCACCTGAACTTTCTAATCCATTTACAAATGCGTTCTCAAAAAGTGGAGTTTAGAGTCTAAAAGTGTTACTTTGTACAGCGCCTGTACAGTATATACTGAATGTATACATATTCACACGCGGCTTACAGATAAGGCTCCCCAAAGGTTTTTCGGCATTCCATCACTCCCGTACTTGGTGGCCTGTCACAGTTATGTGTGCTCTTGACTTGACTCGGTGTGAGACGATCATAAGCCATCTTGTATTCTTTGTCAAATGCATCTGCAAAATGTCATTAAGAAATCAAACACGAAATTCATGTCTGATATTGACCATAGTCCATTTGCTATAATATAACAAATCTACAAGGTTAGGGGCCGAGAACGCATCTCCAGGGTGCTTCTGAGAGCCACAGGCCTGATTACAGAACCCGAAGGAGGGGAGCCTCAGAGTACTAAGCATGGGCTAGGTAGCACAGAGCAATTTTGATCAAATATCAGTGCTAAAAACCACCAAATACCACACACACAGTTTTTGTAATTTGCTTTTCATGGTGAGTAACACAGTTTAAGAGTAGGCAATGGAACAATGCCTGTCACAGTCCAGCAGTCAAGCTACTGGGCAAGCTGAGGCAAGAACATCGCGCAAGGCCTGCCTGGTCTACAGTACACGTTCAAGAAGAACCTGTCTCAAACAGGGAACACGTGCTGGGAATACAGCTTGTGGTGGACTGCTTGCTCTTGCATTATCCCTTGTTGAAGTCCTTGGTTTAATTTCTAACACCAAGAAAGAGAAAAAAATCATGGTGATTTTCTCCAACAAAACAAGCTTAAGGGAAAAAAATGGATCCATGTCCATTTCTTTTAAGATTTAATTTTTTTTTTACAGTTAAAATTTTAGCTCTACCTGGAATTTATGTATTTTTATCTAAGTTTCCTACTGTGTGGACTTGGTGGGAAAAGTGTAGATTTTAATATTTTAATTTTTTTCTGATATTGTCTTTCAATGTAGCATAGGCTGGCCTTAAAGTTACTATGCAGCCCAGGCTGGCTTGTAACTCATAGCGACCTCCCTACCTCAGCCTTCTGAGAACTAGGATCATAGGCTGTGTTGTCACGCACGGCCAGGTATCTTCTGATATCGTGCTGAAGTGACTTATCCTTCTTTCTCATAGGAAACAGGTGGCATTCCTATTAAAAGACTGTGGTTTTTTTACTGTTATTCTATTATTTTGGCAGCACTGGAGGTTGAACCTAGGGCCTTGTACATGATAAGCAAATTCTGTGACACTTAGCCACACCCCTAGTCCTTCTTAAACTTTTTATTCTGAGACAGTTTTATTCTACATTTCCCAGACTAGCTTGAACTGACTTTGAAGACAAGGCAGGTCTTGAACTTGCAATCTTCCTGCCTGAGCCTCTTGGATAACTGGGATTACAGGCCTGTACCACAGGTCTAGTTCACTTTAAACAAACCCCGGAGATATAAACAAGCTATGAGTTATGCCTGGATTTTACTCAGGTCTCATAATTCTGCTGTGGGGAGATGAAGACATCCATACTGCCTTATGAAATGTGCCACAGTGGTGCTAAGTGGAGACTCAGGTAGGACGACAGCCAACAACACAACCAAGTACAGTCTTCTTTGGACATTTAATGAAATGCCCCTGGGCAGAGGGTAAAAGTAAAGGCTACATGTGCTCTGGGTTCTACTGGGTAGAAAGTAAAGGGACAGTAAAAGCAAGCTGTGCTGTTTCTCGGTGCCCTTCTGTCTCATTAGTTAAAATGCCTCGCTCAAAGAACACATTCTTCACTTTCTTGGGTTCTAGTGTCCTCCCCAGTGGCTTCAGTGGTTGAAACTCATGTAATAGTCTGTCTTCCCCAGCCAGTTTTATTAGGTATTTTCCCCATAGATATCCATGCCTCTTTCTAGACTCTATTTGGTCCTTCTGACTTTCCTAGCTCTTGTCTGCACTGGTCATTCTAGAGCAATATGGGCTTCTACAGGGGAAAGCCAACTAATGAATACATCCTTAAATATTTCATGACTATTCTTTTTTGGTCAGATAAACTGTAAATTTGAGATATGCTTTCCATATGTACAATTTGTAACTCAGTCACACTGAGTGTGGTTGTTTTTCATTGTTTTGCTTTTTGTATATTCACGAGACTGTATGAGCATCACCACTCTCTAATTCAAGAATATTTCATCATGCCAAAACCCCTCAAAAACAGTTTGCAACAAGTTCCCATTCATTCCCTTCTCCTAAGCACTAGAAATCACAAATCTATTTTCTATCTGGATGCTCCACATACTTTCAAGCATGCAGCACGTGACTTCCTGTGTGGTTTCTTTTGCTAAGTATATCCAAGACTGTACGTGCTGTGTGTTGGAGCACTCACTGTCTTTTCATTGTTTTTCTTTTGGCAGTTTTCACTTTCAGATTCAGATCCAGTCTACGCTGGTCTTGATTAAACTTGTGACCCTCTTGCCTCAGCCTCCCGAGTGTAAGCACATCTATTGTGCTTGGCTCCTCAGTTTTAACCTGTGGATAATATTCTATCAGACAAATATAGCACATTTTATTTCTCCACCTCTATTTGGACTTTCTCCCATTTTGGTTACTGGGACTGTCACAAATGTTTTATGCAGAGGCCCAAGTACATGCAGTGACCCTGGGCATCTGTGTAGATGCAGGAACTCGTGTTAACCTTTGATGACACAAAGAACTGCTTCTGGAAGCCACAACAGTTTACATTCCCACCAGTAACATACACGGGCCCGGTGTCTCCACACCCTTTCCTACGCTTGCTCTTTTCTGATTTTCTATTGATAGATATTCTACAAGTTGGGAAGTAGTAACTATTTTTGTTTATTTGTTTTTTTAAACTTGCACTTCATGCATGAATAAAGATACCGAATATCTTCTCTTGTGCTTTTTAGTCAATTTGTATATCTCTTGTTGGAGAAATAAATGGTCAAATCCTTTGCCAAGTTTTAAATTGGATTATTTTTGTTAAGTTATAAATTTTTTTTTGCCCATGCCATGGTGGATGATCATAAGCCCCCTGAATATTAATCACATTAATTGGACTTAAGTGTGTTATAAAAAAAGACATAAAATTGGGAGGAACATATCTTGGGGAGACATAAAGGACTGAAAAGAGGGAGTGGGGGAATACGTAACAAAGATACATTGCATATTTGTACAAAATTTTGAAATTTTAAATAAAAGGTACTGAATACTCTGCTTTTATCAGATATATAATTTTGCTATATATGATATGACATACACACACACACACACACATATATCTCAGATATGAGTTTTGGTACTATCTTTTTATTTTTTGATGGTGTCCACTCATGAACACAGGGTTTTAATTTTGTTGATGTCTAGAGAGAGTATGGGGTGTGTGTGTGTGTGTACATGCGCATGCCATGGTACACTTGTAGAGGTCAGAGGACACCTTGTAGAATTGTTCTCTTTGTCCACCTTTAACTGGGTTTCAGAGATTAAGCTTAGGTAGCCAGGTTTGTGCACAAAGCATCTTTACCTGCTGAAGCTCTCATTTTCCTTGTGTTTTTGATGGTACTTTTAAGAAACTGCCATCTATTCCAAGGTCGTAAGATTTATGCCTATGTTTTTCCCCTAAGTTGAATATATTTTTATCACTGTATCATCTTGGTAGGTTGACTCTTGTTATAAAATGTTTTGGTCTCTAATTGTTTTATTTGACTTTCGTATAGTCTTGTAGTTCTCGTTTGAGGATTTGTCCTGGTTAGCTTTTTTGTTTGTTTTGTTTTTTGTCAACTTGACACAAGCTAGAGTTAAGGGGAAAAGAAACCTCAGGTGAGAAAATGTCTCCATTAGACTGTCTGTAGGCAAGTCTGAGGGGCATTTGCTTGACTAGAGAGGAATGGGGGAGGGCCTAGCTCACTGTGGGCGGTGCCCGCCCTGGGCAGGTGGCTCTGGGTTGCAGAAGAAAACCAGTTGAGCAAGCCAGGGAGTGTGCCAGGGAACAGAATTCCTCAGAGTCCCTGTTTCTGTTCCTGTCTCCAGGTTCCTGCCTTGAGTCCTGCCTTGATTTCCCTCAGAAATGAATTATGACTTGGGAGTTACAAGAGGAAATAAACCCTTTCCTCGCCACACTGCTTTTGGTCATGATTTTATCACAGCTAACTAGACAGGACTTCTTGTATAGACTATCTTTCTAATCCTTTTACTTTCTATAGATCTTTGAGTCTAAAATGTGTCTCTTGAATTTGGCATATTGTTGGTCCATATATTTTAAAAATCCACTCTTCTAATCTGCCTTTTACTTGCAGAGTTTAATCGGGTTTGTATTTATTTCCTTCCATGTTGTTTCCCTTTAAGGTTAGCGGATATTTTCTAGTAGATCTTTCTTTCACTAGTTTTGATTCCTGTCAATCTCTGTACAATCATTTTTCTAATTAAGTATGAAAACAATTTGTCAAATTTCTTAGTTTTACGTCTCCAGTGTTCCAAATTATCAAAATAAAAAGCAAATATTCACAGCATTCCGCTTGAAGTTTTCTGCTTGTAATATGAAACCTTTTTTTAAATGGCAAGGATAGGTCAGGACATAAAATATTTGTTTACAAACAAAATTATGGGCTCAGCCCAGTTGTTTCCTCTATCCCTCTTCATCGCTCACCTTTTATTTTCAATGTTTATATTTCTATTGGAACTCATCCAAAGTTTCCCAACTTTATTTCAACTTGGTGACTAGCAAGGTCCAAAGTCCAGTGTTCCCTGACTGTAGTATTTGTTTCATTTTGAAGGGCTGTGAGGCTGGAGAGACAGTTCAGTTATTAAATGTGCCTGCTGCTCATCCAGAGGACTGGAGTTCAGATTTCAGAACCCATGTGAGATGGCTCACATAAAGATTTATTTTATTTTTATTTATGAGTTGTGTGACTGTAAGATATGATTGTGTTTGTGTGCATGTGTGTGGGTGAGCATGGGGGTCAGAAGAGGGCATTGGATCCCCTGGAGCTTAGAGTTACATGTGGTTGTGTGGTGCTTGACATGGGCGCTGGGAACTGAACCCTGGCCTCTGGGAGAACAGCAGTGCCCTTCACAGCCGAGCCATCTTGCCAGCCCTAACTGTATTTACTTAGAACATACTTTTATAAGTTGATTATTATTGTTGATGTTGTTGTGGTGTACATATGTACAATTGTATGTGTGTGCGTGCACGTGTGTGTGCACGTGTGTGTGTGCATGTGTGTGTTATGATGTGCACAGGTAGAGGCAGAAGGTGTCTTTTGGGAGTCAGTTCTCTCTTTCCGCAGTGGGACTCAGGGGTTGAACCGAGTCCATCATGCTTGACACGGTGAGTGCCATGCCAGCTCTAATACTTATTTTTTTAAACAAAAATTTTAAACATTGACCTCTACGTGACTTTAATTCATATTTAAATAGCTTTAAATTTATATTTATTTTACTTGCATTTGTGTGTGTGCATTCCTGCACATGTGTTATGGTGAAGGTACATAAGTTACAGAACTTGCAGGCCTTGGTTCTTTCCTTCTACCATGTGATTTCTGGGGCTTAAACTTAGGTTATCAGGCATGGTGCCCGCATGCCTTTCATCATTGAGACCTCTAACCAGCCACACTAGCTGAAGCTTTTAAGGCTGAGGCCTTAAAACAACTTGTCCATTGCTATCTTTTTTATGAGCAGATTTATTTTCTTCTAATTAAATTAGTCTGTTCTTAAAGTGATAATTTAAAATATTACACTCATCTATCAGGTAGTGGTGGTATAAACCTTTAATCACAGCACTCGGGAGGCAGAAGCAGGCAGATTTCTAAGTTCAAGGCCAGCCTGGTCTACAGAGTTCTAAGACAGCCAAGGCTGCAGAGAAACTGTGTTTCAAAAAAAAAAAAAAAATTTCAACAATTTCATAGAATGCTTACCTGGTCTGACTAGGCAATCAGTTATATAGCATACATGCCCACTACATAGTAGCATGCACACATGCCCATTACACACCAGCATGCACACATGCTCACTACACACTAGCACGCACACATGCCCACTACACACTAGCACGCACACATGCCCACTACACACTAGCACGCACACATGCCCACTACACACTAGCACGCACACATGCCCACTACACACTAGCACGCACACATGCCCACTACACACTAGCACGCACACATGCCCACTACGCACTGGCACGTACACATGCCCACTACACACTAGCACGCACACATGCCCACTATGCACTGGCACGTACACATGCCCACTACGCACTGGCATGTACACATGCCCACTATACACTAGCATGCACACATGCCCACTATGCACTGGCATGTACACATGCCCACTATGCACTGGCATGTACACATGCCCACTACACACTAGCATGCACACATGCCCACTACACACTAGCACGCACACATGCCCACTACACACTAGCACGCACACATGCCCACTATGCACTGGCATGCACACATGCCCACTACACACTAGCACAACTCTGTTGCCATGCACTTGCACTCACGTGCACAAATCTACATACAGATAAACACATATACATCATTTAAAAACAATACATTTAAAGAGTTGCTAAAAGTAAAAGATACATTTTTCTAACAAGTTAATGCAAAGCTATAATAATTAAGACCACCAATGAAAACCCTCTAAAATCTACAATCTGCTGTATTTTGTGTTTTGTACAATTTTTGTACAGTTTGTACAATAGACTATGTTATTTATAACATTGAGTTACCTATATCAATGTTTTCTCTTCCCAGTGCCACAAGTGATAGAAATAATATTTCTCTATATAAACTCCTGTGGACAAAAAGATACGGAGAAACAATTAGAGCTTTTATGTTCTCTACAACCCCTTTTATGCTACATAAGCAGAGAGAAGTATAAAAACAATAAAGCAAACAGGATGCTTCTCATGAGAGAAATAACTCGCTCATTTGAGGGACAGACTTACCGCTGTCTTTTAAAATGTGGACACTTATTCAGTGTCTCTAAAATCTGACTCATGGGTCCATAGACGTCGTTCATTTTAATGCTTTTCACCATGCTTTTCAACAGTTCCTGGTTAAAGGAGTTATCACTTTTTTGTAACAAATGGACCATTGGGTACTTTTGAGCTGTAAAAGAACAGAAGAGGGGATGACAGACACGTTCTCTGTAGAAGGGAGAATACATTAAACATTAACAACTGTTAGAGAAGTTACAGAGCATTGAAAATAAATCAAGGGCAATAGATAAAGAAATAGAAGTTTAAAAATGAAAGAAGCGAAACAGGAAAATAAGACAATTATTGATAAAAATAGGCCTGCGGAATTTTGTGGCCTCAAACATAAAACTTAAAATAGTTTCCCTTAACACAGCCCCCAACGGAAAGTCTACATCAGCAGCTAGGGATGGAAACAAAAAGTAAGGAAAAGAAGAGACTGGGACAAGCAATGTTCTTTGAGCTGAACTGTATATAACACAAGCAAGCCTGTCCCCGCATATAGAGCAGCCCTCCCCAGCAAAACCAAGAGCTCAGCTTCACAGAAGGCACCACCAGCAACCAGTTAACACTCACTCTCAAACAGAAGAGTGCGGTTCTGACCTGTAAGACAGAAAGCACAGAGACACCAGTCAATTCACAGTGGAGGCTTTTTAAAGCACGCGGAGATTACTCTCCTGAAGTCAGCATTCTACAACCGCACTTACTGTGGGCATTCCAGAGGATGTACAAGGGTTGCCCTGGGTCCTGATGTAATTTCATGTTGTCCCATAACATCTGTATTAAAACATACTTGCTATCTTCAGACATACAGTGGCGGGGAATCTGGATTGTAAAATAAAAATTTATTATTGATCCTTACATACTTTTGTAAATATTTTATAAAACCTATTTTAGGGTTTCCATTGCTGTGATAAAAAAACATGATTAAAAGCAACTTGGGGAGGAAAGGGCATTCCAGCTCATAACTCTCCGGTTACTCTCCATCACTGAGGGAAGGCAGGGCAGGAACTCAAGGCAGGAAGTAATGCAAAGGCCATGGAGGAACACTGTTTCCTGCTTGCTCCCCATGGCTTGCTCAGCCTGCTTTCTTCTAGCACCCAGGACCACCTGCCCAGGAGTGGCCCTGCCCACAGTGGGCTGGGCTCTCCCACATCCACCACTAATTAAGAAAATGCACCACAGGCTTGTCCAAAAGCCAATCTGATGGAGGCATTTTGTCAATGGAGAGTCCCTCTTCTCAGAAGATTGTATTTTGTGCTAAGTTGACATAAAACTAGAAAGTACAAAGCCTCATAAAAAATTTAAAGACACACACATAGGAGAGAAAAAAGAACAGAAAATACATATTTTTACACATTTGATATCCACTGAAGGAAGGCCTGCTGAGGTGAGAGGTTAATGATCTCTAAGAAGCAGATTTAACAAGGTGCTTGAGGCCAATGAGAAAGGACATCACACAGGGCTAATCTTGTCCCTGCTTATGACTTCACAGAGAAATAAATCCAGCAGGCCCGTTCCTTCCACTCACTATTTTTCAGTTCAAGACCCTTGCCTAGACAAGACAATTATGGCTAAATTAATATCTCTGTCACTCATCTACAATGTACTGGAAAAAAAAAATCAAAAGCACATGTGTGGTCAGAGACATGCATGTATGTACAAGGGAGAAGACACGCTCCTTGGAGACTGCACTTCAGTGGTCAGCATAAGAACGGGTAAGAACACACTTATAAAACAACATCTCAGGGCTGGGTAGCTGACTCAGTGGGTTAAGTACCTGGTGTGCAAGTGTGAGGACCTGAATTCAAATCACCAGAACCTCTGTAAAAGCTGAACACAGCGATGTGAATGTCTGTAACCCCGGTGGCTCCAAGATGGGTGGTGCAGAGGAGATTCCTAGGATCTTGTGGACTGGCAAGCCTGGAATCCACAGCACAGAAGCAACAAAAAGGTCCTGCTTCCAAACAAGGTGGGAGGGAGTACTGACTCCTGAAGCTGTCCCGGGACTACAGTGTGCATCTGTGCTCACATGCTCAGACACACAGAAATGGAAATACAAGATGGCTGAGGATGAATCTCAGGGGTACAGGCCTTGCCCAGCATATATGAAGTCCTGAGTTTGATCCTCAGCACTAGTTTTAAAAACTGGGTTAAATAAATAAATGAACATAATAAACTCAGAGTAAGGGAAGAAAGAGAAGGAGGTGTACACTTACAATATGAATTAGACACCCCTAAAATGTACTGATCTTTCTTATTTCTGAAAGATATACGAGGGGACTAATAACTCATAAACCTTTATATAAGAGTAACTTTCACATTATTCCTCAAGTGATAACAAAATACTCAATCACATTTTGTGTTATTTTGAGAAGGCTGAAACCATGACTGTATTACTGCTAGTCTGCAAGTTCAACTGAAGGCAGTTTATGTGCTGATTCTGACGGTAGTGAAAATGTCAAACATAAAAACAAACCTTACTTTGTGTCATGAGGCATATGCGAACAATATGACAATGACAGCAGCGTTAGTTAGCCTTCTGACTTTCCTCTCCTACCTTTGAATACTTGTTACAATGCTCAGAAGAAAGAATCAGTCCAGGCAGGTTACTGGGCAAGTCAAGGCGTCTAAAATACCACACCAGGTTCCAAAAGACAATTGGATGATGGTCCACAAAGTCTGCCACTGTTATTGCATGGTCGCCTTCATTTTCCAGTAAGCTCTCAAGTTCCTTCCACACCACTAAAGGACTAAGGTATGGGACAGTGACAGGGTCTGGGCTTGGTAGGTGCCATTCCAACCCTAAAGAATCCTGTTGAAGAAAACATACATGACAAATGTAAGAATGAGGACGTGAAAATATCTGTGATTTCCGTGAGTGGAAAGCTAATAGGACCGTATCATGGAGTAGGACTCTGTGACAATGATATCATTGTTCTATATTATACAGAATAATAACATGATTGTTCTCTATAAAGCCAATAATGTTCTTCAGGACCAAGGGAACAAAACTGGGTAAACAATCACTTTACAAACAAGAAAAACACTGAAGTACATACTGTAGGTCCTTGTAAAGTTGCTGGCAGGCTGCCTGTAGGAATGAGCTTCTGTCCTCCAGGGTCGGCCTTATCCAAGGGGCCACATGTGCTGATGCTTCTGGCCATTGGGAATAACGGGCATTTTGACACAACAGTTTTTGATCTGTGAGCAGGGATCTGAATACTTCGGGCGCATGGATTTTCCTGAAGTTTTGATTTGCTTGCACATTACAAAAAAAAGAAAGAAAAGAAAAAGAAATCCTGTCAGTGCCTAGACTTTCTTATCTCATCTCATCTTAGTAGAAGAACCATGTTGGTTCTTTTTAGAACCAGAGCTGGACATAGCAAAATAAATCAAAGGAAATGTGCTACTCAGTCATCAACTAAGAAATAAGATAGATTTTAAGCAGTATGATAATTGGACCAAACACATTTTTAATTTTGAAGATTCATTTCATTTACTCAAAATGTTTAGTGAGTAGGTTTTACACAGCATCATGACCAACCCTTGATATACACAGTAGAGAAAATGGATTTGTATTCTTTCAGGAGTTGGAGAGAGAGAGAGAGAGAGAGAGAGAGAGAGAGAGAGAAGGGATCTCTGAGAGAAGGTGCACACAGAGGCTTTGGGTTTTACAGTCTTGTATTTATGACCAAGTGAGTTGTGTTCGCCATGACAGTAATGCACACGTAGCGGAAACACGGCTTCACCTATTTGCTACATATGTTGAATCTGGCACTTTTGCAAAAAAAGGGTCAAGTTTCTTAAATATATGTTGGGATTCAGACCTGGGACAAACAGCTGAGGTGCATATTTAATATACCAAACTGGATCTGGCCTCCAGGTTCTCCCAGCATCCCTCAAGTCCCTACCTGGCGTACCCCACTCTCTACCCTGAACTTTCCAGGCCAGGGAATGGGCTTCCCCTCCCTAGAGGCTTTTTCCTTTATAATATAGACATTTTGGTCTCTCTCATCTTTCTCTCCCTCTCTCTGTATGCAAGCTTTCTCTCTTTTTCTTCCCCCTCTCCTGTGTCTCCCTCCCCATGGCAACTTCCCTGGCTTCATTCCTTGGGACCACTGAACTTGGTCTAGGGTGGTTTCCCAATAAACCTGCATATATATATATATATGTGTGTGTGTGTGTGTGTGTGTGTGTGTGTATGTATATATGTATGTATGTATGTATGTATGTATGTATGTATGTATATGCATTAATCTGGCTTGAATTGGCTCATTTCACTGGTGGAAAAATAACTTATCAATATAGATTACTTATATGTGCTTTTAATTTTGCAGTTCTATATCAGCTCCAAAAGTTTTCTTATACTACTATATATTCATAAACAGAAAATTAAATATTCTAAAATAGAACTTAGTATTAATTCCTGAAGAGACAGAGAAAAAGATGGACAAAGTAAACTTCAAGTGTAACAAAGAATTTTTTTTTCATCTTTAGATACTGATAAAACAGCTGAGCATGGCAGCATATCTGTAACAGTAGAATTGGGAGGTGAAAGCAGAAGGATAAGGAATTTAAGGTCATTTTTAATTACATAGTAAGTTAAAGGCCAATCAGAGGTATACAAGATCTTGTCTTAAAACAAACACATATAAAAACAAACAAAAACAAAAGCAAAATACACATAAACAATATTATTACCTTTGAGGATCATAAAATTGAACATAGAAACATTTAGACTTAAATAGTTAGCCACTAGAGCACTTTCACATTACTGTAATCAGGAATACGGATTTAAGATAATGAGGAGCTAGAGACAGATTGAAGAGCATTCGCTGCTCTTGCAGAAGACCAGGTTCAGTTTGTAGCATCCACATGGTGGTTCATAACCATCTCTATTTCTAGATTCAGAGGACTTAAATCCCTCTTCTGGCCTCCGAACATGCACACAGGCAAAACACCCACGTATATGAAATACAAATAAATAAAATCTTAAAAAAATAAGCTTAAGATAATGTTTTCCCCCATAGGACTCTGTCTCTCCATCCATCCACACACCCATCCATCCATCCACCCATCCATCCATCCATCCATCCATCCATCCATCCATCCATCCATCCATCCATCCATCCATCCAACCATTTGAGGTGGTGTCTTGTTATATAAACCAGACTATTCTTAAACATCATCCTTTCTCTACCATTCAGTGATTAATTTTAGGAATGTACATTTTCACAGAAACTTATACCTTAAAATGGTCAACTTTTCTTCTTTCACATATGTACATGTATCATATATGTAGTTACAGTTCTCCATAGCCATACTTACTTATTTAGATCAAAATTCCCTTGAACAGAGAGAGAAGATGTGTCAAGACCAGAGGCCGATGCTGAAATGCAAGGCTGCCTTGTCCGACTTGAGCAGGAAGATGCAAAGTGCATAGTTTCTGTTGATGAGCTGGACTTCAAGAAATATCTAGAATGTGAATTAAAGCCATTTTGAGAAAAGTCTTTTAGGAAACAATGCCCTTAAGCAGAAAGGAAAATGGGGCATGCTGTTACCTTCCAGGTCGTCTTAAATCTCTGATTTCAACATTCAGAAAGGGTAAGAAGAGATTGCCACAAAATGGACATGTAGTATTGAGATTTGAATCATCTGCTGTCCAACCAGCCATGATCTCCTCATCATGGACAAGGCAGTCACAAGTTCTACACCGAGAACAACTTGAGATGAGAACCTAGGGAAGAGAACACTCCATGAAGCAAGCTGATCTGCATAGATTACAAATTAAAACACATTGTAGTTAAGAAAACCATTGGAAAATTAAAGCTCACAAAGATTCCAAGGCAATAATCAAAAGATCTGAGCATATACAGCCCATGCTGTGCATAACTACAAAGCCACTGTGTGCCTGCACATGCTGCTGCTGCAGTTCACAAGACATAAGTCCCTGACTACACAAACACAAACTCCACATCAGTGCTCACTTTATAGTCCAGCAGAACCCAAATCCCTTCATGTAAATTAGTGTGAAATAGCAACCACATTTAACAGAATATTCATAAGCAACATTTTCCAAAAAACCTGGGGAAAGTTTTAAAGTATAAAGTGTAGCTTTCTCACTGTAAGGAAAGGTTGGAGCGAGAAGTCGGTGACAAGGCCAGACTGTGTCTTCACCAGCTTCTAATTTGTTTGTACAATGGAACTGGTCACGTTACAATGCAAAATAAATGTTCAAAGAGAACATGTGTATAACAAGCTATAAACACAAATGTTGGAAATGAAAATGCTTTTATATGTTGATAAATCACCACCAAGCATGAAACTGTCCTAATAAACCAAAGACTTAAAACAACAGGCATCAGCAACTTAGATGTAATAGCACACTTTCTGAAATTTCTGAGGATACATATTCAATGTCAGTCACTCCACCAACAACCATTAGTACTAAGGAAATGTGAATTTTATAAAGCAGTGTACACAGGCATTCTCATGAGGAAGATAGTACCTCCATTGCATAGTTCTGGAAGATATTGGTATTACTGGTGTTGAGAGAAGATGCAGTCTCTGATTTTCCAGGTAAGGCAAACTTTGACAGGGATCCTGATTGAAAAAATAAAGAGCAAAACCATGAAAACTGGAGAGGAGCAATTTAAAAATCATTTCTGTCATAAATTCCAATAAAACACTAACTTGTTCTACTAAGCACGCCAAGAGTTAACTGAGAAAAACTAAATCATCTTTATCATTTCTGCTCCTTCTTGTCCTTTTTTTGTTTTGTTTGTTTGTTTTGAGCCAGGGCTTCTCAGTGTTGCAGTCCTACTCATTCTAGAACTCACTATGTCGACCAGGCTGGCATTGAACTCACAGAGATCTGCCTACCACTGCCTCCCAAGCGCTGGGATTAAAAGTGTGCACCACCACCACACACCTGAGAATGTCTTTTTCAATTAAAAAAAAAATGGTGTAGACTACCAGCTCACCCAACTACAGGGGATTAGTTACGATTCTCAACCTCATTTCTACAACAGAATACATATAAAAACAAAGCTGAGACACGTTCCCCACAGCAAAACACAGAAGTTGGTCAACATGCTTAGTCAATACATTTATGGGTGTGCATGATCTGTGGTGTTTGTATACTGCTGTGTAGCATGTGAGTGCTCACATGTAATATACAAGTGGAGGTCAGAGGTGAACTTGGGAAGTCAGTGCCCTCCTTTTGCCATACAGGTCTGGGAGATACAACTCATCTATCTGGCTTGGCAGCAAGCAGCTTTACCCATTGAGCCATCTCACCTGATCCAACATATTTTGTCATACCGATGAGACCATGGGAAAATAGGTATTCTTACATGCAGGTACTGAAAATGCAAAATAGCATGCATCTGCAAGAGGAACTTGGAAATACTATTTCAAGGATAAATTGGGAATTATAATGGTAGTGAAAAAAAATGGCACATGTAGCATTGTTCAAACTGGAACTTAATGCTCAGCAGTGGGCAGTGGTTACAATAAACTGATATGGCCACCCATGAACTAAGCCACTGTGAAAATGGGGGAGGGGCAGTCACGTGATGATCCCGGCACTGCCACAGTTTGGTAAGTGAGAACAATGGGTGAGAAAGGTTTAGTACCTGTTACCTTTTGAGTTTCAAGAGAGTAAAGCTATATAAAAGGACCTGCGTTTGCATTCTTAAGTTAAAAGAAAACAGAAAGTGAGAAAAGCAGTTATCTCTAGAACAGAAGCAAACAGTATGAGGGGTGGGGCAGGAGCCAGGCTTCTCTGAAAGTGCTCAGATTTCACACAGCCCCTCCCAACTTTGTTCATTTGTTTGCCATGGAAATCTTTTAAGATTGAAAAAAAAAAAAAATCAAATCACGAAGAAAGAAAGGCCCTATGAATCAGCAGCATGACAGAAACTGGGCGAACCTTCTAAGGAGGCAGAGCTTCCCAGGCTGGCCCGGCTGACATCAGTTCCCTTGGTCCCTGAAGCCGCACTGCTCTCTTGGGAGGAAGTGGCTCCTTCCAACTCCTGGCAGACATCCTCATCTGTCAAAGAGGTAGATTCAGAATCCTGGGCTCCCACTGAAGAAAGACTGGTACCATCAGAACTTTGATCCTAAGAACATAATTATAAGCTTAATTTCCTTCACATTTAAAGTTAGTATTTAACAGTCACTTTTCAGACAGAAACTATTTCCTACACCTTCCACCCAGATGAGCAACATTACAACTTCTGCAAGAAAAACAACCCATTTTACAAAGGCACATTGTTCTGGATAAGTATGCTGGAGTTCAACTCTGTCCGAGTGTGTTTGCTCTGTGTTCAGGTGTGCATGTCTAGGTATGCATGCGTGCACTGTGTTTAGTTATACATGTGTGTACATGTGTACAGCCCAGAGGAAAACCTTAAGTGTTGCTCCTCAGTGATTGTCCACTCTTTTTTGAGACAGGGTCTCTCATTGGCCTGGAGCTTGCTAAGAAGGCTAGATTAGATGGCCAACAAACCTCAGGGTTCTCTGGCTCTCTGCAATTTCTGTAAATGACAAGTACAAGCCACTTCAACTGGCCTTTTATTTAAAAAATATTAATTTATTTAAAAAAATACTTCATTTATATTTATGTACATGGCTGTTTTGCTTGCATATGTCTGTGCATTCAGTACCCATGGAGGCCACAAGAGGGCATCAGCACCTCTGTGTGGGTGCTGCGAACTTAGGACATACCACCCTGAATGGGCCAATCTCTTAAAATTCTAAGAACAGCCAATATTCTTAACCACTGAGCCATCTCTCCAGTCCAGTGATCTTTATCTTTGATTTATGAATTAGTTAGAACTTTGGATTTTTGACACCATACTTATTAATATTTTTAGTTTGATTCTGTGGTCAGAAAATATGCTTTCATTAAAAAAAATCTTGAGATATAATTTACATGCTATAACATTCAGAAAATAAATTTCACAAAAACTGACTTCAAAAAATCAAGAAAATTTCTTATTAAGGTTTTAGAACTCAGTAGAATTAAAATTTTAAGCTGAATTAAAATATTTACATTTATTTATTTTGTGGGGAAGGGAGTATTTGCACACCACAGCAAAAGTGTGGAGGTCAGAGGATAATCTGAGGGAGTCAGTTCCCCTTTTAATGCAAAGGTTCCAGGGATTAAACTCAGGTCCTTAGGCTTGGCAGCAAGAGCATCGACCTTCTGAGCCACCCTACTTCCAGCCCCAAATGAATTAAGTTATTGAAGCCATATATCGGAGACTCTACAGTGTCACAACTTTTCTGTTGAGCCATTATAAGTGCTTTAAAAAACTTAGCAAGGCAAAAGGCAGCCTTTATGCTGACAGCTATTTATAATGCTTCCTTCCTGAAGATCCAATTTTTCTTTTCAGTAACAATTTCCTCAGCCTGAACTGCTGTGAGCATAGCTTACAGAAAGTCTGTTTTCTACTCGTTCTTCCCTTGTCTGAAGTGCCTTATTTTACCGTAAGCCGTGGAGAGTACTTCACTAGATACAGACTCTGCACTGCTGTGACTTTTCTTTCAACATGCTAAAGATCCTTTCTCACTGAACTCTTCCCTTCATGGCTTTATAACAAAAATACATGGCCATTCAGATCTTTATTCCTTTAGTAATTTTTAAAAATACTTTTAAAGAATTAAGCCAGGCGGTGGTGGCACACGCGTTTAGTCCTAGTGCTTGGGAGGCACAGGTAGGCAGATCTCTGAGTTTGGGGACAACCTGGTCTATAGAGTGAGTTCCAGGACAGCCAGGGCTACACAGAGAAACCCAGTCTCAAAAACAAAACAAAACAAAACAAAACAAGAATTAAAAGTTTGAGTTGTCTTCTTATAGATACCTTTGGTTGTTAGCACTTTGCTTATGATATATACAGAAATATTTTTAAAAAATTATCTGCTACTATTTTGGAGGTCTGTAGCATAGCTCATGAGTGGGGGTCAGAGAATAACTCTCCTCTGACTTTATATAGGCTCTGGAAATTGAACTCAGTTACCTGGCTTGCGTAAGCACCTTCACTGGCAATGAGTGACCTCAATGGCCTCAAATGTGGTTTTAAGTCTATCCTTTTGTAGTTTGCTGCATCAGGTCTATCTGTAAATTTATATATTTTTTTCTAATTTGGTAAGTTAAAATATTCCTACTTCAAGTATCTTTTCTGCAACAATCATTCTTCAATCCTTTGAAAATAACAACTGTATCTATCCTATTTATACCTTTCATATTGCCCAACAAGTCTCTAAGGCTCTGTGCACTTTTAAAAAGACTGAGTTATTTTTTTAGTTTATGTGTGTGCTTTGCTTATATGTATGTATGTGCAGCATGTGTGCACAGCACTTACAGAGGCCAGAAAGGGCACTGGATCCCTTGGAACTAGAGTTATAGTCAGCAGTGAACTACCATATAGATCCTGGGATTGGAACTTGGGTCTCCTTAAGAGTAGTAAATGCTTATTTGCTGAGGCGTCTCTCTAGCCCCAGATCTATGCATCTTTACACTTTTTCCTGTCATCTGTATTCTGTTTTTGAATCTATACACTGAGTTTATTTTATGCTATGCAAGCACTTTACCACTGAGTTATAGCCCTGCTTCTGTCTCTTGTTTTGTTTTGTTTTTCTTTCCTTTTTGTTGACAAGGTTTACCTGTATAACTTCAGTTGTTTTTGTATGGCTGGCTTTGGTTGTTAGCCGCTTGCTTATGATATGTACACAAGTGGAAGTCAGAGGACAACTCCCTTAGTCTACACCTAAGGATAATCTTTCCTCAGACTCCTTATCACTGGAACCAAAAGGTATGCACCACTACGCCCAGCCTTTCTGGTTCTTTACAACATCTTTTTGAGAGAAGGTTTTATGTAGCCCAGGCTAGCACTGAAATCACTATATACTGTAGCTGAGGATGACCTCAGCCTCCAGATTCCTCTGACTCTATATCCCATGAGACTACAGGCACATGCCACCATGCTCATCTATTATATCGCCTTCTTCCTCTCCCTCCTCCTCCTCACCATTTCACCTTGGCTATTGTGAATGTTAGCTTTGTGTAGCAGGAGTACTGCAATAACATTTTGGGGAATATGGATGTTTTAGTTTGAGCCCAATATGATATTGTATTTGGGTTGTATTTTTGTGTTTTGTTCTTTGTAAGTAGAATTTTAACTCAGTCTTCTCTGTCAGTCTGAATCTATCTTATGTGTGTACAATAAGGATTATGCTAAGACTTAAATAGGATTCCCTTCAAACTCTTTAGCCCATAGAGGACTCTTTCCTGATTCTTTTGTACATAAAATATGGGTTCTTCTGTGATTTTAGTTTTTAGAGCTATGATGGCCCACTGTGACTGCCCTTGGAGCAAAAAGGTATTGGGAGAACAGGAACCTTATCTCTGTGGAGGTCCTTCCTTGAACTTCATCAGTTCTTTCTTACTTTGCAGAATTTTTAGTTGTTTATATATTTCTAGAGTTTATAGTAAATAGAAGTAGGGTGGTCTGAAATGGTCTTATGCTATCACAGTGGATACAAACTATTACCTGAAGTTTTTAAACATTTTTTTTTTTTTTTTTCTAGACACGAGGATGAGCACATGTAGACAGAGAATACAAACTCGAGGACTGCTCCCAGGCACCAAGAACCTAACAAATTTAAATCATATACATGCTATGTACATACGAATGCAGGTGCCCGAAGAGGCCAGAAGTGCCAGGTCTGCCTGAAGCTGTAAGCCTTCTGATGTGGGAGTTTGCCTATTTTTGTTGTTGTATTGTATTTGTTTTAAGACTGGGTCTTTGTGCTGTTTGGTTTGGTTTGGTTCCCCTACCTAATCCCCAACATGACACAAACTAGAGTTACCTGGGAAGAGTGACCTCAATTTTAAAAGTATCCTCTGTAGGCAAATCTATGGGCAATGATGTTGGAGCACTGTGGGTGGGGCCAGTCCTGGGCAGGCAGGTCTGGGTGGTGAGAGAAAGCAGGATGGACAACTCATGGGGAGCAAGCCAGTGAGAAGTTTTCCTCCATGTTTCTGCCTCTCCTTTTGCCCCTGAGTTCTTGCCCTGACCCCCCTCAAAGGCGGACTGTAGTTGGACATATAAGCCAGATAAACCCTTTCCTCTCTAAAATTGCTTTTGATCAGGGTCTTTCTAACAGCAACAGAAAGCAACCTGCAAGTTGTACCTGCTTGGAAGTCAGTATGTAGGCTGGCTGGCTGGCTGGCCCCAGGGATCGCCGTCTCGTCCTCTCCTGCCCCCAGCCCTGGGATTACAAGTGTGCTACTATAGCTAGTTGTTTCTTATGTGAGTTTTAGGGATCAGACTCCGGCCAGGTGATTGTAAGGCAAGATTTTACCAATTTAGATATCTACATATCTCAGCCCACTTTCTGTATTTTAAATTTTTTTCTATCTCCAATTCAGTACAGATATTTTAAAGTGGCATCTCTAATCTTTCAATTTGTTTTATTTGTTATCAAATTTATCTATTGTGTTCTCAATATATTTTTCAGTTTTATGGCTTACACTCGGTCTGTTTTTTTTTTTCCTCCAAAAGGTCATTATCTTATTAAATTCTCCATTTGTATAATTTCTGTTTCTTTTCCTTGAATATTTGAAAATTACCTAAAGGTCCCTTGCTACTACAAATATCTGGATCATTTGGGGTTCTGTTTCCATTACTTACTTCTGATAAGGACTCCAGGGATTCTATTCCTTCAAGAAGAGTATATTCTTTCTTGTGCTAAATAAAAACTGATTATTGTAATTTAATCACAGATTGAGCCAAATCCATTCTAGGCTTTACAGTCTACCCAGGGATTGTCAATACTCCTAAGATACGGATTTTTTTGGGAAGGGAGGGGAATAGAACTGGGGATTGAATTTAGGCCTCATGCATGCTAGTAGAGAGCTCAGCCATTGAACTTACTCCATAGCCCTGGGCATATGCCTCTCAGGGTTCAGGGACACGTTGGACAGAGCTTCTCCCTTTTGGTAGTTCATAGATGCTAGTTGGCTCTTCTCACCAGAGAACTCAACTCCTAAGCATTGTTTACAGAGGCTTTCTGCTTACCTGTCTCGTGGAGCATCAGTACTGGGAAAATGTGCTTCCTCACCCCTTGCAGTACTGCCCTCTCCAACCTTGCCTAAGGGAATCAATCCTGCACTGTCTTTAGAACCAGCAATCACTTTCCCTGAAGGAGATGCCAGGCAAGACAATGCTGATATTTCTCCAATGCCCACCAATTGTTGTCTCTAGATGTAACTAGACACAAGTCTAAGCAGGTTCCTAGAAGTGAGATATAAAGTGTAGTCCATAAAGAGGTAAGCTATACCACTCAAGAAAGAATCCATAGTAGAAGTCTAGGGACCGTGTGGGGATGGATTCTATGGTGTGGGATCATGGCAAGGACCTAAGAACAGGATTAGGCTGGGTTATCAGTATGGGCCCATTGAACAGACTAGATTTAGCATGAAAGTTTGAAACAGGTTAAAACAGGTGCTGAGAGTTTGACTGGTTGGCTAAAGTACTTGTCAAAAGATGGCCTGCTTAGAAGGAACTGGAGATGCCTGCTATCCCTTAGTTTAGTACTGATGAAGGGATTTTGAGGCTGCATAAAATTGGAATGCTGGAATGGATTTGCTGTTTAAAACCTAATACACCTTGGTGGAGAGGCCCAGAAGACATGTCTTTCTCTAATACTGTAAGATACAAACACTGAGAGGGGAACACGGGAAGACGTTAAGGTGAGAGATGTGGCCACTCCGCTGGATGAATGAAACGTAACAGGCCTAATTGGACCCTGAAGAGCATGTGCAAGTGACACCACTGGCTTTCCAAAGGCCAGGTGACAAAACCTTCCATACCTGAAGCCTTCGAAGTGTATATTTTGTTTCCCCTTCCCCTCCCCCCTCTTTCATTCCCTCTCTCTCCTCTCAAAGATGGCAAACTTACAATTCTATGCTCACAATTAGTGGAAATACCTTCTGAGGAAAGAGACTATTGATTTAGTTCCTTCGTGTAATTTCCTGTCTTTTTATTCTCTGTGACCGTTCTCTGATGATTATAAACACATACTTTCTAAACTTCCTCTACATTTTTGTTCTTGGGAGAAATACAAGTCTGCCACAAGATACTTCATCCTACCCAGGAAGAGACAGCATACTCCTGGTTAATAATTTTAGGAGACATATTGGACAGTGACAAAAATTCTGAGGAACTGCTGAAATTAAGAACGTTTACTTCTCTGGCAGAGGACCTGTGTTTGGTTCCCAGCACCCACATGGCAGCTCACACTGTCGGTAACTTAGCTTCTAGGAATCCTATACCCTTTTCTGACCTCTGGAGACACTTGCAGGCACACACATACATGCATGTCAACTAAAAAAAATCTCTAAGGGTTGGAGAGATGGCTCAGCAGTTAAGAGCACTGACTGCTCTTCCAGAGGTCCCAGCAACCACATGGTGGCTTACAACTATGCGTAATGGGATCCAATGTCCTCTTCTGGCATGTCTGAAGAGAGCAACAACGTACTCACATATATGAAATAAATAAATCTTAAAAAAATCTTTAAAAACCTCACTGTCTTTTATAAGCTGTATTTAAGGAGAATTGTTAAGACAGATGTGTTCATAAGTAAGCTTAGGAAAAGAAACGTAGCAAATGCCAACAAACCTACCTTTGATGATGTGGTGTACATGGTGAACCTTGAGTACCATTTGCTTGCTTTCTCTGCAACTCCTTTCCCGGCAGTGAACATACTGTGCCTTAGAACATCAAGTTTAGGTACCAGCAGTGTATCTAAGTTAAATGAAGGTGATGAATGAGCTAGTGTTTCTTGCGATCCTTCCCTAAATGGACAAGTGGGTGAGAAGGCTGGAGAGGACCACAGTCTATCCCTGGGTCTCTCCTCACTTTTTGTATAACTTTTGGATTTGGTAAGTCTCACTGGCCTAGGAGAATTAGGAGGCAGGCTTGATCTTCTGCAGGCCTTGACCAATGTTGGACTTTTCTTATTGGTTAACTTATCATCACATGCTCGTTGTAAATCAATGCTTGGTGTACGGCTGGTCAAAGGACTGCTCATGTTATTCATGTACATCTCAATTTCTTCAGCTAAGTTGCGCCTGGCAGATGGTGTTGAGATGCTCTTGTTATCATCTTCATCCTCTTCCTCTTCCACTTTCTGCTGCTGCTCAGTCTCAGCAACCAAAAGTGAGAGAGGATCAAATCCTGTTACAACATCTGTTTTTTCAGAGGGTTTTACTGAAAAGCTGCTGTTCATACGCTGAAGCCTCTTGGGATTTTGTGCAGCAACACATCCCACTTTTGATCCATCTGTTTCAGGGTCTAAATCTTCTAAGTCAAAAATGACAGGAGACTCCACTTTATCCAAGCAGTTAGAACCATCGAAAGCTGTGTCATCGTCACTAGACTCCTTCTCTAGGCTGTCTCTCTTTGATCTTACCGGTGGTTTTCCAATATCAAGACTATTTGGTCTTGTGCTTTTTGAGATAACATTTGAAAGAATTTTTGCATCAGCTCCTAATTTTTCAACCATATCTCCAGGGTTTGCTTCCTGGTTAGCTCTGTTCAGCATGAATCCCATCAGTACCCCACCACTAAGATTACGGTTCCTATTTCCCCAAGGCATTTGCGGCTGCAAATGAGATTCATCATCACTTTTATGCCTTTTCCTAAAGCATCTGCTTGGCATGTTTTGTGCTTCATTTGTGTCCTCAAGAGATGGCATTAAAAGCAGCTCAGGTGTGCTTTCTGAAAAACAAGAAATGTGCTTTCAGCTATGAAAATGGACTCTGCAAATATGTCATCTTAAATATTTTAAATACTAGTAATAGGAATGAAAACAGCAGGTGCTCACTGGCTGCCTGGAACTTGGCAGGTCCCATGTTAGGCAGTTTACTATTACTGTTGCTATAAACATTCCAGCATTCAGAGCAGATAGAACAGACATGCAGAGAGAGAATCTATTTAGCCAAAGTTATGCAGTTTTTAAGTAACAGGACTCAGATTCAAATTCAAATTTGTCTAATGAGAAAAGCTATGCTTGTAGCCATTAGAATATACTGCTTATAAAAGAAAAACTTACCAATTAAGATTTACTTTTTAACAGTAATAAATTTATACTAATTTAAGTAACAGCTGTACAACTATAATAAGCTAGATGAACTTGAGAGTCTAAGCCATCTCCTTATTACAATGGAAAACAAGCCCCAATACCAAATCAAACCAATGGTAACTACATCAATTTTATCCACATGCAAAAATTATTTTTAAATCTTCAAATATTTTTGACTATATCTGTAGATTAAGTAACTTTACTTTTATTTTAATATAGAAATTTCTGTATTGTAATATGAAAATATTTTTTAAAAGAAAAACATTGATTGTTGGCTTTTTTTTTTTTTTTGAGACGCTATCTCACTAAGTAGCCTGGGCTGTCTGAAGCATGTTAAGTAGATCAGGAACTCACAGAGATTCACTTTGATTCAAGTGCTGGGATCAAAGGCATGCATCGCCATGACCATGGGTATTAGTTTCTTAAACTATCTGAAGAACTATTTAGTTTGTCTCTGAATAAACAGGAACTACATTAGACTACAAAAGCATATGAATCATTTAAAGGTTGGCTAGGTAGATGGTCTCTCAGATTCCATCCTCCCCTCACCCCTTTTTGCACATTTTCCCTTCTGAAAGTCCTAACAGTCCAAAATCAAAGGCAGCACTCAGGTTGCAGGTATGCCCTTATACCTTGTTATAATAAAAGCTAGAGCAAATATGTTATAAAACACAAAACCCAAGCTCCTAAGTTTTACTAGGAGAGGGCACACACATATATTCTAATAGATAATTCTAATGCATGAAGATATTTACAGAATAAATATTCACTGGCATCAGTAGGATGGCTCTGTGGGTAAGGATATCTGCCACCAAAAATCAAATCAAATCTAATTTTAAAACATTTAAAAAACCTGCTTAGTCGGCACAGACATAATTCATTCTGCATATGCAAATGTATACTGTTCAACTTACCCTCACACTCTCCAGATAGTTTATCAGCACTGTCGCTATTTGCACCATTGAGGCGAACTATAGTGGAAGAACTTTGGTAACTGAGAGTAGGAAGGCAATCAGCACTTCCTTTTGTACTCTCATTCTCTGATACTATAGAGGCAAAAATAAAAATGTTAACAAATTAAACTTATGTATGTGGCAGGATTATAAAGAGGAGCTTTTAGTCTTACATATTTCAAAATGAAAACTGGTGATGAGTATACTAACTGCTTCTCGACACACTTGTCAACCACAAATACTTCACTGCACTTAAAGGCCTTAAGTGTGGATCAAATTACTAAGAGCTGGTCATATATAAGGCTCAGAATTTTGTATTTTCTCTTTGGTTGTAAAAGACACATTTTGGAGTGGGAAGAAAGGGCAAGTATAAATCATAATTCACCAACAAATGTTAAATAGAGGTACTGTGCTGGCTAGTCTTCAGTTAACTTGACACAAGCTGGAGTCATCAGCAAGGAGGGAGCCTCAGCTGTGACAATGCCTCCATAAGATCCAGCTGCAGGCGAGCCTGGAGGGCATTTTCTTAATTAGTGATTGATGGGAGAGGGCCCAGCCCATTGTGGGTGGGGCCGGCCTTGGTCCCGGGTTCTGTAAGAAGCCCTGCAGAGAAGCCTGTGGAGCAAGCCTGTAAGCAGTACCCCTCCATGGTTGGCATCAGTCTGCCTCCAGAGCCCTGCCCTGTTTGTTCCCGCCTTGGCTCCCCTCAGTGGACTGTGACTTGAGGTAAGGCATCCAAATAAACCCATCCCCCACAGGTTGCTTTTGTCCACGGTGTTTACCACAGCAACAATAGACCTAACTAAGACAAGTTGTATTAAACCTCAGAAAAAGAACTCTGTTCTAAAAAGAAAAAAATTAGACATTTCTACTATGAGTATTTTCACACAGCGTTCACTTTAACAGGATGTGCTTGGAAAGCGTTTCACTGCTGAGCATCACACTTGCTACAGAGTACTAGGTAGTAAGAGGGTCAGCGAGAATGAAGGTAATTATAACAGGAAGACAGAAGGCAAAACTAGAACTTTTATACTTCAAGTTATTTGTATTTTCTACGCATGGAAGTTCGCAAGCTTACATGAAATCAACAATCAATACCTACAGGAACTAGAGTCACTCCCTTTTTTATCCTTTTCCCCTTGAATGTCTTCGGTAGATGGACGCTCTCTTCTGACATCGTCCTTAGATAATGAATTATATCCAAGGTCAGACCGGCCACCTGAGCAAAAACAGAAGCACATACTAAACTGCCTATCAGAAACTTTTATTGAGATTATTTCTTAAACAAATTTAATGACCAGATAGAAGACAGGTCAACTGCAAAAATCCCTAGGCCAACACAACACCCTGCTGAAGGGCTAAGGTGTGGACTGTGACAGGACACCACGAAGGTGAGTGGTGACATTCCAGGGATGGAGCACAGAGGATTAACGTCTTGGGCCTGCTCGCCAATCCCTACAACACCTGTCATAAACTTCTTTAGTGGAACCAGCTAGAATGAGGTGGCGTGCACTAGTGTTTAGATTTGCTGTGGACTTCAGGATAATCTCCAGTCAAAATCATTATTTTGTTGGTTGCCCAGCACCCACCTCCCATTAACATAGGAACATTTCTAGGTAAATTCCTATTGGCTCCACATTGCAGGCAAGTAAATATATACATTTACATTACTCTGTGGGCACCAAAACCAGACAAGCCAGACATTCTTCACTCAAGTCCCTCATCTCTCTAGGTCAAAGTCTGGGTTGTTTTTTTAAAGCTAGGATCTCCCACAGCCCTGACTGGCCTGGAACTCTCTCTGTAGACCAGACTGGTCTTGAAGAGATCCACCTGCCTCTGCCTCCCAAGTGCTGGGATCAAAGGTGTGGACTATCATGTCTGGCCTGAGTTCTAACTAAGCAATGGAGAAGAGAAATGTACAGGGAATTCATAACACGCACACATAGGTCACTGACGCACACACAGGTCACTGGAATTCAATGTCTAATGATTCTGCCACAAAGTTAGGTTCTTTTAACTTCATTGGCAAATAATTTTTCTTAAAACTGAACCAAACAGTTACAGAATTGCACATTAGTGCAAATATATAGGAGTGAGAAAACATATAGTGTGTTAAAATTACTCTTTAAAATGCTGTGCCTGGTGGTGCACACCTTTAACCCCAGTACTTGGGAGGCAGAGGCAGGCGGATCTCTGTGAGTTCCAGAACAGCCAAGGCAGAGAAACTCTTGTCTCAGAACAACCCTCCCCTGAGAACTCCCCCAAAGCTAAGGTTCTGAGTGGCAGGTGATATGTAGGAATGTGTGATTATGTTTATAAGAATAGAAATAAAAGTTTTGTAAACCCGCAAACAGTCCTAAAGAGGTCATATCACTTAGGAACCTACTAGCACACCTTTGACATTAATCTAAGTTGTTTTGCTTAAATGACCTTTCAGGTCTTATGTCCAAAGAAATCACAAAAAGGAAATTTTAAAGATATTTTTGTTAGATTTCACAGCACTCTGAGCCAGGCTTTTTTAAAAAAGGCAAACTTCAATAGAAGATCTCTTCATTTTAAGGAACTAAGCCCAGGACCAACTTCCATAACTGATTAAATTCACACTGTAGGATCAAGAATAAAATCAGCTGAGGAGGAACCAATGTGCTACATTTTAGCACAACCAGCTCACATTAGTAGTCTTAAAAGTAGACTTAAAATGAAAGAGACTGAAATAATGTTGCCATTTTCAGAAATAGCACTATTCATATTTTATAATAATGTTTTGGTTTTTTTTTTTTAAAGTTTCTGCCTATTAAGAGTTCATGCTCATAATATACTAAAAGTCATATGCATTTTTAAATAATGAAAAGTCAAAATTCCACAAGTAATTTAGTGGGTTTTAATACTAATGCTTTCACGCTCGTGTAAAATCACTTATTTGTATTATATGAGTGTGTATGGACATGTTTGTGGACCTCCAGACAAGTGGGGGTCAGAGGGCAACTCGCAAAATTGGGTCCTTTCTTTCTGTGTCACTGGAAAGAGTGCTTTTACTCACAGAACCATAGTGCCTGCCCTTATGTACAAGTCCTGTATATCAGTGAAAGTAATGTCATAGTCACTGCTAGGACTTTTGCATTTAAATTGAAACTTTTTTAAAAAAAAGTTTTAATTTAAAAGTTGCAAAAATTAGCATTTTAGAGAAAGTTCTTGGTGGTGCTCTGTACCTGTTTTCTCCTAATCATACTCTCCATGACCACGGCATAATGTTAAAATCAGGGAATTGACACTGGTGTAACACCTTAACTCAGACACATAGATAGGATTTCTTAAGAAGAAAATCTGCCCAAGAAAACAACACGGCAAGGGGCTGCAAGTCAGCCCCTGGCAGAGCCCTTGCCCGGCATGTATACATTTCATCCTCTGCCCTAAAAAAAGGCACCCCTAAAATGGTGAAGAGATTTGTGGCTACCTAGAGTTAACTGTGTTATCATGAACTAAATACTTGAATTAAGTACTCTGTAACCTCTGCAATAAATAATGAAGAAAGCTACATGTAGCAATTAAATTTAATGTCAAGTGCCTAATAGAGAAATCAAAAAGTGGCAGTTAAACATGTCATTGAAACAAAGTAGAAACACAGACTAGCAAATATAGTTTGAAAATGTACTATAATAAATGTATACAGAAGTACATAAAAGGTGCCTGCTCTACAATGTGTGTGCCATGACCACTACCCATGCTACCGTGACTGACAGTCACTGCCATCTGCTTAAGAATCCAGTTCAATAGCATTTTTAGAAGTGCCAGTGTGATGCAGCAGAGTTGTTAAAGCTAATAACCAACTATGGAACCAACGGGAAAAGGGCCACACACCCAGCAAAATTCAGCTACAACACAGAATCTACTGTGAATTATTTATGACGACTAAAACAGATCGACGAAGGTTGATAATTTAACTACTGGAGAAAGAGAAATCTAGTGTTTTCTAAAATGGAAAGAACTGTCTAATACAGGCAGGATTTCCTTAATCTGAAAACCTAAAACCTAAAACTTACGTACCAATATGACTCCACAAGTGGAAAATTCCACAGATGGCCTCATATGGTAGTTCATATCAAGCCTCAGACATATCATAGACACAACATAAAATGAACATAAGGTTGTGTGTGTAAGTTCTACATGGAACAGGAGTGGCTTGGTTCCCACCTCCCATGTAGTTCATGACACATAAACACTCAACCTCTAGAACATTCTGAATCCAGAAGGCTTCCAGAACCAGGCACTGTGCATAATAGTTAATTTTTATTAAAAAGATGTTGGCTGGCATAAAACCCAGAAAACACTCAGTATTTTTTATGTTTTGTTTGTTTGTTTTTAAATGTCTGAGCACTCTGTCTGCATGTACACCTACATGCTAGAAGAGGGCATCATGACTCACCTTGTGGTGCTGGGAATTGAACTCAGGACGGTTGGAAGAGCAGCCAGTGTTCTTAACCATTGAGCCATCTCACCAGCCCAAATATTCAGTATTTTAAAATACTTAAAATTTTCTAAAAATATAAACTTTAACCAATTAGTTTTTAAAAAGCTCTGTAATTACCTGAGAGCGCTGTCTGTGGTAAGTGTGGATGTTTCTTTAAAGCTCTTTTGAACTGTGCAACTCCTAAAACAACATTTCTTATTTTTGTCCAGAGGAAATAGCCACTACGACTTCTTGAAGGCCACGTACTTTCCAGAACAGCCTATTCATGTAAAAATACAGAATTTGTAAGACAATTTTCATAAATGAACATACACTGGCTTCTGAATCAAGCTAATGAAGATAAAAGTAGATTGCTAACACATTAGAAAACAAAGTCTTAATTTATAAAATATACTCTGAACATTCTAAAATAAATACCAATAGCCCCTGATTATTTTTGCAACTAATTTAATGTTGTACAATGACAAAAACATATTTTCCTCATTAAATCCAAACAATTACCTTATTGTAATACCCATAAGTGATTGCATTGGGGTCAATACCAGCTTTCTGCATTTCAAAAAGCACTCGAACCGCAAGTACAGGCTGGTCGTACTGTCCACAGAGCTGCATGAGGATGCGGTAGCACACCTGCAACACAATGGGAGGTGTACAGACACAAGCCCCTCTGCACAGGCGTCTACAGTAAACCACACGTCTGGGGGCCGTGACTACCTCGTCAGGCGGGTCCATCTTCTTCAGCTGCATTTTTTTCAGCACGTCGTACGCTGTTTTCAGAGCCCTGACTTTGGAATGACAAACCTTCACGTAAGCTGGGAGACAAATAAACCACAATCCGTAACAGTGACGCAGCAGACACCGAGACCACATCTGAGGGATAGAAGAATACCTCTTGGCAATCTTATGGGCTGATTTGATTTCCTAGGAAGAAATCCAAGGTAGCATCCTTATTAAGCTGAATGGTGAATACAGAACACGCTTTTGTAAAACTTGTCGACAACTAATATATTTTAAAGTCTCCTCTTGAGTTTGTATCTTATGATACATAAAATAAAGAGTTTTAGGTCTGATTACTACAAACTACGTTCAGAGCATCAAGCACCTTGTCATCTGCTAAAGGTTACATCTGTGTAGAAAAGGTTGTCAAGGGAAGATGAACATCAGATGTACTTCTGGTCTGATATTTGATTACATGAGGAACACAGAGTTTCAAAGCACCTGTTTTGTTCTTCTGAACATGGGAGAAGGGCTGCCGGGACTGCTTGGTTTTGAAGGTAGTTTGTTCTTTCGAGTTTGTAGAAATCCTTCGGGCCTCTCAAATAAATTGTTCCTCAGAACTGGAAATCCATTATAGCTGTTTCAGAGAAGAAGAAATTGCCTTTCAACCACAAATAGATTGCTACTAGCTAGAAGAATTATGACCAAATAACATATTAACTTAGAATTTAACTATGATTCTCTATCAGAGTATAAAATATACTCAACAAATAAATATTGTTATTTTTATAAATACAGACTCATACATCTGGAAATAAAAGAGGAAACACATTTTAATGACCTTGATATCAAATTCCAAAGCAACTGGTGCAACTTTTTAAAATTAGCATTCATATAAATACTTAAGCTAGTATTTTTGTATATGTTGCTGGTGGCAAAGGGATCACAAAATAATATTCTTTCAAACAAGACAGCCAGTAATGATGCTGCTTTGAATTAAGATATTTGCTGGGGATTGTGGCACATGCCTTTAATCCCAGCACTTGGGAGGCAGAGGCAAGAGTATCTCTGAGTTTGAGCCCAGCCTGGTCTATATAAATATATATATATAATTTATACTGTCTCTTTAAAAGATGGAAACAGCAGCACAGGTGTGACCTCCCAGCACACTGGACTAGACTCTCACATTGCCTTGGTTGGCTTATCTGATTAGTTAGTGGGTTTAGGACCTCACTTTTGGAAGAAAGAAAAACAAACTGTGATTCAATGAATTACAGATATGAAATAGTACTAGAATCTTTAAATAAAGTATTATTAAAGAATAAGATCAATTTAAAATATAAGAGGAAATACCGCCTTAGATAAAAGTACATGTAGACAGCACTGAAAACAAATAATAACCGTGCCCCCCACGGTTCGCATCTTACTGGACCCAGGACTTTCCTGTCTTCCCCGAGAGACTTGAAAGCAGGGATGATACATCGTTTAAGTCTATACAGCAATCTCTCAGCAGTCTCTTACAAAATTCCTAAATTAACAACAGTTGATGTCAACAAGTCTAAAATTTCATGTCTTAAAAATTTATAAAACATGAGTAGTTATGTGTCATACAAATTAAGGCAACAAGCCGGGCAGTGGTGGCGCACGCCTTTAATCCCAGCACTGGGGAGGCAGAGGCAGGTGGATTTCTGAGTTCGAGGCCAGCCTGGTCTACAGAGTGATTCTAGGACAGCCAGGGCTACACAGAGAAATCCTGTCTTGAAAAACCAAAAAAAAAAAAAAAAAAAAAAACCCAAAAAAACCAAAAAACCAAAAAACCAAATTAAGGCAACAGATAATGAACCTAAATTACATTTATTATCTCCTCGTAAGTCAGCTACATTAATCAATGTGTGTGTGGCCATAAAGACGGAGTAGGAGTGAGGAAACTGCTTTTAGTGAAAAGTAAAAATCAAAATTCTATAATAAAGTGCTGCAAGTGAGTGTTGTCTGCTCTAATTTAACAAGTATTAACAGGCATACTTAAATACAACTAGAGATCTACCCAAGCTGATGAAAAATTTATTTTACAGGAAACCCTATCTCAAAAAACCAAAAAGTTTTTTTCCCCCCTGTCTATGCCTCAAAACTTAATGGATGTGGGATAGGCTTGCTTACCACCTACAAATTAGAGATTTGCAAAGTTTCTATTTTTGAAAATACCACAGTCCTTAGAAAGCTATGCCACCGATGAGGGATTCCTTCCCTGTCAACTGCATACACTGTTTCTTGAATACCTGTACTGTAATGGCGGCTCTTCACCATTGGGTAGATGGGGGATCTCAGGTGGTGTCACAAAAACGGTATGTTCACTTTTGAAAGATGCATCCAGTTCTATAAGTCGGACTTCACCACTCTTGTCCGTGTCCACCTGGAGTTTTAAAATGCATTTAAAAGCCACATTGGTTAGGCAAGGATTCATCCACAGAGGAGTGGTTAGCTAAATACACCGTTTCCATCAAGATCTACTTTCTGTCTTTAAAAAGTACCCTAACCTGCTGAGCCTATTTCTAATTTTATGTGTATCTATGTCTTTGTTTTAATTGTATTTATTTACTTATTTTGACACAGCGTCTCACTATGTAGCCTAGGCTGGAACTCATAAAATTTGCCTGCCTCTGCACCCCAAGAACTGGGATTAAAGATTTGTGTTACTATGCCTGGTTCTCTATTTCTAATTTTTTTTTTAATGGAGGGTGATTATGTTTGTCATATAGATTTTTTGTACATATTCTTCCTCCCAAACATGCACACCCACAATTATCAATATGTTAAATGTGAGTGACAGCATCACTAGCAATTAATTTATATTATCTCTATATCGCTTATTTTCCAATTAAAGTAATGAGTATTACTGTTACTTAATTTTTGAAAAACTCAAAGTAATTATTGTTAGAACACCACTTATTTCCATCCTGTTGGAGGATATTTAAAAATCTGTTGTGTAGAAGAAGCTAACTTTCTATTTTCAGCTTGTCAGAGAGACTTTCAGGCTGCCATGTGTGGAGCTTCCCATATGGAAGCATTGCTGAGCCTGCCTGTTTCTCTGAGTTCTAACTCGGGAAAATATAACTTTTAACTTTCATTTTTATTGTTTTCTTTTGGCATGCTTTTTCTGACCCTCTGGGCTTCTTACCCTCCTTCTGAAGTCTCCTCCCTCTGACATGCAGCTTCTTGCCGACCTCCACAGTTGCACAGGCCACCTTTCCCAGATCCCACTCACAAGGCATGGCTTTGCCTCTTCTCTCTTCTCCCCTGCCCACCCACAGCTGCCAACATTTACAGACTGCTTGCTCTTATTTTCTTTTCCCCCAAACTCTAATAAACTTGTCCTTGAGCTCCTTTCTGGGAGATGTCTATACTGACCCCAGCAAGGATGCCATGAATACACTAAGCCAGAAGAGCACATGCCCTACCAGTACTCAACACTGGTTTGTGTGTGTGGTACTGAGGACTCAACCAGAGTCCTACACTGAGTAGGCATGCAACCTTCCACTAAGTTATAAACCCAGCCTGGCATGGTCATTTTTAGAAGCAAGATGTGTTCAAAAGTTTCTGCTGTATTTTGATTTTAAGAAAATAACAGAATGTGAAAAAAAAAAACCACCTATCAGTGCTAACAATGTTTTTGTAGGTTTGCAATAACAACTAACTACAAGTAATGCATGTGTCAAACAATAGGTAAATAAAGAAGAGTGAATTCACCAGATAAACTATAGTTACCAATAATGAAAACTAACAATTATATAGCTTTCTGCCTGAATAAGACTTATACAAGACCTTCACTGTTTCTTAAAATCCCATGAGAACAACAATAAGAAGGTTAGAAATAAGAAACCAAGCCAGCCCGCCCCAGAGGCGTTGCAGGTGTGGCTGCTATGTCACACGTGCATCAGTAGGTGGCAGAGAGACAAAGGATATGTCTATGCTCAGGGTTCTGATTTGTGAACATTTGAATGATTAGTAGCCTAACACTCCCTGGGGTAGGGGAGGGGGGAATGAGCCTGACAGGATCATCAGTTAGGTACTGTGCAGAATCCCAGGACAGGGAGTGAGTCTAAAACAAACACCCCTCACTTAGGACCCCAGCCTGTGTGAGGAGCCAGCCAGAGATGACCACTAGACTGGTGCCATGGGGCCCTGATAGGGAGCTAGCCTGAGATGACCACCAGCCTAACACTGCACAGGAGCTGGGGGGGCAGACCATGCCCAGATGACCCCTGTCCAGTGCCATAATACATAAGTGGGGCACAGCACTCTTGAGAGGACCCCAGAGACCCTGGTTACCACTAAGAGGAACAAATAAGTGGTTGAGAAACGGAAGAGAAAGAGAAACAGAGGATGGGGTCACAATGAAGAGAGGCAGAATTAGAAACTATAGGGTAGTAAGAAACAAGATTGTTTTGAGTAGCCATTGATGCTATCTGGAACCATGGTGGAGTCCTGGCCTGTGCTGCTACCAGGAGCCAGGTTTGGGTCTGTGGCTCTGAAGTAGCAGGCAGACATATCTGGTCAGTCTTCTGCCTGGGGACATGATGATGTCTGAAGGCTGTGCAGAACTGGCCCCAGCCCTTGCCTGGGCACCAAGAAAGAGCTCAGCCTGGGGTGGCATGAAAGCAGGAGAACTGCCCCACCCCTAATCAGCTGCAGCACTCGGCCCACACATTGTGGAAGCTGTGTCATGGAGATCCTGTAGTTTTGGATCTGTAGGACCAGCCCTTTCATAGATGGGGTAGATATTGGAGTGTCCAATTCAAAGCCCTGAATCTGGGTCTGAGAGGTATCTGAACTGGGCAGCCTGCCTGTTTTCCTGCTCTCATGCCCTCAGGGCTGGCTCATCAGCAATCCTCACAACCAGGGCCAGCTCTACCCTGCTGCTCAGGCAAACGCAGGGCCCACTCTCCTGGGTATTGCAGCCACTAGGAACAAGGACAGTTCTTCCACTATCATGACCCTGAGGCCAGCTCTCCTGTCTGCCATAGGTGTTGAGGGATGAGGAAGGGGAGGGAGACATCACTCCTTCATCCACACCACCCACTGCAAAGCACACAAGTGGTAAGGCCTGCTCTCCTGGACTTGCCCTTGGAGCTGGCTCATCTGCAACCCCGATGTTCAGGCCCAACTTAACTGTACTGCCCAGGCAATATGCAGGGACTGCTCTCTCTAGTGCTGCAGCAGGTGAAGGGCGGGGCCTGTTCTCTCTAGTGCTGCAGCAGCTGAGGGACAGGGCCAGCTCTCCAGCTCTCATAGCCCTATCGAAGCCAGCTCTCCCTCCTGCCAAAGGTGGCAAGGGCAAAAGGTAGAGAAGAGGAATCTCTCCCTGGTCCATACCACCATCCATGCCATGGCACAGGAGACAGGTGGCAAGGCCAGCTCTTGAAACACCCACCATGGACAAACACAAACTTACACATATCATACACACACACACACACACACACACACACACACACACACACACACACACATACACACACACACCATGGACAAACATAAACATACACACACAACCATGCCCTTGAAGTTGGAATAAAGGTGAGACTAAAACAAGAAATTAGCATCTTCATTTAAGGACTCCCAGATCCATGGCACAACTCAGGAGTTAGAACACTACGTCTCATAAATGCTGGGAGAAGGCTAAGATTTTGTTGTTTTGTTTTCCAGGGTGAATCAAAAGATTTTATATTTATAGACAATAAGGGAGCTGAGGTACTCAGAAGGGAAGATAACCAGGGAGAAGAAATCTTAAAAACAACCATAACAAATAAGCCCACAGTCAGGAAGCAAGAACAAGATGTCACATAAAAAAGGAACATGCAATATGTTTGTGTGGAGACTGCAAACATAGCATCAGAAATAAAAGTATATTATAAGGAATAGCAAATGAAATTGAAGAAATCAGTCAAAAAGCAGAAAGACGGGGTAGAAAGATGAGATAATACAGAGGAGACTATCAGGACACAAGTGATCTGGAGGGTGAAGTAGGGAAGGGGAGACGCCAATCAGGGAAGGGGGAAATAAACAGAGAAGGAGGAGGGCAGAGTATAAAATAACAGTAAGGATACCTGAGTGACTCATAAGGAACCATACTATTAACTATCCACCTAAAAATACCTATAATACATTTAGGTTGATATGTAAATATGCACACATAGTTTAAATGAAAATTTCCAATATAGGCTGACAATGCTCCTCCTAAGAGCCACAAACCATGGCACAAAAATTCCAACACCAGGTATAAGATGCCCTCCTTTGAGCTGTTGTTGGTCAGGGTTATCTAAAAGACTCACAAAATATTATAGACTATTGATATGGCCCTTGGATGTCCTCCAGTGGTGGAAGGTTAAGTCACTATTGCTGAAAACTCTTTGGGCAGAGGTGCCAGAAGCCTAGAGCTGGATATGACCTGAAAGCCTCCTCTCTGAGGACTAACAGTACCAGAAAGCTCAATGCAGACTTCCAATGGAGAGAAACAACCAACAGTCCTATCCAGCTGTGACTCTGATGAACCCAAGAGTGAGCAGCATGGCAAGACAACACGAAGGCTGCAATAGTCGCATGCATATCTTGGCATGCATATCTTAGCATGCATATCTTAGCAGGAACCAAAGCTTTCAAATTGGAATTAAGATCTGTTCAATAAGATGGAAATTGTGCCTGGTACTAGAAACTTAGCTAACTACCCAGGGTTGGTGAAGTTCATGGATCTTGGAAGAGAACCTACAAGCTCCACTTTATTAAAACAGCATAATCCCTAACTACTTTCTAAATATTAGTCCTTACACCCACAGGTAAGTGTAGTTTCCAACTCCCATAAAAGAAACTCTCTTTGCCTCAGTCAGAGAGCATTACAGAAAACCACACTTGATCAAATGCCAAGATGAAAGGCCTCGTACCGACTGATACATCTATCATACAACTTGTGCATGTTAGTAAGGCTCAGATATCATTGTGAAAGAGAGGGTAGAAAGATTGTACAAGACAGAGGAACAGACAACTTGCTGTGAGACTATGTCTCCTAGAAACGTCAGATGAAACGCCCATGATTGAAATCTTTCCAACATGGCTTCCTAAACATGACTTGATAATGGCAATACCAACAGACATGATAAAGTGGTAGAGGAAACTCATGAGGTCCTAACCCTAGACAAAGAACTACAGATAACTAAAGAGCTGAGAGAGGGAGAAACAGTCTCCCCTAGGAAAGAGTCCTGATTAGTTATCCACAACCAATTGGTCAGCCTTGGAAACATATATATATATATATATATATATATATATATATATATATATATATATATATATATATATATATATATCTGACATTATACAGACTGAGCAGGTTGTAATTATGTATTTAGGAACACACACACCCACACCCCCCACACACACACCCCACCCCATCACCAATAATTAAAGAAAAAGAGGACATACATTTTAAAGAAAGCAGAAGATCTACATGGTAGGGTTTGGAGGAAAGGGAAGGGGGAAGAGATTAATTACATTATAATCCCAATATAAATTCTTAAAAAGTAGAAAGAAAATTAGATGAAAAGGATCAGGCTAGGAGGGTCAATATTCAAGCAATACATACATACACACATACATACAGAGAGAGAGAGAGAGAGAGAGAGAGAGAGAGAGAGAGAGAGAGAGAAAGAGAGCAGAATAAAATAAAGGAAAAATTCTAGAACTGAAGGAAGTGAATTCCCAAATTAAAAGGCTCCACACATATCCATTCACTGAATAAAGAAATGCCTACATAAGGCATTTCCCCATATTCCCTGAGATTTCAGGATATCGAGGATCTTAGAGGTGCCTTGAGAGAGAAAGATATCAGGCACAAATGTCTAGAAATCAAGATGGCATTAGACTTTTTGCCGGTATCTCACAGGGCGGTTAAAGACAGTGCAGCAATGAATTTCAAATACCAGTTCAACTAAGTTGGCAGGTGAGGGGTAGAGGAGAAGGCATTTTCAGCCAGGCCTCACTACAACAGGGAAACACACTAAGTAAGTAGTTACTGAAGCAGGAGTTGAAAGTAGGGCATTCAGCTCCAGCAAGAGGTTAATACAATTACCACGGTGCTGGAGGCGGGAAATTCTAGATGACAGACTAGAAAGCAGTCAGTTCATATTAAAACAATTAAGATGGAACATTACAGCAAAAAATTTTAAAACATAAATGGATAACTTGATGTACTAAAGAATTTCACTCTTCCTAAGTTTCCAGATGTATTGGTGTTAGGCAGAGAACAAAAGTAGCACAACTGTTCACTTCAAGAGAGAAAAACAATGTGCTTTTGTATTTCTCTGCATACAAAATCAAATACAATTTGAAACTGACCCATAGATTTAATACCTTGGTAAAAACATTGTCCTTTAACTGTATGTTTAAATTTTGCATTGTATTGTAAATATAGTAATGTCATAAATCCCACATTTGTCATCTGGATATCTCTGTGTCTTTGGTAAGTACAGTGATATCTGTCTCAATTAAGAAAAAAATAGATCCAACACTGTACTGGCTAGTTTTGTGTGTCAACTTGACACAAGCTGGAGTTATCACAGAGAAAGAAGCTTCAGTTGAGAAAATGCCTCCATGAGATCCAGCGGTAAGGCATTTTCTCAATTAGTGATCAAGGGAGGAGGGCCCCTTGTGAGTGGTACCATCTGTGGGCTGGTAGTCTTGGGCTCTATAAGAAATCCAGCTGAGTAAGCCAGGGGAAGCAAGCAAACCAGTAAGGAACATCCCTCCATGGCCTCTGCATCAGCTCCTGCTTCCTGACCTACTTGACTTCCAGTCCTGACTTCCTTTGGTGATGAACAGCAGCATGGAAGTGTGAGCTGAATAAACCCTTTCCTCCCCAACTTGCTTCTTGGTCATGATGTTTGCGCAGGAATAGAAACCCTGACTAGGACAAACACCATGCAGAATAAAATTAAGCACTTGAAAAGCCTCTTAGCTGACAATCTGCTACAGATCACCTGTGGCTGAGTCCCTTCCTATCAGAGCAGACTGCATGGGTTTAAAATATAATCATGTGAAGAACAGGACACATGGTTCTTAAATTAATCACAAGTGAAATGCAAATAATTCTTATGTTGTTGTTATTGTTTCTATTTAGCATTACTCATTTTTCATTTCAAAATGGAGTTAATGTTTCCAGTTTGAATATGCTAAGATCAAAAGAGGAATATGTCTAATTTATGTTCAAGCACAGGCATGGGTTGGTGGAGGGAAGCAATATGTACCTAACTATTTATTTATTTTATTTATTTTCCATTGTTAAACTTTCAGAGGCAAGAGGATTGGTTCACTTAAAAAAAAAAAAAAAAAAAAAAAAAAAAAGAGCTCAAACTTACCCAACTAAGGAACAGCCTACACATAAATGATTATTCTCAAAGTATGATAAGACATTCTGAAAATGCTTGCAGATTAAAATGATTGAGTTTTTATGTTCAGTGTTCTTATAGGGGTACAGGACTATGAAAGGCAGGAACACTGTACTTATATTTCAGGGAGTTCTGTTCTGTAACTCCAGAGACAACTAGCCTCTGCTCCAACTTTACACATGAAACTTATTAAAATATACAGTAGGTCTTGTGATATTTTATCTTCTCCAATGAAGTGGCCCATGAATTATAACAAAACAAATACAAATAACTGTGGTTTACTATACTAATTCCCAGGATTTCATTAGTTTGTTTTTTGCTTAGCTTTGTTACTAATCTATACTTGCAACCATACTTCTTAGCTTTGGTTTTCTGCTTAGTCAGTAAAATCTTCAAGTAGTTCAATATATGTATATAAGAAATCTTTCATAGGATTTAGACTTCTTAAATAGGTGTTGGGGATTGGTTCTAATGCTTTGATTTAAATGGGAATCTACGTGTCCAAATGCTGAAGGTCCTTGTCCCCAATTGGTTTTTGATTGATCAATAAAGATGCCAGCGGCCAATGGTTGGGTAAAGGGAGATGGGCGGGACACTTAGATTTGTAAGGGCTAGGACAGGGGAGAGAGGAATAGACATGAATATAATAGAATTGCCATGATGCAGTGGGAGACGGATCAAATTTAGAGGTGCAGGAGATAAAGCCAATTAGCTATGTTAAGAATTAAGGTGGGTGGCCATTGGCCACTCCCCCCATTGGGCCTGGCGTTGCAGGGGAAGTTTTAAGAGTGCTCAGTCTTTGAGGTAGCCAAGGCATTTTAAAATTAACTGCTCTCTCTCTCTCTCTCTCTCTCTCTCTCTCTCTCTCTCTCTCTCTCTCTCTCTCTGTGTGTGTGTGTGTGTGTGTGTGTGTGTGTGTGTGTGTGTTCCACTTGCAAATACAAAGAGTTCCTTGGCGGGTGGCAGGAAGTGTGCAGCCTGCCTGGAGCACAAAGCAGTGTAGCTAAAAACTCACTGCTACCAGTAGGTTACAAAAAAGAATGTTAGAATATGAACTCAAGTCCTTTGCAGGAGAAGCAAGTGCTCTCTCTTATCATCAAGCCATCTCTCAGTCCCTCTGGAATTTATATTTTAAAAGGATTGTTCAGATCATCCACTACACTGACTCCCATCACATAAATATCAAGTAACCTACAGAAATCCCTAGATAATCTAAAGTATTAACTATGAAGAGATCTCCTTAGGACAGGATGTCCTAGAGACGGAGTAAAATTAGAAGTCTTGTACAGCCTACAATATTAATAAGTATCTCATTTGACTATGTGACATTAGTTTTTGTTTAACTAAAACACAGACTTGTGAATAAAATACAGTGAATGCATCAAAAAGAAACACTATAAAAATTCTCCTTTTAAAACTTAACTAGAGTCTTGCCACCTAGCTCAGTGCTCCCAAGTGGGCTAATGAACTAATTCATTGCTGCATGTCACTAGCTAAGTCCTGGCCACTAATTTGGTCTCATATGACTCAGTTAGCCTGGTATGGAAATAACATTATACAAATGAACATCACTGTTCATAAAGGATGTACATACATCCCACCAGTGGAGGCTTAAAATATTTATTAAAATGTTGAAAATGATGCTGGAGAGATGGCGCATCTGCTTTTGCAGAGGACTGGAGACTGGAGTTCAATTATCACAACTCAAATGGGTGGCTCACCAATTGACAGAGGATGGAATTGTGAGGCTTAGTGTCAACTTTCAACTTAACAGAATCTAGAATCATCTGAAAGATGGGCTTTAGGTATATCTGTGGGTGACTGTCTTGATTAATTAAGGTGGGAAGGCTCATACCACTATGGGTGGCACCATTCCTTAGGCAGAGGCCCCTGGACTGTGTAAGGGAAAGCAAGCTGAAAATGAATGCATACATTCACTTGCAGTCAGGAGCAGCTGTCTCAAGCTCCTGATGCCTTGACTTCCCTGACATGATAATATGAGCTAAAATAACCCCTCCATCCCTTAAGTAGCTTTTGTCAGAGTATTTATCCTAGCAACAGGAAAAGAAACAAAAACATCATCTTTTAGGGACGTGATATTTTGTTCTATTATTGATGATGTCCATTTTGACCACTTAATTTTAATGTGGTGTCTGTCAGACTATACAGTCCAATTCATATTTATTTTGTAGGGAGGTACAGTGAACTATGTTAAGATCTTGCTTATTATCAGATTTTTAATTATCAATTGATGTCTACATAGACTCATGATTTCCCATTTATTCAACAGGTTAATTTGTTACTAACATTTGATGCTTGAATTGCCTCAGATATGATAGTGGGAACCCCTTCACATAGGTTCTGTGCATGTGTTATATGCCTCTATAATCCTTGGGGCAATTTCTTACTCCCTAATACAGGGTATTTTAGAGTTTATCTAGGGCTTTTTTTTTTTTTTTTTTTTTTGTCTTAATCTGTAACCAATCATTTCTCCAAAGAGTCCTGATACCTTTTGCTATTTAAAAGCCTGAGTCCATGCCTCTTTGGTATTAAGGTGTGGCTGCTCCAAGGTTCTTTCAATATACAAAGTCACAGAATATATGTGTACATGTATTTATTCCTATAGCTGTTTCTATCTTTGTCTATCATGGAAAACCAATAGCGTGTTTCCAAATCCCCTCCCTTGCCCCCTCTGTCTTTCTCTTTTGGCTTGTTCTACTTCTCTCTAAGTTTGTATGTGTAGACCCCTTTCCTGACCATGGTTAATATTTATCACTTTGAATACATTTGCTTATTTGACCATCTTTCCCACTTTTATGTATCCTCCTCCCCTCTTTGGTGCTCTGTTCCCATGCAGATAACTTCTTCACCCTAGTCTGACAAGCCTGTACAATCTGAATGTCATGCCTACCATGCTGGCATCCCTGTCATCCAGGTCAAAGCCTAACATCCCACTTGCTGTGCCCAACCCCCACTCTGTTGACCCTGGGTAGGCTCCTGAGCTCCACACTACCTTCACGTACTCTTCGCATCCTGGTTAAGTTCTGATATCCTGAGGATACCTGCTACCCCAGGAAGGATGTTCTTTCCTTCTTGTTCTGAGTCCTGTGTCAAGCTAGATCTCTGAATGGATGCTCTTTGCTCATGGCTGAGGCTCAGGTGTCTCCTCTAGGCAACTCAACTTTCTTAACCATACTCAAGATTAGACAGTGTGTTCGGGTACACTGTTTTCCTGCTTCCTTTGTTTCTAGCATGAACCCAGCTCCATCTCACCTAATAATAAAAGGACTGAGTAAAAAATGAGCAATTTCATGTATGAATTTAAAATAGAATTAATATAAGGTATAAATCCACTCCCAATTTGTAAAAATAGTTATATGATGTCTATTATGCTATGCCCTCCACTCTAAGCATGTGATATCTCAGAATGTTAGAGGTTCATGTGCTTGGGAAAATGTTCTACTCTGTAAGTGCAAAGATAGGGTTAGGAACCTAACCTTAACCTTGTTAAGATAAAATTCTTTATTTTTTAAAATAAATCATTTATTTATTATTATTTTATACACACTGATGTTTCACCTGCATGCATGTGTATGCGAGGAGTTATAGACAAGTGTGAGCTGCTGTGTACATTCTGGGAACTGAACTAGGATCCTTTGGAAGAGTAGCTAGTGCTCTTAACTGCTGAGCTATCACCTCAGCAAGATAAAATTCTTACAAAACACCTTTAAGAAGTATGCTTTTGGGGATGCAGAGATAGCTCAGTGGTTAAAAGCACTTACTGCTTTTGCAGAGGACCTGAGTTTGGCTCCCAGCACCTACAGCAGGTAGCAAACAACTGTCTATAATTCCAGTTCTAGAGCATCCAATGCCCTCTTCTGGCCTCCAACACGCTCATATACATATAATTAAACAGTGATTTAAAAAAATTCTTTAAAAAAAAGAAATATGCTTTAAGAAAGATGGTTTAGCAGATACAAGTGCTCGCTTAACAATCTTACTCCATCTCTGGAACCATGGTAGAAAAGAACTGACTCTCAAACTGTTCAAGACTGTTCTCTGCCCTGCTCACATGTGCACAGATACACACACACACACACACACACACACACACACTCTTACGCTACTACTATCAATAAATAAAGTAAAATTTAATAAAAGTATGTGCTGTAATTTCTAGGAGGCTGCCCAAACTCTCATTGTAAGTGGTCAAGTATGAAAATAAAATTATTTTAGATTTTTGTTACAAGCTATAAATAGAAACAATAACATAACATTTATAGCAGTCACATAAAATAAGCCAGGGCACTGCAGATTACTGCAGACTACTTACTTTATCCACACAGTCATCAAAAAAGGCCAAGCTTGCATCTTTATCGCTGACAAAAGAACATTCCTCAATGAAGCGAATAAACATTTGTGTTTTGGTCATCATGGTATAGAATTTTTGATGTGATCTGTCCCGGCTTCTTAAGAAAGCTATTCAGTATAAATGGATAATGTGAGAATAGATTCAGAACATTTTTTGCTAAAAGAAACTTGATCAACAATATCATCTATATTCTCATTTTGTTCACTATTTTACTGAAAAACAAAACAAAACTTAAGTTCTTTGATAAATGGAGAAGACACAGGAAAAGCAATAGAAAAGGGACACAGAGACGGTGCAAGCTTTCACCCAGAGTTATGTCACTGCCTTGATAATTATACATAAACTAGTATATCTAAGTCTCTGAAACTGTTGCTTGTGCAGTTTGTTTCGTGTTGTGTGTATGCTTTCTCTGACCCTGGTTCTCTCTCTTTCTGCACTTATCCTATTTAAGGTTATAACTGAATCTGCTCATTCTATCACCTTCTATTGCTCATCTTCTTGACCACACACTCTATGAGAGAAGTACCTCTTTTGCTTCTGATATATTCCAAATGTTCAACATTACATGGCACCGAGCACATACTTACTAGATTAATTTCTTTTTCAAATATTAAATACAAGAGAAACTAAATATATAACATGATACCAATTAATTGTACTATGGGCTTCCCAACTTCCCTTTCTCCCTTTGTAGTATAGACAGAAGATAGTATTTGTCAAGCAGACTGAAATAAAGCAAACAAGGCTGTTCAAGCCTGGAGGTGACCATCCCAGGGGTTCCTGGCAGCCCTGAAAACAGACGCTGTCGATACCTCAACACAAATGTGACTCAACAAAGTGAAACTAATGTGCTCGAGAGGTTCTGTAGTTCTCAGACAGAACTGTTCTTAGGATTCCAGTTAATGAAGAACTTGCCCTACAGAGGTGGCCCTCACACAGCCCTCAGAGCAGGTGCGTGCTTTGCTAAATATGAACTATTAATTCAGAGAACAAATTATTTGTTACAAGTTTAAGCCTAACAACATGAAAGCTCTAACATTATATGATCACTCACCTTGAAGGGCAAAAAGAGAAGTTGCATCTGTCGCTGTCTCAGACGGGGCTTGTGTTATTGGCCGTAAGTATGATCTATAACCTTTTAAAATAGAGGCCATGAAAAACAAGAATGCCTCTTGGATTTCCAGATCTATCATGTGCAACCTCTTCCCAGAATTAAAATCATAATCATTCATTGCTAAGTCCATTAGTCCATCATCTCTTGGTCTCTGCTGCACTGTGAAGAAATACAGGGTTTGAAATTTTGCCTATGAAAAATAAGGCTCATGCTAGTTTTGATGCAAGTGACTCTTTTTTCAAAATTGTTCATATAACCACAACCCTCCCACTTACATCACTTCAAAGTGTGCAAACCCCAAGGAAAGCTTCTCTATCACTTTGAGGTACTGTTGTGCATATTTTCTCTAACTTACACCTAAAATTATTCCTGTAAATCTATCATCAGAGTGAGTTCATGCTCTAACATAACTACTTATGTACATGTGAGTACGTATGTATATACACACACTGGTAAACAACGTTCCTAACAACCACAGCACTGGAAACATAGAATACATAATCATTTTGACTCCTTTCTTCATAAAATCCAAGTACCTGTGGGATAAAAACAGAAGGATTAAAAAAACAAAAAGCATTCTCCTGGACAACTCAATGATCGAGCCAATAGGTGGTAAGGAGTAGTTTATGTCAGAGAAGCCTGGCTGAGTCACTTCTATCCCTTTCGGATAGGTGGATGAGAAGCCCAGTAACCACTGGTGGGAGCTCCCCTCCACAGCAGGAGCACGCTGAAGACAGGTGGGGAGGGGGAGCATCGCCACTGAAGCACTCCTGCCAATGATGCACGGCCTGATTTTACAAGAGGACTCTTAGACAAAAAACCACACCAGGGACCATTTGATAATGTAAGTATAATTTTTACAAAGATTTATTTATTTTACTATGTGTATATTTTGCCTGTATGCCTGTATGTGCATCAGGTCTGTTGGACCTCCCAGAACTGGGATTACAGATGATCGTGAGCCGTCATATGGATGCTGGGAGTCAAATCTGGGTCCTCTGAATGAGCAGTTTTATGAAAGTAATTTAAAAAAAAACTGCTATAGAGGAGATAGAAAAGATTTGAGACTACCTGCCTCTGATTTGGAACCAGATCCTCTTGCTATAAAGAAATTTATTTACAAAACAGGCAAACTCAAGATGAGGATTAATTGGTTTCATGCTATATATTTACTTTCTCTTGTATTTAATATTTGAAAAAGAAATTAATCTAGTAAGTATGTGCTCGGTGCCATGTAATGTTAAACATTTGGAATATACCTGCCTCTGATTTGGAACCAGATCCTCTTGCTATAAAGAAATTTATTTACAAAACAGGCAAACTTGGGATGAGGAAGGCTTGGCAGGTGGAGTGTTTCCTGTGCACGCAGGAAGGCATATATCTAGATCCCTAGCCCACATAAAAGCCAGGCAGAGCCACATGCATCTGCAACCCCAGGGCTGAAGGAAGAGGGAAGCAGACAGAGAGATCTCAGGGTTTCAGTGGCTAGTCAGGTTCCAGGGTCACTGAGAGATCTTACTTCAAAAGTAAGGTGAACAACAATAGAGGAAGGCCGCCACATGTAATCAGTGGGTGCATTTATATCCACACCGAAAAACAGAAATACGAAACAGTAACCCTTGAATGTGGTCTGCAGATTAGGGTGCTCAAGGTTAATTCCCTGAGTTCCATAACTTTGTTGTAGTGATATCAAAGAATGCCCTGTTGGTAAGAAATGCATTCCATTTAGATACAATAGGACACCTACTCTCAAAGAGTCATGACAGAAGTTCCTAAACTCTTCACAACTTAAAGACCCTTTAAGATGTAAGGAACAGTTAATTATCTAAACTACCAGTATTCCTCAAACATCTGTAGCTTTAAGTTTTAAGAGTAGTTCATAACACTAGGGAGGAGGCTAGGTGGGTGAAAGGCGTTAGAATGCAAATCTGATAACCTGAGTTTGGATTTCTAGAACACACATAGAAAGCCAGATGTAGTAGCCTGCATCAGTAATCCCAGTGTTCCTACAATGGGAAGCAGAAAAGGAGAATCACCCAGAAACTCTGGCCCAGTCAGCCTGGAGTATGCAAGGGCAGCAGCCAGCAAGAAGAGAGCCCGCCTCCAACAGGGTGAAAGTAGGGGCTAATTACTGACAGTTTCTTTTAACCTCCACACCCAGGGCCAGACCACACACAGACACATCATCTACATACCATCCGTAACATACATACATACAAGACTTAAAGGTAAGCTGGAGAATAATCAAGGGAAACACATGACGCCCGTCTTTGCCTTCCATGTGCATATGGACACACATAGACAGATTCAGATACACACACACACACACACACACACACATACACACACACACTTTTTAAAAATCAGAAATCTTGTCCTTGGTATCCATGGCTGTATCTTCTGCATTCTGTCCTTCACTAGTGTCGGATAGACTACTCAACTGAGTTATTTATATTGGCTACAATGGCTGCTGGATTCTGCGGCTCTCCACAGGAATAAGAGTACTTCTAGAAAGCAAACTAGGGAACAAAAATATGTAAACAATTGACCTAATCCACAAGATTAAAGCTTACTGTTTAATGTCATTTAAAAAATATACTCCAATACTTTTGAGCTACTATGGAATTGGCTAGTTGCTTCTAAACTTTATTAACACTGTCTTTTACATTCTATTTCAAGCTACATTCTTAGTATCTTGAACCTTCACAGGTGTAGGCTATCTCCTACGTCTGCATTTCATAATAAATACGTGAGAACTGTATAGATTGCCACATCACCACTGGCCATCTTTCATAAAATAAGTATTAAACCTTAGACACTGAATGGATCATTGTTACAATACTGAGAGAAGTCAAGAAATAGAAGCTTGATTTTTATCAGAAATTCTGGGTCACTATCGAGATATGCTCTTACATAAGCTTTTTTCCTAAAGCATTTCATACCCTAAAATCAATTTTCATTTTGGTTTTAGCAAATGGCAGATGGTTCAAAGACAGGCATTAGTGAAGAAGTTAGGACCTGACTCTTCTTTCATTGACTATAGCACTTTCTAATGTTCTTTAAATCATCCACTTTAGATGTCTAAAGCTTTCTGTTTTATATATGAAGAAAATATATACCAGTGGCAATCCTTATTTCTTCATGTTATTTCAGTAATGGCGAAATTCAAGAAAATGACCACTTTAGTGCCCTTTTGAATTTTACTATCTTAAGGTGGTCTTATAAAAATCTGTAAGTTGTAATTATAAATTTATAATTTACTTACTTGGCTTCTAACATACTTTGCTTTAATGCTTATTTGCCTTAAAAATGTAAACACTTTCCTCCCCTCTCTCCCTTCCTTCTTTTCATTTTTGCTTTTTGAGACAGTCTCACTATGCAGCTCCGGCTGGAACATACGATGTAAACCAGGTTGTCCTGGAACTCAGAGATCTGCCCCTGCCTCCAAGAGCTAAGATGAAAGTTGTGCACCACCGGGCCTGGCCATAAACACATTTTTATATCTGAATCAACCAACTTGACAGGGTCTTGCTGTGTAGTCCTGACGAGCCTGGAACTTGTGTATAGAGGCTGGTCTTGATCTTGGAACAACCTAGTTGCCTCTGCCTCAGAGTGCTGCTGGGGTTATAGCTTCTGTCAACCATGCCAGACTATAATAGCCTTTTTTTTTTTTTTTTTGGATAGGGTCTTACCAGTAGCTTTGCTGGCCTGGAACTTATTATGTAGTTTCAAGGCTGGCTTGACATTTTGGTGATTATCCTGCCTCAGTTTCCCAAGTGCTGTGATCACATGGGTGAGTTACCACTTTCTTTAACAGAATAAGTATCAATTCCAGTATCATACTCCCTTTAGCAGCATAGTTACACAAACTAGCATTTAGTCAGAGCAGATGGGCCCTGTGCAAGGATGACATGCAAACATTCTCTATTTTCCTTATTTCCTTAGCTAAAGAAGAGAAATAATTCAGACAAAGTCAGTCATTTTCTTAGAATAAGTTATAGCTCTTAATTAAACTATCCACTTACATTTTGCCAACTGCTGGTGCAAATTATTCAGTGTATTCATCAGATTTTTACATGGCTTCTTCGGAAGAATCTTCCAGGCTACGTTCTTTTTGTCACCAGTTCTGAGATTAAAAGGCAACAACAATACATTTGTTACATGGGTGGAAGGGGTATATTCCTGTAACATTTATACCTGAAGGACAAACAGCCATCAAACAAAAAATGGAGCACATTCTGAATAGTCAGGTTAATGAAGAAAATCTGACAGAGGCAGACTGGGATAGTGATGATATAAACTTAATTTGCATGAAGGTGTAATCCTCTACTAAATACACTTCAGCATTTACTGTGATGTCCTCCACACAGAGTCTAATACAGTTTGCTGGATCATTGTAATAACTGAAGTCCTGATGAGGCGAGCATGCCCTTTGCTTTCATGTGCAAAGGCTTAGACACCTAAACAGCAGGAAAACCTAACTGTAGCAGTTTTTCCTAAGAGAAGAAAAGGTATTACTGAATTTTCAATGAACCTAGAAATAACAGACTTTATTAAAATATCTTGCTACATGCTTAGTTTCTTATCCAAAGTGTAAATAAAAATCATTCTGGGGTTTGCTTCTAAGATATTAAATTTCTTGAGCAAAGTATAATATTACAAACCATTTTATAACTTTAAAAGATGTTATCTGCTTATAAACTAATATCTCTGTCTATAGGAGGAACCTATAATCTCCTTTATTATAACCATTATAAGACAGGAGGTCTCTACCTATGGGCCAGTAGGTATAATGTACCATAAAGCTTTTGAACTTAACTATAGTTTTTCTTTAGTCTACTTCTTATTTATTCAGTACTTTTTCATTTAAAAAGTAATGAATACTCACTTGGAATGTTGAAAAATAAAGAGACAAAGGGAAGGCAAGCAAACTCATTATGTTCTATGCGCCACAGAACAATTCAGTACAAGTGGGTAGTAGAACTTCTCAAGGGTTTTATTTCTAAATGTTCCCCAAACTTCTCATAGAACAAATACCATTTTGAAAAATAAGCAAAACTAGTAGACAGGAAAACCTAATCTTATAAAAATTAATAATCTTATAATTTATCCTCTTTTCCAACAAATGAGAATAAAAATAAAGGCAGAGCAGGATAAAACTGTAGACATTCTATGTGAATTAATCTTTGTTACATTTATAGTGTGACTAAGAGCATGGTACAGGGAGACTGCAGTACAGAGACTTCACGTCACTGTCTTGATAGAACACTGCCGAATAGCGTCCCCTGCCTCTCCCCACACCTGTCTTAGACTAGGGTTGGAGGAAGGCAGAGAGAGGAGAACAGCTTTTTGGTTTGCATTTTTGTTACCATTCTATAGAAGCAGACATTCAAGATATGTGTTTGGCATAAATGGATACAAAAGTATCGCATGTTATTTACTCACGTATTTCCTCCTCTTGCCCTGGATATTGTTTCTGTGAAATGCAGCCAGGTAGGAGAGCCTTACCTAGCTTGCCCGAGTTTTGATCTCTGACAGCCTTCTAGGTTTTTGCTCACGGTGTCTCCATTTACAAGATCACTACCTGCTGCAGCTGCCTCATCATGAGTGGCAGAAGTCTCAGTGTCACAGAGAGAGATCAACAAAGTCTGAACCTGCGCTTTCTTATGTGTCAAGAGGAATTATGAAATGTCTCATAAACAACACAGACTAAAATGGGGTTACTAGGCTATACATGCGACTTTATACATATTACATTTTATAAAAATTTATTTTCCCCTTCTTCATAAATTTCTTGAAATTCAGAACTTAATCTATATTGTATGTACCCAGGGTAGAAAAAGAAAACTAAAAATCCTATATTGGGAATTTGTTTTTCTTTCAAATTTCAAGTTGAAGTTTCAGAACTCTGGATGAATGAAAGCAGAAAACTTTAGTGCACCTGTAGCCCAGGGCTTGGATGACTGATAGCAAAGAAGGAGCCAAGTGCAAACAACTCCTGTCATTTTTGATTCTTCAATTAGTTAGTGATCGAAGTAGAAAGAAAGCACCAAATATTATTAGGTATTAGTGAGACAGGGTCTCACTAAGTAGTCCTGGCTCTCCTCAGACTCATTGCATAGACCAGGCTGTCCTTGAACTCACAGAGATCTGCCTGCCTCTGCATTCTGAGTGCGGAGATTAAAGGAATGTGCAACCATGCCCAGCTAAGACGAGGTTAATTTAATAAATTAAGAGAGAGTGTGAGAGAGGGAAAACTTTGTCTATCATTAATAAAACATGGTGTGCACTCACTAGTAGCACTTATTTCAGCTTTACAAACCACTGAGAGATGGCTCAGTGGTTAAGAGCACTGACTGCTCTTTCAGAGGTCCTAAGTTCAATTCCCAGCAACCACATGGTGGCTCACAACCATCTGTAATGGGATCTGATGCCCTCTTCTTGTGTGTCTGAAAAGAGCGACAGTGTACTGATATACATAAAATAAGTAAGTAAATCTTTAAAAAATCACTGTCTCATCTAACATTTGTGAAATGAGAAAGCAAAGTACTAGTTTACTATTTCAAAGAATGAAACATTCCTAATAAAGAACACAGTGTTGCTCATAAAAAAACCGTTGGTTTCCCTACCAAGTGGAGCAGAGGCTGTCTCAGACTCTGTTCCCTGCCACTGGATCCCCTTCTCCCTACCTGGACTGCCTGGTTGGGCCTCAGTGGGAGAGGATGCACCTAGTCCTGCTGGAACGAGATGCCCCAGGTGAGAAGGTACACAAGAGGGCTCCCTTCCTTTGAGAAAAAGGGGAGAGGGCAACAGGGAAGGGATTTGTAAAGGTAGGACTGAGAAGAGAGGAGGGAAGGGGGCTGTGATTGGGATGTAACGTGAATAAAAGAAAATAAATTATTGGAAAAAATCTTTGCTTTGATTAATTCCATATTAAAATGGTCTTCACATATAAAATATGTCCCATATTTTATTGGTTAATCTTTTTTTAATGAATAAAAGTTTTTTGTTTTTTTTTTTTTTGTTTTTTTTTTTTGTTTTTTTTCGAGACAGGGTTTCTCTGTGTAGCCCTGGCTGTCCTGGAACTCACTCTGTAGACCAGGCTGGCCTCAAACTCAGAAATCCACCTGCCTCTGCCTCCCAAGTGCTGGGATTAAAGGCGTGCGCCACCACTGCCCGGCTGAATAAAAGTTTTTTGATGATACATATACTTCCAAACAAAATATCTTTCCCCCCAGTTTTTCTAATGGTTCAAGCAACTGAGGTTTTGATATATGGCAAAGGTGGAGAGTCAATCTAAAATTCTGGAATTAAATGGATAGACTTTATGCTGTACTGTTCTACTTAAAACATAGAAGGACTAGGAGGGTACCATAGCGACAGAGCACATGGTTAGCCGGCATGAGCTCTGGGTTCAGTCCCCAATACCAGTAAGTAAACAGAGGAAACCCTATTCCATATCTCCTTATTAAGTGCAAAACTAAACTAGCTTTTGGGATTTTCAGACGGACTAAATGGGGTTCATTTTAGCTCGATCCTGTGGGTGCCACACGTTGTAGTCATTTCTCACTTCTGTATTGGCTGGTGGGAAACTAATCTGAACATTGGATTCAAAGAAATAAGGAAACATTTTTTAAAAGCTACAATCCCAGAATGTGAAAAGGGGGAAATTACGTATAAATTTATAGATTATTTTAAAATTAAGACATGCTAATATTAGTACAGGAATAGATTTTTTTAACTCAATTGTGATTCTTCCATACTCATTTGGCAAAAAAAAAAAAAGAAAAAAGTTTAAAAAAATTATTGTGGTACCTGGCACTATTTTTTATTAGTTTCTCAATCATCATCTGAAAAGATATTTTATATGTAAGTGTGCAATTTTATGTGCAGTCTCCTTAGTGACCAGAAGAGGGCATCAGATACCTTGGAAATGGAGTTATGAACAGTTGTTAGCAGCTATGTGAGTGCTAGGGACTGAATCCATGTTCTCTGCAAGAACACTTGAACCACTGAGCAGTCTCTCCAACCCCAACTCTATCTGCCTTGATTTCCCTTGTGCTAAATTTTTAAGTATGCATAAGGTTATTTCTTAAATATTTAAGACCTGAAATTTAAAAAAGTGTATTTTCTCCCAACACAACTACCTCTAACATCCTAAATTTACTCTACTGAAGCACAGCAAGAGCTGACAAGGAAATGATAAACTCCAAATACAAAAAAAAACAATATAACTCAAAAGTACACTAGTCAGTAATTATAAACTGCAAATTCACATACAGAGACAATGAAGTTATGGAGTCTTAGTTGTAAAGTCTCAAGTGTACTTACTGAGAAATGGTGTTGGTATCTAAGTCGACACAACTGACATCTGGTGGAGGGTCATAAAGATCAAAGTATCTTGAATCAATGCCCACTATGAATGGACATGGTGCACTGAGGACATCTGCGAGAGCCAGTGGGCACAGAGGGACATATGGGCAGGGCCAGTGGAAGGGGAAAATCATCTTGGATAAACAAGAGATGGAAGAATATTAAGCATTTTGATATCGAAGCATAAGTTATCAGCACATACACAAAATTATATTTTAGATTATTACCTAAAGTTTAATGCTTGATAATGAGTTAAATAATTATAGCCAAAATTAAGAATCAGGAAATTAAAACTGCTTCAACAATGTATAAATCCATTACTTTCTGAAATGTAGTTAAGCATTAAAATGACTTTCAATTACATGAATAAATTAAGTTTAAGCTGAATTGACTGCTTGTAAGAAATGGTACTCACAGACACTAATGCTTCTGTCACACTGGTGAGCACGGAGGGCCGTAGGGAATGGATGAGGATTTTATGTTCTGTTACGGCAAACACCAGCAGTGTCACAGCGTTCTCAGGGCCAAGATTCTGGAGTAGTGTAGAAAACTTTCCGCCACTGTCAGTCCAAGCAAAAATACACAGTAAAAAACCAAAACAAAACAAAAAACCAACAATTTAAACTCTAATTATCTAGGAGAGCAGGGCTGTGCATATTTAACTTTAAACATAATTGCTGCTCTTTGGCAGGGAAGACAATATCACAAGCAGTATGAAAGAATGTGATCTATGAGCTTTTAAGGTCATGCACTTTTCAGCACTGCATTCAGTATGGAAAATGACAAGTCTTCTTCTGCCTGTCCTGCTCATTCTCATTTTTCCTTTGCTGTTGTTACTGGGACAGGGTCTTGCTACAGAGCCCAGGTTGTTTTCCGATTGTCAATCTTCTTGTCTCGGCCTGTTAAGTGCTGGGGTTACTGGTATTCACTAACACACACCTGCATATCTGCTTCATTTTATGTAAAAAGATCTGCCGTACACATAATGTCTTCTCAAAAGAATTCAATTAGTTAAAAGAATGCTGGTTTAGAAGCTAATCCTTTAATGGAAGTTTTTGGTTTGTTTCTTTTGAGTAAGGGTATCACTACATAGTTTTGAGTGTCCTGGAGCTCACTATGTAGACCAGGTTGGCTTTGAACTTATAGAGACCTTTCTACTCCATCCTCCCAAGTCCTGAGACATTTAAAGGTTTGCGCCACCATGCCTTGCTTTAATGAAAGGTTTTTAATTATAGTACTCCTTATCACAAAATCATGCCTTTTCAGGCTTGTCTCCCTTGAAGGAAATACAAATATTTAAGTTTGGATTTATGAATATAAACTCCTCACTATTATAATGCTAACAGCATTAGGAAATCAAGAGCTATGAAATGCTGAGATACATCTACAAAGCAAATTAATAAAACAATAAACTTAGATGTTCTAGATAGGAAAAAATATGGACTAACCAAGTAATCTAGCAACCAATGAACATTTTACCTGTATAACGGCAAACAACTGGTTTCACTGGGTTAATTTTTTTATGATGAAGCAAAACTAATAATAAGGTTTTTGGAAAAGATGAAATCATGTTTACAAAAAACTTGCATGTGTTCAAAACAAAGTTATTCGCATAATAGCCAAAATATAGAAGCTTCCTGAGAGATAAACAGATAAACAGAATGTAGTGTATTCGTACAATGAAATACTAGGTGGAGGAAAAGGACTGAAGCCGTGGTGTATGCCACACACGAATGAACCCATAAACGTGTAAAAGACTAAATACAGTATCACTTCATTTACATAAAACATACAGGAGACAAATCTGTACAACAGTAAAGATCAACAGCTAGCTCTCTCTCTCTCTATCTTTCTCTGTGTGTGTGTCTGTATGAGTGAGTGTGTGTGTGTGCGCGCGTGTGCGTGTATGTGTCTGCTCTCCTGTGTGTCTGTGTTTGAGCATATATATATATATATGTAGGAACAGACAGAATCAAGGTTAGCAGCAAAGAACACATGGCTGGTTTTATAGAATAAGTAATGTATCCTAAACTTTATTACAATAATAGCTGCACAATTCTGTGAATAAAATCACTGATGTGTAACTTACATCTCAATGCTATTCCCTGCATAGAGTCCTTTTGGCCATTTAGAATCAGTGTGTCCAGCTTATTTTCAGCTCAGATAAGAGCTTGGAAAACACTCATCACTCTGAGCTAAAGGCTAATGATGAAATCATCTGTAATTCTTACAAAATGAATGTCAAAGATGGCAGCTGGTCTCCCTAAAGTATGTGCAATATAATAGTTTAATTATACCATAACTATTTCTGACAGAAAAATTACATAGCTAATTAAATTTCAAGAAATGATACCATAGGGAAAGCATACTTTGTAACTTCTCTGAACTTTTAGAATGATGAACTATGTACTGTTTAATAAGTATTTTTTTTATTTTGGATTAAATTTAAAATGTATTTTGAGCCAGGTAATGCTGACACATAACTTTAATCTCAGCACTTGGGAAGTAGACACAGGTGGATCTGAGTTCTAGGCCAGCCTGGTCTACAGAGCAAGTTCCAGGACAGCCAGGGCTACACAGAGAAACCCTGTCTTGAAAAATAAAATGTATTTGGATATATTTTAGAGGACAGTTAGAGCTATAAATGAACTGCCTTCATAATCTTTTATCACATAGTAAGTATGTGATAACAAGGATACACAAACATACCAAACACTATTGTAAAAGTTTGCTTTCTTCTCAAAAACTAACCCTAATATTAAGTAAAAAGAACCTGCTAAGAAAGAGTTAAGTGAAAAGTGCTTCCATTAACATTTGAAATTTTAGCAAGGAAAGACAATATACATTACTTTAGTTCACACTAGACTTAGAGAAACGAGTAGGGCTGGAGAGATGGCTGAGTGGCTAAGAATGCCCACTGCTCTTCCAGAGGATCTGAGTTCCAAAACCCATGTTGGGAAGCTCACAACCTGTAACTCACTTCCAAGAAACCCACCACTCTCTTCTAGACTCTGTGGGCAGATGCATGGATGTGGGAACACAGATGTACACGTATGTGTGTACACGCAGATGTAAAGAAACAAATAGAACTGAAGCTTTACTTGCCTTAATGGAAGAGGTGAAGAAACAGGCTGACTGAGAATCAAATTATCATGTGGGGATAACTGGAAGATTTAAGACAAAGCAAATATAAAGATGAAGTCTGACACACCACACACTCGTAATAGACATGGCCTAATGAGGCTACCCATGCAGTTTCCCAGGTTACCAGCCTAAGAGCAGGTAATACTATTTGGATTCTCTAAAGCATGTCCTGATCTCTGGCTCCTTCTAACTTCTTACTCTGAATCCTATCTCTTATGTCTTCAACTTTCCCCCAATTCTATTTTAATAAATTTATGTTAACAGGTTAAATTTACTCAATACCAAACATTTAGGGTCAGTAAACTTATGGTCTGTAACAAGCCCATGGGCTCTGCTTTGTAAGCAGTCTTAATGGAATATAGCCATGAGATTCCCCCCACCCCCACCCCACACACCCTTTAGCTGATATTGTGCTGTAACAGCAGAGCAGAGCCCTGCAACAGAGACTGGATAACCTGCAAAGATTAATAATAAGATAAAATCTATACAGGGAACATGTGCCAGCTTCTACTATAAAAGAATTTCATATGTGTGTGTGCTATATAGCACTCTGGTCCTCAGTGGCATGAAGTAATGAACAGCTGTGTAGGTCACTGTCAACGCCACCAGAAAGCATGCTCTAGAAATTTTATCTGTATCATATAATGATGCAACTGATTTCATTTGTGTTTTCAACTTTATGTGCGTTTCTACCAATCAGTAAATATCTATCTGCTGAGTGATTTCTAATACTGATAATTCCACCTTCAGGGCTGTGGTAACCAGCAACACACATGGTGTCAACACACGAACATATTTCCTTTGTATGAATTATTTCATAGATTAAATAAACAGGCAATTTAAATTATCAAGACCTCAAACAAGATATAAGCAAAAGAACAGAGATGTATTCACCTGTGAAAACATTTATAGCCATTTAAACTTCCCTAAGGCACAGCATTTCCTCCCTCCTGCAATATATAAGCACAGAACTATTTCTGATAACTATTCTAATACATTTAACCAACTACATGATCGTCAAAGGCACAGACTTTCAAATATTTAGAAGCAATGTCTGTGTGTGGGGGTCATAACCTGCATACTTTTTTTCTTGAGACAGACCCACTATGGCTGGCCTAGAAATGACTAGTCCAGGCTGAAATCAAACTCTCAACCCTCCTGCCTCTACCTCCCAAGTGTTGGGATTATATGTGTGCACAAAAAGTCCTCTTTTGTGGATGGAGTTAATAAAATATTAGAGCTTGGATTCCAACATGAACAAACATCTGGTTTTCTCCAGAGCTCATTCTACTTTTTCCCACATTAAAGTTGTTATTCTTATGTTACACGCTGATGGAGCTATTAGTAATTCATATGGCCTTCATATGAAAAGAACCTTACCTGAACTAAAATCCGTGGCCTCTGAGGAGATGGAAAGGGAACTTTATGCATAAAATGAGAAATATGCCTTAAAAACAAAAACAGACACTCAATTGATTCCAAAATTAATACCATTTGCTACGTGGTTAACATGCCATCACAAATTCAAGCTCCTTAAGACCTTGTGCACTTAAACTCCAAAGCCCCTAGTACTGTGGAAACAAAGTTACACAAAAAGTTGTTTGAATCATTGAGTTGCCTCTGATTAAACTAAGTAACTTTATGTTAATAGCCGACTATATACAACAGTATGCTATTTTTAGTGTCTTAAAACAATGTTTTCTTCTCCCTAAGCAGGTAATAATCAACATTACTAAAGAAACTAATTCTTATATTTGTAATATATTTTTAATTAATCCCTCATATTTTGTGACATAACCATCTGAGGTGCTAAGAATTAAATGTTTATAAATGATGAATAAGCTGGGCAAGGTGGTGTATGCCTTAGTCCCACCTACTTGGGAGACTGCAGATCACTTGCATTCAGGAGTCCAAGGCAGCCTGGGCAACAAAGGAAGCCTTCCCATCCCCAATAAGCCTTCCATTGAACAATGGGCAAAGAAATCTACATCAGTGAGATGGTTTTTTGTTGTTTTGCTTTTTATTTTGTTTGTGGTGAAGAGGATCAAATCCAAAACTTTGCACATACTAGCAAGTTCTTTCACTGAACTACATCCTTTGGGGCTTAGAGATATGATCTTGGTATATAGCCTTGAACTTGTAATCCTCCTGCCTCTGCCTCCTGATCACCAAGATTACAGTCATTCACCAATCAATAAGTTTTGTTTTGAATATTATAAAAGGAAAAAAACCATAAAAAATCTTTTATTCTCTTTGGGAATAAGCTGTTTTTCTTGTATTGTTTTTCTTCTCAACATTATTTAAAGATTATCTTATTTTTAGAAGTGAGAACATTACAAACAAATGGAAAACTAGACGAGTCATTTATTGATTCTACGTTTTAACTATGTACTGTACAGACTCTGTAAAAAGCTACTTGTCTCTACTATTACTTAAAATCTGGAAGGAAAATAAGGACTAAAGGAATGAGTACCACAAGACACACACTTGCTTGATTATCTGAAGCAGTCAGGAAACCAGGACTTTTGTGTGATACATGAAATTATAAGGGTGTCCAAGACCCATTCAGGGAGGATGAGCAAGGTCAAAACTCTTTATGGTAACTGAGAGACTCCATTTGCCTTTTTCACACAGTTGGCAATGACAATGATAGTGCCAAAGCACTGTGAATGAAACTGCTACCACCATATGAGAATCAAGGCAGGGGTAAACTGGGAGTATTTTACTGCTTTACAACTATAGACTAAAAGAAATGCCAATTTCATTTAAGAATGTCTCTGATTGCGGCTGGAGAGATTTTTCTTGCAGAAAACTCAGTTCGATTCCCAACACCAACATGGTGATTTATAACCATCTATAACTTTAATTCTAGGAGATCTGGTACCCTCTTCTAACCTCCAAGGGCACCAGGTATACATGTGGTCCACAGACATAAGCATAGGCAAAACAATCACACATATAAAATAAAAATAATAAATAAATCTTGGAAACATAAAAGTCTGAATTAATGTTATTTGAGGTAGTAAACATCTGTCCTATATCTTAATTCTGGAGTATACATTTAGAATATTCTGTGATAAAGGATAAGTACCCATAAAGCATTACTACTGCAGACAAAGCATGGTTGCCATCTTGATTTTGCAAAAGCACTTACAGGACTGTTGAGTGAATTGGTTGGGTCCCCCCCACCCCCAGAATGCCATTTTGTTTGGAAGATGATGGGCAAATTAAGCTTATCCAGTTAGTTATTTAACAGATATTTTCCACATAGAATTAACAAAGTACTATTACTTTAGGGAAAACAACTAGAAATACTTGTTAATAATTAAATTCAAATTTTCAAGTGAAAAGTAAGAATTTGTCACCATGAACCCAAAAGCTTTCTAATATTCAAAAACTTTTCTGAAAACTGGAAATGTAGCTAGGAGGGAGAACACTTGTAGGGCCTGGTTTGATCCCTAGCACCACAGTCACAGTGAACTTTATAAAACAACAAAACAAAAAATACCTTTTTGTTTGTTTGGTTTGTTTTGCACTAGCAAGTAAAGGTGCTTGATGTCAAGCCTAATAACCTGAGTTCAATCCCCAGGACCCACATACAGGAAGAAAAGAACTGACTCCTGCAAGTTGTCCTCTAACCTCCACCTGTGCACCACGGCAAGGACATGCCAACATGCGTGCACATGCACGCACACACATACTACAAATGTTGAAGCTCTTCTGATGCTATAGATAGTGATATCAACAAGTGATTTTCTTATATTGAGAAGACACTTGACTACATTCCAATGATGTGATAACCTCAATGAACCATTGCTGTGCAAATGACCAATACACAATGCTACAAGATGCATGCACGAGTTAATGTTCAGTTGAGACTGAAAGAGGCCTTCAGATTTTAGTAGAACACAGAAGGAAACTTTATTGCTTAGGTTTCATATTTTGCATTACTAATAAGTTAAAAGAAACGACCACTTGCCAAGCTTTGGGATAAGGTCAAAAAAGAATATCCACAATCCTAGAATGGCTCCTTAAGTGCCCTCCCTTTTCTATTTACATTATCTGTGTGAGGTCAGATTCTCTTCACATACCTCAACCAAGACAACTTTTAACTGCAACTGACTGTATTCAGAATTGAGAAAGAGAACTCAGCGGGGCTCAATTAGTCAAGGCATTAGAGGCTTCCCAATAGAGGGGAGATACAACCTGTAGAGACACCTCTAGTAGATAGGAACAGCCTCCAGTTGAGGGATGGGGCCACCCACTCATCTCAAAATTTTTAACCCCCAATTGTTCCGGTCCAAAGGAAAGACAGGAACATAAAATGGAGCAGAGACTGAAGGAAAGGCCATCCAGAGACTACCCCACCTAGGGACCCATCCTATCTGCAGACCTCAAACCCCAACACTATTGCTGATGCCAAGAAGCGCTTGCTGACAGGAGCCTGGTATGGCTGTCCCCTTAGAGGTTCTGTCAGCACCTGACTAATACAGATGCAGATGCTCACAGCCAACCATCGGATTGAGCCCAGGGACCCCCGCCCCCACAATGAAAGAAGTAGGAGAAGGACTGAAGGAGCTGAAGGGGATTGCAACTCTATAGAAGAACAAAAATATCAAGCAACCTGACCACCCAGAGCTCCCAGGGACTAAACCACCAACCAAAGAGGGATCCATGGCTCTCTCTACATATGTAGCAGAGGATGGCCTTATCTGGCATCAATGGGAGGGGAGGCCCTTGGTCCTGTCAAGGCTTGATGCCCTAGTGTAGGAAGATGCTAGAGTGGTGAGGCGAGAGTGGGTGACTGGGTGGAAGAGCACCCTCATAGAGGCAATGGGGAAGGGGGATGGGATAGGCGGTTTGTGAAGGGGAAATTGGGAAGGGGGACTTCATTTGAAATGTAAATAAAAAAATGATTAATGAAAAATGTAAAAATTCACTCTTCTCACTAACCATTGTTTTAAAAAAGTTACTTTTCAAAGAAATGTTTAAACATGTAGCTAGTTTAATTGTTAAGTAGATTATAAATGAATAAATAATCATTCAGTTTTAATTTCTGTTGCAATAAGATGTCTATATTGGCTGGGCAGTGGTGGCGCACGCCTTTAATCCCAGCACTTGGGAGGCAGAGACAGGCGGATTTCTGAGTTCGAGGCCAGCCTGGTCTACAGAGTGAGTTCCAGGACAGCCAGGGCTATACAGAGAAACCCTGTCTCGAAAAACAAAACAAAACAAAAAAAGATGTCTATATTGAAAAACATAACACATAAAGAAAAGCTCACTGAGTTCTCAAACGATTTTAAAGGGGTTCCAACACCAGAGAATTTTGGAAGTGCTAGGTTTTGACCACTAAAAGTGAGAGCAGACAGGAGCACGGGATCCTTAGAGCAATGCTGTATCTCAATGCTCTTATGATAACTCTATTACCTCCCAACTCTCCTCAGAGTCAGAAACTGACTTGACGGCTTGAAGTGGCAAAGACCAAAGAATGATTATAAACCCGGAAAGGCAGGAGTCAAACTCCAGTAAAGTACTCACTTTGCATTATGTCTTACTACACGAAACATTATCGCATTTTAGTGCTCTTAGTAAATCATTAAAATTACAAAATAAAACACAAAATGTCTTTATCAAATTTTTCTTTTAAATTCTTATCTAAATGTAGGACTACTTTAAAGGTTCATTATACCTTAATTATACATAAAAATTACAAATGTAGTTTAAGAGTTTTAGCATTTTTCAGGCTGGGGAATTGGCTCAATGACAAAGCACGTTCCTGGCCTGTGCAAGGCCCTGGATTTGATCTCTAGCACTGCAAAGAAACCTGGTTCCAGTATTTCTCAAATTAGCAGCTACAAACTTCATAAGAGTATTTTTTATATTTATTCCAAATAACTCATTTCAAAATAAATTAAGACATTTGCTGGCAGAAATTAAATTTTTGAAATAACAAGACTGTAAAAATATAGTTTTACATAAATAAAATAACCAAAATAAAGTAACCAATTTTCTCAACTAACTCTCAAGGAATCCAATTTCCATATAAAAGTGAATCAATTACTAGTATAACTATACCAAGGAAAGGGCTGACAAATTTTTTTGAGACATGGGCTCTCTATATGGCCCTGGCCATCCTGGATCTCACTATGTTGACCATGCCTGCCTCCAACTCACAGAAGTGTACCACCATGCCCATCTTGGAGTGTCAATTTTAAACCATGGAACTTATAACTTACTTCTCAATTGGAAGGGCATGAGGTCCAGAGATGGAATAACGATACAGAAAAGTCAGAAATTTTCTGAATGCATCAAAAAAAGGCCAGTGAGAAAGAAGACAGATGCATTTGTTAGTGTGAATTGTTCTAGAACTATCAGACTTTCCATCCATCAGAGATGTTAAACCCAAAAGAAGTCTCTGTTTTTCTGTAAGGTTCTCCTCAGAGTATGGTTCATAAAACTGAATAGCAGCACCATAGACCTGTAAAACAAGAAAGCATTTAATAAATATACTTTATTTATTCAAAACAGGTGATCAGCTGAATATTTAGTGGATGCTTGTTATGTACAGACAGGGTGCCAGGGACTAGAAACACAGTGGTCTAATCAATCTTGCTTCAAAAAAACCCAAAATTACAGGGTCTCCTAAGGCAGGCCTCAAACTTGTGATCTTTTGCTTCGACCTCCTGAGTCCTGGATTTACAGGCATGAATCACCACTCCTGCTGACTGCTTTCTTGATAAATCTGCTAGCTGTATAGTAATATATTCGTGTATCCTTATTATTAAAAATAGTTATTTTGATTAAACTATATTTTTCAAACAAAAAGTGAAAAAAACTGGGCCTCGGAATGGTGATTTAATCCTATAATCCCAGCACTCAGGAAGTAGAGGATCTAAGCAAGCACAAGAGCAGCCTGGTCTACACAAAAAGATGCTGTCTCAAAACAACAACAAAACCAGAAAAGTAGATATTATACCAGTATTTTTATATGGAATGTTTGAAAATTATTTAGTAAGAAAGTGAGATAAATGAGAAGTGTAAACAATTCACTACATTTTTCCATACCGTGATTTCCCTATCCACAAAATGAGAATGCTGGCCTAGGTCATTTCAAGCTCTTCCTCTACCACTCTGTCCCTTCAGGGCTAGGATGTAGCTGAGCAGAACTCTCACCTGCAAGTGCAAGGTTTGGTTCCCAGAGTAAAAAGAAAAGTCTGTTTTCTAAATCACATTATATTTTATAATGCCTTTGACATGATTTAGGAGCTTTTCTATCACAGAAAATGAACCAATGAGGGAATCCACATTTGATGATGAGGAAAGTCTTCACTAATATTTAAAAATAAAACAAACATTTGAGAGGATGGGGAAACTCTCTTTCCTGTCTCTGGATATAGTAAATTCAACCAAATGGAAGAAATGTATATTATTGGTTCAGCTTAGTTAGTTTTTACACTGCTTCTTGCAGATATAAGGCTTACGACTTAAAAATGAACAAGAAATCGACAAACTAGTTAAATACACCCTACCTTTTCAGCTGAAGCTCCAGTTAACACAAATGTAGAGAACACAGGAAGAGGGTATTTGCTATCTGGTGGCCAGCATTCAATCGTTGCCCCCATTGGTAAACAAAAGAGGGGAACAGATTCTGGCAGTGAGAACGACTCATAATCTTCTTGAGGGTATCTGCAAATTAGACCTATGACAGCAATGGGAAACATTAGGTCACTGTGTCTGGAATGTAAGTATTTTTAAGTTGGATGACAAAATACTTTCTTATTTCACACATCTAGAAAGTAAAAAACTTGTATATATGTTCATCAGATAATTCTGAATGTGTCAGTAGGATTTATATAGATGTTAACCTTCAAAGATTGTAACTATTAAATTATTTAACATTTATCAAACTTCATCTACAAAGGCTAGGTTAGAAGTAACAAGGAAAAGAGAACCCTCTAAAAACACAAACACACCTAAAAATTCACTTTATGCCATACACCCTAAAGCATATATTTAAAAGTTTCAATATGGTTATTTGTGTGTGTGATTGATGTGATATCTCTCTCTCTCTCTCTCTCTCTCTCTCTCTCTCTCTCTCTCTCTCTCTCACACACACACACACACACACACACACAATCACTTTTGTTAACTATTCCTCTGGGGGGAAATACATATATATATTCATTCTCCTATAGGAGTCTAAGTGCAAATTCTTACACAAATGAAAGACAACCCACAAAAGAGTAGATAGAGATTTAGAATGTTACAATTGTGTCACCTCAAACTCAGCTTCTAAATAATTCTAAATTATCCCAACTTATATGTTGGTAATTTCAGCAACCCAGTGTTTCATGTTAATCTACTCATGAAAATGGAATAGGTATCTTCCACTGAACATATCCTAGAAACAGAGCTTTATGCTGAATATTGTGGGGTTAGAAATTGAAAACAGGCTGAGTGGTAGCACACGCCTTTAATCCTAGCACTAAGAGACAGACAGATCTCTGAGTTTGAGGCCATCCTGATCTACAGACTGAGTTCCAGTACAGCCAGGGGAATGCAAAAAAATCCTAACGTGAAAAAAAACAAAAACAAACAAACAAACAGAAAGAAAGAAAGAAAAAAAAGAAAACAGGTTTCATGACTGAGGAGTCCTTAAAATCAGGTAGAAACTATCCCTGGTTGAGTCACAATAAAGTGAGAATCTGAACTGTGGGCTCTATTACTAATATCTCTGATTCTCAAAAATAGGACTCAGGTTCTAGTCATCTATAAGGCAAAATGAACTAGATACACTAAGGTTCTCTCTCTAATCACATGCCAGCTAGCCAATGAGGTCCCCTGTGGATTTACAGTTAACTTCTAGTCTCTCAGGTCCTGATGCAACAGTGTAGGTATAAAGTAAGAATAGAAATACTGGTGAACTGTGGCCCCTGGAAAGTTGAAAGAGAAAAGAGTCTAGGACTCTAATTTTAATAGGTTGTATCTGCTTTCTTATGAGATTAATATGTTTGACATTTTGAGGGCTCTTAAAATTGAAAACTTCAACTATGCATCATAAAATTACAAATTTAGTTTTAATACTATTAATTATCATAAAATATAACCATTAAATTTGACTAAATTAATATAAATATTAAAGAGGCATCTTTTCCATACTTTGCACTGGTTTAAAAATTAAAGAGAATTGATATGTAGTCAAGTTGTTATTTAAACCTAAGGCTTAAAAAAAGTTCCACCTTCTTCTCAAAGTGATCTTTCATGCAACATCCAAAATACTTTAAGACAACCTGAGACTCAAGAGACAGAGGCTGGAGTTCAAGTCCTAATGCTAACACACTGTAACACAGCACACAACCTGGTTACAGGCAGGTTTTGTCTTTAACCTTATGAACCCGACAATATATTTCTACATAAAGTATTTCTCCCCAAAATGACACTTACCTGCTTTGTAAGATACAGTGTTAGTCTTTGCCACTGATTTTTTATAGCATAAATACACTGCAGATCCCCACTAAAGAGAGAAGAAAAATAGAATTTAATTTTTAAAAGGCAGTAACTTGATGAAATGTGTTTGAGCTCTCCATATGAATTCACTACCATGTAGTAACAGATTTCACCTGCAAACTATTGCCAATCTACTATTTTGTTAGCATTTTATTAGAATCATTGCTTACTTTTCTTTCAGAAGATGACAAGTCCCCTCTTCACAATAGCAGAAAAATTTGATCCTTTAAAACAAAACTAAGTCACAAAAATTTAGACTTTATTCTATGTTCCAAGCTCAGGCCGAAGTATCAATGACCATTCTTAATTGAAAAGTAAGAAAATAACCATTTAACATTTCTTTCTATAATCTTTTTTCATTAAGAAAACTCAGGACAAATTTAAAACTCAGACACGATTTTTAAAAAGCTCTTCTCTAAGAGACTGAAGGAAAGGAGGTTTAATGACCAGCCCAACTTGGGATCCATCTCATGGCGGGCACCAAGGCCTGACACTTCTATGCTATGATGTGCTTACAGACAGGAGCCTGGCATGGCTGTCTGCAGGGAGGCTCTACCAGCAGCTGACTGAGACAGAAGCAGATACTAACACACAACCATTGGACTGAAGTCAGGGACCCTATGGTTGAAATAGGGGAAGGACTGAAGAAGCTGAAGGGGGGAGCGACCCCATAGGAAGACCAACAGTCTCAACTAACCCAGACCTCAGGGAGCTCCCAGAGACTGAGCCACCAACCAGGAGCATATACGGGCTGGTCCAAGGCCCCTGGCACATATACAGCAGAAGTCTGCCTGGTCTAGCCTCAGTCACATATGCAGCAGAGGTCAGCCTGGTCCAGCATCTTCAGGAGAAGATGCACTTAATCCTTGAGAGCCTTGAGGTCCCAGGGAAGGGGGAGGCCTGGTGGGAGGAGCACCCTCTCAGAGGCAAGGGGAGGAAGAATGGGATGAGGAACTGTAGGGGGAGGGACAGAGGGGGGCAGTGATCAGAATGTAAATAAGTAAAATAATTTTTTAAAGTTCTCTAAATATTAAGCACATAAAAGGAATTAGTAGTAATGACATTTATATATCGTTTGCCATTGTTGTAGGCACTGTCCCAAGTTCTAATACTAATTCATTTATTCTTCAAAAACACCTATATACAAAAAAAAAAAAGTCTCATTATATCCCTAGTCTACGAATAAGGAAACTGAGGCACAAATGGTGAAGGAATTTGTCCACTATAGACATGTGAGATTCAAACCCAAGCAGGTTGGCCAGAGTCTACGCTGACCAAGCTGTGAACAATGCCTCTTTATCCTCTGCAGAGGAGAATACATGCTCTGTGGCAATAGAGAGACTACTGTCTTAGTAAGAAAAAAGAAACACATTCTGGTTTTAATTTCAATGGCAAAGGTTTAGCTAGAACACCTTGATTAGTTAATAAGACTTAGAAACAGTTCTAATGACAATGTCAATTACTTTCAGTCGGAAACAAATACATAAATACATCTGTAGGCTTGTATAGTGTTACTAAAATACCAAATCAAATCTGAAATGTATGCTAGGCCCCATATTCATGAAAGAGTTCAAAAGCATTCTCTGCCCTAACTATTACCATATATATATATAGCCTTTTAGGACTATTTGTGAACCAAATGTGTGGCTTGTGCTTGGAGAGAGAGGGAGACAGGATCACCATGAGCTGGAGGCTAATTTGGCTACAACCAGGCTGAGCTACAGAATGATACCTTTTCTCACCTTGGACCAGCCCCCACCACCCAAAATTCTATTTGCTACCATGATTTTCTTCTACTGTAATCACAAAAGCCATATAATATTGCTAAATCATAATAATCTACAGACATTCTCTACATATTATTAGTTACAGTAAAAAATGATCATCTAATTAAGGGTGACATATCTACAGGTAAATTCTTTTAGGATAAAGTTGGATATTGTCAGTAACCACTTTTCAAATTGTTTCTTACAGAAATGGCTCGGTATGACTTTGCATTAACCATCAAAGGAACCCACTGATAACTGCCATTAAATAACCTAACATCTGTAAAATGCTTATTTGTACACACTGAGAAGTTAAATTTGAAAATTTGTAATTAAAAGTTCAACTCTTAACAAATTTATAAATTGACAGGAGCATAAATTAGTTAAGTTTTTGATACAAATCTTGGAAATGAACATATGCCTTGATACAGGCCACACAGCAGGGCATCAGCGCGGTAGGACAATGTTTAGCTCTTGGCTCTGCAGTTTTATAGCCTAGGTCTGGGTCTCCCCTCACCAACTTATTGAAGGTGTTGCTATGAGGAAAGAACCACTTTTAATTCTCAGATTTGCTTCTCTGTAAAATACCTACTAAGGTCACTGGCAGGAGTGAAGAAGCACTTAGAATACCACACAGCACATAGGCACTAGGAAAATACAACTTATTTTGTGTAAAATTTAGTGATATCAATAGCTTGCTTCTAATATTAAAAATCAGAATTTCAATATCTTACAGTAGAAGACAGAACAAACAAATTATAGGAAACTCATCCAATGCAGCAATCTTCATTAGAAGTTGTTATATGCACTAGGCCGCCCTTATCTGCACATTCAGTTTTCACAGCTCAGTTGCCTGTGGTCAACTGACTCCCCCTTCCTCTATTTCTCAGCTCCCCTGAATCTCCCTTAACTCTCAAATTCATGTCTTCTTGTTTGTCTGTTTGTTTCAAAAATAACTCCAATCAGTGCTCTCTATATGTGCATAGGTGCTGGGGCATCAACTGGACCATGGACAGCCTACCAGTGGCCACACCTTCAAAGAACACTTACTCCCAGGGCTGGAGAGAGAGTTCAGCAAAGGACCCAAAGTCAACTCCCAGTAACCACACAACAGCTCACAACTATCTGTAATTCCAGTCTCAGGGGATTCAATACCCTCCTCTGGCCTCTATGGGCACCAGGCACACATACTTGGTACACAGACATGCATGCAGTTAAAACACCCATAACCAGTAAACAAAAGCAAAAAAGTCACTCTCATTCCCCCAGTAGCCACCAACTGCCAAAAGATTTTCAAGTTGAGATGGAGCCTCATCAGCACCTCCCCCATCAATTTAGAAGTTGTAACCTGCATGACGTTTGTGATGGGAACTTGCACTATCCTGCTCCCTCCTGCCTAGGACATGAATCATCCCTTTGTCCAGAATACACTTGCAGTGTTTGCTCTCTCTCGGCCCATTACTCACCCAACAGCAACAGCAGTGCCTGTGTCAGAGGAACCCTCATCACACTTAACAATGGATCCAACATATCAGAACAGTGGTGCTGGCTACTGCTCTACTGCTTTGTTACACTTCATTACTAGTTACTGGTGCTAATCTCTTACCATGCAAAAGTTAAATTTTATTATAAATACCTATAGGAAAAAGCATAGTATCTACAGAGTTAAGTGTTTTTCAAGAATCCAAGGGAAAGGTCAGAGAGATGACTCAGCAGTAAAGAGCATGACCTTCTCTCACAGAGACCTAAGTTCTGCTCCTAGTAATTACATCAGGCAGCTCACAAGCCTGTAACTCCAGCTCCAAGGAATCCAAAACTTCTGACCTTTCTGAGCACCTGAACTCATGTGCACATACCCAAATACAGACACACAGACACATAATTACAAATAAAATCTTTTTTAACATCTAGGAGTATCACTAGGAGTCTTGGAATGTGTTTTCCACAGGTGCAGGGGGAAGATGTTCAAATGCCGCAATAGCCAAAAATATGTTAAAATCATAGTGGTTTATACTTCATTAATGTAAAAGACATTAACTGACAACAGTCAATGTTGGCAAGGTACAGGACTAAAGAAGGCGCATTCTTATAGACCAAGGCTAGAGGAAATATAAGTCACCACCATGCTTTCAAAGCAATCAGTCAATGTCTTTCAAACTAAACGATACACCGATAGACACATCAATTCTATATCCTTTTTTTCTTAAAAGTTATTTATCCATTTACGTGTATGAGTGTTTGCCTGCATGCATATATATATATATACGTAGACCACATGCTTGCCTGACACCCTTGAAGGGCATCGGATTTCCTTGATACTAGAGTTACAGATTGTTGTGAGACACTATGGGGGTGATGGGAACCAACCCTGGGTCCTCTGCAAGAGCATCCAGTACGCTTACCCTGGGTCATCTCTCAAGTCTCCAATTCTACTGTCAATTATCTGTTCTTCCAGTGTCTTTTTAACAAACATTCGTAGAAAAAGGCACAGGGTTGATAAAAGCTGCATTGCTAGTAATATGGAAAACTGGAAATAATTTGTATTTATTACCCTATATTTGTAGTTTCTGGAATAGTTTGTAAGTATTAAAAGAAAGTAGGAAGTTACATAAACTAAGATAGATGAGTAGTAAAAAAGTTTGTTTCGAATAGAAACTACACACACACACACACACACACACACACACACACACACAGTGGGGACCTGGACTGGTGCCACATACGTTTAATTCCAGCACTTTTGAGAGGCAGAGGCAGGTGATCTCTGTGAGTTCAGCCTTGTCTACACAGTGATTTCTGTCTCCAAAAAAAAAAAAAAAACCAAATAAGTAAATGTAACTTTTAAAGATTATTATGGCTTGGATCAGGCTTACAACCCTGCAGTGGTTAAGAAGTGATCAAGGTCAAGGGATATCTGAAATTAGATTCAGCAGAGTTCATAGGGGACATAGTAAGTAGAAAAGAAGGTTCATATTTCTCCAAGGTTTATTCGTTTGAGTAAGTTAAAATTTTCATTTATTAGACAAGCAAGACAGTGGAAATAAGATCTGAAAAGGTACACCAAGATTTCGTTGCAGGTTGTGTTAAATTTGAGGTGCTCTATTAAGTAAGATAACTAACAAGAAACAGTAATTAGAGAGGTCTAGTCAGACACAGAAATTTAGAAGTCACCAATACATTGTATTAGAATAATTAGATAAAAATGGAGTAAGCTTTGTTTGTAAAAATGAATGTACTGAGGACGAACCCTGGACACTCCACTGCACAAGAAGCTGGGAGACAGAAGGGAATGACTGGTGAGCTAAGAGAGAAAAGACTCAAGACCACAGGCCAGTGTGTCACCTCTTCCTGAGGGATGGAAAAACAGTCACCGTCTATAACAAACCCTAAAAGGCTGAGATAAAGAACTGACCATGGGACTTAGTAACAAGAAAAACCTTGGGTTGAATACAGTTAAAAACTTAACTGGAGCCACATGGTGACAACGCACACCTTTGAACCCAGTGCTCAGGAGGCAGAGGCGAGTTCAAGGCCAACCTGGTCTACAGAGTGGACTCAAGGACAGCCAGGGCTAAATGGAGAAACCTTGTCTAGAGAAACAAAACAAACGAAACAAACAAACAAAAAGCCAAAAACCAAACCAGAACCTAAACTGGAAAAAGCCAAGGAGAAAGATGGAGTAAAATCTATTCAACTCCTCACAGGGAATGAGGCTGACAAGGTTTCAAGTAGCTCAGAGTGGCTTTGAACTTACTATGTGGCCAATGTTGATTTTGAATTTTGGTTCCTTCTGCTTCAATTCCTAAGTGCTGAAATTGTAGGTATGCTCCATCACACTCCGTAATGCAGTGCGGGGGATAGAATAGAAATAGGGCCTTACGCATGCTAGGCAAGCACTATACCAACTCAGTCATTTCCCCCTCCAACTCCGCCACAAAATGAGCTCTTGAAAAGTTTTACTATAGAGAATGGCGAAACAAGACAGTGGAAGAGACAGGAATATGGAACCAAAAACTTTTATAACAGAAGAAAACTGATGGTGAATGAAATAGCAAGGAAGCCTGCCACGCCACATCCGTAGAGCTATGTACGTACGACATCCAGCATGAAAGCATGGGGACAAGGAGGCAGCCATGGTGTTAACTTACTGACTTTGTAGTAATAAGGAAAAGGCAAGTTAGGGGAGAGGGGAAGAGAAGACGAAGCTTCTTATATAGTCTTTGTGAAAGTATAACTAAAGTACTTTCAAAAACAATAAAATACCCAACATCCTTAAAAACATTTTTCAGATCTGTTACGCTATTTTGTTTCCAAGTCTTAAACAGTTATGTATTTCTTCGCTGGCGAGTGGCCGAGTGCATTAGTGCTACAGAATTAACTTACCATACTATTGTTGAGATTCTTGTCCACCTTGCAGAATGTGTGTGGCGGACTCTCTCCTTTACTGGGTATAATAATGCATATGTCTGTGACAGCCAGCGCGTTCTGAGTCGTGTTCTCGGAGGCTCTTCGGTAAGTGATGTAGACCCTTTGTGAGGAGGTGCTGCCGCTAATATTGGCGGGTCGTCCATAGGGAGTGCTCTGAATAATCTCACAGCCCTGCTTCAGTCTCTCTTTCCAGTCATATAATACCCTACAACATAATTTTTAAAAAGTAAATACACAGAGTTCCCTCAAACCTGAAAGGTAACATTCTCAAGTATCATGGCTCATCCTAAATGCGGTACTGTATGTGTATTGGTATATTCCAATGATTCAAGTACTCAGGAAGAGGAGGCAGGAAGATCAGAAATGCAAGATTATCCTTGGCTACATAACAAGTTCAAAGTCATGGCTACCCGAGACCCTGTCACATCTCCATCATCTGTAAAAGAGTTGGGTGTATCCTGCTCCATTCTTCACTTTGACTTTTTCCAAATAAGTTTTTAATAAATCCTACAACTTATTTTAAGACTAAACTATACAGTCCTATACTAAAGGATAACTGTTTCCTTACTAAAACTTTAAATAATACAAAAATTCATATAAAGCTTTGTTCTTATTAATATAACAGAGAGTGGCAGTAATTAGATACAAGGACACTTAATATTCAGCATTCACCTTAACTAAGTTATTTATTAATAGATTTACTTACCTATGTTCTATAAAATCAAGTACATTCTATGGGAAACATAACCTGTATTTTAGTCACAGTTAAACTCTATAGAGGGTGGCACGCCCAGATAGTACCTTCTTGTATACTTTCACTCTAATACTTCTAATACAGATTTCTAAACACAAAGGAGTTAAAAACATATAAATTATTTTAAATGCTACTGCTAATTGTATTGCCTCAGGCAGCATTTAACCTTCCAGAGCCTTATACTATTTAGTCATAAAACCAAAACTTGGGCCAGTGAGATAGCTTAGTGGGGAAAAGCACTTGTTACAAAGCTTGAAAACCTGAGTTAGATCCTGCAACCTACATGGTAGAACATACAACATACACACATGCACACACGCAGAGAGAACAGAGATAGAGACAGACAGAAAAACGGAGACACAGACAAATCAAACACATACCTACCTACCTACCTACCTACATACATACATACATACATACATAATACATACACACATATATACAATAATGAATAAAATAATTTTCCTGGCTTCAAACGATATGATGATGAGAGGGATATCATAAAGAATGGAGAGGGAAGACCCAAGTCTCACTTTACAGTGACCGCTGGACTGAGCGTGAGTCCCAGATGGAGGAGTTGGAGAAGGGACTGAAGGAGCTGAGGGGGTCTGCAGCCCCATGGAGGGAGCAACAGTGTCAACTGCCCCCCCCCGGTGCTCCTGGAGGCTAGACCACCAACCAAAGAATAGACATCGAAAGACCTATGGTTCAGACCACATATGTGGCAGAAGAGGGCCTCGTTGGCCATCAGGGAAAGAGAGGCCATTGGGCCTGAGGGTGTTAGAGGCCCCAGTAAAGGGGAATGTCAAGGGGGGAAGACGGGAGTGGGTCGGCGGGTGGGTGGGAGGGGGAATACCCTCATAGAGGCGGGGGAGGGGGAGGGGAAAGGGGGTTTCCAAAGAGGAGACCTAGAAAGGGGGAAACACTGGAAATGTAAATAAAGTATCAGAAAATTTAAAAAAAAAAAAAAAAAAAAAAAAAAAAAAGAATGGAGAGGGGCTGGAGATGGCTCATTGGTTAAGAGCACTGGCTGCTCCTTCAGAGGACTTGGGTTCAATTCCTGGGTTCATGGTGGCTCACATCTACCTGAAACTCATTTCAGGGCATCTGATGCCCTCTTCTGGACTCCCTGGGCACTAGGAATGCATGTAATACACAGATACACATGCTGGCAAAACATGTATACACATAAAATGAGTTTTCTGGTTTTTTGTTTTTGTTTTATTTGGTTGGTTGGTTTTTAGTTTTTATAGATAGGTTTCTCTGTGAAATCCTGTCTGTCCTAGAACTCACTCTGTAGACCAGGCTGGCCTTGAACTCACAGAGATCTGCCTGCCTCTGTACCCCGAGTGCTGGGATTAAAGGTATATAACATCATTGCTTGGTGAATTTTTTTAAATGAAGAAAATATTTGTAAGTCATATACCTAATGAAGGACTACATTAAGAATTTGTAAACAACTCTGGGTAAAAGAGCTAAACACACATTTCTCAAATTATACTTGCCAATAATAAGCACATGTAAAGATGTTTAGTATCATCAGCAAACAAGAATGCAAATTGAAATCATAATGAGATCCCACTTCATACTCACTAGGACCAACAATCAAATGGTGGTATAACTATTGTGCAGATTGTGAGGAAGTCAGAAACCCCCATACCCTGCTGGTGGGCGTGTACAGTGCTTGTGAAGCTGCTCTGGAAGACATTCCAGAAGTTCCTCAAAGGTTAAATACAGAATTATCCTATGATCCAGCAATTCCACTCCCAAGTATGTACACACAAACAACAAAGCATGTCTACATAAAAACTTGTATATGAATAATCATGAAAGCATTATTAATAATAGCCTCAGAGTATAAACAGCTCAAATATCCATCAACTAGTGGCATGATAAATTATATTGTATATATATTAAAGCCATATGTTAGAATACTATCTGGTTATATAAAGGAATACAGTACCAGGATATACTATAACATGCATAAACCTTAAAAACATATTATGTGAAAGAGGCCAACCACACAAGGCATATACAATATAATTCCATTTACATGAAATATCCCAAATGGGCAAATCTATAGAGCAAGGAGGAAAATGGTTTGCCTAGGGCTGAGAAAGTTGAGAAACTGGACGGTGCACACTAGTGAGGCAGGATTTCTTTCTGACATGATAAGTATTCTAAAATATGTTGTGGTGATAGTTGCATACCTCTGACCATTCTGAATTATATGCTTCAAATGCCTAAGACTGCATGGTATATAATGATAGCTCAATAAGGTTATTATAAATAGAAAAGAGCCCTCAAGTCCAATATAGCAGAACTCTAATTTACCCCAAGATCCTTATTTCACACATAGCTAACCATACATGTATTCTTATGTATGTCTGGCTGTGGTTTCATCCATTTGAGAGGTTGAGGCAGGAGTCTGAGGAAGCTGGGGCAACACGGAACATTAACTGAAAATTTTTTTTCAATTTAAAGTTTGTGATGAGGATGGTCCATTAGTTTTCTGGTACCCTCTGCATTTAATATATTTATTCTCCTCCTTGTATCTAACAGGAAGGTGAGCACTGGGACAGAGTGAATATGAAATTCTGAGTATGTGTTGCTTTATTTTTAATTCTCCTCCCACCCTCACCCCCGTTTTTATATGAGTGGTAGGAGCAGAACAGGTTCTCATTATGTCTTTCAGGCTGGCATCAAACATAACAATCTCCTGCCCTAGCCTGCCAGAATTACAGACATATAGACTACAACCAGACAAGTGTGTTTGTTTCAAAGCTAACATACTGCTATTAATAACTAAACAAAGTTAACTTCAAAATCTACAAGGCATACAATTTAAGTTAATGATAGTAAAAAACTTACCCCAGATCTGTAAGTGGGGGTTTATCTCTCCCTCTTTTATAGCAAAGATAAATCTGGGGTCCCACAAGACTTCCATTGTTAAGGTCTGCTGACAATCCAGTTGGGGTAACATCGATACACACATAATCCCGTGGTACCTCCTCCCCAAGGGATTTGATGATAACAGATACATCTGTGATGGGTTCTTTTGGTTTCGCCACTTTGTGACAGGCATCATTGAAGTGAATTTCTTCTTCAAGAGGCTTTGAAATGTCAGTTAGGCCTGCTACAACAAAGTAGTCAGCAACACGAGGCCCCTTGTCTTCAATCATCTTCCATCACAGAGTGTATATCTAAACAAAAATAAAAGATCTCAATTCTATAATCTGCCAAGTCAACAGTACAAGTCCAGAAAGAATGCAAGTCCTGTTCATACCAGTATTAGTTATTTACCCATGAAGTGAAAGACATGCCTTTTTATTATAATTTTGGTATTATGGAAATCTAGATCATTGAAGTAGATAACAACAACAAAACCAAATCCCAGCCCTTTAAATATATAGATGAACCTTAAAAATATAGTGGAAATTCCCATAGCCTCAAAATATTGAGGAAACCAAATGCCAGAATGAAATCTATTAAGCTAATATTGAATCAGAAAAACTGCTATCTCCTCAATAATCAAGGAGTTATGTTTTAAAAGGCATTCCAAGGACAGGAACAAGGCTTATGAACCAAATCAGACAGGGAACTGGAATGCAGACACTCACAGAAATCCTAAAGCTCCAAATGCCTAGAGTATTTCTAAAAGAGTGGATTTAAAAACCTGTCCATTGGGCTTGGGAGTAGTTCAGTGGCAGAGCGTGTATGAGGCCCCAATTCAACCCCAAGAACTTAAATAAAACACTTCCTATCCACTTACACAGGGAGATAATGAAGTTTGCTTCAATGCATCCCTGGCTTGTGCTGCAGGTAAGACTCTGAAGTGTGAACTTAAGCCATTTTTAAGGTTCGAGGAAGCTCCAACTGAGGAACATATAATAAAAGTGTTCTGAGACTAGTGACTTCCCTGGCGGAGCAAATGCAAGCCAGCTCTTGAGGCTCACGCTAAACCTAGGTTTCCACAGACAAGATCCAGCAGAAGATGATGACCGCCAATTCTAAACTACAAAAACATACAAGAAAAATCTATCTCAGAAGATACAACAAGCAAGAACTTAAATAAAAAGAGAGCACAACACTCTTATAATAAATTAAAAAGACAAATATATGCATACATCTATAAGCATTTAAGAGTGAAACCTTCAGTTGTCTAAAATCAGTTAAGCCTTATTTTCTCCTTTAGGGTAATATGTTTCTGGCTTTGTAAACCACTGTTAGAGGGGGGAGTAGTATTTAAAACAACAATCTAGAATGTGTCTCATATCAGTCTTGGTTATAATAAAGACAAAGAAGAAAAAGGATTCCAAGGACAACACATCATAAACCTTTTTCAGTTACCATATATATGACATATGGGGCATACAGATGACTATAGCATATATTTTATATAGAGAGAAAGGGAAATATTAAAGTTAGTAGTCATTTGCTTAACCCCAGGATTTCTAAAAATGTACTCGAGCAATAAACCCTATTTTACCACCTAACAAATAGAAAACTCTACATGTTCTAGAAAATGCTAGTTCAAAATTAATAACCTTCCCTGAGGGAATTTGTGTTGGACATCAAAGTAAAACCTTCTACACTGAGCTGAGGAGTTGGCTCCGTGGGTAAAGTACCTGCTGGGTAAGCCTGCCAACTTGAGTTCAGATCCCCAGCACCCATGTAAAAGCTTGAGGTAGGGGAATATAGACAGTAAACCCTATGCACCCAGGTGAGTTCCAGTCTCAGTGAGAACCCAGTGTCAAAGTATATGGTGGAGATTAACAGAGGAAGTCATCGGACATTGACCTCTGGCCTCCATGTTAATATACATGTGAATGTTTACAAGTGTCTTAGTCAGGGTTTCTATTCCTGCACAAAGCATCATGACCAAGAAGCAAGTTGGGGAGGAAAGGGTTTATTCAGCTTACTCTTCCATGTTGCTGTTCATCACTAAAGGAAGTCAGGACTGGAACTCAAGCACATCAAGAAGCAGGAGCTGATGCAGAGGCCATGGAGGGATGTTACTTACTGGCTTGATTCCCCTGGCTTGCTCAGCTTGCTCTCTTATAGAACCCAAGACTACCAGCCCACAGATGGTACCACCCACAAGGGGTCCTCCCCCCTTGATCACTAATTAAGAAAATGCCTTACAGCTGGATCTCATGGAGGCATTTTCTCAACTGAAGCTCCTTTCTCTGTGATAACTCCAGCTTGTGTCAAGTTGACACACAAAACCAGCCAGTACAACATGCTTACAGACACACAAACCAGCACTCACACATATAAGCTATACACACACACACACACACACACACACACACACACACACACACACACACACACTTCCTGTTTGTTTTTGTTTTTTATGGCTGATGGGGATTGATGCCAGGGAAGTGGTCTACCATGAGCCTTTAGTCTCAGAAAGTACACCTCTTTACATTAATTTTTGGAAACTGGGGATCACAAAACCATGCACTTAATCCAAAAGGTCTCTAGATAATAACTTTAATACAGAGCATTGAAATCTTATTCATTTGAATTAAAAATACTGTGCCATAAACCAATACTTATTTAATAAATTTGTCTTTTTTCAAAATATTATGAATAATTTTATGAATGTACTCATAAGATAGAATGTTTAGGAGCTGGCAAAATGACTCAGAGGGTAAAGGTACTTGTCACCAAGCCTAATGACCTGAGTTCAATCCCTGGGATCCCCAGTGTGGAAGGAGAGAACTGATTCCCACAAATTTTCCTCTGATGTCCATATTCATGTCATGTACCCACCTATGTATACATACACACAAATAAACAAAATATAAAGAAGATGAGATGTTTACAGTCCTCTTAAAACTTTATATACCTCGGAGAAGAGTATGAGGTGAAGGTGATCCAAATGTATTTTACGAAACTCTAAAAAATTAATAAAAATATTGTATTAAATTTGTTAAGTCTGCTTAGCTAGTACCTCACTGATTAAAAATGACTTAAAGTATATGATAGCACCTTCAGAGTTTTTTGTTTCTAACCCCCCAAGACCCTTTACTGAGACAGGGTTTCACTATGTAACTCTTGGCTGTCTTGGAACTTACTATGTAGACCAGGCTGGCCTCAAACTCACAGAGATCCACCTCCCTCTGCCTCCCAAGTGCTAGTATTAAAGCCATGTACCTCTATGAAAAACAAACACTAGTTTTTCATAGTATATACCTTGGTAAAATCCAAGACCAGGCTAAGGAGTCTAACATCATGACGTGCTGAGGATGGAAGCCAGCACCTTCAACATAACAAGGCAAGTACTCTGCCACGAAGACAGATCCATTCCCCAGCCCTAGTATTCACTTTAAGTGGAGTCTATTTTCCTTGAAAATAGCAAACAAGAAGATATGCGCTCTATTCATAAGAAATAAAAGATGACTAAACTGTAAAGCCATTACAAGAAGGTTCTTACCCATTCAGCAACTAATGGAGATTGGTTTGTCTCTCTCTTTCCGTCTCTGGCCAATCCAGATGCTTTTGATTTCTTATCTCACTCCATTAGATCAAAGTAGGGAAGCATGTGCTACTCAGATTGCCTCTAAAGACAAGAGGCGAGAGTGAAAATCTGAGGTAACATACAGACATACATGATCCACACACACCATTATACCTATAACATTATTTATTTATATTAAAATTCTGAACACTTAAAGTTTTGTAAAATTAGTAATTACCAGTGCCAGGTATAGTGACCACACTTGTGACCCCAGCTTATAAGGGTCCAAGGATTGAGAGTTTGAGGTCTAGGCTCTTTTAAAAAGTATCAAATACTACTGAAATTTCCAGATATGATATGATAATTACACACTTAGACTTACATATGAAAATGGTCAGTACTACAATGGAGCAGTTGATTAAATAAACTGTAAGACCTTTTCTGCTGGATTTGAACTCACAATCCTCCTTCATTTTCCCGAGTGCGGGGGTTTCAGACTGTGTATTATGCTCTCCTCCAAGAGACAGCTTAAACTACCTTTTAATAAATTATTTTGTATCCTTGTTATTTACAGTTATCATATAATGACTATATCTCAAATCCTTAAAAGTTCTGGCAAATTAAATGTCCAGTGTTTGACAAAGAAGAAAGCCAACTGAAACAAATGACAAGGAAAAACAAAAGCCACTCACACATCACTCAAGTTTCCATTGGAAAACGAGCTCCGTGTGTGAGGTCTTCAGGCCTCAGGCTTTGAGGAATACTGTATTGAAGAGAATAGAAACCGAGGTTAAATGAATTCTGATAAAATATCCCCTAGTATATCTGTGCATACTTAAAGATCTACTACTAATTATTTTAAGATAAATACCAGCTTCTTCAAAAAACACATTTTAGTCAATAATAGATACAGACTTGAAAAGAAACAGACAGAAACAGAGAAAGCAGAATAACAAATGGCACAGAAGACCATGTGTGCTGAGAGCAAGGGGAGGAGATCGTCTTAAATGGCCGCTCCCGGGGCACTGTGCCTAAGTGTCTCATTCATAAGGCAAAGTATCTATTTAAGACAACTTAAAAGCAGACTCAGAAAAGTTCCATATACATGCTCCAGATAAACCCAATGTTCAAAAGATGTTTCCTTTATTATAAATGTTTAAATCTATCTTAATATAATCGACATACTAATCCTTAGCAACAGATTCAATGGGGATGGGGTAAAGAAATCAGTCGGGCTAGGAACGTTGTTCAGGGCACCGCACTGACCCAGTCTACAAAATGTTCAACTCTTAGCCTTACAGAAAAACAAACAAAAACCCCAAATCTTAGGTAGAAAACAACAAACCCTGCTCTGTTGTGAGATTTAGCAAGCCACGGCCATACTTTCTTTAGATTGAGTGGGTTTGTGGGCTATAGTTATGAATGAAGAAAAGGTGGCCTCACTGACAAAGTTTTGGGAGGGTAGTTTCATAATGCTGGAAATACACGACAGAGCTTTGAGTCATCTGGGGTTCTAGAATAGCCCCCTTGACTCCAGTATCATGTGATGGTTCCCGTGTACCCCTCCTCTTACTCCTTCTTGAATTAAGAAAGACTAAAGACCAACAACCCTTTCAGAAGAAATGACTTTCCTCTTTCCTTGTAGTAGGCCAGTGGGGTTGAGACAGTGTGATTTCTCAGAGATTCGACATGTTCCTTTTTCAAGGTGTGAGTTAATAAAGAGCTACATCATCTGTCCATCAATAAGGGGAAAATACCATATCTTCAACCACTCTGGACCATTGTCTAACAACAGAGAAATAGTAGCAGAGACAGTTAAGAATAAGATTTCAATGACTGGTGGCAGGCAGAGGCAAGTGATCCTCTTTAAGTTTGTGACCAGATTGGTCTACAGAGAGAATTCTAAGACAACCAAGGCTAACACAGCTAGGTCTTTTCTAAGAGAGAGAGGAAGGAGAGAGAGAAAGAGAGAAAGAGAGAGAGAGAGAGAATCCATGACTCAGTTGGTCCTAGATGCCAGTCTGGTAAATGGGAGATAAGAGACCCAGAATGTTTCAGTCAATTTTTTCATACAATGTCTTAGCTGGGAAAGTGAAAAGAATTGTGAGAAACAATTAAGAACACAACAAACTTGTTACCTTTTATTTTTATTGTTTGATTTTTTTTTAAAGACAGGTTTCTACAATATAGCTCAAGAGAGCCTTAAATTTGTAATCCTTCTGCTTCAGCCTCCCGGTGTTGGCATCACATGCCTGTACCACCATGTTTATCACTGTTGTTGCCTTTTGGATGGTAAATGTGATCAAGACAAATACACGTGCTTTTACAAAGTAGGACAGTCCTCCACTTCAGGCTCACTGAGCAGCTTCAAGCAGCAAATATGGAATGGTATGTATATATTTTTCAAATATTTCTAAATCTTATTGCTCACTGGTAGCAAGGAGTTAACACAACTGCTGACCTGGTGAAACATTTTTTAAAAAAACATTATCATATACAATTTCAAGTTAAAATACTATATTTGTGGGGCTGGAGAGATGGCTCAGTGGTTAAGAGCACTGACTGCTCTTCCAGAGTCCTGAGCTCAATTCCCAGCAACCACATGGTGGCTCACAACCATCTGTAATGGGATCTGATGCCCTCTTCTAGTGTGTCTGAAGACAGCTACAGTGTACTCATATAAATAAAATAAATAAATCTTTAAAAAAAAATACTATATTTGTAAAAATATCTGTAAATTTTTCAAATACCTGACAGGATATCAGCTTGTTTAGATTACAATATGAATGATGAGTGTGCTAAAACCAATTCCAAATACATTTTCTTTACAATTTTTTTGACATTTATCTCCCACGCGCGTGTGTGTGTGCGCGTGTGTGTGTGCGCGTGCGCGCACCCATGTGCACACGCATGCAGGTGTACCTGCCACTGTGTACAAGTGGAGATCAAAGAATGACTCATGGAGTTGGTTGTCCCCATTATATGGCTTCCAGGAATCACACTCAAGTGTTCAGGCTTGGTGACAAGTGCTGTTACCCCTGGAGACATCTTACCAACCTCCAAATTTATTTTCTGTCTTTATGAATTCTTTAATATAGTAAGAACACTGATTTGACTGTGACTTTAAACAATATTTGTATTATTATTCAAAAAACATATCATTTCCTTCAATGTGGAATTTTTAGATTAATTTATTGTCACATTCCCAGTATCGCATATTTCTATTGACAGAATAAACTTCTCAAAACTTTATTCTGATTCCATGAATTATGTAAAAAAAAGAGATTTTAGAATTAACTGATTTTCTATTTACTACATTAGTATTTACAAAGTATGCTTCTGCTAATGGAGGCAACACATTACAGATAGTGCTTTACTTTCCACACAAGCACAAGGAAACAAAAAGGGAGGCCACTAGTTACTTCTATTTACTAGCACATCCACCGCTGATTGTGGCATATACATTGTGGCACCCTCTCTTAACCACACACCTGTCCTTACTGTCTATAGCATGCTTTTATATATTTATATATTTAAAAACAAAACTATATACAGTCCATGAAAGGAAAAGATGTTTCCTGAAGCAACATCTCCTTACAAAAGATGTGCAGAAACAAGCCAAAATACAAGGAATGAACATGGCCCAGAAAGCTGTGTGGGTCACACTCACTCCATCATCAAGCCATTCCTTTTGATCGTGGTTCTACAAACGTATGCAAAGGCATGTATGTACTTGTTCGCAAAAGGTCACTGGCAGTGATCATCTTGCAACTCATAACAAAGACCAGCCTCCTCAGTTTAAAGTTTCAGATCATCATTCATTACACAGGAACTACGGACAGGAAACAAAGGGACAACAAAAGATGCTACAGAACAGGTACAATGGGAACCCAGTGAGTAAGAACTAGAGAAGTCAGCTTTTGTTCAAGGGCAGTTTTGCCCCTAAGCTGTTAATTAGGCTAGAGCAGAAGTAGCTAGTATTGTCTTGGGAACATGTATCTGTTCTTGACAGAACAGGATCAGACTAGAAAGAATTTTTAATACACAGTCACCTGTCTTCAGATAGACTGTAGACAATTCAAAGGCTGCTATGATTTCCGTGTCTTCTATTATACCTCATCATGCATAGCAGTTAGAAACACAAGGCAGGTATGTAAATATTTAGGAATGAATGAGGTCAGAACAGTAGGAAGCATAGGAAAGTCGGGCCATCACAGAATCACGATAGTTTGGAGCTACGAGAAAGACCATGGAGATTTTGTTTCAGTTACTCTTTTTATAATTGAAGAAATTTTATAATTACAGTATAATAGCTTGCCTATAACCATAAATCAAATTATGACTTTTACTTTGGAGTTCTACTACATACAATACTTCACATCCAAGGATGGAAGCAAAGAGAGTCCTTGAAATTAGTGCTTGTTTGTGAACCTAGGCTTCAATAGTCAAAACGTTAGTATACAAAAGTTCAAGTTACACTTGACAAAAGGAAAGAAAGAAACTAACAACAAAAATAAGACTACAGAGTAAAAGGAAAAAGGAAAGAAGATGAATTGAAAGATATGGGAAGAAGGCTCAGCAAGCCTGCCGCCAGGCCCCACATGGTGGAAGGAGAGAGCTGACTTCTACAAGGTGTCCTCTGACCTCTACTCTAGTGCACACACACACAAAAATTAAGTTAAAATGCAATAAAGTTTTAAAAAATAATTAAGAAGAGGAGGGTGGCATAAAAGGGTAAAATAAAGGGCTGGAGCCAAGCATGGGCAGAGCCCTGGGTTAGAAGCCCAGTACAATCCCAAGCAAATTAATTAATGACAAATAACAAAAAGAGGAAGTGAAGAGGTTAAAAAAAAAAAAAAAAAAGAGTACCGTGGGATGAGGAGAAGGTAGCTAGAGATTTTTAATGCTAGACATATTATCTTACAATAACTGAAATTTACTATTGCCACAGTAAACTCTAGATTACCTGCAAATAAACCAATCAGCCATTGTGCCCAGCATGGTCTGTGAGATCCAAGTGTCCTGGCTCACCAGCATGGGAAAGAAGTCTGGTTTTAAGTTTCCTCTCTTGTGGTCTTCTTTTACTTAATTTCCCCTTGCACACACTCCCTACATCTCCAACGTTTTACTTCCTCTTTGAATTAGCATCTGCATTTGTTAACCGGGACCTAGAGTGAACTGCCATCAGCAGGGGGATGAATTTGTTTCCCTCAGATAATACAGTGTTGTGTTATTCCTCTCCTTACAACTGTAAACAAACTACTCAGAATTGTGATTCTACCTTAAATAAAGATTTAGAATTCTGTCATTTGATCAAAGTTGAACCTTCCAATTTCTTACCAATTCTGTCACTATCATTTAAAAAGGCTTTAAGACAGTGGTCCTCAGCCTTCCTAATGCCGTGACCCTTTAATACAGTTCCTCATGTTGTTGGGACCCCAACCAAAAAATTATTTTTGTTGCTACTCCATAACTGTAATGTTACTACTGTTATGGATCATAACATAAATGTCTGTGTTTTCCAATGTCCTTAGATGACTCCTGTGAAAAGATCCTTTAACCCCAAAAGGGATCCTGACCCTAAAACTCCACAAACATGATATACAAAATGGACTTTGAGAATCAATCCTTGAAAACAACTTTGAGAATTCCCTTCCCTTCCAGTTAATAATGATTGACGTAATTTTAAAAATTTATATGACATATTAGATAATCAAAAACTAAAAACAAACACTTCAAACAGAAACCTAATCACTAAGAGCCAGGCATCTTATACATGTATGTGACCCCAGTGTATTGGGGAGCGGAGAGAGGTGAAGGCCATCTTTGGCTAAATAGGGAGTCTGAGACCGGTCCTTGTCTCATACATAAAATAAACAAAACTAAGACCCTTAGTTCAATCCTAGGACCTACATGATTAAAAGGAGAAGACTCCCACAAGCTTCCTGACCTCTACAGGTGCACTGTGGCATATGTTCAGAGGCACAGATACACATGCACAAAGAAATAACATTAAAAAGAAAGAAAAGCAGGGCCAGAGAGATGGCTGCATGGTTAAGAGTACTGGATGCTCTTTCAGAGGACCCAGAGGATTCCAATTCTGTTACCATCCATTTAAAAAGTCTGCAAGTCCAGTTCCAGGGATGCAATGTGGGCACTAAGCATGAAGTTCACAAACACACATGCAGGCAAAAATAAGTAAAAAATAAGTAAAAAAATTTAAAAAAACAAACAAACAGAAAACATGCAAATACTAAGAACCTTGGAAGAATCACGAATCTTACAAATACTTAAACTTTGGGATACTAAATTAAATTGAGCAACTGTGAAAAAAAACTTGAAGCCCAGTGCTAGTGATGTTGAAGGATAAATGAGCACACTTGACAAGTGTTAGCAGCACTGTGAGTTAGAATTTCTTCTCTTATATTCTGAAATCACTTAAAACTTATTTGCTGGGTGGGAGTGGTGGCATTGGTTTTATGGCTGTTGTATTTTGTTTTGTTTAAGACAGATTCTCTCACTCTGTAGTCTAAGCTGGCCTCAAGTCAGCCTGGACTACATAGTGAGACTCTGTCTCAATAAAAGAAAGAAATGAGGGAGGGAGAGAGGGAAGCAGATAGACAGACAAAGAAAGGAGTTTTTTAAAAGTTGTAGTAGAGCATTTTTTCTAATTTATAAAGAAAAATTGGCACAAATCATTTAATTTTTTAAAAATGTATATCACATTATTGATCTAAAGATATTTATACCCTATTTCCTTTAAAAGGAAGAAATTCCTTTAAATTCAGATTTTAAAGGGAAGGACTTTAAAATCCTTTGGTTTGATCTACCATTTGATCAGTGAGGAAATTAATTTCCAGGAAGGCTAATCTGATGTGTGCACAGCAGCACAGACCATCAGTAGCAGAGCGGGCTCTGAAATCCCTTTTCCCAGATCTCTTTCCACTGCAGCCTACTCAGACCAGCTTAGTTTCAAAACAAAAACAAATAAACAAAACCCCCACATTTTATTTATTTAGTATGAGTATATATACATGTATGTGTGGAAGCGTGCTCATGTCCCCTCACCCATCTGGAGGTCTGAGAACAACTAGTAGAAGTTAGTTCTCTCCTTCCACCATGTGGGCCCTGGGGACTGAACTCAGGTCAGCAGGCTTGGGAGAAGGCACCCTTACCTGCCACCTTGTCGACCCACAGATGAATTCTTCTATACATCTTGATGACCATCCCAGCCCTAGACTAAATATATCTCCTTCTATCAAACAAATATCTACTAGTCTAATAAAGTGTTTAGTATCAAATATATGTTACTAGCTATGACTCACTACTGAGATCCGAAATGTCCACTTCATGACTCTACCTACATATCTATGTTTTGCAGTCCTCCACTTTAAGACCAAACCCATGTACACTTGTCCTCTATATAGAATCACTAAAAAATACAAAGATTGAATTTGGAATAGTTATGATGCATTCTCTCCTTCCTTAACTTTCTCGTTTTATCATTTTTACTCTCTGGCAATACACACACACACACACACACACACACACCCCACACACATTTTTTTTTTTTTTTTTGTAGCAAGAGTCTCGTCACATAGCCTAGAACTTGCTATGCAGACCAAGCTGGGCTTGAGCTCACAGAGCTCTGCCTGCCTCTATCTCCTAATGCTGGGATTAAAGGCCTGGGCCACTATTCTCAGCTATTATCCAACATACTATATATTTTATTTCCTGAGGTTGTTTTTAATTCTCTTTCTTTGCACAGTCTTGTAAAAGTTCTTTGAGAGTTAGGAGTTTTCTGCTGCACACAATGACAGTAGTACCTGATGAACAGCACTCAATATTTGTTGAATGGATAAACAAACCATGATAGCTATAATTAAAGGGATAATTTTTAAATCTGGTGGATACTGAATACCATTCAGCAGGAAAAAAATTATGAAATAGAAATGTAGAAACATGGAAATTTAGTGTTGAGCAAGAACAGTAAGAAACCAGAAGGGAATCCAAAGTAAACCAGCACTGACGTGATTCAAGCACATACACATCCAAACCACACTGTGGTCCCCAGCGACATTTTAGGATGGTACCACGAACAGATTGGAATGAATACCCATGAGAGGATAATGAACATGCAGAGCCCCCAACAGGCCGGTGACCAGCAGACCACGAAGAGACCTGTGATGAAGCCAGCCCGCTACTCACAAGCACACAGCCAACTCCCATCCTATGAGTTTCTTAGCCACTGGATTTAGCAAAGATCCAATCAATGGCATTGAGCAGGGTCATTATAGTAACGTGTTGGTGTGAAGGAAGTCTAACTGGGGTGAGAAGACCATGGGAAGTAGGGAAGCACAGTCATCCTTGCAGGAGCTCTAATGGGAAGAGGCAGGGGAAATGAGGTGGAAACTGGCACATGTCATGGCACCATCTCTCAGCCCCCTCAGGCTTCTTTTACAGCCATCATCTCTCTGGTCTCAGCCCCATTTTCTCCCTCTCGTGAGTGATTGCTATAGGCATACCTACCCTAATTCTGTTCATTTTGTTTGTTTTTTTAAAAATGGTTTTTTTGTTTGTTTTTTTGGTTTTTTGGGTTTTTTTCGAGACAGGGTTTCTCTGTGTAGCCCTGGCTGTCCTGGAATTCACTCTGTAGACCAGGCTGGCCTCGAACTCAGAAATCCACCTGCCTCTGCCTCCCAAGTGCTGGGATTAAAGGTGTGTGCCACCACTGTCCGGCTTAAAAAATGTTTTTCAATTTCTTAATTTCTGTTCATTTTTTAATAAAGTAAATCTAAAAGAATTTTTTAAAGTAAGCCTGAGGAAGTGTGAAATTATACAAAGTAGAGAACCTGATCTTAGAGACCAGGTTCTATCTCATAGTTAAAATCCAAAGTAAAATGTATAAAATAACAACTGTTATGTATGTGTGTGTTTTTTTATACATACATGATGTGGGCTCTTAAACTTTTAGGTGTCATGAATGCCCTAGAAGAACTAATTAATGCTAACAATCTCCTCTAAAATACACAAAGATATGCAGATAAAACCAAATTCACAACCTGAGGGGCTCACTTAGCTTTGCTCCCCAATTTAGTCCATACACAGGCCTGTTTTTACTGTTTTTTAAATTTTTATGTATGTGAATGTCTTGATGTATATGTGTGCACCACATGCATGCCAGGCGCTACAGAGGTCAGCAGAGGGTGATAGATTTCCTCAAACATGAATGATACAAGCTTGTTCGCCACGTGTGGGTGCTGGGGACAAACAACAGTCCTTTGCAAGAGCGACAAGTGCTCTCAACCTCTGAGCCATCTCTCCAGGCCCATTTTGATTCCTTTTAATTAAAGTGTAACACATATAAAGAAAATACAACTGCAAGAATCCTCAATATCCATTATTAATTCCTCCAGTGTCAAGAACAGAGGAAGAACAGAAAACCCCTCCATTTTTCTGGAGAATCACCACTTTTAATTCTAATGCTAGATTTCTCTCTTTGTGAACACTATAAAAGTGGGACATGGAATGACCCCTGTAGTCTACACTGGGAGGTGGGAAGGCAGAGGGCTTGTTTTTTCACCTTACATTGTTTTGGAGAACCAGCCACAGTTGTTCTATGAAGCGGTAGGTTGTTCACTTCCATTTCTGAATAAATTTTCATCTAATTGACAATTTTTAAACAATCCTGAATAACTTTACTTATCTACTCTTTTGTTAGTAGACATCTGGTTTGTTTCCAGGGTTAGGCTATTGTCTTGGATAGAAGCTATGACATATATCCTTTGACATATAAATACATACTTAAAAAAATAAGAATGAGATCACTAACACACAGGTATATGCATGTTCAGTTTTCTAAAACTGGTTATTGTAAAACTTTATATAGTGTAAAACCTTATATGGTAGCTTAGAAATGGATAAACCGACTTATTTTTCTAACATAGCAGTTGTGCACTCTAGAATCATCTCAGCAGAGTTCAATCGCAGTTCATCCAGTGTCCAACTGCCAGGTAAACCAAAGCTTCTGCTCAGATACCACACACAGAGGCAAGTAATGTACCTTAAATAGATCCTTTGCTCATCCTTTGCTTATCTTATGGTTTTGCACTGATTTGGGTTTGAGCAATACTGATGACCATACTTGAATGCTTGAAGATGAAAAGGCTTAGAGATAAGGTATCACAGCTCTGGCTCTTACTCACTAATCAGATGGCTACTGAAATAGATAGATGCCAGTTTTACTTCTCATTACCCAGACCTCAGCCAGCCACTCCCTTTGCTTAGAGAATCTTGTCATGTGTGTCTGGAAAGAAAGTAGACTCTAGACCCAGTCACAGAAACTTGACCAATCAAGGCCAGATATTGTTTCTCATAGGCTGGCATTCTGGCCAGTCAATTCAATGCACTCGGACAGAATTTAAATGGAGAGTCATCCATTCTTAGGGTTCTCTGAGTCAAGTGTGTATATGACTTGGTAGTCTGTCACCCACAAAAAGACTCTCCCACTATAACTTGATCATGATTCTGGACACTCAGTAGTCAGAAGTATAAAAACAATTTTTATTGCTTATAAGCCAAATACATACCACTTCTTAAATCAGTGGCATAGTGCACCCAGTGACAAGAGGAGCATCAACGAGTGATGTCTTGGAGGAAGGATACTATGGCTTTTCAGCCTGGCTATGGTCTAGCCTGCAGTGTGTTTCCTGTTTTTCCCTCAACATGTAGCTCTCCACTCTGCAGTGAGTTCTGCAAAATAAGTAATATATTTCTAACAAATTCATTATCTCTTGCTTCAGCTGACCAAAGCTGACTCCTGTTTGCAATGAAGACTCCTACCATGTGCCAAACTGTGGCAGGAAATGACAGCACAAAGACAAAATAGTGTGGCTGCCTCACGAGAGCTTAGCAGACAAGTCAGAAAAGTAAATGAGCAACATAGGAAGTAAGGACTCTAACCAAGAAGACAGAGAAATGAGAAGGAACGAAGTTCAGGCTTGAGGTCTGAAAAGAAAGAGGCATCATGAGATAAAGACGGCAAGGCAGTGTACACACAGGATAAACAAACCATAGTGCCATCTCTTCCCTTTCTCTGTGAATCACCTCTGACTACGCACTGTCAGAAGGGCATTTGAAGACAAACAGGGCAGCACATGTCTGTAATTTCAGCACTTAGGAGGTGGAGGCAAGAGGCCAGCTGTCACTTCCAAAGGTGATCCTATCTCAAAATCCAACTAACAAAACAAGCAAGGTACATTTACATATAATCCAAATAATGTGGACAAGGTAGTGAAGCACATCTTAAGAAAAGTCAAACAATTTTTAATTTTGTGTTGAGGAATAAAAAGCCACAATTTCTGACTTGTATGACAACGATGGTATTTTGAGTCTGCTCTTCATGCTGAAACACATGAACACACACACACATACACACAACTGCTCATTACAACCACAAAGCTGGCTTCTTCCTTTCTCTCCTCAGTCACTTCTCAGATAATAAATCTGGGCTTTTGTGTCTATGCATGTATTCTCAGAAAATAAATCTGAGCATGCATGTCTGTGTGTGTGTGTGTGTGTGTCTGTGTGTTTGGTTATTTGATAGGGTGGAGTAGGAATCATGGATGAGTGCATAAAGGAGGTAATGGTGTTCATCAGGTGACCAGAGTAGTGAGGCACAAAGCATTCTTCTGCATGGATTGTTACATAATGTAGGTGTGACTCCACGGGGGAAATGATATAAAGGAGTATCACACGGGACCAGTATACAGTGCGCACCTGTAAAGCCAGCATTCAAGGGGTTAAGGTAGGAAGATTTCAAACAAAACAAAAACAAACAAAACACTAAGAAACCAAGAAAGCCTCTGTATGATCTTTTCTCTAAAGTTATAAAGTTTTAGTATTGAAGTTCATTTTAGAGTTATCGCTAGGTATATATCATTTTAAATAAATACACATGTACTGGCTAGTTTTGTGTGTCAACTTGACACAAGCTGGAGTTATCACAGAGGAAGGAGCTTCAGTTGAGAAAATGCCTCCATGAGATCCAGCGGTAAGGCATTTTCTCAATTAGTGATCAAGGGGGGAGGGCCCCTTGTGAGTGGTGCCATCTGTGGGCTGGTAGTCTTGGGGTCTATAAGAAAGCAGACTGAGCAAGCCAGGAGAAGCAAGCAAGCCAGTAAGCAGCATTCCTCCATTGCCTCTGCATCATTTCCTGATCCCTGACCTGCTTGAGTTCCAGTCCTGACTTCCTTTGGTGATGAACAGCAGCATGGAAGTGTAAGCCGAATAAACCCTTTCCTCCCCAACTTGTTTCTTGGTCATGATGTTTGTGCAGGAATAGAAACCCTGACTAAGAACAACATACATTAGGTATATATCATTTTCAGCATTGTTTCCATCTTCCTCAGCATTTACTTTGATATGAATTATGCTCTATAAATTTTATAAATTCTCTCATTTTTAGTATTTGCCATTCTACAAAGGTTTATGTGTAAACAGGAAACAATTATAAAAGAAAACTAAGAACCCAATCAACCAACTTCTAGAAAATTCTGATAAAAGAAGCTAAAAAGATAAAGACCTGTCCCCAGAGGCGTTGCAGGTGTGACTTCTGTGTCACCTGTCCATCAGTAGGTGGCAGAGAGGAGAGAGGCTATGTCTACACTCAGTGTTCTGACCTATGAACATCTGAAGGATCAGTAGCCTAACACTCTCTGAAAAAAAGCAAGCCTGGGAGGACCACCAGTCTACTGCCAGGGGGCCCAGACAAGGAGGTAGCCTGAGATGACCACCAGCAGGGTGCCATGCAGGCTTGGGGGGGGTAGACCATGCCCAAGATGACCCCTGCCAGGCGCCATATTGCACAAGCTGGACATAGCACTCCTAAGATGACCCCAGCCATTCAGAGACCCCAAGTGCCACTAAGAGGAGTGAATAAATAGTGGAGAAACAGAAGAGAAAGAGAAACAGAAGGATGTGAGCAAAATCAAAAGAGGCAAAACAATAGGAAATTCAAGGGTAGCAAGGAAGAGCCTGATGTGAGTAGGCGGTGATAACACCTGGGACCCTGGCCTGTGCTGCCACCAGGGACCATTGCTGGATTCGTGGACCCGAAGCAGCAGGGGTCTGTTACCACAAAGGACATGCAGACATACCAGGTCTGGGATGCTGCCCAGGGGCCCTACCTTCTCACCTAGGCATATGGGAGAGCCAGCCCTGGGGGCATGAGAACAGGAAAGTGACCCCACCCCTAGTCAGCTGCACTCAGGAGAGCAGGCCCTGCACATTTCCGGAGTTGCAGGTGCCAAGGATGCATGTGTGGGAGACCTGGCCCTACTGCTGATCTCCTATGTGGTAGCATGGACAAGGAAGAAATACCCTCCTTTCCTCTTGCCCCTTACCACCTGTGGCAGGTGGGAGACCTGGCCCTGGAGTTGTAGAGCAGAAGAGCTGGCTCTATGCCTCACCAGCTGCAGCCCTCACCTGGCACACAGTAGAGATGACCCTGGTGGCAGGTTCATTGGCCCTGAGGGCATGAGTGTGGAAGAGCTGGCCCCACCACTTGTCTGTGTGGTGACATGGGCAAGGAAGAGATTACACACACACACACACACACACACACACACACACACACCCCTTGCCCCTTGCTACCTATGGCAGGCAGGAAAGCTGAACCCAAGGTCACCAGAGTGCTAGAGCTGGCCCTACCCCTCACCTGCTGCAGCACTTGGGACAGCAGGGATTGGGCAGCACAACAGAGATGATCCTGGAAGTGGGGGTTGGGGGTAAGCACAAGAGTGAGGGAGAGCCGGCCTTGCCTCTTGTTTGCTATGATGATGAAGATGAAGATGATGAGGATGGTATCAGTGAGATCCCTCCCCTCCCTTTTGCCCTTACCATGGGCAGCCGGCAGTAGAGTTGGTCCTGGTAGTGGGCCGTTCTATTGGTACTGGAACCTCATTGTGACTCCTGGCTCTGGATGTGGGAGTTGCAGATGAGTGGCCCCACAGGGTGTGAGTGCGGAAGAGCAGGCCCTGCCTCTTGTCTGCGGGGTGGTGGTGCAGATTAGGTAAAGATGCCCTCCTTCCCTCTCTTGTCCTTCACCATCTACGGCAGGCAGGAGAGCTGGCCCTGGAGTCATGAGAGTGGGAGAAATGGCCATGTCCTTCACAGTCTGCAACACTTGGAGATTGGGCCCTGAACCTTGCCTGGGAAGCAAGGTGGAGCTGGCCCTGATAGCAGGGGTTGCTGGTGAGCTGGCCCAAGGGCATGAGGGAGACCTGGCGGGCTGACCAGCCCAGATCCCTCTCAGGCCCAAACCCAGGGCTTTGAATTGGTCCACCCCAACATCTACCCCAATAATAAACTGCTAGAGTGCATGAAGGGGCCAGTCCTACAGATCCAAAACTACAGGATCTCCATGACACAGGGCAACCACAGGTTATCTGAGAGGCATCCTAGTAAGGTTCCAGTATTGATAAGTAGCAGAAGCCAGAGGCCCCATACAATGAAGGGTTGCAATGAACATTTATTTGCAAGCAAAGACTGTGGACAAAAGGGTATACTGTGGGACACACTGTGACACACTACAGCTTCCACAATAAGATTTTTTGTTTCTTTGTTGCAGTGGAGGTTGCAAAGGTAGAGGGTAGGTACAAGGGGGAGGGGTGATAGGTGGAATTGGAGTGCATAAAGTGAAATTCACAAAGAACCAATAAAAAGTTTTAAAAGAAGAATCTAAAGGAAGTTATTGATGACATTTTATTCTTAAAAGTGACATAAAGCAAGTTGGGCAGTGGTGGTGCACACCTATAATCCCAGGACTTGGGAGGCAGAGACAGGTGGATCTTTGTGAATATGAGACCAGCCTGGTGTACAGAGTGAGCTCCAGGACAGGCAGGGCTACACAGAGAAACCCTGTCTCAAAAAAAAAACAAAAAAAAACAAAAAAAAAAAACAAAAAAAAACCCCCAAAACCAACCAAATAAACCAACAAACAAAACAGAAAAGGGGGTGGAGCATAAAGCTAAAGAACAAATGGTCTGAGTAGTCTACAATCTACAGCTATCTTTTCAAAAGGGCCATAATTTCAGACATGTGAAGGGCAGGCTTAAGAAGAGGGTTAATTTCAGTTTCATCAAATTAAACAGTGTAAAACTTGAGTTTCACTGTACAGAGCTCCTGTTTACCTGACTCCAGGTACCTTAGCAAATTCAAATTGAGCTCCTCCCACCAGAGCACTCAGTCAAATGATCAGCTCCTGTGAAATGAGTACTGCTCTGTGTTTTCCCTGTGCAACACTGACACTTTCTAGTCTTGGGCTTCAAGACTAGACACACACTGTATATGATTGTCACACTAACACTGAAAGGATCTCTTTGAACATCTATTCTTTTCACCAGAATATGAATTTTCTGAGAGTAAACAAAAGTATAACTTGTTTTATAGCACAATCCTTGGCATTACACAAGCAATAAATAAATGCTTGCTAAATAAGGAATATTGTAATGATATTGAGGTTAGACACAGTGGCACACCAATAAGGAAGAATCTAACCTGGAGACTAGCCTGGGTTACATATCAAGTCTAAGGCCAATTGGAGCTACATAATAAGACTACAATTCAGAGATGCTTTTTAGAAGTTAATATATTAAAGACAGTATATATTAATATACAAGTATTCCTAGAATGCTTGGACTACAAATTCTATACACAGGAGGGTATGGGGCCTCTACCTCCACTGGTTTTCACCTGAAAGGGGGAGAGATGTTCATGGCTTTCATAATAATCACCTATGAATTGGGAGTGAATTAATTTAAGTTCTTTGGTATTATGCAATAACACTGAGAGGTTTCTTTTCATTTCGCTTAAAATTTAATTTTATTTTTTATCATCTAGTATCCTTTTGCAACCAGCAGCTTTTAGAATGTCTATTCATTGTATACACCTGTCTTTGGGAAGCTGGATGCCCTATCCTTTTCCACAAAGCTAGTGTTTGAGAGTCACGTTCAGTGAAACCGTGGCTTCATTTGCCATAGCTGACTAGCTTGTATTACATTTCCTCTATCGGCCTTTAGAATGTGAGCACAGAATCATGAGACAATATATGAATTTAGGAGTCAGAAGACAACCTGACAAAGAGGTACAGGTCTTTAATCCCAGCACTGGGAGCCAGAGGCAGGTGGATCTCTGTGATCTCAAGGCCAACCTCATCCCAGGCCAGCCAAGTTACATAGGGAGACCTTACCTCAAAACAACAAACGAGTCAGAAGTCACTTCTAGCCCCACCACAGTGAAAGACAACATGCTGAGAGACAAAACTGAAATGAACAAGTAGGGAGAGAGGGAATTGTGCTGGTCCAGGGGAGGAGACTGACTGTGAGGCATGTCTGGCTCCCGATCGAAAGCTCTTTCAGGAGCTGTGGCTGCTCTTCTATCACTAGATGCCATCAAGTTCCCAGTATCCTTGCAATTAATTCCCATTTTCAGTGAGTTCGGCTAAAATTGGCTTCTACTGCCCACAAACAAAAGAATGTTGACTGAACAACGACCCTCAAAACAAAATGCAAGTCAAGGGAGTGGTGTCTTATTACTATAATTCAGCAATCATGAGGAGGGTGGGGCAGGAGGAGTATTTATCTTGGTCTATATAGGGAGTCTTCAGTTCAGTCAGAGTTCCTAGCAAGACCCTGACTTTTAAAAAAAAAAAGGGAGGTGGCTAATAAATATTAAAATAGCAGTTAATCAGAAAAGGAAAAGTCTTATTTAAAAAAAAATCTATGAAATTAGAAACTTCAATCACTCCTTAGGCTAAAAGAATGAAAAGTATTCATCAATGAGAGCAGGTTCAAACAACAGCCCATGGATCCAACTTCAGTATAATTATCACCAACAAACAACATAAATACTATACAAAGCTGGGGGTGTAGCTCAATAATAACACACTTGCCTAGCAAGTCAGGTACCCAAGTTCAATTCCCAACACTACATTTTAAGAATAAATTAAATAAAATACTATCCCAAAGTTCTGACATCCAGAAAAAAAAAAATTGAAAGATGAAGGGTAGGAATATCTTAGCGTTTATTAGAACAAAAAAACCAAAAAAAAAAAAAAAAAACCAAAAAAAAAAAAAAAACAACAAACAACCCCCCCCCCCCAAAAAAAAAGAGCTTCTTAATTGTTTGAACAGTGTCTCACTATATAGGCCAGGCTGGTCCAGAACTCATCATCTTCAAGCCTTGGCCTTCACTGTGCTGATATGCGCCACCATACCAACTTAAATGATTTTTTACAGGAAAATAGTATCATTTAACTATAATCTTGACTAAAAATGGAGTAGGGTTAACTCAACTTTTCCATTGGTAAGAGCCAGCTCTATCTCACAAACCAAAACACTGTTTCGGTTTCCTCATTCATCTGCACCCATTCTCTTAAAAACATGCTACTTCAGAGTCTTCAACTAAAATATCCAATGCTAAGACAATGGCCCTTTAAAAAAGCAGTTCCCAACACTACAGCCATTATATGATATTAGCTTCTAACAGAAGACTGATACATTAAGATTTCCACATTAATTTGATAATAGTTTGTTAGAATTTTTCTTTAGCAGTTTAAGACCTTTTAGGGAAAAAAAAATCTAGTTTCTCTAGCAACAATTTTAAGTGGATACTGAAGAGTAATTTTGCACTGTTCCTATGTTCAAAAGAAGACAAACTTACTTTCATATAATCAGAAACAGTGAGACAGAAAACCCTACAAATTTAACAGCAAGCTCAGAGATAAAAATAAAACAAACAGGACTTCTATCAATTTGCCAAGATTATACAGATGGTTTTGGTATTTAGAACAAAATGAGGGATGCTAAATCTAAGGTAAAAGAAACAGATTCTAAAATAATAAAAAGAATGATTGTAAGTAAAATGTCTTAATCATTCGCAGTAATGGAAGAAGACAGGTTATTGATATTTTTTAATGTCTTATATTACCTCTGGAAAGTGTTTACTGAAATTACATCTGATTGGAATTATCCAATCATCTGATAACCTATCTTAAAGCAAATAGTGAAGGTGTACTGAACATGTCTGGCTCAGAGGTATAATGTTCTACCATCATTCCACCCCTTTGTTCAGCCCCTCACACCTTAATCCATATTTGGAGAAGTTGGTTAAATGCCAAACAGACAAAGGAGGCTTAAAAGTAACTGGTATTCCTGGAGTTCAGTAGAACTACTAAGTAAAGCATGCAGAGTCTTAAATAAGCAACCAATTATGAAGTATAATTAAGAAATGCTAATTACCATGGATGTCAATTTTACATGTGTGGCAAGATGCCAAATGTTGCATTGATAGAAAAAAAACGGACTTAGACTCAAGTTCTCAAGACACTCTGAAAGGTTAGAAATGTTATCTTTCACTTTAAGATCCAGATTTCTTGGTGTGTTCCTTCACTCACTGATTCAAAGCCTAATGAGGGAAAGAGACACATAAATCAAAATACTCTAAAGTCAACAATGGTTTGAATAGATTATTCACTAAACACAAGATATTGTTTCAAACACTTTATTTGTATTACCAAATTAAGTGTCCCAACTCAATAAACGCACACTTTTCTCAATTTTACCTGGGAGGAAACTGAGATATAAAGAAACAGGAGCAAGGTCAGGTTTCAAAGCCATACCCACTGATCCTTAGCCAACTACCTGGCACTTCCTTTCACACTACAACAACTGACTCAACAACTTCTTTTTAATAATTACATTTATCTTCTGTGTGTGCATGTGTGTCACAGTACACATGTGGAGGTCAAGGGACAACCTTCTAGAGTCTCTCCACAATCGGGTCCTGAGTAGTCAAACAGGGCTTTGGAGCAAGCATCTTTATGCACTGATGCACTGAACCTCTTCTTGCTCCCTCTACAAATTCTCACTGGAAATTGAGACATGACAAAGTACTAATAGATTATTCCAGGAGAGACCTAACAATCCAGTTCTGAGAAGGCTTTCTGGAGGAAGTAATAATGTCCTGATTCTTTTTGTTTTAATTATTTTATGTGTATGTGTGTTTTGCATGCATGCATGTATGTGCAGAAAAAGAGTCATTTTTACTGAAACTGGAGTTACAGATGGTTGTAAACTGCTATGTGGATGCTAGGAGTTGAATCTCAGGCTTCTGTAAGAGCAGCTTGTGCTATCTATCTATCTATCTATCTATCTATCTATCTATCTATCTAATTTATTGAGACAGCATTTCTCTGTGTAACTGTCCTGGACCAGGCTGACTTTGAACTCAGAGATTTGCCCGCCTCTGCCTTTGCCTCTGCCTCTACCTCTGCCTTCCAAGTGCTGTTATTAAAGGCCAGCAACACCATCTTCTGTCCCTGATTCTTAAAGAATATAAAGGAGTCAGCTAGACAAAATAAAAAGGAAGGGAGGAATGACAGCATTCCAGAAGGATGCTTCTATCCTAGGACCACAGCAGCAATGCAACACTCCAGAAATAACAGATATATTCAAGGAAATTTCAAGAAGAATGCTATAAGGCTGGAGTAGAAATGGAAAGTAGAAATTATGAAAGTTAAGATTAGAGAGCCAGACAAAGGCCAAATTTCGGATTTAATGACATGGTAAGGAAAGGAGTGTTGGCTTCATCTAGTTAACAATGGAATCAGTGAGGAATTTTCAACTGTTGTTTTAGACATACCATTTTGGCAATTCTGAAAAAGTGAATTTCAGGAACAAAAGTGAAAATAAGAAAACCAATGGAAACAGCTCCTAAAAAGGAAAGCACTAGACTAAGGATGCTATGGAAGTTTCTAATTCAAAATAATTTAATGGACAAAGAGATGGTTCTGTGGACAAAGGCCCTTGCCACCAAGTCTGAAGACCAGAGTTTGACCCCAAGGAACCATAGATAAAATGTCAGAACTAACTCTAGCAAATTGTCTGCTGACCTTCATATTCAGGCATATGCATACACACACACACACACACACACACACACACACACACACACACAGAGGACAGTAAATAAAGAAGTATAATAAAAATTAAAACGATTTACCAAATAAGCTGGATGTAATGGCAAGAGGAATCAAGAGTTAACTAACCTATAAAGTGAGCTGGAGGCCAGACTGGGGTATGTGTATCCAGATAAATAGAGATTTTAGTGAATGAATGGGTATTAAAGAAAGAGAGGGAAAGATAGGAAGAACTTGTACACAATTACTAAAAGCCTCTTCCTTGAATTATGAAGTCAATAGTGGTCCATGTTATCTATGAAATACAACAAAAGAAATAAAAGCAAAACTTTATGTAAGTAAATAAGTTTAGTTTGGGTAAGAGTTTGAGAAAGTGACAAATCTGATAAGGCATTGTGATTTTAATCCACACTAACTATTCCTAGAAGTTAGAAATATCAAAAAAGAAAGAAAGAAAGAAGAAAAGAAAAAAGAAAAAAAGAAAAGAAAAAATAAAGAAAGGGGAAAAGAAAGAAAAGGAAAAAGAAAAATGGGCCTCTCTAATATTTGTAAATATCCTGAAAAACATTTTAAAATAAGTAAAATTATTTTTTTCAAATAAGTAAGAAAAAGGCCAAATAGAAAATATGTAAAGAGGGAGTGGGGAGCTGGTTCAGTAGGTAAGAGGTTGCCTGAGTAACCATGAGGGCCAGAGTTCAGATCCTAGAACCGCCTAACAAGCCAGGCATCCCATGCATGCCTGCAATTTCAGATCCAAGGGAGGCAGAAACAGGAGAATCAGTAGAGCTGGCCGAGCCAAGAAGAGACGTTTCCCAGGTTCAAAGAACTGGGCAGAGTGTGTCAGAAGAGGCTACCTACCTCACAACTTCTGACCCGAGTTTGCAAGCAGCTGCACTCCCTCACACTGCTGCAGATATACTCACACAGACACCTAAACACACACAAACAAATCTTTTTAAAGAAAATAGATAAAGAATAGGTACACACAAATTTACTGAAGAGATGACCAAAAATAAAAATACTTTTTAAAAAAATGAAGGGAAATAAAAACAAGACAAAAATGAAATGCTATTTTATTTTACATCAAGCAGACTAGCAAAATCCAATATCTAACACCACCTAGAAAGGATATACAGAGACAGAAATACACATTGGTTGTCAAAATCCTATAAATAACTTATAAAGAGAAAAATACTTCTATCCCAGGACTCAACAATTTCACAAGCAGGTCCATGACCTGGAAAAACTCTGGCTTGTTACTTTAAGACAGTGGCTCTCAACCTTCCTGACACTGTGACCCTTTAATTCAGTCCTCATGTTGTGTAGACCCCCAACCATAAAGTTAGTTTCTTTGCTATTTCATAATTGTAATTTTGCTACTGTTAAGAATTGTAATGTGAATATCTGATATGTGACCAACCCCTGTGAAAGGGTTGTTTGAACCCCAAAGGGGTCACAACCTACAGGCTGAAAGCCAGTGCTTTAAGAGATAGAGAAATATTAATGAGGCATTGTTTATGCCAGACAGAAAATAAAAACCATGTAGATGGGCATTACTAAAGAAATAACTGGCAGTACATCATGTTCAATCAATGGAGCCCACACAGCCATAAATTAACTGGACCTAAACTATCAATAAAAATAGGATAAAATAAAGAAAATTCAGTGATTATATGCCAAGACATAGGAGTATCAATACCTACTTAAACTTACCAGTATTTAAAGAAAAGAAAGAGTAACAGACATGTACGTCTTTTTTAAATTTTTTTTTTAATGTAGCTCTGGCTGTCCTGGAACTCACTGTTTAGACCAGGCTTGCCTCTTCTTTCTGATGCTAGGATTAAAGGTATGCACCACTACACCCGGCTGACACAGTTTGTCTTAATTACTGTTCTCTTGCCATGACAAAGGCAAATTATAAAAGAAACCATTTAATTGGGGTCTCACAGTTTCAGAGTGTGTAAGACCATGATCATCACGGCAGGGAGCATGGCAGCAGGCAGGTGTGGTGCTGGAATTGTAACTGAGGGCATACATCTGATCTACAAATTTGAGACAGAAAAAGAAAACGCTAACAGGGAATGACATGGACTTTTGAGACCCAGTGACACATCTCTTCCAGCAAGGCCACACCTCCTAATCGTTCCCAAACATATTTACCAACTGTGGATCAAGTCTTCAAATATAAGAGCCACCAAACCACCATTTCTTTTTCAGGGTTACATAAATAAACTCATTAAATTTTTACAAAACCTTATAAAATAGACATTTCTATTGTTCCGATTTGATAGGATAGGGGCACTGAGGATATAGTTTAAAGAACTATAAAACCACTAAATAGTAAAGTCAAGATTCAAATTAAGGAGGCTGAAAAGATGGCTCAGCAATGAAGAGTGTGTTTTGCCTTTGTAGAGGACCTGAATTTGGTCCCTAGGACTCATTTTGTGGCTCAGAACTATTTGTAACTCCAGCTCCAGGGGAGCCAAAACCCTCTTCTGGCCTCCACAGGCACTGGGAGGTGCACACGGTACTTAGACATGCATGTAAGCAAAGCACTCATTCTCATAAAATACAATGCAAAAATTTTTTTCAAAGACTTAAACCCAGGAAGTCTGGTCCTAATCCATACTTTGACTTTTCTTACTAAAATTTCATATCAACATCAAAGTCCTGGGTTTCATCAACATCAAAGTCCTGGGTTTCATCCTGGCATTTTTCATTCATGTCACTATACTTTGTTCTCAGCACTCAGTGTAGAGCCAGGTGCGGTGGTACAATCCTACAATCCAGCTTTGGGAGGTAGGGACAGTAAGATCAGGAGTTCAAGACCAACACAGGCTTCCTATCAAGTTAGAGCTCATCCTGACACACTCTCACCCAGTCTGAAAACAAAGACCAAGCACCAGAACCATGCTACATACATGGTGTGGGTCATAAATTGGGACAGGAGATAGAGAAGCATGAAACTGGACGGAACAAAAAGATTTTAACTTCATATGAAGTATACAGTTCTATACTGCTCTTAGAATTCCGTGTGGTAGCTGTGATATACATAGTTCTTTTATATTAAATATATATCTGAAGCAAAAATGAAAAATGTCAACATTTTATGTAGGCATGTGGGTGTGTACTACATATTTTAGTATTTGGGTTTATTTTTAAAACTTTCCAAGAAGAAAAATGCCTCATCTACAAAACAACAGTTACAGTTGGTGGGGCATAACAGTCACGTCTATAATCGCAGCTATCTAGAAGAAAGGCTGGAAAGCTCAAGGGACAAACTGTTTCTAAAACCAGTAAGAGAGCTGGAGCAGTATTGGGTTAAGTACCATGCCTAGTACCCAGGCATGAGGGCTAGAGTTTGAATCCCCAGCATCCACATAAAAAACTGGGTGACGTTTCCCCAGTGTTGAGTGGGTGGTAGAGAAAAGTTCTCTTGGGAACTCAGACAGTCTAGCCAATTGGTAGGCTCTGGGTTCACTGAGAGACCTTGTCCCCAAAAAATAGTGACTGAGGAAGGCATCTTGAAGTGGACTTCTAGCCAACACAAGCACATGAAACACAAATTAATCACATGGAAGTTACCACAGAAATAAAAATAAGTTTCTGATCTCCATATTACAGGTTTTATAAACACACTCCACTATGAAAACTAATGCTCCAAAAATGTATTTTAAAAATGGGTGTCTAGAACCCAAAACACTTTCCCACTAGGAAAGTTACAAAAGGATATGACTACAGGGGTGGGGGCAGGGTGGGACTCCTACCAAGCATCAGCACTGAGACAGGAAAAGCGGGACACACATGTACTGTTGGTCCCAAAAGCAAACAACCCTTCTCAGGCAGAGTTGGAGGGCAGAAGTCATGTTTTATTCACCTTTGTATCCTCAGTAACTAGCAAAATATTGGTATCTCTGAAACATCCCAATGCTGTTGCCTAACGACTCATGAGGTAATGAGGAAAAGACTGAGCTCATTATCAGTAGGTGGCACTGTCAACATGGAGCAGTTGAGTGCTGGAAGCAAAAAGATACCAGAAGTTAGTGTGCACAGATGCAAAACATCCACAGACATACAAACGAACTCAAGGTTGGAGCTGACAATCCACCCAAACAGCCACTTGTTTCTGTTACTGTGAGTGCCTACACATCCCATTCTGCTAACAAAGGCAGTTTCCTTGTTGATCAATAGTGCTTTAGATTTTCAATATTTTCTCTTAACCTTTTAATGTCACTTTGTGATTAGAGGAATAGTAATTTAATTGAACATGGCCACATATACCTATAATCCCAGCACTTTGGTTGAGGCAGGAAGCTCTTGAGTTCTAGGCCATCATGAGCTACATAGCATAGTCCTGTCTCAAAAGAAAGTCTTTTTACTATTACAGTGATCCTGAGAATCCAAAGTGATACCAATGATATACAGTAATTAAATATAGCTGTACTCTCTTCACCCCACCCCACTAATTCTACTGAATAAAGACCAACTGGGGATGAGGGAAGCAGATAAGAAAGGAAGAAAACTTGATTCACTTCTCCTTAGTATCTCCTTCTACCTCTGGCAGGAAAGGGTGAAATCCTGAAAAGGTAAGTCCCTGTCTGGGAGAAAGCAGAAATAGCAAGTGCATTTTCCTGCTGGAGACACTTATGTTTACGGATTACAATTATGAGGCACCGGTGTAAACCAGAATGAAAGATCTATAACATGACAATCAGTTCTAAGTTCAGTGACGGGTGTGAAATACTAGGCCTCCCACAAGCAGAAGGTTAGGAGTCTACAAACAACTGAAGGCAATGCAGTTTGTATCACGCGGGAAGGAAATATCATTTTCTTCCTTGTTATAATATTAACTGTTTTCTGAAGACATTAATATGATATCCTGTCCCTTCCCTCATATAATCGCCCAATTACACTAAATATTATTCAAGTTGCCAGAAATGGGACAAAAGTTCCAGGAACTTTAGAATCAATGACTACTTAAGCTGGTGGTAATTCCAGTGGAAGGGCTCAAATCGGCAACAGCTTTCTGGCTCTCTTGCATGGATAGAAAAGCTGTACTCCTTCACCAAACTTCAAAAATGTAAACTTGTGCACTTAAGCTTGAAAGGCAAGCCAAAATGTGCTCATTTTTATCCCTAATATTAAGCTGGTCAAGATCAATTAACTTCCCTCACAAGCACATTCTTTCAAAATTCCACAGCGAAGTAGGTCTGTGTTTAATCATGGGGGGGGGGGAGAATTATGTAACACATATAGAATGATGACGGTAACTCTATGTTATTCTAGACTCTTGCTGGGAGCTGCAGTTCAAAGGGAGTTTGTAAAATAAAAAGCTGCCTCCAACGATTATTACGTCTAGTCCAAACAAAACAAAGACCCATACAAGAAACCAAATACAATTTTATTAAGTTCAATTAGGGCTCAGATCAGAAATTCTACTCACTTTTTTCAGAAGCTGTGTCTCAGAACTACTGTAAACATAAATTGATCAACTTGCCCAAAACTCCTTTCTTATAAACTAATCTTGGGTTCCCCCTGAGACTCCTCTTTATAGTAATCTCAAATGCACCACAGTAGCTTAGTGTAACCTGGGCTACGATGTTTACAGGTGTCTCCACCCCCTTCCCCCAAGGAAAGTGGAGGTAGAATGTGGTAGAAGGAAAACAGATTAAGGCCGTATATACACTAAAGAAAAGCTTGTAATCGTGTGATATTGTTTATTTTACGTTCGGGCTACCCTTTCCATTCATGTCTAATACACTTAAAAGAATAATATATTCACAGAGTGACACAATTTCTGCCCTCCTGTGTCTCTGGCTGGCTGACACCCGCTTTCCCCTCAAATAAATACAAGCCTGTTGATGGATGCCTGTCCTGTTTGGCAAACAAGAAATAACTGTCCTATAAAGCAAATAAAAACCCTCTCTATGGCTCTGAGGCCAACCATACGCTTGAAGGAAAGGAGCAGCAACAGCCAAATTTCCCTTTATGTCCTGTCATTTAAAAGCACCATAATGAAGAGATATCGTTGCGACCCAATTCTAGGTCACAAGCTTTTATGCCCCTTCTCCGCCCCCCCTTCGCCGTTCCCCTCTAGAAAGAGATAAACTTCAAAAGGAGTGGTGATGACCAAGAATTGCGCGCGCGTGTGGAGAGAGAGAGAGAGAGAGAGACAGACAGACACTGAGACTGGTCAACTTGGACGGTGGCCGGGCTCACGTGGAACCTGAGCCCCAGCCGGCCCCGGCATCTGGACTGAGCAGCTGCGGGAAAGCAGCCCCCGCCACCGGTTTGAAACCCAGAGCAGGTGGGATTCCGGGAAGCAACCTTACGTAACGGGCTTGTCAAAATCCCAGCCTCAGGACCTCCCCACCGTCCGCCCCCGCCCCATCACCCCAATAACAACAGCCCCAGGCCAACTCCGAATGGCCAGTCTGGAAGGACCCCCCCTCCCCCCGGAGCCCCGCGCGCATTCCCACACGGAGGCGCGCGAACGCCATCGGCAGCATCTCGCCATCCTCCCGGACGGCCGAAGCCCCTCCTAGCAGCTGCCCGCGCCTAGCGGCCCTCCGAGTCCTATCGCCCGGCTCGGCGTCCCCCTGCCAGTCACCTCCTCAGGGCCGTGACAGCTCTCTATGCCACCGATACCCACGACGCCGCCCCCGCCACTCACCTCCCGGCCAGCCCCCGCGCGAGCACCGGGAAGAGCCCGAGATGCGGGGTCCGATCCCTCACGCGCGGCGGGCGGGACACGAGGGGGCTGAGTGCCGCGGCGCTTGCAGCCAGCTTAGCTCATCTCCCGGCCCGGCGCTCCGCCCTGCCGTCTCAGTCAGACGGGACTCCCCCTCCCCGCTCGGTCGCCACTGCCTCCGCCTCCTTCCTCAGCACCAGCCGCCAAACCCGCCGCGGCCGGCGCCATCTTGGGAATGACGGTAAAGACATGGGGGCGGGGACTATGGCCACAAAAACCAATCACAGGTCGAGCCTGACCCGAGGGGCGGAGAGGGCCGAGCTAGGGGGTGGGTCGTGGGGGGAGGGGACTAACAAGGGCCCCGCAAGTGGGCGGGCCAGTGGGCGGGGCCGGGCGGGGCTGGCTCGTGACGCCGGGTGTAGTTGGGGAAACGCGTCGTGGTTCCCCTTCTGGTTGGGAGATTCCGAGCCCCTGGCGAGTAAGAACGAGGCGCACTGTACCTTCCTCTTTCACAAGGATCCAGCTATGACCAACAGACCTGTTTCTTTCTTCCTCTCAGGCACTGCCTGCAGTCCTAGCCTTGCCAGAGCTTGGTGCAGCGGTCTGAGCTGAGATCCACCCACCAAAGTCACTGGGATTCTGCAGGAAACCCCCTGAGCGGTTAGCAACCACCAGTAGCTTTCAGTCCCGAGACAGAAGGTCAAGGAAAAGGGGGAATTCAGAGGGGTTCTCTGAAAAGCGCGTTGATAAAACAGCTATTGTTGACTGAAGGGGTGTCCATTACATTGATTAATTGGATATGGCCTACTTAAACGAGACTACAGCTCCACTGTTAATGGCTATTGGCAAGATGCCTTGGAAAAATGCGGATAATAAAGGTTGATTACCTCTACAGGGTTACTCAGAAATGTAAAGTGTATGCCTAAAAAGTATTGAATAATGTTAGCTGGTATTCCACGGACAAATGAAGGAAGAATAGAAAAAAAAAAAAAATCCCTCCAGGTTCAAGTAATCTATGCAAAACAGGCTTCATCTTTTTTTTTTTTTTTTTTTTTTTACTAACCGAGATTACAGTTTTATTTTAGACCTCCACTCCTTCCCTTGTACGTATTCATCCAGACAACATTGTTGGAAAACCCAGCAGAGGGGACACAATAGTCAGAGAACCAGAAAAGGTCTGCTTTCAGGGAATTGAGGTCTAGTGGGAGAAGCACAACAACAACAACAAAAAACAAATATACTTCATGCTTAGAGAAGAAACATAAAGGTTACAGGAAGAATTCTGGGTAGCAGATAACAGGATGGTTTTTGAAACTAGAGTGGTCAAGGCTGTGACTATCTGAAGTGCAGGAAGAAGCCAGTAATGGGAGAAAGGCCCTGGAGAATTGAGTAAAGCAAAAGATCATGCAGAGAACCTGCAATAGGGAGGAGCTTGGCTTTTAGAACTGAGAGGAATCTGTGGTGATGAAAAATGTATTTTGCCTAGAGAAGCCTTACATTAGATTGGAGAGGGAGTTGAGAGCTCAGTTGTACGGGGCCTAGAAATACCTAGAAACAAGACTGGCCTTTCTTCTAACTGCAGGCTGAAGCCACTGAATGGTAAGTAGGGAACAAAAGAGTGGGGAACAGTGGGTGGTGCTTGAAGTATGACGTCTATATTTATATTCTAGACAGCATATGGACCAGAGAACTTGATTGAGAAGGTTTTTTTTTTTAAATTAAGTTTGCACCTCTTCAAGACTGAGTTCACCAAATATAGTTCAAATTGTCTAAAAATGCATGGGCATCACAGAATATTGTTAGATAAAAATACACTAATTTCACTGAAAATTATTAAATGATACAATTTATGATCCCCAACCCCCACACAGGGTTTCTCTGTGTAGCCCTGACTGTCCTGGAACTTGCTCTGTAGAACAGGCTGGTCTCAAACTCAGAGATCCACTTTCCTCTGCCTCCCTAGTTCTGAGGGGATTACAGTCATGCACCACCATGCCTGGCTTGATACCATTTATTTTTAAGCATTTCATATAGCATTTTGTTATAGTGCATAGTTGCCTGTACAAATCAATATTATTTTATTCTTTTTTTATTGATTTCAGGTAGTAATCCAAGCTATTCACAGTCTTAGTCATTTTTGATGCCATAATACCAATGTGTAATGTTTGATACTATAATCCCAAATGTATTTTTAATAAGTATTTCCCTTTATTATTATTTTATGTCCATCACATGCGTGCAACACCTGAGGATATCAAACAAAAACTGAAGTCTTTTAACCTGGATGGATTCTTCCTCTCTGCTGCCAATGTCAACCATGATGTTTTCATCCCCAGTGTGAGGGCATGGCTATCTACCAATCCTTGGTTGCTAAAGAGAGTCTGATCATGAAGGGTACAAGTAAGAATTTGGGGGTGATGGATGTGTAATCGCTATTGATTACACAGTGGTCACAGGTATATATATATATATATATATATATCAGAGTTGTTAAGTTGAGGGCTCTAAATAGGTGTCTCCTTTAGACCTCAATAACACTACTTAAACGCTTCTACTTTTTCCCCCTCTAAGATAAGGCTACTCCATAGCTCCAGCTGGTGTCAGACACATTACAGTTCTCATGCCTTCCCTCCACCTTCCAAGGGCTATGATTACTGGCTTATGCCGCCACACCTACTTTATACAGTGATGGAACCAGGAATTGGTGCATGCTAGGCAAGCACTTAAGCAATTCTCTGCTTAACAAACATTCAAACATACAAACAAATGTTTTAAAGGTTTAATTGGTAACTCCTGTTTTTTTTCCACTGGCCATAGACTTAGCTGCTAATTGGTTTGACTGTTGTGAAGCATACCTAGTCAATCCCCCATTTATATTATTATATAAATATTATATTATTAAATAGCATATTATATTATCAACAGTATAAAGCACTCTGAGTTGAGCTATAGATATATTTGTCTACATTATAAAGTTGTAGTTAAAATATAAAAATGTAGTTTCAGGAATCGCTTTTTAGCGTGAGTCTTTAAAGGTTTCTTTTTTTTTTTTTTTAATTTTATTTATTTATTCATTTACTTATTATATATAAGTACACTGTAGCTGTCTTCAGACACCCCAGAAGAGGGCATCAGATCTCATTACGGATGGTTGTGAGCCACCATGTGGTTGCTGGGACTTGAACTCATGACCTTCGGAAGAGCAGTCGGAGCTCTTAACCGCTAAGCCATCTCTCCAGCCCCCCTTTAAAGGTTTCTAAAGTTGGGATTGAAAGAGAGTTTAGTTGTTAAAGTTCTTACTACAAAAGATCTCCCCTCCGAACCCATATCAAAAAATCTGGGCGTGATGGCTGTGCTAGATAGTTTTGGCAGACTTGATCCAAGCTAGAGTCATCTGTGAAGAGGGAAACAACAGTGGGAAAATACCGACATGAGATTGGCTTATAGGCAAAACTATAGGGCACGTTCTTGATCAGTGGTATGTGAGGGTCCAACCCACTCTCTGTGTTGCCACTGCTAGGCAGTGGTCCTAGGTCTAATAAGAAAGCAAGCTAAGTGAACCATGGAGAGGAAGCTAATAAGCAGCATTCCTCTGTGGTTCTGCTTCAGTTCCTGCCTCCAGTTTCCTTCTTGAGTTCCTGTCCTGGGAGTCCACCCCCATCAATCACTAATTAAGAAAATGTTTTACAGGCTGGCCCACAGCCCAATCTTGTGGAGGCATTTTCTCAATTGAGGTTCCTTCCTTTAGATAGCTATAGTTTGTGTCAAGTTGACATAAATCTAGCCAACACACTTAGATTTTTTTTATGGGGTTACTGCAGATCACCTCAGGTTCTAATGCTTGAGCAGTAAATACTTTACCAAGTAAGCAATCTCCCCAGCCCCGTAACTTCTGTCTCTTGAAATGAGAATACTATCAAAAGGTAGCAGAGGCTCGGGTGTAACTGAAGAGTGTTTGCCTCTATTATACAGGAGGTCCTGTGTCTGTGCACCATGTGCATGTCTGGTGCCCACAGAGGCCAGAAGAGAGTGTTGGATCCCCTGGGCTTGGATTTACAGATGGTTGTGAGCCACTCTGTGGATGCTAGGAATCGAACCCATGTCCTCTGGAAGAACAAGTGCTCTTAACCACTGAGCACTCCTCTCAAGTACTTTGCTATTACAAATAATTTTTCTGCTGCTGTAGGCAAACATAAATGGCAGAAACCGAATAAGAAACACTTGACTGTATGCTTAGAAAGGATCTTCAAGTACTGTGAGCCCTTAGAAGTCAGATCTCAGGTCCTGGCAACATTCCAAGCTATGTCAGTACAGTCACAGCTAAAGAAACCTAAGGCCCAAATGTGTCTTAGACAAGGGGTTGTAATAGTATAGACATGAACCAGATATACGAACTCCCATGCCGTTTCTGAAATGATGTCACCCCTTTACACCTGGAACTCTCTCTGGCTGTTTCTAAGAAGCTATTTTGAAGCACTGTAGTTCAAATGAGGCACGAAGGAAAATGATGAAAGCAGGAACCATTTATAGCCTGGAAGCACAAGCTGCTTTACAGCCCAGGCCTGTCCATCAGTTAAAGTTGGTACTTTAATTTCTTGGCCTGACATTTCAATAGCTTTTTAAATGAAAACCTGTAGCCTTAAAGTAGTCCTTGGTATCTGTGCCACAGGGCTTCCTCGTGGGTGTGAAAACCTTCCAGCAGCCACTTAGGAGCTTTCCCAAATGCTTTGGATGACTTCCAAAGAAGAACCCACGTTTGCCAAATTATATTCATTGTGAAACAGTGTTAGAGTGACATTGTCATGTACTTAACCCACAAGCTGAAATGTATTAGTCACATGATTCTATCAGCAATATATTTCTTTAAAGAGACCAATCTATATAGTTCTTTTTGAAATACAGTGTATCTTACAATTTTAAAGAAGGACAATAAGAAATGTTATAAGACGCCGGGCAGTGGTGGCGCACGCCTTTAATCCCAGCACTTGGGAGGCAGAGGCAGGCGGATTTCTGAGTTCGAGGCCAGCCTGGTCTACAGAGTGAGTTCCAGGACAGCCAGGGCTACATAGAGAAACCCTGTCTCAAAAAAGAAAAAAGAAAAAAGAAAAGAAAAAAGAAAAAAAGAAATGTTATAAGAGCAATGGTGAGATGGCTTAGCCAAATAATGGCACCTGCCAACGGGCTTCATGATCTAATTTAGATCCTCAGGACCCGCATGGTAGAAGGAAAGAACCAGCCCCCCCAAAAGTCGTATACGCGCACACACACACATACACACTCACACACTCACTAAAATGTAATACAAATGAAAAAGAAATAATCAATTCTAAGCCTGATGCTTGAGAGAAATAGCCAGGAACAGGAGGAACCTGTAGCAGTCTGGGTCACTGGTGTCCCTGCTCTTGGGTGGCCATCTGAGGCGCCATCTTTGACTCAGCACTTTCTCATAGATTTGAAAATTATCACTTCTCAACATTCTCCTCAAATGAGTAATCCACCTCTTTCAACAATGCCTCATAAATGCAGCTTTTACTTTTGGAATTATCTTCTAAATAAAGTTATCTTTAAGTATTGTGTCTGTTTAACATCTCGTCTGTGCCTCCGACTCTGATGGTAAGACAGATTTTTTTCTAACTTTTAACATCTTCACCTCAGCTAACACTTATGTTCCAAGTACTATGCAAAACACAGAAGGAACATAGCGGTCCATAAACAGGAACACCCAAGAGGCAAAAGGCATGCTCCCAGACAAGGAACTTTATAAAAGTCAGACCAGAACAAGTTTTACACTAAAGCAGACTCACTGCCATGGAAGCTCAGGAGATTGAATACTCATCGTGAAGTCTAAAGGTAGGTGGGAAAGATGGCATTTGAACCAATCCTGACTTATCTTACTTAGATTTTCTATAAAGCGAGGGACATCACGGAGCCTGGAGCTGAGGGTAGGTCAAAGTAGAAAGGGCATTTTTTCCTTTGAATTTTTATAACAAACACGAGACCTGAAAGAGATGCTCATAAATGACTCTAGCACTGGGGCTGTCTTTGGGAGTGGCCAGAGGTTTAACTCATTTGAAGGATGGATATCTGTGCTGACTTGCAGGAAATATGAGTCAACTTCTCATGTGCTCAGCATGGAGGTACAGCGTGGAGATTTGGAAAACACCAGGCTGAACAAATCAGACACCAACACACTTTCTTCTTCTTATTATTATTATTATTGACCGGCCCAGACACATCCTGCAGAGAGGACAAGAGGGACACACTTTTATTGTCAAGGCTTAAGGAAAGCTGCCAGAAAAGGGAAACACCTGTGGGTGAAAAAGTGAGCCTGGGAAGGGGAGCAGCCCCTGTGTTCTACATAGTTTCCTAGACTGGGGGACAGACCTGAAATCCATTTCTTCCTACATGTTAATGAACTGTCTCTAGCTAGTTCAGTCAAAAGTGCACCTGAAGGTAAAGCAAACATATTCATAACATATTCATTCTCTTCCCCCCCCTTTCTCTCTCTCTCTCTCTCTCTCTCTCTCTCTCTCTCTCTCTCTGTGTGTGTGTGTGTGTGTGTGTGTGTGTGTGTGTGTGTGTGTGTGTGTGTGTGTGTGTGTGTTTCAAGACAGGGCTTCTTGGTGTAGCCCTGGCTTTCCTGGAAATGGCTCTATAGACCAGGCTGGCCTCAAACTTACAGAGAGAAAGTCAACATTTTCAAAGTAACTCATTGTCATTGTTCCAAACCTGTTAGTACTATATTCTGTAATTAGTGGCCAGGCATGGTGGCACACCCATTTAATACCACCCAGTACTAGAGAGGCTGGGCCAGGAAGATCTTTGTGAGTTCAAGGTCAGCATGGTCTATATAGTGAAATCCGAGATGACCAGGGATTATATAGAGAGAGACTCTGTCTCAGAAAAAGAGATTATTATGGGCTGGAGATATATAGCTCAGCAGTTAAGAGGACCTGTTGTTCTTGCAGAAAATCTGGACTCAGTTCCCAACATCCACATAGTGAAACACAACCATCCTTTACTCCAGCTCTAGGGGATCCAACGCCCTCTTCTGACCTCCAGACCACCACAGGTACCAGGAATGTGTATGGTACATATACATACATATATATGCATGCATGCGGGCAAAATACTCAAATAATCGATCTGAAACACGTTATGTGTGTATGGTATGTGTAGGGAGGTGCACGGGTGCTAATGTGGGGCACATGTGGGCATCAGTGCACAACTCTGTGAGTATGACCTTTTCTAGGGCTCCAGGGCTCAAACAACCATCACCAGGCTTGTATGGCAAGCATTTCTGCACAAGGAGCCATCTCACTGACACCTCTGTCTTATATTGATATTTGATTTCTATGCTGAAAGACAGGAAATTGAATGACACATTTGTATTGGTTGAGAAGCTAGCAAGAAGTTAAATTTTAGGGTACTACAGTATTGGAATTTAGTTTATTTTTTCTTTTTCTTTTATTTACTTATAGACAGGATCTCATGTCTGGCCTCAAATTCACTATGTAGCTGAGCATGGCCTTGAACTTCTGACCCTCCTGCCTCTACCTTCCAACCGATATGATCACAGGAATGTGCCACCATGATTTTTTTTAAAGAAACAGAACATATCAGATCAAGGAATTGTTTATATGTGTATATGTAAACACACACACCCCTAATCTACATACACACACACATATATATATATATATATATATATATATATATATATATATATATATATATATATGTATATGTATAAAGTATCATGATGTGTCATCTAAATTCTCCCTCTCCAGGACTGGAGCATTCATTCTATCAGCTGCCAAGAATGCTGGCAGCCACCAGATTTTATCTAGGCCCTTCTACAGGGCTCTCCAGGAAGAAAGCTAATTGATGCCCTAGGCCATGTCCTCTTCCTGGATGCAGCTGTATTCAGTAACCGGCAGTGTATTCCAAGGCTGATCCCTTCTCCAGTTCTCAGTAATCTGAAGGACATGCCAGCCTGTGCAGGGTTAGTTGAGACCATCTACTATTTTCAGTTCAGTAGCCTGACTCGTCCTCCTTCCTATTCCTGCCACTCTACCTCCATGTGTGTCTATTCTGAGGCACTTCTCCATAAACATTCTACATACAAAGCCAGGAACAATGGCACATGCCTATAACCCCAGGACTTGGGAAGCTGAGGCAGAGGATTGCAAGTTTGAGGCCAGCCTGGGTGTTATATCACACAATTCCTGGGGAGTTGCCAACAAATATCTACTAACCCTAGACAGAAACCAACAGCCAACCATAGTGAGGAGACCACTGAAGTCCAACTTGATGAACCAATACCATTATTGGGATTACATACAAGAGTATATATAGGTGAAGGGTTATTTAGAAGAGCAGAAATGACTCAAAGACAGCTGTCTCACCAAAGTGCACTCCAACATGGGTACAGCTTCTGAAAGCCTGGAGCACACTGACAGCCGACTGGCAGTTCAACAGGTTGGAAAGTGTCCTTTTAGGTAGTTCAGTTGGTCTGAGTCTCTTCTGGATAGCGAGGCTAGTCTCTGCTGCGTCTAGGTAGCTGGGCTGAGCTGAGACTCTTCTAGGCAGCTTAGCTTTCGGGTAGTGGTTCTCACCCTTCCTAATGCTGTGATCCTTTAATACAGTTCTTCATGTTGTGGTGACCCCCAACCACTTAAAAATAATAAACTTATTTTTATTGCTACTTCATAACAATAATTTTGCTACTGTTATGAATCATAATTAAATATCCGTGTTTTCCCATGGTCTTAGACGACCCCTGTGAAAGGGTCATTGGATCTCCAAGGGGGTTGTGACCCACAGGTTGAGAACCACTGCTTTAGAGCGTCTTTCAGCAGTCCTTACTGCCTAAATATGCTTGGGGAGGAAGTTTCAAGACCTTTCTGAAGCCTTTGAGTTGTTTATTTCCTGAACTTAACTAACTTCCCTTCAGGATGGAATGTTTTACCTCTCCATAGAACAGCTGGTGTCTTAAACTTCCTCCTAAGGTAGAAGCTCCAGGAAATTGCTACACAATGCTGGGTTGCAAGGTAAGATCCAAGCCACCCCATTTTACTAGCTACATAGTAAAAACCCTGTTCACAAACAAAACCATCCATGGGCGGGCATGGCAGCACACACTTTTAACCTTAGCATTTGAGGGGCAGAGGCAGATGGGTCTCTGTGGGTTTGAGCCCAGCTTGGTCTACATAGCAAGTTCCAGAATAGCCAAGACTACTGTTCCTTCTGAGAAACAGATTGTTTTGTTTTGTTTTGTCTTATCAAAGGTAATTAGCTCCACAAGGACTCATATTTTCTATACTTTAACCTGTGTATCACTTAACCTGTAACATCAGACTGTGAAGTCAAGCTTCTACCAAAGAAGTGACAGACCAGGGATAAAAGGCAGAAGCCATGTGGCCCTGGGGTGTTGCTAGCCTGGTTTGGGTTCCAGAACACCCATTTTGCAAAAAGATTTGACCTGCAGAGATATATTCACTTTGTTTATATTTGTTCCTTAGTATGACACTGAGATTAAGTCTAACATCTCAAAAATAAATAAATAAATAAAAAATACTGTACAAAAGCCCGAGCCATGGCCCAGATGGGACACACTCTGGATTCCAGGCAGTGTGATCTTCATGCCTGGGATCTAAGTGTAAAGTCATTTCGTACTCTTGTGTGTTGAAAGTTTGAAAACCAGAGGCTGGGGAGGTGGCTCGGTAGGTAAAATGCCTGCTATATGAAGGCCTCAGTTTAGATCCCAGCACCCATATAAAGTTGGGTGTGATGCCACATGCCTGTAAGCCCAGCACTGAAGCAAAGAACGGTGGACAAATCTTGGAGGGCTTTCTGGCCAGTCAGCCTCACCAAAACGGTTTAGTGAGAGACTGTGCCTCAAAAAACACAAGGTGGAAAGCAACAGAGGAAGACATCTGCTGTCAACTTCTTGCTTCCACTTGTGCATGCAGTGTGAGTATACAAGGAGGGTGGGGGAGGAGGAGAAGAGAGGGGGAGGGGGCGGGAGAGAGGAAGAAGATGGGGAAGGGGCAGAGAGGGGAGGGAGGGAGGCGGAAGGGTGGAAGGGGGAGGGGGAGAAAGATAGAGGGAGAAGGGGAGGGGGAGGGGGAGAAGAAGGAGAGAATGAGGGAGAGGGGAAGGAAGGGGGAAAGAGAAGGGAGGGGAGAGCTCAAAAGCCTTTCTCCCTGGAGAAACTCTTGCATCTGTGTAGCAGAGACAGCACTAGAATGTTCACTGTGTGTGTTCGGTAGTGATGACTGTACAAAACTCAAATGCCAGTCAGGGAGAGCATGGGGTGGCTGGGCAAAGGCAAAACTGCACACACACTGGATTTAATGAAATCTGCTGACATTTACCTACATGGACACATCTCTAAAATGACAGGATGCACACCAACTTCAGAAGAGTGGAACTTCTACAAAGGCAGGCACTGAAACTGGGAACAGCCAGGGCCTTTAACTACAGCGATGTGTTGCTTTTCTGAAAAAAAAACTAAACAAACTTAACACTGTAAGTAAGGTTTATCAAATAAGCCAGGCATAGTGCTGCATGCTTTTAATGCCAGCACGTGGGGGGGCAGAGACAGGCGGGTCTCTGTGAGTTTGAAGCCAGCCTGGTCTACAGAGTTCTAGGACAGCTAGAGCTACACAGTGGGACCTGTCTAAACAAACAAATATCAAATGTATGTGAATACATGAGTTCTTTTGTTTTTAACTTTTCTGTGTATTTAAAAGGCTTCCTTCCTTCCTTCCTTCCTTCCTTCCTTCCTTCCTTCCTTCTTCCCTTCCTTCCTTCTTCCCTTCCTTCCTTCCTTCCTTCCTTCCTTCCTTCCTTCCTTCCTTCCTTCCTTCCTTCCTTCTTCAAGACAGGATTTTATATATGCCAGACTGTGCCTCAAAGTTGCTATGTAGCTGAATATAACCTTGCCCTTTTGCCCCTCCCATGTGTGCCTCCTGCATGGAAGATAGGCATGTGACACTACACTTAGTTTCGAGCAGTGTTGCCACGCAGACCCAAGACTCTGTACATGCTACATAAGCATTCTACCAACCGAGCCGCAGGCCAGACCCATCATCATGGTTTTTTTGATGAATTTGATAGCTTGTTGTCTACACATAAAAGCAAAACATTTTTGCTAAGTGTGGTGTTTTATGCCTATAATCCCAGCAATGGGAGACTGAAGTAGGCAGATTGCCAGTGGTTCAAGGCTAGCCTGGGCTGGATAGTGAGTTCCAGGCCAGACAGAGCGGCAGAGTAAGGCTTAGTCTCAAAAACCAAAGTGGGGGAGGGGGAGGGGTGCAGGGGGACGAGGGATAAAGAGCAAAACATTTTTAACTTTATCTTTTTATCAGGAAAGAGTAAGGTGACAGTCGCCATAACCATTTCCTCTGATGCCAGAATGTAATCGTTTGTAGAATGTAGAGAACCCAAATATAACCATCCAGCCGATTGATTGGGTACCACCTCTTCATCCTCTATTTTTATTACTACCAAGTTCCACTCAGTGAGAGCAGTATTGGAATCGTGAAGCCCACCAAGCTCCTGAACTTCCTTTGCCCACAGCAGTTAAGCCAGTCCAGATCCCTGTGTGTGAGGAATGGAGATCGTCTTCATAATTTCCATTTTAATTACATTTTATTTGTTTATCTTGTGTGTTCATGAAAGAGTTTGAGGCATCCTCAACCATATTCTTGTAAGTACCCAGTAAAACACATTGGTTCATCAAGTAGAACTTTGAAGGTATCCTTGCTTAGGTCAGTAGTTCCTTATTTCAGATGAACAGGCGTTTATTCATGTCTTCCCTAGAAGAGTGTCACAAAGCAATTCCCCATCTTGCCTTGGGAAACACTGGGATTGAGACAGGGTTTCTCTGTGTAGTCTTGAACTCACTTTGTAGACCATTTGAATAGCCTCAGAATCAGAGATCCATCTGCCTCTGCCTCCTGAGTGTTGTGGTTAAAGGCATGCGCCACCACTGCCTGGCTTCTTTCTTTTGACATGATGTCTTACTATATAGCTCTGACTGCCTATCCCAACGCCTGGTGTTCCAATACATGGTTCTTTTACTGCCGAGCACTATTCCATTGCATGAATGCACTACGACTTTGTTTTCCAGTTCAGGTTGATTGTAGATAAGTCCTCTATGAACACCTGCACACACACCTTTGTATAAAAATGCACCTTCATTTTTCTTGGGGGAGTACCTAGCAAAGAAGCTTACTGGACCCTATGATAAGACTTCATCTAATTAATAAGAAATTGCGAGGCAGTGGTGGCACACACCTTTAATCCCAGCACTTGGGAGGCAGAGGCAGGCAGATTTCTGAGTTCGAGGCCAGCCTGGTCTACAAAGTGAGTTCCAGGACAGCCACGGCTATACAGAGAAACCCTGTCTCGAAAAACCAAAACAAAACAAAAATTAATAAGAAATTGTCAGGGCTGTGGAGATGGCTTCATGAGGAACCTACCTTCTGTGAGCTTGAGGACCCAAGCTCGGATCTTTGGCTCCTGTGTACAAGAGAGACATGGTCACATGTCTGTAATGTTATTACTGGGGGAGTGATGACCAGATCTCTGGAGCTCTCTGGTCAGCTGCTGTAGCCAATTACTAAGTTCTAGGCTCAGTGATAGGTCTTGTCTTGAAGAGATAGGATAGAGAGCAATAGTAGAAGACTCCAAGATTAATCTTCAACCTCCATATGTAGGCACACACACACGTACATGGACATCGGAACACATATACATTACACACACATCAAATAAATAGCCAAATTGTTTTCCATGCGTTCATACCACATCAGAAAAACACAGTATGAAGTAGAATGCGCCCGACTACTTCACTTAGTATCATTAGTATCATCAGACTTGGGTTTATTTGTTGTTTGAATCTCTCTCTGTGTGTGATTAAAAGGTTTTAGCTAGGGGGCTAAGAGATGACTCATTGGTTCAGAGCACTTCCTGCTCTTCCAGAAGCTCAGAGTTTGGTACCCAGCAGCTGCACTGGGGGAATGACTCAGATGGTCAAGCATGTTCTTCAAAAGCTTGAGGTCCTGAGTTTGACCCCAGAACCCACATAAAAAGCAATGGCTTTGCCTTGTAATCCCAGTGCTGGGGAGGCAGAAACAGGTAGATCCCTGGAGCTCACTGGCCAGCTAGCTCGTCTAAGGAGCTAGTGAAGCTCCAGGGCAATGAAGATTATGACTCAAAGAAAATATCAAAGGTTCCTAAGGAACAGCACCCAAGTTTGTCCTTAGACCACATACATGAACACATGCTAAAAACCAGTGTACTCCTTAACTTCCCAGCAGGAGAACTGTTACAGCCCCTGAAACCCAAAGGGGAGCATTTTGAAAATAATCACATACTGGAGGTCCTTAGTTGACTCTGTAGATCTAATCGCTGAGGTTTAATAGCTGCTTCAAATGTTTGATAACAGATTTAAAATCCAGGAGATGAGGAAAGGCACACAAAGATCTTTACCTTTCCATGCAGAGTCTTCAAGGCCCTTTATAGGACAAGGGGCACCCAAAGTTCAAACGACACTTGCCAAGTTGCATTACAAAGTCTGCTGTTAGTTTTTATCAACTTGGTTTATGCTCCGGTCATCTGAGAAGAGGGAGCCTCAATTGAGAAAACACTTCCACGTTGGCCTAGCAAGTCTGTGAAGCATTTTCTCAATTGATAATTGATATGGGAGGCCCTGGTTCACGGTGGGTGGTGCTACCCTTGGGCTGTTATAAGAAAGGAAACTGAGGGGCTGGAGAGATGGCTCAGTGGTTAAGAGCACTGACTGCTCTTCCAGAGGTCCTGAGTTCAATTCCCAGCACCCACATGGTGGTTTGACCATCTGTAAGGGGAGCAGATGCCCTCTTCTGGATTGTCTGAAGACAGCTACTGTGTAGTTCACATACTTAAACAAACAAACAAAACAGGAAGGAGAAACTGAGGGAAATGAAACAATTTTTTAAAAAAGAAGAAAAGAAAGGAAGGAAACTGAGCTAGGCACTCATGGGGTACCCCCAGCATTTGGGAGGCAGAGGCAGGCCGACTTCCATGGTCTCTGCTTCAGGTCCCAGCCACAGTTCCTGCCTTGACTTCTCTTCATTAGTGACTATAATCTATAAAAACTTTTCCTGAAGTTGCTTTTGGTCATGGTATTTATTATAACAATGGATAGCAAACTAGCATAGAAAAAGTCAGTGTTAGTGCTCTTATCCAAAGGCATGTATAACAAATGTATTTGTTGACTTTGCTTGACTTTCGGGGGTGGGGGGATGAGCATGGCCAATAGCAAGACTACAGGTTTTTGCTTTGCTTTGGTTTGGTTTTTGAGACAGAATCTTACTAGGTAGCTAGCCCTGGGAGGCCTAGACCTCACTGTGTAGACCAGGCTAGCCTAAAACTCACAGAGCTCTGCCTGCTTCTACCTCTTGTGTTCTAGGATTAAGTGTACAGCACCACACACAGCCTTTTTATTCCATTTAAAATGAAATTATATTTGTGTGTGGGAGTGAGTGGTCGCAAAAGCCATGATACACATGTGAAAGTCACGGGACAACCTGTGGGAGCCATCAGGCCCAATGGCAAGCACCTTTACCTGCTGAACCATATTACTGACCCAGCTCTTTGGATACTTTAAATTAATGCCCACATCCAAGGAAAAACAGGATTTTAGAATGTTCATGAGTCCTACCTATGAAAACAATGTAATATGAAAATATCATCCCAGAGACCATAGTTTATTCTTATTGAACTCCAGTAGTACAAAATAGACGTGTACTGATGATAAATCGGGGATTCCAAAGCCTGGGGAAGTTTAAGCTACTTGGGAATCAGTATATTAGAAGTAAAGACGAAGTCGAGCAGGAGCACACATCTCTCAGGCCAGCACTGGGGAAGCAGGGGCAGGAAAATCAGGAGGTCGGGGCCAGCCTTGGCTACATAGTAAGTTCCAGGCCAGTCTGGGCTTCATGAAACCCTGTCCAAAAAAAGGCAGCACATGAGGTATAGGAGGCAAGGTTTTCATTTATTCTATTTTGATTGCCCAACTCTGCCGCTGAGCAGAATTCTGTTTCAAGGCCATTTTGTTGCAAAACCTGTCTGTGTGTTTGTAACAGTTGCTTCTGTGGTGGCCAGAAAGGCCAGTGAAGAAAAAGAAGAGAAGGGATTGGAAAAGAACTCCGCATGAACATGAAGGTCTTCAGCAGATAACTTTACTGGGGGGGTTTGTTTGTTTGTTATTTTAAGAAGAACAAAACTTGAAGCTTCTGAGCTTTCACTTCCAGAAAACGAGCCTTGCTTTCACTGAAGGAAGCTCCATCTGACTCTACTGTTTCAGATAAAACTAGGAGAAGGGCAAGTAACAAATAAACAATTTTCATCATTATAATCTGAGAATCGTGAAGACTAAGAAAGTGACATTTGGTCATTGTATACATAGCATTGGCAAGGTGTGCAGCTCTGCACGATCTCTTGGGGTTTCCAGCTTGGAGAGGGGACGGGGAGTAAGAATAGGAAGTAGGAAATCTATCCAATAAGCTAATTGTCTTCTGTCAAGGTTGTTGCTGGTTGATTGAGGAAAAGGACCGTCTGTGGAATTTCCTTTGCACAAGCCTATTTGTGTGGGTAGATTTGGGCATCTGAATGCTCTGGTAGTGATGATCATTATTAACAGTGTTATAAGCTATGTACTTAAGAGCTGGGAGAACTATGCACAAGGTGAGTACAAGAGATGCAATGCAGGATCTGTGAAATCCTCCACACCTCTGTGGTTTCCATTTTAGTCTCAAAGGAGGAGACACAGGCCAAGATGCAGTTGTTGGAGCAGTGTGTGGAATGCAAGGGAGGAAGTTAGCAGAGAATCAAAGGGCAGGGTCTCTTCCCCCACAACCACATCCAGGATCCTGGGCTCTGGGGCAGGACTTGATAGTGTGTTAATAGTACCTCAGTTGTGAGTAAGACAAACAAACAAACAAACAAACAAACAGCGAAAGGCAGAAACAGTCATTTTCACAAGCTACTTTCTTGCCAGGCCTTCAGCTCAAGTCCTTATCCAAGACAAAAAAACCCAAAAACAAAAACAAAAACCCAAAACAACAACAACAAAACAAATCCGTTATATGTTCCTTCTAAAGTCATAGATCTTTTAAAAAAAAAAAAAAAATTCCGTCATATGTATGAGTGTTTTGCTTGCCTGTGCGCATCATGTGCATATGTGGGACGGGGGCCGGAAGATGGTGTCGGATTCCCTGGAACTAGAGTAACACAGTAGTCGTGAGCCACCAAGTGGATGCTGAGAAGTGAACTCTAGGTTTTCTGGAAAACAGAGCCATCCTCTTCCTCCTCCCTTTCCCCCCAATATAGCCACTTCTTTTTTAAGGCTCTTATGAAAAGTTTGTTAGTGGCATCTGCACAGTTCTTAGGGGAAAAAAAGACACTGTAGCTTCTCATTTCAAAGAGTGAAACTGGGTCCCAGAAAAAAATATGAAGGTTCTTCTATGCTCCCACATAATTCATTTCTGGGAACTATAAGCTAGAAGTGATGGTACAGTGGTATAGTCTCACCAGTGTCTCTCCTGCTCTTCACAGATCTCAGCCTACAGCTGTGTAACATCTGGAACAAATCCTCAATGCTCAGACATCACACTCACTTAAGCCAGGCATCTTTATTTCACAAGTCAAAGTGACAGCAGACATAAAGCTAAGTCTTCTGCAAGGCATCTTCCCCCAAACCATAGCACATACAGGTCCCTCCAGTCTCCACCGCAGCCTCCTTTACCCACATCAGCTTCTGGTCCAGTTACTCAGAGGCTGTAAATTTCTGTTTGAAGACTAGGGTAGGTATTACACAATTCTTCCATAAACTTTCTCTTCTACCCCACCACCCTGCCTTTCGTTCTGATTTTTTGTGACAGGGTCTCATGTATCCCAAGCTACCCTTGAAGCTAAGGCCAGCCTTAAATTGCTGATCCTCCTGTCTCCAGCTCCTGAGGGCTGGGGTTACAGACATGTGCTGCTATATCCAATTTGTGCTGCTTCTAATCCACAGGATGTGAGAAGGAAAACTTGGGGGTAGATATGATCAAGATCATTGCATATACATATGAAATTGTCAAAGAATTAAAAAGGAATATAAAGAGGGGGGCAGGAAGGGAGGGAGGCAGGCAGGCAGGCAAGGTGGACGTCATAGCGTATGCTTGTAATCCCACCATTTAAGAAGTGGAAGCAGGAGGAACATGTTGAGTTTGAGGCCAGTCTGAGCTACACAACAAGATCCTATCATTCTAACTAAAAAGGGAAGAGAAAGTTTTGACTTCCTTGGAGTTCTATTATAGTGCTTACAAGAGGATTCAGTGGGTAAAGGTGACTTCCATCAAGCGTGATGACTTTGCTTCAGTCTCCACAAACCCACAAGATAGAAGGAGAGACCCAACTCCTGAAAACTATTCTCTCTTTCTCTCTCTCCCTCTCTCTCTCTCTCTCTCTCTCTCTTTCTCTCCTCTCTCTCTCTCTCTCTCTCTCTCTCTCTCTCTCTCTCTCTCTCTCTCACACACACACACACACACACACACAGTTCTTTTAAACATTATTTCTACCCCACCAGAAATGACCAGGTCCCTTTGCCACATAGAAGCCTCCTTGTCTGACATTCAGGCATACCCTTGACACCAAGACTTAACCCTTCAGCCACTAAAACCCACCTCCAGAATAGGTGTGTGCTACCTCTTGGAAGTTCTGATAGTGTTTTTTACTTTCATTAGGAATGATAAAATCATCAGAAACACATAAACTCTTTTTAAACATTTAGTATAATATGTGAAATTCCCAAAGAACAAACAAAAAAACCTTGTTTGTACATAAATATACTGTAAGAATCTATATCCTGGAACCACATTAGGACATGAGTTAAGTAGCTGCAATGGTGTTCAGAAAGCTTGGTTCTTCTAAATGTGTTAACCACTGTTGTTGGCTTTTCTTTGCCTAAGGAGGCCTTACTTCTTAGGCCTCTGATGACTTACGAAATTTCAAAGTGTTTTTTTTTCCCCTCACAGTTTTGATTCTGACATGAAATTGAAATGATAACTGGCACCGTGTGTGCCATGCTGATATACTGAAAATTATCCCCGAGGCCCCACACGTGGGTCATGATAACTGTAATGCACTGCCCTTAGAAAGGCTTATCTGACCTTCTGGGACATTTTGTAAACACTGTGTATCCGATTAAGGCAGCCCACAAGAGGAACTGTTCCAAGTCTTCTCCGTTCCTACATATTTATGACTTTTTTCTTTCACTGTGGAAACTTCAAGAAGGACTTTTTTTTTTTCAAGCAAAACCCTGTCTGTAGTCCTTGTGGGTAAATTGTGAGGTTTCTTGTAAATGTCACAAGCCAGTGGCTAACAGTTCAGTAATATGGTTTTCCTGAGTGCCCCAAAGCAAGCTCAGACAGTCATAATCTAATGATCTATTGAGTAGCTTTGATCGTTGAACTGAGCACTCTTTTTAGGATGATTAGGTAAAACCGAGGCCTCAGAATGACCTGAATTTTAGAGCAACATAAGATTCTAGAATTTAAAAAACAACAAAACAACAACAACAACAACAAAACCCTTTCCCATATACAAGTCTCTTTGGAGTTCTTTTTTTGCTTGTTTCTGTGTTAGAAACACCATATTCCAAAATAGTTCAGGCTGGCCTTGAACTTTCAGTCCTCTGGCTTTAGCCTCCTGTAAGCTGAGATTACACGCCTGAGGCTGGACTTCCTAGGCGCTTGGCCATCTGGAACGACTTACTTCAGATGACTTGACATTCAATGAACTACAAATTAAGATTAAAATTGGGCGTAGGGGTGTCTGAGGGTGTGGCTCAGTTGGTGAGAGCTTGCCTAGCATGCAGAGACCTTAGGTTAGATCCAAAACACTTGCATAACATCAAGTTTGATGGTGCACGTCTGTAATTTCAACACTCAGGAGGTGGAGGCTAAAGGATCAAAAGTTCGAGGTCATCCTGTAGTCTGAGGCAAGACTAGACTACATGAAAGTGTGTCTGAGAGGGGCTAGGGGAGGCAGAGAGAGAGAGAGAGAGAGAGAGAGAGAGAGAGAGAGAGAGAGAGAGAGAGAAGTTTATTAGCAGTTTAATGGAAATTCACTCACTAAATCCACTGTCATCAACACATTTAAATCTTCCCCATGTAGCCCTGGGAGTGGAGGAGTCACATACACCATTGTCCCAAAGCTAAGTGTTGCAAATAAATCTTTCCCTATATAAAAGGACCAAAGGATGGTATGAATTTGACCTGACAAGTGCAGAATTTCCTGCATTTGTGGCAATAGTTTCATAGCACAAAGAAAAGTGGAGGTTTAAGTATGCAGTCTGTCCCAGTTATTTTGAGAAATAGGGAAAACCAGTCTGGCTTTGTGGTCCAAATTATTTGGTTTGGGCCAGACTCTTTGGATCCAGTCCCTCACATTCTTTCATCCAGTCTCCTACATTCTTTCAATACCGCTACAAAGAAAAAAAATATGGCAATGTGTTCTATCTTACTGATGGTTTCCATCAAGGAAAAAAGTGAGAAGGGACTGAAGATGTGGCAAAGAAAGAAAGAAAGAAAGAAAGGAAGGAAGGAAGGAAGGAAGGAAGGAAGGAAGGAAGGAAGGAAGGAAAGGAAAAGAAAAAAAAAGGAGGGAGGGAGGGAGAGAGAGGGAGGGAGGGGAGGGAGGGAGAAAAAAAGGAATAAATAAAGATACAAGAATGTAGTGTGGTTTTCACAAGGGTAAGCAAGCAAGGTTCCTTCCTCCGTGTTGAAGCAAACATATTCCTTCAAGTCCCAGGAGACAGGACTTGGGTTTTCATTTTGTTTCACACAGAAGAAAAATGTTACTTGGAACTTTATCTTCATGTTAAAGACCATCAGAGAAGAGGACCTAGAATTCAGCTTTTGTAAATATGTCTCAGCTCAGCCTAAGGTTTACAATTCAGATTATTCTCCGAGCACTGGCTTGGTTCCAAAACCCAGGCATCCTATACAACTCTGAATTAGAAGTCCAAGAAGACAGCGACAACAAAAAGCCCAAACCAGCCTCTCCTAATTACACTGTACTTCATACAATAGCTCTTGCTAAAGTTAGCGCTGGGATGGCAAAATGGCTTGATGGAAAGAAAAAAAAAGATTCAGGGACTCATGCAAGTTCAGCCACCTCCTTGTTGATCATCTGTTTGGCAGATATAAGACACACAGAAGTATGGCACATTAAAATGGAGCTAAATGTGATGTATGCATATAGATGATGACTTTTTTATTTGCTGTTATATATTAGAAAATTGAATACGTTGTCCTTTTCTTTAGAGACATGGCCAGGGCTTTATGCTAGCTAGACAGGCACTTACCAGCTGAGCTACAAGCCAGGCTGGAAAATCATATTAGATAAGTAGCTATAAAGACAAGGATAGTGAATTGGGAAATCATGCAGCATGCACAGGCAGTGTCCGTGTAGTTTGACCCAAAAATAGAGCAAGTGATGAGGAAACTGGTTCCAGAGTAGTTACAGATTACCCAGGTCCACAGCAGGAGGGAGTCCAAGAGCAGGCACGGAGCTCCAGCTGGCCTCCTTACTTCATGTTCTTCACTTACTACGGTCTAGGCAATATTCTAAACACCACCATGCTTTCTTTAAAATAATCTACAGTGTATTGTCCATTAAGTAATTGCTTCAACAAACACTTTTTAGATACCTAATGCCTGAAGACATGATTGGACAGGTCTACAGGCCTAATTTGATATGATTATAACTTTTTTCAAGTTAGGAACAGGCATAATATAATATGGGAATAAGACTGACTCTCCTTCCCTTGCTTGGATTTCACTGAATTTGTTATGGTATAAACACTACAAATAACAGAATTAAACCACAAATAGTGGGTGTCTGCACTGTTTTTCTGCATGATAGAAACATCAAGTCTTAGCAGTCTCTATATGTGTGATTTGTCCACAAATGCTCTTAGATTTGAGCAAGGATGGCAGGATGATGGGAGATCTCAAATGTTCTCTCTTGAGCTGATGTTTGGCCTTGTCTGGCATCAATGGGAGGAAAGCTCTTGGTCCTGTGAAGGTTTGATGCCCCAGCGTAAGGGAATGCTAGGGCGATGGGGCGGGAGGGGGGGAGCACCCTCGTAGAGGCAGAGGGAGGGGGCTGGGATGGGGGGTTTTCAGAAGGGAAACTGGGAAGGGGGATAACATTTCAAATGTAAATAAACAAAATAACCAATTTAAAAAAAAAAAAAAAAAAAAAAAAACACCAAAAACCATTCCTTTGGCCAGTGAGATAGCTCAGTGAGTAAAGGCACTCGCTGCCTAGCCTGAGGACCAGAGCTGCATCCTGAGCCCCACATAGAGGAAGGAAATAACTCCTGAAAGCTGTCCTCTGACCACCGACCTACACACACACACACACACACACACACACACACACACACACACACACACACACACACGCATACGCTCTGTGAAACCCATCCTAAATGCACAAAATACATAAATGCAATGAAATTTTCTTTAAAAAATACTTGCTAACACTGTAGCACAAGACTCACTTCCCTTTTGCTTATCAACCACCAAAAGACGTTTCCCCTTGGTGCTTGTTATGTTTTAGCGTAACCATGGAAATGTAGCTCCTTCTGTTCGACTGACGCCCATTACTCTGTTTCCGTGTAGTCATCTTCTGAGAAATATTTTAAACACTGTGGTCACTAGTTGGTCTTTGGGTTGCTTTGGTATTTCCACGTGAACCTACTGGTATTTTAGCACGACCTTTGTGAGTGTCTTTCATGAGGAGCTAGTTCAGTGTTGGTACCATGTGCTCTCTCTAATTCAATCTTTTTGTCCTATTTAAAGCTTTGGTAGCAGAAAGAAAAAACGTAATTATCATTCGAACAGGATAGGACATCAGATTTATAATTTACATGTATTTATTTATAAACTTATATTTCTATATATTGTCATGTATATCAAGTTGAGGTTTGAGAGTTCTGTTCCTGGCATATGGCAGGCTGGAAATTCACACTGTATCTCCCACTGGCAACAATCAAAAAGAGTAAATTTTAAAAAATCCTAGGGACTGGAGAGACTACTCAGTGGTTAGCCAATCAGCATTTGCTTATTTGTGTGTGTGTGTGTGTGTGTGTGTGTGTGTGTGTGTGTGTGTGTGTGTGCGTGTGCACATACACTTGTGTGAATTCTTGTGCAATGAGTGCATGAGTGTATGGGGAAGCTTGAAGAGGGCAGGAGAAGGCACTGGGTTCCCTGGAACTGAAGGTTCAGGACTTTATGAGCAGCCACATGGTTGCTGGGAATTAAGAACCCGAGTTCTCCCCAAGAGCAGCCATTGCTCTTAACCATTGAGCCATCTCTCCTGCCACATTAAAGGAACATTAACATATTTATTTTATTTATGTTTTTATTTGTGTGTGTGTGTTTCTGTGTGTGCATGCTCATGTGCACATGTATGTGCTGGGATGTCTGTGGAAGCCAGAAGGAGATAGAGAATCCACTGTAGCTGAAGCAATAAGCAGGTCTAAGCTTTCCGACTCAGATGCGGGGATCTAAACTCAAGCCCTCTGGAAAAGCAGCAAACTCTTAATTGTTGAGTCATCCCTCCAGCCCCCTTAATTCTTTTTTTAAATTAAATTTATTCCTTGATAATCTCATCATGTATATAATGCATACTGATTCCGCTCGGCCTGTCTCCTCTCGTGTAAGGGCCCCTTCCCACTCCGTCAACCTGCCTTCCTCAGTTCCCTCCTGTTTGCATGCTACAGCATTCCTTTCATGGAGCTATCTGTGCAACCTGGCTTCTTTGCTGGACTGGAAGTACAGGAACGTAGAAGCTGCAAGGGTCTGTTTTATTTTTGTCATCTTCCATGATACCTGGCAAAACACGTGAACGCTTATTTGTGCTTGGCAAATGTCTGCTGAATCTGAAAATAGGGCACAGGAATGCTTTTCTTGCTCATGACAGAAGCTTCTTAGATGATAGCTTGGGGCCGTTTCCGGCGCTTACACTGATGATGGTGGAGCACTGGTGGGGAATGCTGGATACAGTAAGTGGGGGGAATGACTCAAGCTATTTACCCATTAACAGAGAGAGGAAACAAAGAATACCTGGAGAGATCAGAGCCCATTTAAAGGCAGAGATGAGGAGAAACACTGGTGGTACAAGAGCAGAAGGAGCTGGCCAGGAGCACACGTTATTCGAGTCTAGTGATGAGGAAAAGGTTCTTTTCTTAACTGCCTTTTAAAAAAGAACACAGCCCCATGAACAGCTGGTGTATTTTGGACCTGATTTTGAGAGATTCCCTGAGGACGTGAACCAGAAGGTGAGCTGGCTTTTTTAAAATACAGTTAACCATCCCCTAAGCACAACATTGAGTAAAAGAAGACAGATGCAGAATAGTATGGCGTTTAAAACCAAACAAAACTAATTTGTGGTTTTAGAAGTCAAAACGGAGTTAACCTTGAAAGGTGCTGATCCACAACAGGGACAGAGAGCCTTTGAGGCTTGGGTAAAATTCGATATTGAGATCTGAATGGTGGTGACCTGGTGTAGACAGAAGATCTGTGCACTTTACCATATGAAAGTTATAGTGCAATTGCTTAAAAACGCAAAAATGGCCAGGCAGCGGCGGCACATGCCTTTAATTCCAGCACTCGATAGGCAGAGGTAGGCAGATTTCTGAGTTTGAGGGCAGCCTGGTCTACAGAGTGAGTTCCAGGACAGCCAAGGATACACAGAGAAACCCTGTCTCAAAAAACCAAAATAATAATAATAATAATAATAATAATAATAATAATAATAATAAAATAGGCAGATTGCTTATTGCTCAGTTGTGTTGGCCTTACAAGTCAAGAGGACTTGAGTTCAAGCCCCTTAGCCTGCTGTGGTGGTGTGTGCTTATAATCCCAGCATTGGAGTCAGAGAAAGGTGGATTTCTAGGGCTGGCTTGCCAACCAACCTAGCCTACTTGGTGAGTTTCAGGACAGGTGAGAAGCCCTGTCTAAAAAAAAGACAAAAAAACAAAACAAAACAACAACAACAATAGAACAAAATTAAAAAAAAAAAAACCAACTACACCTGTACCCATATGCGTGCACACACACAATCACCTGCACACAATCATGAGTGCACACACACACACACACACACACACACACACACACACACACACACACACACACACACAAAGTTTTCTTGGCCTTTTGGCTAAGATCAAATGTAAAGAAGAACGGGGGAGGCCGAGGAGAGGAGGAGGTGGAGGCGGTAGCAGCAGACATGGTCATACTCGCCTGTAGTCCTAGCACCTGAGAGGTGGAGGCAGAGAATTGTGGTTTATGACTTGGCTTTGCTACACAGGAGTTTCACGTCAACCTGGGCAAGAGTGAGAGGCAGGCCCACGCCTTTAATCCCAGCACTCAGGAGGCAGAGGCAGGTGGATCTCTGTGAGTTTGGGGTCAGATTTCTCTACAGAGCAAGTTTCAGGACGGACACAACTATGTAGAGAGACCCTGTCTCCAAAAATAAAATAAACAACCCAAAAGAAATCTTGTTGTGCCTTCACTGGTTGACAAGCAGGTACCTGGCAGATCAAAGCCAGGCAGCATGTTTCCTGTGAAAATCAGACACACATTTTAAAATTCCAGTGTTCTCTCTGGGAACCTGTGACCAGATGGTTCTCATAAATAATGCATCAAAATATGGTGAGGACTAGGAGGATTCATGATATGTGACAAAGAGAAAACAACCAATGATCACACAATTGACTCTTCTTGACTTTCATTGCTATTTTTTGGAAGAGCCCAGATCACCCACTGGAAACGGCCACACAACAAGAGTGGAGTCAGTGCACATAAGGAGACTCGGGCTGCAGAACCTTGAACAGCTCTCAGTCATTCTGGAAATCCAATGCCCCCTTGGTTAGATGAAAAATATTTTATCTGGTCGAAGATATAGAGCATGATCTAAGACTCTTTCCAGCTCTTAAATGTTCTGGCTTATGGGAACTGAAACTATGAAGAACAATTGTGGTTAAAATGTTCATATTATTGGAGCAGGGTGGGGGAAATATGGCACTTCTAAGATCTGTAATAAAAACCAACAAGCAGTGTAGGTGGGAATACCAAATATTAAAGACGCAGACAGAAAACATCTTTCCAGATAGTCTGAGTTACTGGAAACCATTTACTGTTGTCCTTGGAGATTTCCCTAGCTCCTAGCAAGGACTTTACCCAGCTATGCATAGGAAGGAGGGAGAGAGAAATGGTAGGAGGGAGGGAGGGAAGGAGGGAGGGAGGAAAAGAAGAGAAAGGAGGGTTGGGATGTAATTCAGTTGGTAGAATGCTTGCCTAGCATGCAGAAAGCCCTGGGTTCTATCATAGCACCATATAAACCCACCATATTTAGTGAATGCCTATAATCTCAGCACTCAGGATACAAAATCGGGAGAATCTGGAGTTTGAAGTCATCATTGGCTACATAGTGAGTCTGAGGCCAGCTTGGATTATAGGAACTCCTATTTCAAAAAGTAGAGAAAAGGAAGGAGCTGAAGAGTTAGTTCAGCAGCTCAGAGTATGTGCCTCTTCCAGAGGACATGAACTAAATTCTCAGCACCATGTCAGGTGGCTCGCGGCTGCCTGGAACTCCAGCTCTAGGAATTCGGACACCGTTGGCCTCTTTGGCCACCTTTACTCACATGAGCATACACACCCCCTCGCACACATACACATAATTAAAAATAATAAAAATAGGCATTTTTAAAAAGCTGAGATTGTTCAGGGGGCAAATTGCCAAGGCTGGGGGCCAGAGATCCCCATGGCAGAAAGAGAGAACTGAGTCCTGGAAGATGTCCTCTGGTCTCTACATATACACTGTAGCATGCACACTCACACACACACACACACGAATACACACACATTTACACACATGCATACACATACATGTAATTAATTAACATTCAAAAAGCAAAATTTGTGGAGGAAAACTAAGAGAACAGTTTTAGTCTTCAGCTTTCCCTTTATGGTTCACATCCACTGCAAGAAGAAAAGAGATATTTTGTACAATCCAGAGCAGTGAGGGAACTCTATTTGGTTCAAATTGATGTAGAAGGTGAAATACCCAGGACCATTCCTGCTTTCAGCACCAACCAGGGAGAATCATTTCCATTCTTGCTAAAGTCACAGGACTGGAAGAAGACAGAGTCAAAAGCCCGTCTTCAGCCTTCCCCTGGTTTATTCCTGTTGTAGCATGCTGCCCCTGGTGGTTCCTCACAGAATGGCCTGAAGTCTGTGGAAGAGGCAGGAAGGACATTCACTGGCCTGTGTTTTAAAAGCATTTATGGAAGTAGAAAGCTACTGGAAACTGAAATCACACATCTAAGTGGCTGTGTGATCTTGGGAAGTCACATGACTTCTCTGAGCCACAATTTCCTCTACTGAAGTAGCACCTCTCACTGTCACTGAAGTGGAGATCAATGGGAAGAACTGCATCTGCACACACACACACACACACACACACACACACACACACACACACACACACATCACACCACACTCATACAAATAAATAAAGTAAGAGAAACTGGAAGGTCAGCAAGATGGCTTAGTAGCTAAGAGCTGGCTGCAGTAGTGTGAGCCTGTAATCCAGAATTCCTATGGTGAGAGAAGTAAAGATAGGAGAATCACCCAAAAACTTACCATGAGCTGGTCTGGGCTATGCTGTACAGCAGAAGAAGCAAGAGAGACCCTGCCTCAAAAAGGCGGGAGTGAAGAAATGGCGTCCTGAAAGTGGTCCTCTGACCTCTACACACGTGTGGCGTGCTTGTGTCTGCATGTACACACATACACAAAAATAATAATAGATTTAGAACATTTTTTAAGATTGAGAAAGGCAGATATGCTTAGTGAGTACAAAATGAAAGCACTCTCTGCATTTGCGCATGACGGCTGAGCATGGATGCTCTCCAGTGATCCTGTAAAGCAACGCCCTCTGTCACAGCAATCTAACATAAGTACTGAGCAGGAAACTCCCTAATGAGTGGATAGCGGTTGTAAAAAGAATCTCTCAGCCAAATCTCTGGATCTCCCTCCACATTTTGAATGATCAATCTTTGAAAATATGTGAACTCGAAATGGGTAAAGTCTATTTCTTATTGTTTTTCAATTTGTGCTTTCCTGATTGTAAGTGAAGCTTAGCCACTTTTTCTCCTTGTAATGGAAATATAAATGCCAATGCTTGGGGCTGGAGAGATGGCTCAGTGGTTAAGAGCACTGACTGCTCTTCCAGAGGTCCTGAGTTCAATTCCCAGCAACCACATGGTAGCTCACAACCATCTGTAATGGGATCCGATGCACTCTTCTGGTGTGTCTAAAGACAGACTCAGTGTACTTATACATAAAATAAATAAATCTTTAAATGCCAATGCTTTAGGGAAGACTGACAGACATGCCCACTGGCACACAAACATGCACACCACACACAGATCCACACACACTTACAAAAATAAATAAAAATAAAGTAAAGGAAAATGGAGGGCCAGCAAGATGGCCCCATGGGTAAAAGTACTAGCCATGCACACATGCCAATAAGCTTAACAAACTTAAGATCTGTTTTAAGGGCAGATACTTTAAAAAAAAAACACAACTTATTTATATATATTTTATGTGTGTGCTTGAGTGTGTGTGTACAGTATGCATGCAGTGCCCACTGAGGCTAGAAGAGTGACTCAGGCTGGCTGGAGTTACAGCCAGTTGTGAGCTGCCCATGTAGGTTCTAGGAACTCAACTTGGGTTCTCTGCAACAGAAGAACATGCTCTTACCAGCTAAGCCACATCTCCAGCCCCAGCGCAGACACTTCTAAAGCAGAAATCCCAAGACCGCCTTCAAAAAAGATGCCCATGGCAAGAACAACCTTTACACTGTAGCCACCATGAACAGGGGAGAGCAGAGAAATCGCAATATGCAAATCATGCAAACCTTAAGCATCGAAATATAGTAGAGTTTCAACAAGAGAGAAAAAGTTGCAGAATCATGTGGACTATATAACACAATGCAAAAGTGAAAAAGTAAAACTACATTTTTACATGCAGATCTATACATGCAAGTAATATGCAAATAAATTAATTGCATTTAATATATAAACCAATGACAACTTATATTAGGGGAAGAAGACCACCTGAACACGCAGCAAAGGGAGGCCTTTTTATTGTCTATATTGTCTGAAGTTTTAAACATTATTTTAGTTTACGTGTATGTGTATATGTAAATGTATGTCATGTGTGTATGTGCAGGCCAGAAGAGGGCATTAGATTTTCTGGAGCTGGAGTTTCAGGAGGTTGTGAACTACCCAACATGTGTGCTGAAAAGTGAACTGTGGCCCCCTGGAAGAGCAGAAAGTGCTCTGAACTGCTGAGCCATCTCTCCAGCCCCTGTCTAAATCTTTAAAACAAGAATGTGTTTGTGTATTACTTAGCTTATTAAATTTAAAATGTAATAAGAAATGAATAAGGACTGAGGATGGAAGCCAATGGTAGAGCCCTTGTAAAGCATGTATGAGCACATGTTTAACACATAGCAACACAAAACACGAGAGAGAGAGAGAGAGAGAGAGAGAGAGAGAGAGAGAGAGAGAAAGAGAGAGAGAGAGAGAGAGAGCTTTGTATGCATCACATGGTGGCACATTCCTGAAATCGAGAGGCTGAAGCAAGGCAATCTCAAGTTCTAGGCCAGCCTGATCTACATAGTGAAACTCTCATGAAAATGAGCAAGCAAGCAAATGGTACTGAACCTTAAGCTATAAAGTCTAGAGCAGATGGGCCTGGAGAGATGCTGACCGGCTAGAGCTCTGGCTTCTCTTGTAGAGCAGGATTTCCGCAGCCGCCTGGCAGCTCACAACTGCCCGTAACTCCCATTCCAGAGGATCTGATGCCCTCTTCTGCCCTCTGTGGGCACTGGGAACACATGTGCTGCACAAGTATCATGCAGGCCAAGCATCTATATACATAAACATTTAAAAAACTTTCACAAAAAATCTAAAACAGAGGATATTATTTCTATTTGAGGAACAACTTATAAGTTATAGAAATGCTTTGGATTTTCTAAAATTACAAAGTAAGAATGAGTCCGGCTGCCAAGCCTGGTGACACACAACTTTAATTCCAGTCCTGGGGAGGCTGAGGCAGAGTATGTGAGTTTACAAAATGGTCTACATAATGAGTTCCAGTCTAATCAGGGCTGTGTAATAAGACCCTGTCAAAAGAAAAATCAAAAAAGGCATCCAGCTAATGCTGAATTGATATTATAACTTGTCACTTAATTGTGAAAATGTAGTCAAGAATCAAAGTCATCTAAAATATATGGATATTTGACATTGGGTAGAAATTGACTAATTTTTATTTTCCTATTTTTGTCAGGATAGAAAATACACAGAGGTTGAGGCTTGTCTTTTATGTCATTGGTTTTCAGTTACTTAAATAATTGATGTGTCCTTTATTAATATTTTACATTGACCAGGATTGGCAAGATGGATCATTGTAAAAGTGCTTGTCATGCAAGTTTGGAGACCCAACTTCGGGCACCAGAATCCACGTAAAAAGAGAGCTGACTCCTGAAAGTTGTCCTCTGACCTCTAGACTCGGTGGTACAATTCCCACACACATGCACCCTGCATCGTGCGCACGCGCGCACACACACACAGACACACAGACACACAGACACACAGACACACACACACACACACACACACATACTTTACCTTGACCAGAATCACTTCAATGAGATGGACCATCCTTCTCCGAGTGGTTTTTATCCTCTTATTAAAAATACCATATGTTTAAAGTGGAAAGAAGGAAAACATAACAAGTTATAACGGAGCAATGCAATCCTATCATCAGTGTGAACTTGCAGGAATCCCCAATTTCACATTGAATGTTCATGGAGTTGGGGTTAATACTATACAGTTTATGTCCTTGTTTTTTTTTCAATTTATGTTTTATTACAAGCATTTCTGTATATCATCAAAGACCCTTTTGTGATATGTGTGTATATGTGTGTAAGTGGTGCATGCATGTGTGCACATGTGTGGGGTGCACTTGTCCATGCAAACACAATGTGGACGTCAGAGGTTAATAGCTGGTTTCTTCTTGAGTCTCTTTTCTAAGACGTCTTTTGAGACAAGGACTCAGCAGTCACACTCTGATTAGCAGAGTGTGAAAACCTGATGTAACAGGCTTGAAAAAAATGTATCCATCAGTGTATGCTACATGCCATGTGGCAAGGTCAGGGACAACTTACTCTAACTGGTTCTCTCCTTTCCTGGGGATTGAACTCAGGTCATTAGACTTGATGACAAGTACCATTACTCACTGAGTCCTTACTGCAACTTTAATTACTTTGTTTTGTTTTGTTGATACAGGATGTCATGTAGCCCAGGCTTGCCTTGGACTATAGCCAAACATGGGTTGAACTAGTACTGGGATTACAGATTATGTGATGCTGGTATGGAACCCAGGATTTCAAGCATGCTAGGCAATCACCCTACCAACTAAGCTCCACTCCTAGCTGGAGATGGGCTTCTTTATGATGCATCCTGTTTGGGAAAATATCCAGTTTCCTCTCTGTTCTAGTATCTGCCTGTCTGATGTGCCTTATAGGCAAAGGGTTTTTCCACAGACCATCTAAACAAAAGTCATATATGACATTGGTAAAAATGTTCGTATGTATGTATCATTTATAAACCCGAAGTTCACGATGAAAGAAAAGACTTGTGAAAGAGACTCCTGAGTGACGTCTGTGTGCAGGAGAAGGTCCCATTGTGAACAGAGAAATGATCCACAATGACATCTCCTGTGTCTCAAATGAGAAGCATCCACTAGCACCCACGTTTGCTAGAATGGGGCTAACTAAGATTTCACCTGAGTTAAACGTGTTCACAGCAGGTGGCTAGCAACCCAGGTGGAAACACCAGGCTTTTCCATTTTCTTGTAAAATAACGAGACACCTAGTGGTCACAACATGAAATGCATTTCTGGAAACTAAAGACTGTTACTATTCCCGGTAAACACTAACCACCCCAATTAATTTGACAAAAGTAATTACATACTTCTTGGTGTGCCAGGGTATTTTGTATCCCAGGTTGCTCTCAAACTAGCTAAGTGTGACTCTGAACTTTTAATCCTCTTGCCTCTATCCTCTGAGTGCTGGGGTTACAAGGATGTGCTACCATGGTCAGTTTATATGGTGCTAGGTATGGGACTCGGGGTTCCTGCTCACTAGACAAGCACTCTGCCAACCATAATGTATCCCAAGATTCCAAATGGACTGTTGTTAGAGAATTACCCAGAGCCAGGATCAGACCAACCACTAGGCCATATTAGATAAGTATAAGAGACATTGTTTATTATATCTCACAGCACTCCATAGTTTTCAAAGACCTTTCAACCTTGCACCTCTTCTCTGTACAATGAATACAATGAAGCTGGAGAGAGCGATCAGTGAGCAGGAAGCACTTGCAGTTCTTGCATTACATCAGAGCTCAGTTCCTTGCACCCACACTGGGTGGCTCACAGCTGCCATATTCAGCTCTAGAGATCTAATGCCCTACTCTGAACTTCACAGGCATGTACATGTGACATGTACACACAGAAACATACATGCCTGCACCTGCACACATGCAGCATATACACACAGATACATACACATTTTTAAAAAATATTACAATTAGATAACTGCAATAGTATTCCTCATAGATTGAAGCTTCCCTGAGGAAAGAGGTCCCAGCACTCTCCCCTAAAACTGGCTCTGTATCCAAGACATAAAGACTTGGTGCTTGGCAAAAGTTTGATGAATAGGGAGCTGGGGAATTGGCTCAGTAGTAAGAGCACTGACTGCTCTTGCAGAGGACCTAGGTTCTATTTCCAGCACCTACATGGCAGCTCACAACTGTAACTCCAGTCCAGGGTAACTGACATCCTCTGCTGGTTTCCGTAGGCACTCAGTGCAGGTGGTGCACAGATATACATGTAAGTAAAACACCTATGTACATAAAGGTAAGTAAATATATATTTTTAAGTTTGATGAGTTGAACTGACTGAACAGCTAGCTACCCCAAGAAGCAGGATAGTTTCTCACCTTTCTTCTATATGAGGAGGCAAAAGATCACAGAATAGAGAGAATTGCCTTTTAGGTAAATAATTATCTTCTATGACCCATACCCTGCATGGCTTGACTTTTACCATGTCCAAACAGACCATCTAGAAAAGCATATCAGCCTTCATCTATTTTGTTTTGCTTCTCAAGATTTATTTCATATATATATATGGGGTGTGTGTGTGTGTGTGTGTGTGTGTGTGTGTGTGTGTGTGTGTGTGTGTGTTGAGTGCAGTACCCTCAGGGGCCAGAGGGGGCATCAGAACCCTTGCAACCGGAGTTACAGGAGGTTTTGAGCTGCCCAATAAGGGAAGTGAACGCTACTCCTCTAGAAGAGCATCAAGCACTTGTAACTGCTGAGCCTTCTCTATAGATCAATGGTTCTCAGAGTGATGCGACCCTTTAATACACAGTTCCTTGTCGGAGACAAAGGCTTTTTGGCCTTGGCATTTTTTGCTTGATCCCAGGTTTGACTTAACCTTGCTAGCTATCTCATAGCAGGCATTCCTTTGATTCCTTTCTGCCTGATATCAGATTATCTACGACCTTGACTTTTAGGCTTGGCTGGATTAGCAAATCAAGGTGTTCCGGCAGGCCTCCCTTTGTTTCCTCCCCAGTGTTACTGCCCCCAGGTAGGGATTAGACGTCCAGCCTTCAACTCAGGGATTATGTCTGATCCGCATTGTGGAATTTCCCCTCCCTCTGCCATTTCCCGCCCAAAAGTGTTTAAAAATACATAACATTAAAGATTAAATGGAGCTTGAACGGAATTTCGTCTTGCTCCCAACGCGTCCTTTGTTTCCTGCTTCTTTCCCCAACCGACAGTTTCTCTCTACAGCACGGAGCTCCCGCTGGCGGGAACTTCGAACCTAGTCGATAGCCTTTCTTGGAAGGGCCCTCCAAGGCAAGGCGGGCAGCGAGCTCTTTGCAGTTCCTCATGTTGTAGTAAGCCCCAATCGAAAAATTGTTTTTGTTGCTACTTTATAATTTTGCTGCTGTTATGAATCCTAATGTAAATACCTGTGTTTTCTGATGGTCTTTGGTGCCCCCTGTGAAAACGTTGTCTGACCATCCAGGGGGTTTCGATTCACAGATTTAGAACCACTACTCCAGATCCTCTTCTTTTGTTTCAACTTAGCAGTCACGGTCTTAATTCCATGATCAGGGGCCCTTCAGAAGATTATGTCTATGTTAGAGTGGCTCATACTTGGCCTAAGCGAGGCTCCTGAGGGAGGCCTTCCTCCGAGGAGCTTCAGTGTTAAATGAACTAGGCCCACCCTCCATGTTCATTTCATGATGAACTCCTGTATTTCTAGTCTTACAGATCACATGCTCAGCCTGGACCCCAGGGCGTAGGCAGAACATTATGCTTACATTCCCCAGGTTTTGCCAAAGGACTCATAATCCCAAGTTGTCTTTGGCCAGGCTTTGTTTTTGGAAAGCACTTTAGGAAAAGGCCCTCCCTCATCACTCACATGGAGCAAAGCCAACACATCCTGAGCTAGTGTTTCTCAGACTGGGAGTCAAAGACTCCCGAGCGTCCCATGGATGGGTCCTAGGGTCTAAAAGTTACCTACGGGCATTTGTGATTTCAGGTTTCCTCTATGGCCATGTACAGCTAACATAAATGTCTTCTGGATGACCTGGCTAGCCACCTCATATGTGTGTGTATGTGTAACATTGAAGCCTTGAGCACAGGGCCCTGTGTATGATATTAAGCATATGTGCTACCACTGAGCGACACCACCAGCCCATTCATAAGTGGATCTTGAAATAAGATTGCACTACTTCAAAGTAACTAAGACATCCCGGGGGCTGGGGATGGAGCTCAGTTGGTGGAGTGCTTGCCTAGCTAGCGTGCACAGAGCCCTGCTTCCATTCCCAGTACTGCATAAACTGAGCATGGCAGAACAGGCCTATAACTCCTGTACTAGGGAGAGGGCAACAGGATTATCATTCAGGGTCATCTCTGGATTGTGTTTGAAACCAGCCTGGGATGCATGAGAGTCTATCAAAAAACAAAACAAAACCAGAAAACATGCCCACGTACTCAAAGACTGTTGTAGGGCTCAGACCCCTGAGCAAACACAGTTGCCAACTTCATCAGACCAACTGCACCTGCCTGCAGTTGTAGCCATCACCTGCAGGCTTATTGACTATTCTCATTCCCTCATATGAGGAGGAGGTGAGGAGGGTGCTATATTCTCACCTGAGATTTCAACCACACCTCTCAGCTATTTGTCTGTCATTCTGTTCAATTGCACATGACTGGAGTCTTAGAGGGTGTACTGGCTGGTTTTGTGTGTCAACTTGACACAAGCTGGAGTTATCACAGAGAAAGGAGCTTCAGTTGAGGAAATGCCTCCATGAGATCCAGCTGTAAGGCATTTTCTCAATTAGTGATCAAGGTGGGAGGGCCCCTTGTGGGTGGTGCCATCCCTGGGCTGGTAGTCTTGGGCTCTATAAGAAAGCCAGAGGAGCAAGCCAAGAGAACCGAGTCAGTAAGTAACAAATCCATGGCCTCTGCATCAGCTCCTGCTTCCTGACCTGCTTGAGTTCCAGTCCTGACTTCCTTTGGTGATGAACAGCAGCATGGAAGTCTAAGCCGAATAAACCCTTTCCTCCCCAACTTGCATCTTGGTCATGATGTTTGTGCAGGAATAGAAACCCTGACTGAAATAGAGGGCTAGGGAATTTTAATGGAAGGGCCTCTACCTGCCCAGCTATGAGGCAACCATCAACCATGCTCAGTAAAGACTTCAAAGCAGCTGCTCAGAGGGTCAGTTGCCCCTCACCCAGGCTCTGTAAATGAACTCCCAAAACTCATTGGTTCTCCAAGATGAACTTTGGTAGAACTGAACTTTAATTTGCCATTGGCATTTTATGAGGGAGGGTAGATGTTGTGTACCCCCTCTCCCTGGGAAGTAATTCTCAAAACAGAGATCAACTAAAATTATAAGTAATTTTTTTACTGAGATATATCTCACATGTTATAAAATTTACCCTTTGAGTATTTATCCTATTTTGAGTGTTATGATGAGCTTGTGCAATCCTCACCACTATATAATTACAGAACGTTTTCACCCCACTCCCACCACTGAAAACCTCCTCATATCCATTAACAATCTTTGTCCAGTTTCCTCTCCAGCCACTGGAAATCGCTAGTCTACTTTCTATCCCTTTGGATTAGACTGCTCTGAACATTCCATACAAATGGAGTCTCATGATAAGCTATGTCTGGTTTCCTTCACTTAAAACAGTTTCAAGATACATCCATATTGTAACATCAGCATTTCTTTATTTTGATGTGTGTGTGTGTGTGTGAATCACATGTCTGCAGTGCCTGTGGATATCAGAAGAGGTGTCAGATCCCCCAAAAGCTGGACAGGCAGTTGTGAGCGACCCAGTGTGGGTGGTGGGAACCAACTTGAGTCCTCTGCGGGAGCAGTACACTCTCTTGACTGCTGAGCCACCTCTAACTCCCCTCCCCTGGTTCATTTTCTTTGAATGCAATGGCCGAGTGATTTCCCATCGCCTCTTACCGCCAATCCGGGAATCTCTTGATGCGCATCCAATTGGTTGTTACTTCCAGTCCACTGGGAAGAATGCTGCCACATGAAGGTCGTGGTTCTAACATGTGAAAATCAAGTTCTTCAAGTCTTCAAATGCGTTCTTGGGTCCCTAACTTCTCAAATTTGAGGAATACTGACCCAGGCTCACCCTTCTACTCAATCAATGAGGAAATTGCCAGATCCCACCCACAGACTGATGGGAGTGTCTGTGACTAGATAGGGAACACAAGCTTGCTGGTTTTGTTTCTGCAGTTCCAGCAGTCACACAAGAATCCATGCATGCTAGCCTGGGTGACACTTAAGGACAGGGGTCAACAGTGGGTTCCTTCCTCTGTTTCTCTCCATCTTAATTCTTGAGATGGAGTCTCTCACTGAACCTGTATCTCCCTGATTCAGTTAGACTAGCTGACTGTCAAACTTCTAGTATCATTGCACCTCTACCTTCCCAGTACTGGGATTGCAGCTGTGTGCCACCCGGCCTAGCCTTTTTTTTTTTTTTTTTTTTTTTGAGACAGGGTTTCTCTGTGTAGCCCTGGCTGTCCTGGAACTCACTCTGTAGACCAGGCTGGCCTCGAACTCAGAAATCCACCTGCCTCTGCCTCCCAAGTGCTGGGATTAAAGGCGTGTGCCACCACTGCCTGGCTTCGGCCTAGCCTTTTTATGTGGCTTCTGGGGGTCTGAACTTTATTAAGTCCTTACGCTTGAGCAGCAAGCATTTGACTGACTGAACCATCCCATATCACCCAGCCCCCATCCATTTTGCCATTTTTCTTGTTTGCAAAGAGTGGACATCTTAATGTAGGGCTTTCTGAAGTCCTCTGTTCGGTTATGTGGAGGCCCGCCATGTAGCAGCATGGTTAACACTTAATTAGCGACACACATTTGTTGATTTAACCAGATGCAGTGTTGAATTCTCCTTACTCCTGGTCTGAATATCAATAATAATCCCTGGGGCTAAAAGCCAGTAGAATCACCTGGCCAAACATCCCTGTTCAGTCCCGGTTCCCAGAGTGGCCTCCCAGCGGAGCCATAGGGACAAACAAAGCTGTTGACCCAGTTTGAAGGCCTGGAAAATCATGTGAGTCACTGGGACAACAAAGCAAAGTGTCAGGCCCCTGAGAAACCAGACACACTGTTTTCCAGTGCCCTTTGCGCCCTCTAGGGTGGAACTGGGAGCTCTGGGGTGGCCTGTCATTTTTCACCAGCTGCTCCTCCAAGTTGTTTCTGAGTCCTGAGCCCCGTGACTGGAGCAGCAGGAACCCGCTTCTGTTTTCTTTCCAGCAGGCTGCACACACAGCAGTCTGGAGAGTGATGGCTCCAGTTATAGGAACCAAAGCAAACCGGGAAACGTAGAGGATGAGGCAGAGTGTAGTTTGGAGCAAGGCCACAGTCTCTCCCTGGGAAGGACAAGTTGAAGACATGCCAAATGATTTAAACTGAAGATAGGGCATCCAAAGGCAATATTTTAAAATCAAACTCACATTAGCAAAGTAGGGCATTGAAAAAAAAAAAAAAAAGCACACCCCCAACTAGAGATTCTCTTGTGAGGTTCTGAAGATGATCTTCCTAAATTATACACAGACACAGAGCTGGGGAAATGTGGTCAGAAAAGTAGTGCAGGTACAACTGTTACTGCAGTAGGTAGTTTGCTGCCTATGTGTCAGAAATAATAGCCGAAGCCCCACAGGTCCCCAAGTAACACTGCCCATGGAAACAAAGCACACTGGGGAAGAATGACTGTATTAGTTTGTTTTCCATCGCTAAAACAGAATACCAGAGAATGTGCCACTTATAAAGCAAATGGATTGATTCAGCTCATAGTTTTGGAGACAAGGAAGTTCAAGATTGGGTTGCCGCCTCTGGTGAGAGCCTCCTTCTGTGTCATAAACCAGTTCATCAGGCGGCAGAGACATCAAGAAGCAAAAGTGTGTAAGAGAGTCCAGTGCGCACCTAGGAAGTAGAGGGCAGGGATAGGGGCAGTCTGACACCAGCTTGTTCTTTCTGTCACTAACCCAGTCCTACAAGTGTGAGAACTCACTGTGGGAGAAAGGCTTTCCTCCATCAACCTCTGAATGGCCCTTCGCCTGTCAACACTGCCACATTGGTGACTAGGCCTTGGTATCATCACTAGAGGTATTAGAATCAGAGCCCAGGCTTCAGAAGCCCAAACAAGCTATGTTGGGCCACTTGCTCTCAGTCATCCAATTTATTAGGCAGTGGTGAAAGTCAGAGAAAGACTTATTCAAAAGTGGCCGTGCTGGGGAGAGGAACTACTAAAGACATCTATTGACCTCCAAGTCCATCTTTGGGATCCTGACATGAGTTTAAATAGAAGACCAGAGGTGTGCATAGCTAAGTAATCCTGATCAAGATGTGCTCCTCCCATCATAGACCCACCATTGTCTCAGCTCCAGTCTCTTCTGTAAGTTGTCAGAACTGTGAAATCTCTTCCTGGAGACAAGCCTTCCTTCATTGCTGTGCTCACTCCCGGCCCTCTGGCTAGCACCAGGCTTCAGTCTTTTTCTTCTCCCAGCATGAGACTCCCGTGGAAATTCCACATTCCTGGGATCCACTGTTTGATGACCGATGACCAAAGGGAGGGGCACACAAGGTGTGTCTCTTCAGAACATTTTCCCTCGCCTGCCAAGATGGTTCATCGGGTAAAGGAGCTTGCCACACAAGCCTGGTGACCTGAGTTCAATTCCTGGAACCCATGTAAAAGTGGAGGGAGAGAGTGGACTGCACAAAGCTGCCCTCTGCCCTCCACATGACCACATGCTACAGCTTCCCATCATGTATGTATACACATATATGCGTATGCATGTGTGTGGGCACACACACACAACACACACACACACACACTCTGATGGTCTTGTTACACAGCCCAGCCTTGCCTTGATCTCGAAGTCCTCTCTCTCTACCTCCTGCGTGCTGGAATTGCAGGCATGTGACTACACACCTAGCTGTAACTTTAATTTTTTCAAACGCCTATTTCTAATGATGTTTCTTAAACACTTTAACCTCCCTTGTAACCCACCACCCAGCAGGGGTAGTGGAAAAGAAAGGATATGGGGAAGTGGACCTGTTTAGAAAGGTTCTTTGGAGCAACTCCCGTCTGTGTCGTCTGGAAATCAGCAGTTCAGTTCACAGGTTAGCAGGCAGCGGCAGCTCTATCCACTTGCAAACACCAGCAGTCCAGTTCGGTAGAGTCCGGTTAGCAGCAGTGGTGACATGACCTAGCAGAGACAGATAGGCCTCAGCCTAGGCTCAAGTCAGCAGGAGGGAGCAGCAGGAACACCAGAAGTTCTCAGCTATGCTTCTCAGGGAAGTGAAGATCAGCGAAGACTGGAGACCCACAGCGTTGCTCAGCTGGCTGTACCAGCAAGCTGAGTTCTGCCTCAGTCACTCCATGGAGTCCTGTTTATACCCTCCACACATCACGTGTCCTCCTGTGTCTCGCCTCAGCACATGCTTCCAACCAGCCCGAGTCTGCAAAAGTGACAAGAAACTGCAGCACACCGCCAGAAGTTTTTTGGTATGTTTCTCTCTACGGAGTCCCTACAAATGCAGCTCAACTATGCAGTGTAAGGTGGACCAACATACGTGTGTTGTTAGCAAAGAATCCTTCATCACGTGTCCTTTCCCGTGATTGCTTTAGCACAGCATCCTCTCTCCTGTGTCTGCTTCAGCCAAACGTTCCTTCACGAGCCTTTCACACCTGTGTCCACTTTAACAAAATGTTCCTTCACGTGTTTCAGCAAAACACCATCCAACCGACTTTCCAAAGAACCCTTACATTTCTACTTCCCCTAGCTTCCACTATATCTAGAATTGTCACTGTCCGGGAGAGTCAGTTTCCACATGTCACTCAGTCCAGGGTCGAATCAATTCATACTTGGTGAGTGCTCTGAGTGATTACCAAGTTCAACGACAAATGAAGTGTCTGTCCTTCCTGGTTGTGGAGGATATATCTGTGCCCAGAATAGCTACAGAAAGACAATGGAGTCAGCAGGTTTGGGGTGTCATTGGCCCTGCCACTCCAGTCCCCTCACTTCCCTTCCAACTTCCTCTCCCCTCTGTGCTCAGCAGATCCGGCAGACAAGCGGCAGCGTTGCAGGGGTGCCTGCTGCCCACCCTGGTGCAGTCACTGCACATTGCTTCAGAGCTGCTGTCTCTGGGCGTGGGCACAGAGCCAGCATTTGTCTTTGTCATCAAATCCCAGGGCTGCCTGGGATTCTGAGTGCTTTACCGAGTCAGCAGGCCAGCCCCAGGCATGCACTTAGGGAGAAAACAGAGGCTCTGGAAAGAGTATACAGAATGAGATGGGAGAGATAAAGGAAGGGCAGAGTGAAGAGAAAGGAAAGAGTTTTCAGTCTGACTCTATGTTGCTGACCTCAGCAGTCAGTATGGTGCCAGCAGCACTGCCTACTAGAACCTTCTGCGAAGACAGAAATGTCTTAAAACAATCACGCTGGTACAGCAGCCACACCTGGCTACTGAACACTTGAAATGTAGGTAGCTATCGACGACATTTTTATTCTCTTGAATTTTGATTAATTCGAACTTAAATAGATTCACATGACTGGCGCTTACTATATTAGACATATGAAAAGATAGTAGAGTGTGCTGTGGGGTGGGGTGCTGCAGTTCAAAGAGCATGAATCTGAATTCAGTCTCCAGAACCCCTGTGTAAAAAAGCTAGGCAGAGTGGCTGCATGCACATAATCTCAGCACTGGGGAGGCAGAGATGGTTGGGTCCCTGGTCCTCATTGGCCAGCTAGCCTAGCCTAATTAGTGAGCACCAGCCTAATTAGAGAGACTGTCTGACATCGATGCTGGCACTCAGGGTTCAAATCTCAAGTCTCCTGTGCTATTTTCTGGCAACATGGAGATGCATAACTTGTATGAACTTTTTGTACACAGCTCCAAGGTGGGGCTGATAAGATCTACCTCATGGTAGTCATGTGTTGAGTAAGGAGAATGGAACCTCGGGTGGGGGAGTAATTTACTAGTGTACTCAACTGTCAGAACTAGCCACAGAGGTGTGGGAGAGCCATGGGCCTGGGTCCATGCACCTTTCCAAAGCCAGAGAACCCTAGGTGACCACCTGCTTTGTTAAGTTGTCGAATTTGCCTTAAAATTCTGACATTCACAAATCCCTTTACTTTAGATTATTTATTTGTTATTAAAATTTTCCATTGTGTATAATCCTTATACACGGTATTGTTACATAAGAACATTTTAAAAATATAGGTTTCTTTATTTTTATTTACGTTGTACGCTTGCACATATGCATATGGGTGCTCTTGGAGTACAGAAGTGGACATCAGATCCCCATAAACTGGAGTTACGGATAATTGTGAGTCACCAAACCCGGGTGCTGGGAGCTGAATTCTGGTCCTCCACAAGAGTAGCAAGGGCCTTGACTGCTGCGCCATCTCTCCAGCCCCAATGACATCTTTATTCAGGTAATTGTTGCATGTTGAATATATCCCTATAGGTCCTGCTCCCCTCTCCCAACTCCTGTCAAGTCCCTTTGTTCCCCTAGAAAGTTTGGCTTCTACTTTGATATCAAATATCCATGCATGGTTTTAGGCATATTAAAGCTATATAAAATCTTCTATATATAATCTTCTATATTAAGTCTAGGAAACACAAATGAAGGAATCCCATTACCTTTTTGGATTTTGCTTCAATATTTTGCTTTTATTCTGAAAAGTAGGCAAGGCAGACTTATGGATTTAATTTTGCAAGCAAGAAAACAGACCCAAAGGGGGAGAAAAAATCAAACAAACAAAAACCCAATTGCCCCAAATTGTCCTGATGAGCTACCAGGGGACAATTCTCCCTCTGTGGGTCAAAGCCAAGGGTCACTCTATCCCAGCCTGGAGGACTGTCTTTAGACCTCAATCCTGCTGCCTTTGGCTCTGTAGTCAGTCTAAAGAATAGTGTTTGCCCCTGCACTGATGCCAAGCGCTTCACACAATCAGCCACATAACTCTGCCTGGCTACCAGAGAGCCCCATCCTCTTGGCAGCGAGCACTGCTCTGTCCTGCCTCCTCCTCCTTTCTGTGGCCTAATCGGTGCTTGTTTGCCTGGAATTATTTCCACAACCCCCAGTGTTAATCTAGGACTTGGCACATCCATTTGCCTCCATTTTCATGCCTATAATTATTTAATTGCCTTCTTTAATTCCTGTAAACAAGAAGTCTGTCATCTGAGAGCAGCTTAGCAACAGCCCAGGCTGACAATGAAAATCCAGCTAGGAAAATCCCTTGCTTGTGGTGCACAACAGCGCCCCCTTTTGACCAAGGCATTCCACTAACGGTGCAATTAGGTATGTGTGTGTGCAGGTGCCTTTGAGAGTTCAGAGGCCAGAGGAGGGCTTGTCAGCTCCAACACTTTCTGCTTTATTCCCATCGGATAGTCTGTCAGTAAACTTGGAGGTAGACTGGTGACCAGTAAGCACACTGCATCCTCCTTTTTCTGCCCCAACCCAGCAGTGTGATACAAGTGTATACAGCCTTACTTAGCTTTTTGACACGGGTGCTAGGGTTTGAACTCAGATCTTACAGCTTGCATGCAAGTGCTTTTATCTACTGAGCTATCTCCCAAGCTTCCAATGTTCATCAAACCATCCCAGTCAAGATAGCACTAATTTCCTTCGCAAAGAGCTTTTCTAGTTCAGGGTTTGACTAATATGTGTTGTTCAAACCCATGATAGAAGCCAAAACTTCTATCAAGAGTAATGGCAAAGTGAGTCAGCACTAGTTCAGTTGGCAGAGTGCTTGCTTACCATGCATAAAGTCCCGAGTTCCATCCCTGCCACTGCATGAACTGGGAGTGGTGGCACACACCTATAATCCATACAGTGGGACATGCCATCCTCGGCTGCATAGCAAGTTTGAGGGCACTGTCCCAAGCAAATGAAAAAATTTAAATAAATAAGTAAAAATAGCTTTGTTGAGCTGGAGAGATGGCTCAGCAGTCTGGAGCCCTGACTGTTCTTCCAGAGGTCCTGAGTTCAATTCCCAGCAACCACATGGTGGTTCATGACCATCTGTAATGGGATTCAAGGTCCTCTTCTGGTGTGTCTGAAGACAGCTACAGTGTACTCATATACATAAATAAATAAAATCTAAAACAAAAAACCAAAAAACCAATAGCTTTGTTGTTTTTATAAAAATCAATGTTCTTTTTAAGAAAAATAAATCTCTTCTTTAAAAAGGGAGGTGATAAGGATGTAGGATGCTTAAATGTGGGTATATTGGCCCATACTTATAACCCCAACACTGAGAAGGTAGATGAAGAAGGACCAGGAATTAAGGTCATCCTTAGCTACATAGTGAGTTTGAGGCCAGCCTGGGCTACATGAGACTCTGTCTCAAACAACAAATAAACAGGTGAAAACAATAGCTAAAAACCATGGGGTGAGGCTCCTTCTCTATCCCCAGTCACACCGTCACATATAGAACTACTACATCAAGGACTCTCCGCTGCCAGACAGCCACTTTGTGTAGCTGCTCACTGTATAGGCTGCCTCAAGGAGCACCAACCATAGTCGTCTGCTGTGGGAAATTCTATTGCAGACATCAGAGAAGTAATAATAATAAAAAAAGACAAAAACATATGGAGCAGCTGAGCATGGTGGTGCTCACCTTTAATCCCAGCACTTGAGAGGCAGAGGCAGGTGGATTTCTGACTTCGAGTCCAGTCTGGTCTACAGAGTGTAGACCAGCACAGCCACGGCTACACAGAAAAACCCTGTCTCAAAAAAGCAACAATAACAAAAACCAAAACATATGGGGGCTACAGAGATGGCTTAGTGGTTAAGAGTACTCTTATGGAGAACCCAGGTTCTGTGCTCAGCAGTCACAGGGAGGCTCACAGTTGTCAGTGGTTCCAGTTCTAGAGGATCAGAGACCAGGTATGCACATGGTACACAAACATATAGGCATGCAGAAATTCATATACAGAAAATAAATACATTGTAAAATGATTAACTAACAACAACAAAGAACTCATGTAACCAGGCATGCTATAATTCTAGTACGTGGGAGGCCAAGACAGGGGGATTGCTATGTGTTCAAGGCCAGCTTAGGAGGTTTAGTGAAGAGTCCCAGGACAGTCTAAGGTATAGTGAGACCCTGACTCAAAAGCAAACAAGCAAAAAACTTATGTTCATACACAAACAGAGACAGGTCTGTCTACATGAAGTAGCTCCTTCGCTGCAGTTCCAGATCTTTCAACCCTGCCCCAGACAGGACACCATGGGGGGCTCTCCATAATTAGTCTCTGTTGGGAAATGTAGACAGAAGCCTGTCTGGGCATTGACTTCCTGATATTTCCCTCCCTGAAGCTTATCGCTGGGGAAATGGCCGAAGTGAAGCACAAAGGCATCTGGGACCTTGTGGCCTGGTGTGGCAGCTTTAGATCTTAGGGGCTTTAGATCTCTCATGACTAATGTTCTTACTCAAGATAAAGTATAGGAAGAAAACAGAGATTCCCCCGAAATCCCGTCACCCAGAACAAGAGCTGTAATTCCAGCGAATATTCATTAAACATCTCTATGTAGTGTACACCCAGTATGGCTACTCCTTCCCGTGCTTAGGACTACAATTTACAAGTGTTTCTGTAACTGCTGTATTTTGAGATTTTTTTTTTCAAAGACAAGTTCTTGCTGGGCAGTGGTGGTGCACGCCTTTAATCCCAGCACTTGGAAGGCAGAGGCAGGTGGATTTCTGAGTTCGAGGCCAGCCTGGTCTACAGAGTGAGTTCCAGGACAGCGAGAGCTACGCAGAGAAACCCTGTCTCGAAAAACCAAAAAAAAAAAAAAGACAAGTTCTCACTGTAACCTTGAACTCACAGAGACTGTCCTGTCCCTGCCTCTCCAGTGCTATCAAACACATGTGCCACCATACTCTGCCCAAGAGTTACTTCAGTTTTTTTTTTAATTGTGTGTGGGGAGGAGGGAATGGAGCAGGTACATGTGAGTGCAGGTACAGAAGAGGCATCAAAGAGGCCAGAAGAAGGCATCAGATTGCCCTGGAACTGGGGTTGCGGGCAGTTGTGAGCTACCTGTTGTGTGTGCTGCAAACTGAACTTGGATCTTCTGCAAGAACGGTACGTGCTCTTAACTACTGAGTCTGAGTCATCTCTTTGGCCCTGTAGTTGATATTTTCTCTCAGAATATGTGATGGATAGATTTCTGGGTCAGTAACTGTAGAGTAACACTGAAATTGTTTCCTCCTCCTCTTCCTCCTCCTCCTCCTCCTCCCTCTTCTCCCCCTCCTCCTCTTCTTCTTCATCCAGTAGTACTGGAGATCGAACTCAGAGCTTGCATATTCTAGGCAAGCATTCTACCATTGAATGCTCACACCATGACTGTTCAAGGATGACAACTATTTATATTATTTACAAACCATGATTTATGCAACCTGTTTCCTATTTTTGAAACATTTTTATTACATTCATTTATGTTGAGTAGGAGGGGAACATGCATGTGGAGGCCAGAGAACAACTTTCAGGAGTCACTTCTTTCCTGAACACTGAACTCAGGTCGTCAGGCTTAGCAGAAAGTGCCTTTACCCACTGAGACATTTTGCAAGCCTGTCCCCTAATTTTGAGCTTTTTGGGGGGGAGATTTTTAAGAATGTATTTATTTTTATTTTGCACATATGAAGGTTTTGCCTAAATATATGTATGTACACTGTGTGCATGCAGCGCCTGCAGAGACCTGAGAAAGGTGTTAGATCCTTTGGGACTGGAGCTACAGATGGTTGTGAGCCACTGTGTGGGTACTGGGAATGTAACCTGTGTTCTTAACTGCTAAGCCATTTCTTTAGCCCCTGATTTTTTTTTTTTTCCTGGATTACCATTAGTACACAGTGACAAATATCTTGTTTTCAGCTTTTTGCTTTTGTGTGATTTTCTCCTCGGGGTGATTTTCCAAAGGGAACTAGTTTAATATAGCAATGTATTCTCTGCTTTGATACAATTCCCTATTGGCCTTCTAAAAATGCTCCGCCAACGTATACCTCTGTGAGCAATGGCAGAGGATCTCTGTTCCACAGTCTCAAGCTTTGCTTTTTATCAGTTTCTGGGTTTAGATGCTGCTTCTGTTGTCTAATTCAGCTTTTTGAGCAATTGAAGTGCGTCTCAGCAGACATGGCTGATTTCTTCCAGGTTTATCATCTTGTTGCGTGCAACTTAGTTCTGTTATCCTGCTCTTGGCCTATAATAAGCCTGTCTTTCAGCAACTTCTGTGCCTTCTTTGGCTTTATTTATTTTTCGTTCTGGTAAGTTTGAGAGGATTTACCAGCTTTTAGTTCTGTGAGTGAGGTTTTGCACCTTTTACCATCATATGTCTAGATTTGTCTCTCTCAGGCCAGGGAGATGGCTCACAGGGTAAAGGTGCTTGCTGCCAAGCCTGAGGATCTGAGTTCCATCCCTAGAACCCACAGGATGGAAGGAGAGACCCAACAATCAAAATTTGTCCTCTTGCCTCCTCCAGTGCATCCTTCTGAGTGAACAAATACACGTGCATACACACACACACACACACACACACACACACACACACACACTCACACTCACACACATACACACTCACACATACACACACACACTCACACACACTCATATATGCTCATACACACACACACACACACACACTCACACTCACACACATACACACTCACACATACTCTCACACACACACTCACACACACTCATACATGCTCATACACACACACACGCACACACACACATGCTCACACACATTCACACACTCTCACACACACTCATACACAATCTCACACACATTCACACTCACACACTCACTCTCACACACACACTCATACTCACATACACTCACACACATTCACATTCTCTCTCTCTCTCTCTCTCTCTCTCTCTCTCACACACATACACACACACACCCCAGAGAAATAAATGTGGAAAAGAAGCAGCCTGCATTCCTCTGGCAGCACCGTGCTTATGTCTCTCTAACAGCAATAGAGGCTTTCATTTCCTATGTGAGTACTGGTTTTCTATCAAACTTCTGAGGTAGGTGATCATTTGTGTTTACTTTTGATCCTCCTACCTGCCCTTTTCTCTAAACCTGGGTCATTTCATTTAAGTGCTTCCTGTGTCCTTAAAATTATTCTGCATCAGCTCTGGTTGGGTGTGAGCTCAGGTGGCACTGCTTGCTCAACTGGGATGAGCACTGCAATCACTTCTGTTTAACACCTGGGGGACAGCGTAATTCCAGAGGAATGGCTTTGCCACCAGGCCAGTGTCCTCTAGCGTAGTCAGGGTTTTCCATGGGCACTGTCCTTCAGTTCTCACAGGAGGTCTTGAAAAATGCACTTATCCCCCACTTTAGAGCTGGAAATGAGCAAATGGTCCATGGACCTCCAACTCCGTTCTGACTCCCCACCACCCAGCCACCTCTGGGTGTCCAGGAGTTTGGGAGCCCCTGGCTCATCCCGGGCCCCACCCTTCATTCTGACTCCGTGCGGTTTCCAGAGGTGACTGGATGCCCAGGAGCTTGGGGACCCCAGGTTCAGCCTCCCACATTCTAGGCCATGTTTTCCAACCCTCTGGGCGGTGGGTGTATCAGTGCTTCCCTTGAGCCTAGCACCTGACAGTGGCAGCGCAGGGTAAACACAGTCTAGCACTCCAAGTTTTGCCTGCCCTGCTGTGTTTCCACACCCAGCGGCGGGTCGAAATGAGGACCCGAAGGAAATTTGCTTGCTTGAGAACAAAACTCATAATATCCTATAGGAGAACTGGGGCTAAGGCTCAGTTTGTAGAGTTTTTCCCTAGTATACATAAAGCCTCGGCCTGTATCCCCAGCACTAAACAAATTTGGGCATGGTCATATGCTTGTAATCCCAGCACTTGGGAAGCTGAGGCAGGAGGATCACTGTGGGGTGGGATGGGGGTGTTGCAGGTCAGCTTGGGCTGTAAAGGGTGACCCTGTCTTAAACTGCTGCCCCATAAAGGGCTTTTAAACATTGACTGCTGATACCTTCCTTCCTTCCTTCCTTCCTTCCTTCCTTCCTTCCTTCCTTCCTTCTTCCTCTTCCCCCTTTCCTCCCCCTCCTCTTCCTCCTCCCCCTTCTTCCTCTTCCCCTTCCTCTTCCTCTTCCCCTTCCTCTTCCTCTTCCCCTTCCTCTGCCTCCTTTTGTACTTTGAATTGAACTATAAACACTTACCATAAGCCCTACTGCTGGGCTGCACCATAAGCCCTTGCTAATTCTTTTTATTGCTTCATCGTCAACAGTCCTTTGAGATGGAGGTAGAAACAGGGTTATTGTGTTTTCAAAAACTGGTAGAAGATAATTTTGTAAAAATGAAGAATTACTGAAAATTATAATTTCTCATTAAATACTTGTAGCTTAGCCGCACAGGGCGATTTTACAGCTGTCTGGTGAATGCCCCCACCCTTTCATCCTAATCCCTAACACTGACCACTTGGCTGTCCGGCCCTCCTCCAACTCCTTGTCTCCCCACTGCTTCCTGGTTTCTTTGCTTTCGACCCCACTTTTTCTTTCACAGTTCCATTTCTTTCTTCCTGAGCAAATCCTTTAACAGCTTTTAGCAAAGACTTATAAAATGAGCAAACCCATCCTTTGTGTGTCTGGAAATGTCTAGGTGAGGGTACAGATGAGCCCAGTGCTGGGCTACTGCCTCCCTTTAGAGTTGGTAGCCCTCTGTTGGCTGTGGGCCTACTTGTCCATGGGGAAGTCTGTCAAACAGTGGGCCTGCCATCCTTTGGGGATAAGCTTTCTCATCTTTCTGGTGATTTGGGGATTTTTCTCTTTGACTTTGATGTCCCCACAACTTTATTTCAGTGTGTTTAAGTGAGGGTGTGTTACTTTATCTGCTTGGGAGGGTAGGCTTTTTTCAACTAGAAAACCAAGTCTTATAGCATTTTGATGGGGGTAGCGGTGGTGATCAGGTAGAGGGCCTTGCCACTGATTCTAGCAATCTAAGTTCGATTCCCAGGCCCCACATGGTGGAAAGCGAGGAGATTGTCCTCTGATTTCTGCACATACACTGTGGGGCATACACCCCACACACATACTCATACACAAACACACAAGTAAATGTAAATAAAAAAATCACTCTCAATTTCTACAAATAGTGCCTCTTCTCGGCTTTCTTTTTCACTTCCTTTTGATTTATTTTGCTTTGCTTGAGATGAAAGCCTCACTCTGTTGCATAGGTTGCTTTTAACCTGCTGGGCTCAACCTGTTCTCCCCAGCCACCTGAATATCTGGGACTATTTATGCATGACACACTGAAAACTGGCTTTCAGCTTTAGTTGTTTTCTTCATTCTGGCTAAAAATGAAACAAAAACTGGACAGTGGTGGTGTATACCTTTAATCCTAGCACTTGGGAGGCAGAAGCAGGCAGATCTCTGTGAGTTTGAGGCCAACCTGGTCTACAGAGCAAGTCCCAGAACAGCCAGGGCTACACAGAGAAAGCCTGTCTCGAAGAACAGAAGGGGGAAAGAAAGAAAGAAAGAAAGAAAGAAAGAAAGAAAGAAAGAAAGAAAGAAAGGAAGGAAGGAAGGAAGGAAGGAAGGAAGGAAGGAAGGAAGGAAGGAAGGAAGAAACTAAACTTTTCCATTTCTTTATCTGGTTGTGCTTTGCTGAGATAGGGTCTCAGGACCAAGCTGGCTCCAACCTGATTCACAGCGAAGGATGACCTTGAACTCATTTCCTGGTCCTCCTGCCTCTACCTCAGAGCTTTACGTAGCTGCCCCAAGGTGACTATTCTCTGAACATTCTTAAGTAACTTATTTAACCATCTCTGCATTGTTCCATTATCTGGTGTTGGAGGGAGTTTTTCTGCTTGTCCTTTCTGCCTCTTTGTCTTATCTATTACTTACTTCTCTGTGTGCTTCCTAATTCTTTACTCTGAGCTTATCTGAGGCAGGATTGTTTTCTAATGATTTTGAAGATATATCTTAAGCGACCAACTTAATGCAATTACAACTTTCCCTAATTATGGAAGAAGAGTTTGAGTTTGTTTGTGACAAAGACTGATTATTCTGTAACTCAAAGTCCTCCAGTCATAGCTTCAGGGATGCTGGCAATGCGTGTGTAACCACCATTACATGACACGAAGAGGTTTTTGGGGTTTTGTTTTAATTAAAATTAACATTTGTCTATCTTGTGGATATGTGTGTGGGCACATGTGCCCCTGAGAATGCATGGAGGATGGTGAACAGCTCTCAGGAGTCCTTCCTGTCCATCAGGTAGGTCCGTGGGATGGGATACAAGCTGTCGGACACTTTTACCCATCAACCTTTTATTTTGAAATTTTAGTGCAAAAGTGTGTGTGCACATGTGGTATGCCTGATTAAGAATGTATGAATATATTACCCCTTCATTAAAAAAATTAAACATTATTATTGTGTGTGCCTGATGTTTACTGTGGGCGGGCTTGCCATACCGTGCACGTGGAGGGCAGAGAACAGCTTTATGGACTTGAGTCTCCCCTACTTTTGCATGGGTCCTGGGGATGCAACTTGAGTTGTCAGGTCAGCAGCAAGCACCATTAGCCTCCAAGCCATCCCATGGGCCTTGTTCCTGCACTTCATATGGCATCACATACAGACAGATTAGTGGATCAGAGTCTTGAGTTTTAAAATCTCTCATGTTTCTGAGAGCTTCAGTCCCACGTTTCCTTTCAAAGCCGCGAATGCTCAGCTCCAGTTTCCATTCCTTTGTGTTGTGAGGAGTTTGTTGTTCTTAGTGAAATCAGCTGCATGATACTTGAGCACTGTTTTCATGCCTCTGCTAACTGTTGCTTTCTCCTCCTCAGGGACAGAAGGCAGTGAGGTTGAAGAATGGACTTCTTGTCTAGCTGTATAGGCCTTATTGGAATGCACCACGAATACTCCTCAAAAAACCCACCCGATTCACTATTAGCGGAGCACCGGAAGCTACTGCTTTTAAAAAAGATTTTAGTGTACACCAATTTCATATGGCATTTTATGCGTGCACATAGTATGCTTTGCTCACGTTCCCTTCATTATCTTCTTTTATCCCCCTCCTATTCATGTTGAGTCTCTTCCTCCCAACTATGCCCCCCTTTCATGTCTTTTCTTTAATGACCCAATGAATTTCATGAGGGTTACTTACATTATGTGTAAGAGGCAATTTACAGGAGCATGAGAATCTAACCAGTGGCTACAACACATACACACGCACACACATACACACACATGCACACTCACACAGTGTATTTTTTAAAATATTTATTTACTTTTATTTTATGTGTAAGAGTATGTTTTGGCTGCACATATATCTATGCACCACAAGTATGCCTGGTGCCCAAGGAAGCCAGAAGAGGTGTCAGATCCCTGGAACTGGAGTTACGGACAGTTGAGAGCCACCGTGTGGGTGCTGGAATTGAATCTGGGTCCTCTGAAAGAGCAGCCAGAGCTCTTAACCACTGAGACATCTCTCCAAATTTATAAAAAAAATATTTAAAGAAACTATTAATAAATGTTAATGACTGTTATGTCAGTTACATGTTCGAATGATAACATCGTAGATAAATGTTGAATTTAATGAGTCATATTATCATCTCCTTCTAATTATTTTTTCCAGATAGGGTTTCTCTGTGTAGCCCTGGCTGTCCTGAAACTTGACTTTGTAGACCGCACTAGCCTTGAACTCAGAGATTCCCCTGCCTCCTGGAATTAAATGTGTGAGCAACCATGCTTGGCTTTCTTTTTTCATTTATTGTGTGTAGTTTTGGGGGGCACAGCCTTATAAATCCCAAACCAGGCCTCACAGTCACTATGTAGCTGAGTGTGGCCTCAAACTCCCCATCCCCCTGCCTTCGCCTTCCAAGTTTGGATTGCAGGTGTGCACCATGTGCACCAACACACCTGGCCCTCTTCTCACTTTATAAAAATAATGTGGCCGCGGGCTGGAGAGACGGCTCAGAGCTGGAGCTTTGGCTGTTCTTCCAGAGGACCTGGATTCCATTCTCAGCACTGTCTGTAACTCCTTCCCTGGGGGATCTGATGCCCTCTTCTAACATCCCAGGATGGCAGGCACAAAGTGATGCACATACATTAAAAATACTCATGCACATAAGATAAATAAATAAATCTTTAAAAAGAAAAATAAAAAGACTAGCCAGGCAAGGTGGTACCTGCCTCTAATAACAAAATGGCAGGTGGATCTCCATAAATTCAAGCCAAGCCAGGTCTACATAGCAATTTCTAGCCAGGGCAACATAGTAGACCCATCTCAAACAAACAGAAAAGTTTGCTGCCCGGTCTTTCCGGACTATCAGCTAGGCTTCATAAGCCCTGACTCTAGCAAGTCACCTCCAGTTTCTCCTTCATCCTTTGGATTGTCTCATATCCTCTAAGATCCCCGCCCCCCTTTTTCTGAGCCAAACTTAGCCAATTTCAAAGCAGTCACAGATGATGTATTGGGGCCCAGATCCTGGATCTTCTCCATCTCAGTATTTTATACTGAGTAAAAATCTGAGTGTTGCTTTCCTCACCTGCAAATTTGATATAAATGGACCTTGCCTGGGAGAGCCCAGCAAGGAGGAATGCAAACATCCAGAACTACAGGCAACAGTCCTGTGCTATAGGCCTTGTACATGGCAAACCTGTGACCTGGCCACCTGAGAGAAAAGTTAAAAGAGCAGGCATTCATTTAGGCTCCATGATGGCCATCTCTTCCACTCTTTCTCACCCTGAGCCGGCCTTCTTGGCGTCTGTATGTTTGCCATGCTCCTCCAACTCATGGCTGGGTCCTGCTGTTGCTGTAATGATCAACTCTCATGATGCCCCTCAGGACCAGGCCTTGTAGCTGTTCCCCCTTCCCCCTACTTTTATCTCCTAGTAAGGCTTACTTTCCCACAGGTAATTTTGAGCCAACCCCATTCCCAGTTCACTGTCTTCTCTTTTCCTTATTAATTTGGGCCACCAGGCCCCAGGCCTGACCCGAATATACCTGTAACACTACAGAATCTCAGATGCCATTTATGATAATAAGGACTTCCTGTTGCCAAGTTGCTACTGGGGGCCAAGTGCCAATGTTGCCTCTTCTGTTCTGAGCTTCCCTAAAGGGCTGAGAGGTGGGACTTCAGACTGCAGACTACAAAGAACAAAAGAGAAAAAGAGAGGCCAATCTGCCTCCCTGGAAACCTCTGACAAATGTGTCATCAGATGGAGAATTTCAAAATAAAATACATCCAAACAGGGTCTGGGGCTCAGAGTGAAACCCACTAAAATTGTTCACATTGGAGAAGAGGCTAAAAGCTGCTTTGGGATTCACATTTGTTAAGTAAGACCTGGTTGGTTTGTTTGTTTGTTTGTTTGTTTGTTTGTTTGTTTGTTTTCGAGACAGGGTTTCTCTGTGTAGCTGTGGCTGTCCTGGAACTCACTCTGTAGACCAGGCTGGCCTCGAACTCAGAAATCCACCTGCCTCTGCCTCCCAGGTGCTGGGATTAAAGGCGTGCGCCACCACTGCCTGGCTAAGACCTGGTTTTAATAAGTATATTTCATATACGTATGGTGTGATGAAACACTATGGCCAAAAACAATGTATAGAAGAAGTTTATTTGGGTTTATAATCCAGAGAGACAGTCCACGGTGGCAGGGAGACAGAACATGGCAGCAGGAGCCAAGAGAATGAAGTAGACGTGAGCCAAGGCTACGAAGTCTCAAAGCCCTCCTTCAGTGACAGTTGGCGTCCTAACAGTTCTATAACCTTCCCAAACAGTGCCGCCAAATGGGGACTACGTGTTAAATACATGACTGAGGGTCAGTTCTCACTCAAAGCACCATATCACTATACAGATACTGTGAATCCAACCATGTTAGAGTGTGATGCATCTGATAAACTGTGAAATCTTAACTGATTTCTACCATTTAGATCTATATGTATGTTGGTAGAGTTTCATGAGGCTGGAATGATGACTCAGTTAAGAGCACTTGCTGCTCTTGCAGAGGACATGGCCGGCATGTGGCAGCTTACAGTCACCTGTAATGAACCAGTGTCCTCTTCTGGTTTCTGTGGCCATTGGGCCTACATAGGTGCAGGTAGGCACTCACACATACATAAAACAGAAATGACATTTTAAAAGAGAAAGTTATCCTAAGCCCCATGAAATAACATACACATAAAAGCTTACAGTATAAATATACCGACTATTTGGTGTAATGCTCAAACCTACCTTTAAAATCTCTTGTCCTTTGGCTGTAGGAAATGTGGCTGTTGTCAGCTTCTAGCCATTCATGACTTTAGAATACACTTCAGCATTCTAAAAAGACACTAAAACTTGTATAGTTCAAAAGGATACATTTTATATTAAGTGAATTATATCTCAATAAAGCGATCGGTGTGTGTTTGTGTGCAGTGTATTCATGTACGCAGCTGCACTTTCCATGCAAGGGCATGTGGGTGCCGAAGGCTGATGTCGGCTGTCTTTGCCAATTGCGTCTATGATTATTTTTAAACACAGTATCACTCACTGAAATGGACGGCAAATAAGTAAGATATGCAACTTTTGAGAGAGACTTTTCTAATAAATTATTATTTAGAGAAATTTTATTATCTATTGAGAAAAAATGACTAGAGAATTCAGTAAGATGACTAAGGGATGAGCTGGAGAGATGGCACAGTGATTATGAGCACTCAATGCTCTTGGAGAAGACCTAGGTTTGGCTCCCAGTGCCCACAGGGAGGCTCACAGCCATCTGTAGCTCCAGTTCCAGCGGTGCCCTCACCTGACCTCTTTGGGCACCAGGCATGCACATGGCGCACATACATAAATGTAGGCAAAACTGTCATCCATGTAGAATAAATAAATTTGAAACAAATTTAAAATATTAAATATAAGATTTAGTAATCCAACTCTGTGGACAGCACAGCTTCTCGCTTATCTCTGCAGTCAACCTTCACTGCCGACTTCAGAGAACTTAAGATTTTGAGTTGAATTATGTATGCCTTTGTCTTCCTCAGACTATAAGTGAAAAAAAATGAATGAAAAATTTAATGGTTACTACTGAAATATTTATAGGCAGAAAGAGATTATGTCTGGGATTCATTTCAAAAAGCAATGGGCAGGGCAAGAAACTGAGTGTGGGCGCCATGGGCTTGGCCACATGTTTATGTTTTGGAGGGCTGACTGTGACACAGGCTCATTATTTTATTCTGTCTACTATGCTATATTTAAATTTGCTGGGTCAGGTGGTGCACACTTATAATCCTAGCACTAGGGAGGCAGAGGCAGGCAGATCTGAGTTCGTGGCCAACTTGGTCCATGTAGCAAGTTCCAGGTCTGTCAAGGCTACACAGTGAGACCCTGTCTCAAAAAAAAAAAAAAAATCAACCAACTAACTAAATTAAATAAATTTGTCACAATAAAAAGTGTTGTTGTCTTCTTAAACTGGCTGATTACAAGTATTTAAAAAGATATATGTATGACACAGCCATGGTGAGGCACTGTTCTAATCCTTGTCTTTGGGAAATTGGAGGACCAGAAGTTTAAGGTTATCTTTGGTTACATAGCAAGTTCAAGGCTACATGAGACCCTGTCTCAAAAGAACAACAATATCAATGTGTGTATTCATTCTATGTCTTCAGTAAATCAACACCTTTTTAAATGAGTGTGTGATGCCCATAGAGGCCAGAAGAGGGCGTTGTACTCCCTGGAACTTGGGCTTACAGATGGTTGTGGTGCTGGGAACTGAACTCAGGTCCTCTGGAAGAACAAGTGATTTAATCACTGAGCCATTTCTTCAGCCTCTTTTTCTCTTTAAAATAATAATTAATAATAATATGATTATTATTTATCTTTTTCATTATCTCATAACCATTATTAAATATCCAATTATTAAATGATGGTTATATTATTTATTATTAATAGCAACAAATAATAATATAATTGTTTATTTAATAGTAGGATAACTATTTAATATTAGTGTGTGTGTGTCTTAGCTCATTTGTGCTTCTCCCAAAGATATTTTTATGTAACATATATTGTGACTGGGTAGATGGGGTTTAGCAGTTAAGAGAGCACAATGCTCCGGTAGAGAATCTGAGTTTCGTTCCCAGGGCCCATATCAGGTGACCCATAATCTGTAATTCAAGCATCAGAGGACCCAACAGTCTCTTCTGAGCTCCAAGGGCACCTGCATTCACACTTGCATGCACGCACACTCATACATATACATACAATTAAAAAAGGGATATCATATATATTAAAGATACTATCTACTAAAGTGTTTATAAGACTGTGTCACATTGTTGAAACTGTGTGCGGAAGGAAAAGGAAGATATCAGGAAGTAGGAGAATATAAAATATAAAAAGGACAAATAAAATATCATATATAGCTGGGCACTGGTGGCATACGCCTTTAGTCCCAGCTCTCGGGGACAGAGGCAGGTGAATCTCTGAGTTCGAGGCCAGCCTGGTCTATAGAGCGAGTTCCAGGACAACCAGGGCTACACAGAGAAACCTTGTCTTGAAAAACGAATGAGTTATTGATCGATAATAGACAGATGGATAGATAGATAGACAGACAGACCGACAGACAATTGGTCATGTAGAACATGGAGCTCTCGGCACAGAAGCTGCCATCTTTATCAACTCAGCTGTGCCTGAGAGCATTGCAATGGGGCCTGTGTACTGATGACTGTACCTCACAGGAAGAAGGGGTTGATGGAGTCATTGAACCTTCTGAGTTTCTAGCCACTCCTCCCAGCCATTGGTATGCAGTTCTGCCCCAGTTTCATGAAGCCTAAGAATCCAGGGAAGTGGTACAGTATGTGGGTTGGAGGAGGCTACTTGAAGAGGGGTTCATCTATGCAGCTATGGGGAAGCCATCATCATGCCGGGTAAAGATTTTACATTGTGACTGCTTTGGGGTACCCACCCTCCTGTCATAGCCTTCATCCATGTGCTGTGAGCAAGGCTCAGTAAAGTCATTGGTTCCCGAGGATGAATATTTGTGGACTTGTACTTTGGTTTATTATTGAGACTTCATAAGCACAAGGCAGACATTATCTATGTCTCTTCAGGAAGGAATTCTCACAAGGACATTATGTAAAGTGGCATAAGCCAGACATAAAGGTAAAAATATCGTATGATCTAATTTGTCTGAGGTACCTAGAATCTGTCAAAGGCACAAGGATAAGCAGTAGAGTGGTCGTTGCCAGGATCTGGAGGGAGAGGGGGAGGAGGAGTTGGGTGAAGTGTATACAGTTAACTTTATAAGATGGAAAAGAACTGTGGAGGGTAAAACACACAGCTTAAAAGAGTAGCTGAGAAACTGGGTGTCGTGTTGCACACCTGTAATCTCAGTACCAAGAAGGCTGAGGCAGGAGGATGACAAGTCCAAAGTCATCCTGGACTACATCAGAAGGTGGAGGCCAACTTGGGATATGTGAGACTGTTTTAGTTAGGGATTCTATTGCTGCAGCAAACACCGTGACCAGGAAGCAAATTTGGAAGGAAAGGGTTTACTCAGCTCACACTTCCATAGCACTGTTCATCAGCAAAGGAGGTCAGGACAGGAACTCACGCAGGGCAGGATCCCAGAGGCAGGAGCTGAGGCAGAGGCCATGGTAGGCTGCTGCTTACTGGCTTGCTCAGCCTGCTTTCTTATAGAACCCAGGGCACCAGCCCAGGGTTGGCACCACCCACAATAGGCTGGGCCCTCCCTCTCTAATCGTTCATTGAGAAAATGCCTGAGAGCTGGGTCTCATGGAGGCATTTCCTTAACTGAGATTACTTCCTCTCTGATGACTCTAGCTTATGTCAAGTTGACACAAAACTGGCCAGTAGAGAGAAGTACTTCGAAGACACAGCTGACAGAGTGCATGCTTAGCATATAAAACCCCTGGGTTCTATCTGAAGAAAAGCTAAGATGGACATTTTTGTATATGTTACCATAATTTTTAAAATGCGAGTTGGTAAGATGTCTTAGCAAATAAAGGCTCTTGAGTCTAAGCTAATGTGGTGGTTTGAAAGAGAAATGCACCCCCATCCCCCACCCCCGCCTATGTATTTGAACAGTTGGTCCCTGGCAGTGTTACTGTTTGGGAAGGGTTACAGATCCATTGGGAGGTTGAGTCTTGCTGGGGGAAGTCTGTCACTGGGGGATGGGCTTTGAGGGTTCATAGCCTCACCCCATTTCCAACTAGCTCTTTCTGATTCCTGTGTGTGGTTGGAGATAAGACAACATGAGATAACCCAATGACACCCATGGCTGACTCCAGTGGGAGCCTGTTCCAGCCGTGGCTATAGCTCTGGGCTGCTTCATGAGGTGTATCACCCTCGAGGAATCATTCCGGAGTCCCTGGCTTCATGCTGGTTGGACCATAATAGTATGGCTACCGGTGTTCTGTTGACATCACATTCTAGGGACTTCACTGGGCACTTGTTGGAGGAAAAAAAAATTGTTTGTTTCAATAATTGAGCATATTAGAAATGTGGGCTGAGGGGCTGGAGAGATGGCTTAGTGGTTAAGAGTACTAACTGCTCTTCCAGAGGTCCTGAGTTCAATTCCCAGCAACCACATGGTCGCTCACAACCATCTGTAAGGGGATCCGATGCCCTCTTCTGGTTTGTCTGAAGATAGCTATAGTGTACTCATATACATAAAATAAATAAATCTAAAAAAAAAAAAAAAAGAAAAGAAATACGCTGTATGAATGTATGAAATATTTTTTTTAAAAAAGAAAGAAATGTGGGTTGAGGGTATTAGGTTTCTGATATATAAGGGACAGACAAGTACATTGCAGACATTTTCTCATGATCTCACAGCTTTTAGTGTTCATTAATATAGATTTTACTTTACTTAAATATTTATCTTTATTATTTTTAGTGTGTGTGTGTGTGTGTGTGTGTGTGTGTGTGTGTGTGTACTCAGGTGCCTATAGAAGCTGGAGTTACAGGTAGTTTTAAGCCACCAAACATGGGTGCTGGGAACTGAACTCTGGTCCTGTGGAAGAGCAGTACATTATTTTAATTACTGAGCCCTCTCTTCATCCCCGTATTAACATAGAATTTAAAAAATATGTATAATAATTTTGAACCTTGACTCTAGTTTCTGAACTGGTTTCTGTAGCTTTAATATAAACTAAACTTCTAGACATGGAACCATGGGTAAGCTGAGAGAAAATGGCACTTGGTTACTTTTGGATTGTTTCCAAGAGTTAAGCACTCTTTCAGAAAACCAGATCTTTAGCCTCAGACACTTGTGGTATTTGACTCATAGATTTGGCCTTGCATGTTGCAACTCACACTGCATAATATAATTCACACTGCATGTTTCAATGTCCCTGAAATCAGGATTTATACTCCAATCAATGTTACTGCAGATTCTATGAGATACAGTGGTGGTCTGCTTGAGGCTTTCTCTTTTACTCCTCACCTGCTCACTCGCTCGCTTCCTCCCTCCCTCCCTCCCGTCCTTACTTCCTCTCTCTGCCTTCCTTTTTGCCTCCCTCCTTTCTTTGTTTCTTCCTTCCTTCCTCTCTTTCTTTTTTCTTTTGAGACATGCTCTCATTGTTTAGACCAGGCTGGCCTCAAATTCAGAGCTCTGCCTGCTTCTATCTTCTAAGTGCTGGGATTAAAGGCTGTGCCTCAATCCGAGACATCCTTCTCTGGATTCTCATAACAGTCCCCTGTGTCCTCCTCTGTTCATCCAGAATCTATTGTCCTTAGAGCAGCCACACTTTTCTTTTTGATACATAAATCAGATCATGCCACTCCCATGCTTGGAATCTGATGTTTCACTGTTCAGTTCTTTTACCTGCTCTGATCCATCTCCTTTTTGCTTTTATTTATACTACTGCCTCCAGTCTGCCTTCTGGTCCATGCACAGAGCACACATTTGATAGAGAAACCTCTGCATAGAGTCCTTTTCTTTTAATTAAAAATTACTATTATTATGTTGTTACTGTTGTGTGTATGTGTGCTCTTGCTCACATGGGTGCCTGCACCCACAGGACACTTGGAGAAGGAGTTAGAGGAAAACTGCCACGTGGTCAGGCTTTCGTAGTAAAGGCTAGGACCTTTACCCACTGAGCTATCTCATCGGCCCTTATGTCTCAGAGTCTTTGCACTGACCCTTGCCTGTTCCTGGATGCAGGATTAGTTCCTTCTCCTCTTTCAGTATTTGCTCAAATATACTTTCTAGTGAGCTCTGCTTTGACCACTGTTTTGAATATACGCGTATGGTCAGGTGTGTGTTTGTGTGTGTGTGTGTGTGTGTGTGTGTGTGTGTGTGTGTGATAGGTCATTACTATATAGCCCATGCTGGCCCAGAACTCACAATTCTTCTGCTTGTACCTCTAGAGTTCTAGGATTGCAGATGTGCCCCACCACACCCAGCTTGATCAAGTTACTTTAAACAGCAACCTGCTGCTTTCCTCCTGTTCCAAAGGTGTTCCCCTTCCTTGCCTATTCCACCCCTGTCCCCAATTTCCTCCTGATGTAATGCATATTTTACTGCTCGAAACTTAGTGAGTTGTGAGACATCCACACACCTGAGAAATTACTAACACATCCAGTAGTTACCTCTGAAACATCTCAATAAATACCTTTAATCCCTTTGGTCTTTCCTTTGCTCTGTCCCCAGACAATTACCATTCTCTATCACTGTGGGTCTATTTGCATTCTGTAGACTCTTCCTATTTATTTTGAAATGGGATCTCGATTGCTATGTTCAAAATGAGATCCTCTTGCCTTAACCTGTTGCTGGGATAGTGGCATACACCACCATGTCCAACTGTAGGCTTTTGTTGTTGTTGCTTTGAGACAGAGCCTCACAATGTAGCTCTAACTGGCCTGGAATTTATATATACCAGGCTAGTTTTGAACTCATAGAGATCTGCCTGCCTCTGCCTCCAGATTGCTGGGATTAAAAGACATGTGCCATAATACCTAGGTTGCATACAGTGTGTGTGTGTGTGTGTGTGTGTGTGTGTGTGTATGAGAATATGTAGTACTTTTGTGCCTGGGATGCAGATCAGTCAGTAGGCTGCATGCGCTTACTTGCCAGCACATCTGTCGGAACCTACTTCTTCAGGATTCCAGCTTATACAGAAAACCAGCTGAAGCATCTGGCCTGGTAGGACTGAGCAACTACTAGATTCGTGGACTTTCCATTCATGGCTGCCCAGTTCTTCACGTTCTAGCTTCTGGCAACTTTATGTCTCTATAATTTATCTATTCTACATACCTCACACAAATGAGACCTAGCTATTTGAGTTTTTGTGTCTGATATTCCACTCAGTATTGAGAGCAAGTCTAACAGTTTGAATCTTTGCACAGTTTGAATCCTTGCTTTGGGGTATATGCCTAAGAGTGAAATGGTTGAATCACATGACAATTATTTAACTTGTGTGCAGGTATATGTATCTGTGTATGTGCATGTATATCTGCAGGTAGTGTTAGCAATCTGTCTAAACTCCACCCCACAGTTACCTGGCAACAGCCAGGTATGCTCCTCCCCACAGTTGCCTGGCAACAGTCAGGTGGGCCTGGCCCACTATAAAAGGGGCTGCTTGCCCCTCCTCTCTCTCTTATCTCTTTCTCTTGCCTCTCTCTTACATCTCTTACCTCTTGCTTCTCCCCATTCCCTTCCCCCCTCTCTCCACATGATCATGGCCGGCCTTCACCTCTCCACTTCTCTACTCACACCCTCTCTCTGCCTTTCTCTGCCTCTGCTACCCTCTTACTCCCCTCCCCATGCCCTAAATAAACTCTATTTCTCTACTATACCTTCGCGTGTGTCTGGTCCCTCTGGGGGAGGGGATGCCTCGGCATGGGCCCGCTGAGGCACCCCCTTCTCCCACACCCATATAACATATATCTTTATTATTTTTATAAACACATCAGGTAGGAAGTCAACAGTGGGTGTCTTCCTCATTTTCTTTCTTTCTTTTTTCTTTTTTCCCTCATTTGCTTTTATACTTTGTTCTGTGAGACAGTGTAGTCTCTGAGTAATCTGGAGCTCACCAATTAAGCCAAACTGATTGACAAGTCCCAGGGATCCTCCTGCCTCCATCTCTCCATAGCTGAGATTACAGGTACATAGCTTTAATATGTGTTCAGGGGCTACGAATTCAGGACCTCGTGTTTGTGTGGCAAGCACTGGAGTCATGGAGCCATTCTCACAGCCTTTAACTTTGCAAGGAAGGAAACTGTTATAGGGCAGTGGTGCTGCATGCCTTTAATTCAAGCACTCTGAGACACAGAGGCAGGCAAATCTCTAAATTTGGGGCCAACCTGGTCTACAAAACTAGTTCCAAGGCAGCCAAGGCTGTGCAAAAAACCCTGTCTCAAAAAGCAGAAAGAAAAGAAAAAGAAAAAGAAAAAAAGAAATAAAGAAAGGAGAGGAAAGAAAGAAAGGAGAGGAAATCATTGCACCCCTTTTCCTTAAGTCTTTCCAAGTCTTTCCGTCATCTCTTAGCTCCACCCTTTCCCACACTCTCGTGACTTTTGCCTTTAAAACATAATAACCATCCTAATGGGTATGAAGCAGCAACTCAATTGGCTCTGATTTGCATTTGAAGCCATTTATAGATCTTTAAATGACTTCAAGTCCTTTGCCTCCTTTTAAACTGGCTGTTTGTCACTTTGGTTTTGCCAGTGGAAGAGGTGATACTCTCTTGTGTTCTTCCTTTTAGTTTTTCTTTGGTTTCATTCATTCATTTATAGAATGAGTTTCACTCTATTTTTGGCTGTCATGGAACTTGGTGTAGACAAGGTTATTCTCAAACTCACAGACGTTTGCCTGATCCTGCTTCCTGAGCACTGGGATTAAAAGCACGCACCATCATGTTTAGCTCTTGTTTTTTTAATTTTTAGAAAGTATTTATGATTAGCGTATGTGCATGGTATGGGTGCACATGTCATGGCATGCAGCCATGTCAAGGGACAACTTTGTGCAGTGATTTATTCCCTCCGCCTTTATGTGCACACTGGGATTGAACTCAGGTCATCAGTGTGGCAATTGTCTTTACCGGATGAGCCATCTCAGTGGCTCTGGTTTGTTTTTCGTTAAATCACATTAATTTCTTTATGTGTGTGTGCCTGTGTGTGCACAAGCACATGTGTGTCAGTCATGCTGTGCGTGTGAAGGTCAGAGGACACCTGTGGAGTTGGTTCTTTCCTCCACCATGTGGGTGCTAGGATCCAACTCAGCCTATCAGGGTTAGACAGCATGCATCTTCACCTACAGACCCATCCTGATGGTCTTGTGCCTTGGCTAGCTTCACTAGTCAACCTGTCCGTGCCAAGAGTCATCTGAGAGGAGAGCCTCAGTTGAGGAATTGCCTAGATCAGGTTGGGCTGTGGACATGCCTGCAGGGGATTGTTAATTGACGTAGGAGGGGAAAGCCCATAGTGAGCAACTTCATTCCTTGGCAAGTAATTCTTATAAGAAAGCTATCAGAGTAGGAAAGAAATCTAGCTGAGCATAAGCTGGTTTTTGAGCCAGCTAGCTAGCAAGTAGCATTCTCCTGCTGTAATTCCTGGCTGTGAAATCAGTTTCTTGGTCGGAAGTAACACAGTCTAGAAGAGCAAAGAAGCTTGCCTTCCAGTTCTTGTCTTGAGTGCCTGCCTTTAGTTCCATCAGTAATGGACTATGATCTGGAATTGTAAGCTGAAATAAATGCTTTTCTCCCCTGAGTTGCTTTTGGTAAGAGTGTTTTATCAGAGGCTGGAGAGATCATTCAGTGGTTAAGAGCATTTGTTGCTCTACTAGAGGACCCGAGTTAGGTTCCCAGCACCCACATAGTGGCTCACAACCATCTGGAGCTCCAGTTCCAGGGGATCAGGTCCCTCTCCTTGGGGACTAGGCACACATGCAGAGCTCAGACATACAGCCTGACAAAACATTCATACACATAAACTAAATAATTCTGAAAAAGAAAAAAGGCAACTGTTACAAAAGAAGCTCCACACTATTCTGATTTTTTTTTTTTTTTTACAATATGGAAAAAGTATGATTGAGCTATATAGTTTAAATAATAAACTGCTTATAATTGATACATTTTAAGCTTTATATATCTCTTACTGATAAATATATTAGCTTTTCTTTCTCTAGACTGGCTGGGACTCGTGTGATTATAATAATCCTCAATTTGAGGATTTTTCTGGTCTTGCATTCAATGTCACTTTATAAAACTCTCAATAGAAAATATGAGAAATATAGAAGACAGATTTTACCCTTTCATGGGCAGATGAGGTGCTCATCAGGCAAAGGTCCCTGCACTAGACCTGAGTTGGATCCCTGGGACCCAAGAACCAAGTCCCACGGTTGTCCTCTGACTTCCACACCTGTGAGCCGCAGGTACTTATATCCATCTATGCTAGTGAGCACCTGCATGGCACACACAAAAATGTAGGAAAACATTTTCACCCTGTCATAAGCTCTGCTAACTCCTTTCTCTCTCACTTTTTTTTCTTAGTTTGGGAACACACACATGTCATCTCATTCTGGAGGACAAGACAAACGCAGGAGTTACAGGCTAGCCTGAGACACAGGAAATCTTGTATAAAAAAAAAACTAAAAGAAACAATGGAACAAAAAATATATCCTAGGGGGCTGGAGAGATGCTCCGAGGTTAAGAGCACTGCAGAGTTAACCTGCAGAGGACCTGGGTTTTGATTCCTAACAATCATGTAGGGTGGCTCACAATCACTTATAACTCAGTTCCAGAAGGTACAGTGCCCTCTTCTCAACTCAATGAGTACCTGCACTTACACACACACACACACACACACACACACACACTTAAAATTAAATATTTAAAAAGTTATTATTATTATTATTAATTTAATTTTATGCGAATGACTGTTTTTGCCAGCATGCATATCTACGCATCACAAAGGCCAGAAGAGGGCATTAGATCCCCTAGAATGGGAGTTATAGGGGATTGTCTGGATTAGAGGCTTGTGAGCAGCCATATTGGTGCTGGGAATTGAACCCTGATGGCTCAATGGTTAAAAAACAGAAATGATCCTAGTCATTGAGCCATCTCTCCAGCCCCTAAACATGAAATAATTCTAAAAGAAAAAACAAAAACAAACAAACAAAAAAGGAAACGAGGTAGAATACATAAAAAGACTCTTTACATCAATAAGAAAAGATAATTCGATCTGAAAATGGACAAATGACAAATGACCAGGCAATTTACAGAAGAACTCACAAATAGATAATGAATATAGGCGGGAATGAATATCACTAGTTACCATAGAAGTGGTAAACTGGGGGCAAACCATGAGCTGGGCACAGATGAAAATATTGCTAGGATTTAGTGTTACTGACTGGCAAGTAGCTGCTGGCACTGGTTTACAGCTCAGTGCTGGCACTGCACCTGTCTTAGTCCTTTTGAGGGACTAAGTCCCCCACATCTGTAGAGACCACATCCTGTTTATAGCGGGACGACAGGGCCAAGGAGCAGCCCCTGCCTCTCTTATTAACAAAACCCTTGGTTCTGGCTTTCATGTCATTAAAATGGCCTCACACGGTTGCTCTTAACAGGATAGTTGGGAAAACAAATAATTACTTTTCCAGGGCTCTGTAGGGAGATAGGAAAGAGGGGGGAAAGAATTAGAAACAGGTTTTAGAGTCTGGGGTTGTAGCTCAATTGGTAGAGTGCTTGTCTAGTACGCACAAACCCAGGTTCAGACACCAATGCCACACAGAACAGGGTACGGTGATCAACTGTAATCCCAGAAGTCTAAGGTCATTGACTACATCCTGAGTTCAGGACTAGTCTGAGCTATGTGAGATCTTGAATAAATAAAAGAATAAACAGCCGGGCAGTGATGGCGCACGCCTTTAATCCCAGCACTTGGGAGGCAGAGGCAGGCAAATTTCTGAGTTCGAGGCCAGCCACTGGTCTACAGAGTGAGTTCCAGGACAGCCAGGGCTACTCAGAGAAACCCTGTCTCGAAAAAACAAAAATATAAATAAATAAAAACTAAAATTAAAAATAAAAGAATAAACAAGTTTAATTTGATAAACCTTCAGTATCTTGCTTTTCCTGTTTACAGGTAAGAGAGTAAGGATGCTTGGACAAGCTATCTTGGTTAAGGGAGAGCTATTTGGATAATTGGTTGAATCTGTCTGGATTTATACAGAACGACTTTTAAGATGAGGAGAAGAATGTAAATAACCAGTTATCTCTGGGGTCTGGAGAGGGACTGAAATAGTGAAGGAGATGTTAAGGTTTCACTCTATACTTCCATATTATTTACTTTAAGAATAAAGTCCCACAGGCGGAGAGGAAAAAAAACCTAAAACAAACAAACAAATGAACAAACAACAACAGCAACAAAAACTCCAATAAAGTCCCAGAGCTGGAGCGATAGCTCAGGCAACTGGTCCAGAGTACAAACTGCTCTTCCATGGGACCTGAGTTCACCTCTTATCTCTCTCTGTCCAAAGATCCACTCTGCACTCCTTCAGATTATTGAAAAGGCTGCTGACTAGTCCATGGGAATTTTTTTTGTGGTCTGGTGAATATGGGAACTGCTTTGCTAATATATACATATTAGATATTTTGTGGTTTATTATATACATATGTGTGTATATATGTATCACATATATACCATATGTATGGTTTACTTTATTTTTTAAAATTATGTGCATGAATGTGTGCACTTGTATGAAATGCCCGGGCAGAAGAGAGTGACGAATCCCCTGGAGCTGGAATTGTAGTAAGGTGTCAGCTATTTGACCTGGGTGCTGGGAATGGAACGCCCTTCAGGTGAGCCATTTCTGTAGCCCCATAATGCGTTAACAGTTAACACATATGTCTTCAGAGGTGCCTGTTTATAGACTTTAAAATGCCAGTGAGCCGAGGGAATCTCTAGGATGGGAGGCAATGTGCAGTTCCCAGTGTAGTTGATCAAGCAAGTTTCTGTTGAGAAACCCTGTTGTCCTGCTCAGGAATTCACATTGAGAAATAGCGGTGTAAGGGAAAATGTGCTTAAAGCTTCTGGCATTGTCCCTGACCTTGCTCAACACACACTAATAGTCACGTTTCTTCCTCACTTCTCAAAATGAGCTCCCCTTCTTGCCTTTTCCCTCTCGGTGCCCAGTTAGTGAGTTTCCCATTCCTGGCCCCGTTGGTCACATATATGTACCTTAAAAACCTGTGGCTGTTTAAGCCATACACTCACCTCTCCTAGTTTGAATGACTGTCACCTATCCACTGCGAGGTTTGAACTGCTTAGGTCAAACTAGCTTAGGCTGAGTTTGAACTGCTGATCCTCTTGCCTCCATCTCCCGGGTGCTGGTATTACAGGCATGTGCCGCCATGCCTGGCACTCTATCCCTTTGTACTGGTGGAGAAACTACTGAAAATGACATTGTAGTCATTTTCTATATATTTAATTGCCATGAGCTTGGGGAGTTAAATCGACTCCTAGCTGGGCTGACATCAATAACATCAAGGAATAGAAAGGGCGTTTCTTCTTGGGGAGGAACCTCTTTGGGTTCCTTTCTTTCCCAGTTTCTAGAAGCCTCTGGATTACAGGGCTCATGGTTACTTCCCTCCATCTTCAGAGACGTGAGGGACTGGCTGTTGTCACCATATCAATCTGATCTCTCCCCCTCTCTCTCTCCCTCTCCCCCAAATAGGGTCTCAAGTAGCCGGGTGACCTTGAACTCCTGAGCCTCCCATCTCCTCTCAGGGACTGGAATTGCAGCCTGGTGCTCCTACACATGGCTCCTGAGGCAAGATAGAAAGGGACAGTTATGAGGATCTGGGGAGGCAGAAGGGCCACCACTCGAGCCTGATTGAAGCCTCTCTCTCTAGCCAATAATGAACAATTCCAATGCAATTAACATTTGCTGTGAAGGTTGCCAATGTGGATATGACATTCTTTTCTATTATTATTATTATTATTATTATTATTATTATTATTATTATTGTAGAGAAAGTGTAGATTTATTAAGGGAAAGTAAAAAAGAAAGTAAGAAAGAGAAAGTAAGAATGCTTTGTCCTTAAAAAATTTTAAAACTCTATTTTTATTTAATGTGTATATATGTTGTGGAAGTCAGAGGACAACTCTTAGGAGTCAACTCTCTCCTCCTATGTAGGTCTCTAGAATTGAACTAAGCCCTTCGTCAGGCCTGGTGGCAGGTACCTTTACCTGCTGAGTTATCATGAACAGGCACACACCACCTCTGAGACAGGATCTCCACAGACTGGCCTAGAACTTGCAATCTTTCTGCCTCTACCTCATGAGTGCTGGGATCACAGGTGCTGCTATCCCCAGCTGTAGGGATGGCCTTTCTTGTGTTATGCTTTTCCTATTTTGTAACGCTGGCTGGCCTGGAACTCACTGTGGAGACTAGGCTGGCCTTGAACTCACAGAGACATTTGCTTCTGCCTCCCAAGTGGGATTAAAAGCCTGTGTAACCAACCATACCTGGCCTAGTGATGGCCTTTAAAACATTACATTTACAGAGAGAAAGTTAAACCAGTAAGGAACTATCCCTAAGGTCTAAGCTTTGATGGTTAGGTATGGCCACACTCTTCTCCCAGATTTCATAAACAAGGCTAAAGCTTTGTTTACAGTAAAACCATCCGAGGTTCTCCAGCAACTCTCCTTTGTGACCTTGGATTTTACCCTATCAGTTAAGTTTATACTCACCAAGTAGGAGCCGCCTTGTGATCTCAGATTCCTCAGCAACTCTTTTTTTTTAAAGAATTCTCTCTGAGATGCTCATAGCCATGTTCTTGGTCACACCTTTCTTTCTGAGACTACACTACCCCACTTCCTCTTAAGTATAGAGCTTAGAATCTATATTAAAAACTCTTCTAATAAAGTCTGATTTTCTCATATTGGCTCATCCTGAAATGTTTTTCTTCAGCAAAGTCGAGAATCAGCTTTTCTTTGAATCCAGGTCCCTAATAGATAAGGTAACTCCTCAGACTGCTGGTGGCAGTCTGGAAGAACATCTTGTCCCTGCTGACAATCCTCCTTTCCAACATTGGAAAGACCCTAAGGATAACTCTGATCCTACTCAGATAATCAAAGATAATATTCCTGCTTAAGGTCAGTTGATTAGTAATTTGAATTCCCTCTATAGGCTGAATTTCTTTTCCATGACCAAACATCTGTTTCCCAGAAATTATTAGATAACTATGCCTTTGTGTGTATAGAGGTGGGAGTGGGAGGGGGCAGAGGAGGACAGCAGGGCCAGCCTGCCTATGTTCTGGGGTACAGAGGGGAGTGAAACCACCTCAAACAATAAGAACAAAACAATTATGAGGAGATGCTGTGGCAAATTTCTTTAGTCTCAACACCGATATTTGCTAAAATTGAAATTGCCATTCTTCTTGTGTTAAAATTTATTTAATCGGGCTTAGCTCGAAGGCCAGAAAATAGGATTCAAGATCTTGATGAATCTTTATGAGGAGGGTGGGTAAAGTTCTCTTAATGACATCTGGAGATAGTGTGAGAGATTTCTGGAGAGATTGAGTGGGTGAGGAGTGCCTACCCTTAACTGCAGTTAAGGGTATAAAATTCCAGCAAAAGGAATCAAGTAACCAACTTCCTCCAAGGCTAAGAAAAATCTAAGAGTTTAATTACTAGATCTCCATGAAGCAGTTACTATTGAACTGAAGAGATTTGTGTAGTCTTCATAGGTAAAGGTTATATGTGGTTCAATCCAAGAGCTGATATAACAAAGTTATTCTAGTATTCAATATGAGCTAAGAATATAGTCAACATGAATTAAGAAGAAAAAGCTGAGAAGGCAGGTTCCACCGAGATTTGAACTCGGATCGCTGGATTCAGAGTCCAGAGTGCTAACCATTACACCATGGAACCAGCACGGAGTTAGCACTGCCTTCGGGTCTCTAATGCTGACAAAACTCCGCCCCCAACCGGAAGCCAGATACTCAGAGACCTGCACTTCGCTTCCCCTAATGGTTGGGTGAAGAACAAGCCAAAGGCCCCAGGACCATCTTAGGATTGTTTTTCCTGTAAGACTTCCCAAGCTGGGTGAGAATGTGGAGTTCACTCCTGAGCATTCCATCCTGCCTAGCTCATGGGCGGGGTGCCATTTCTCCGGAAGTACTTTCTGTGAGGGGCTGGGGCCTTCCGGAAGTGACGCAGACAGGGCGGGGCTCTTCACCGGGTCCGGCAGCTGAAGCTCCTCGCTCCGGTTACCCCTGCAGCGACGCCCCCTGGTCCGGCCGCCGTTGCCACCGCCGCTCCCGCCCCTTAGCTCCTCGGCCGCGCCATGGGCACCCGCGACGACGAGTACGACTACCTCTTTAAAGGTGAGGCGGTGGGCCACCGATAGCCCATTTGGGGCCCGAGACACTCCCGGGGGACCCGCAAAAGGCCAGCCCTGCCCTGGACGGAGTCCGCCTCGACGCTTCCTTCCTGCCGCCCGGACGGGGGTCCTGCCGCTCGTCCGGGTTCCCGCGCCCTTGGGAGGCCTGTCGAGCCGCGGCACCCCTCACTGTGTCCTCCCCGATGGCTGCGTTCCTCACGGCCGTGCAGTTCCGTCCCTGGGCGTCTCGAGCCCCTCCTCTTGGATGCATGCTCTAGTCTCACATCCCCCTCTGACAGGCCCCTGCTTCGGCTAAGCACCCATATTGGGACACCGACTGTCTCTATGGCTTTTTGTTTTTTCTTTTCTGTTCGTCCCCCTTCCCTTCCCTCCTCGTGAGCCTTTCCTGGGCTTCGGCCAGATTCGCCCGTCCCAGGGCCCCCACCCCCATCCCCGCAGACCTCGAGGTCAGTACCCGCGGACTGTCCCCTCCCTCCCCACAGACGGGCAACTCTGTGTCTCTCCTCTTCACGTAATGTTTAGCGCTCGGGTGCGACCTGACTGGTGGGAGGGACAGAAGGGGAGGGCAAGAGGGGCTGTCCATCACTCCTGGCGTTCGTGCACTTGTCGCAGTGTCCAGGCAGGCAGATGACTTCCCACCTCGCGTTTTTTACTCCTTTCCTTCTGTCCCTGCCCAGCTACAACCAGACCGGGATAACTCCTTTACTTGGCTTTCGAGAAGGGGCTGCGGATGGGTGGTGGCTGTTATCCCTGCCAGACCTGAAGGCCCAGTTCCTGAACAGGAAAGGTTGTGCGCTACACAAATACTAGCTAGCTTATCTCTGTGGACTGGTTGCTTCCTGCTGCAATACTGGGAGGATCCAACAGGAAGGGAAGAACCCTGGTTGGTCACATACCTTTCCCAACCGGTGGGAGAGGGTTATAGTACTATCGTGCTTTTTTTAGTCAATCAAGAATTTATTACAGGGTGGGGGAAAATGTGGAGCCGGCCGACAGAACATGGAGGGATGTAAATAGAGACTTGCTTATTGCTTGAGTCCGCGAAGAAGCCAAAGTGAAAGGATACAGTTCTCAGTGAAAAGAGAGTACAGTGAACGCTTTTTGTTCATGAATGAGCTCTCACTTTCGTAGTCTTGCTCTGCTCCTCATTAGAAGGGTGGCCATCAGTAATTTGTTGAACAAAGATCATTACCAGAGAAGAAGAAGCCCTTGCTAGTGAAGCTTTACTGTGGAGGGTGGAGTTTCAAGAGTGTTAAGCATGGTGAGTGTTCCTGGCTTTGCCACTGGGTGCTAAGAATGATTGACTAAGTGAAGAAGCAGGAAACATTTCCAAATACTTTACAAGTCTTGGCATATTAGCTGCTGGTACACCCTTATCATTAGTTACTCCTCCGAATATTCTATTTATAGGGTAAGTACCTTCAGTGTCTACCCTTACTACCATATTGGAAAGTAATGTATAGATAAGAAGATTCCAAACATTAAAAATACAACTAGGAAAGCAGGCTGTGGTGGTACAGGCTTTTAAAATCCCTGCATTTGGGAGGAAGAGGCAGGCAGTTCCAGTCCAACCTGGTCTACAGAGTGAGTTCCAGGACAGCCAGGGCTATATAGTGAGTCCCTGGCTCAAAAAAGAAAAAAAAAAAAAAAAAATCAAAATTAAAACAAATAGGAGACCTGGGATGTTTATTTAAGGCGTCTGAGATTATATGAAATTACCTAAATCCTATGGTTTAGTCAGTCAAGGGAGGTTTATTTTTAAGTACTTTGTAATGGCAGCACCTTTTGAAGCTATTTCTCTTGGTTTGGAATGTGAAGGTTGGTTATAGAAAGCTGTTTATTTTTCCTAAAAATGTTAATTTATCCTAGATTGGCTGAAGGAATTAAAGTTTAATCTTTTAGATTAGACCATCCTTTGAACAATGAGAAAACACGGGGGTTTATGTTTCTTTGCCTTGTAACCTTGGAAAAGTTAACTTTTTAAAAAGTATTTTTTTACTTTTTGAGATTATGATATAAATACTATTTATATAGTAGTGTATATTATCATATATACTATTTCCCCCTGCTCAGCTTTTTTGAGTCTCAGTTTTCTCAGTAAAGGAAATACTGTGACACTTTTTGGGAGTGAGATTATAAAATTTAGCTCATGTGAGAACTCAATAAATAGTTATAAATGAAGTTATAGATCTTGTCAGACTTTTGAGCCATAAATCTTTTAAAATTTTTAAAAATTGTATTTGTTGATTGTGTGTGCTCATGTGCACTACAGCACATGTGGGGGCAAGAGAACAAATTTTGGGAGTCAATTGTTTCCTTCCAACCCACAGCCTCGGATCCAATTCAGGTCATCAGGCTTGGTAGCAAGCATTTTTCCCCACTGAACCACTTCACTAACAATAAATCTTTTTAAAGTAAAGAACATCTCAATTTTAATAAAGAAGCACAGAACTAAGAAACTTCTGAATTATTTTGTATTTATGTGGGTTCTGGTTTTATTTTCTGTATACTTTGCTGTGTGAGACTGGGTGTTTAAAAATTCTGCTGAGAAGAGTTTCCACTTTTTAGAAACTGCTACAGGATATGAGTCACTTTATTTTTTATTTCAACACTGATTACTTAGCCAATTTTTTACTTATACAATTATTTTAAAATGGTCTCATTCTACAGAGATTTATTCACTAAGATGAACCATAGCATTTCTACTTTGGGGAAGACTAATCTAGCACACTTAAAGCTAAGGGAGCTGGAGTTTGTACATTGAGCATGAGTATGTTTATTAACATGGAGTGGATTAGTGACTGGGAATGTAATGTGAGCAGATGAGGACAATGCTAAGTTATGTATTCTTGAAGATTAATTTTTCCTTTGCAGTGAGACTTAGGGTTTTTTTTTTTTTTTTTTTTTTTTAAAGCATGGCTGTTTAAAACCTGTTAATCTTGTACATATACCAGTGTGGTTAAGGTGCTGTGGGGCACAAGTGAGGTCGCTGGGTACCAGGACAATCAAAGTGGCACTTTGTTGATGCAGCTGGGTGCGTAGTCTACCTCTCCTGGCTTTTTCTTTTGAGCCTCACTGAGGTCCAGGTGTCAGGAGTCGTCAGCTGATAGTCAGTGGCCCCATCTTGAAGTTGAAGCTTGGTAGCTTTTCTTTCACACTTTTGGTTTAGCAACTCAGATTCTGATGAATCTGGAAAAACTCGTCTAGACTTCAGCCTTATTGATGCATTTTATTTTAAAGACTTGGTGTGGTTGGCCTGTGAATGTGGTTGAGAATAAAAATCTTCCAAGCTTTTGAAAAACCAGTGTGAAAATAGTGATTTCAGTTGGTAAATTTTAAAGCTGATATTCTGTAGGTGAGGTGAGAAGTTAAATTTTAGTTCAAAAAATGAGCTTACTAGGGAAGTATAAACTAAATGTGGGCTGAGCATGGTGGTTTATGCCTGTGATTACAGTACTTGGGAGGCCAAGCCAAGTGGGTAGCCATGATTTTGAGGTCAGCCTGGGCTACAGAATGAGACCGTGTTTCAGAAACAACAAAAACAATAGCAAAAATACTTAAATGTGGTTAGAGATAGAAACTAAATTAAATATAAATACACACACATACTTGGCTTTTACAGTATTTAACAGTTTGATGTTTGTGTTATGTATAGCATATAAAGCATATATGTAAACAAATTAATATTAGTATTAGGTTGAGCTTCAGTAGATGAGGCTATCTATGTTTTGGGGGGCATTATATTAGGAATTATATTGCTATTCAGTTTATAGATATTGTTATGTCCATTCAGCCTAGTATATTAGTAATGGATATTTAAAAATTTACTGGAACTCCCTTTGAATTCTTCTTGCATTTATTTACTCACTCATCTATGTGACTGTACGTGGGGGGTTCTATGGTGAGTGTGTGGAGGCCGGAAGGCTGTCCTCTCTTTCTACCATCATGTTTGGCAGCATGTGCCCTCATTTGCTGAGCCATCTTGCTGGCCCAGAAATTAATTGTTGGATATGAATATATAGTATCCTACATTTTTAAAAAACAAGGGGCTGGTGGTAAATAATAACTTATTATTATCATGTGCTTAGCGTTAGCTTTAGGTTTTTAGATCCCCAGCACCACTGATGTGTGTGTGAGGGGATCAATTAAATGTTGTCATCTTAACGAAAGTATTTTGCCTTGAAATTGTTTAATTTTGAGTCCACAAACAAAGGTCCATTAAGTTGTTCTTTAAAGAATCATTACTAATGACCAATGAATTCCCTTTTGTTTGTTAGGTAATTCCATCCATCTATCTATCCAGCAATTGGGCCTAAATAGATCACTTGCTTTGGTTAGGAAAAAGAAACAGCTCTCCTTATGTCGCATTTCATGCTGTTTAAGACATCCTTTTCCTTTGAAAAGTTGCTAGTCTTTGGAGATCTTGTCAGTAACTAGTTGGTATAAGTATTTTATACTGTTAGAACATTTGTGAATTTTGAATTGTTTACAAACTATTGTTATTTTTTAAGTAATAAAATTAATTGTTTACTTGGGGGGGTTCTTCACTTAGTATGGTATAAAGATTTGACCTTGATGAGATGGTAAATTTAGTCATTAGTTAAAAGTAGAGGTCAAAACATGAGCCAGGGAGCTGCAGAGATGGCTCAGCAATTAAGAGCACTTGTTATTCTTGCAGAGAGAAACTGAGTCCAATTCCAAGCACCCACAACCATTCTTAATCCCAGTTCCAGGTGCCATGACAGGCATGAATGTAATGTTCATACATGCATGTAGGCAAAACATTCACACACATGAAGTAAAATAAAAAACCCCCCAAAATGTAAGAATGGCTAATATTTTAAAACAAGACAGAGCATGACGTAGTGCTGGAGCTTCTGTAGGAGGTGTGCACTGCTCTTTGACCGTGTTCCCCACCCAAAGATGCTGTTACCAGGTGCCTGCTCACCTTTGCTTTTTGACTTTAAATTGTGACTGGTTTCTGAATTACTATTTGAAATTGGAGTGTCTGTGAATTAATTGGATGTGTTCTAATCTTTGGTTTTTCTTTCTGCACTATTTCATACCTCAAGTGAGTGTTGATACTAGTGTGTGACCAGAAGTGATTCAATGGAGATTTCCTCAACAGATTATCCAGTCTCCTTCCTCCCAAAATCACATTTATTTATTTAAGTTTTTTTGGATGGGGGCAGGGAGAATGGGCTCATGCCATGGCATTTATGCATACAAGTCTAAGACAATCGAAGGAATTGATTCCCATGGGTCCATGGGATTGAACTCGGGTCTTTAGGCTTGGCAGTAATTGTCTCTACCAGTGAACCATCTTTCAGGCCTAAGTTTCTGTATTCTTGGACTGACTGAGGATTGCTATTCAGGAAAGTGTAGGAAGTGTTGGCTGAAGCCCAGACTAGGTTCTTGGCTGGGACCCTCTCCCTGCTCCCACCCAGGAGTTGTGATCTGACCATTTAGCCTCTTATACTAAGAAACAACAGTGAATGTATCTTATTAATAAGGAGGCTCTATTAATGTTGCTGGGATTCAACTTCACATCTACAGTAGTGAAGTTTGGAAACAGCCTACTAATCATTCTGTAAATTAAAAGTACATTGTTTCTGTTTTCATGGCCTTGACATCATTTTCCCTGGTATCCAGTGAAAGCATTTAATGTCTCTTTGCTATCGTACTCTCTGATTGACTACAAAGACAGAATTATCTTCTTTGTTACATGGAGTTACTGCTGCTGGGATTTCTTGCTGAGTCAGCTGATAAAGGAAGCCAGAAAAATATGCATTTGATAATGCATGATTGTTCTAGGGCTAGCTATATATACTTCTGTGACAAGAAAGGTGTACTCTCTTATTCCTTTGGCTGGAGTGCAGTCAGCCTCCTTTCTACATGCACCATCAACTCCTAGTCTTTTGAGTAAAACATGGCTTATTAGTCTGTGGTCTTAACCTTGCGTGTTGATTTTCTAGTCTGATGCCTAAGTCAATTAGCTAGTCAAAAAGCATTATTAGTCAACAGTAGCAATAAATACAGTGTTCACTAAAATAACAACAAAAAAATTTTATACAAGGAAAAATGTTATCTGTCTCAGATTCTGTAAACCTCCAAACCCATTTTGATCTTTAAATTTATGTTTTAACCAACTTGTCTGCAGTTGGGCACGATGGCACACACCTATAATCTTAGCATTCTGGAACCTGAGGTAAGAGAGTTTTGTGAGTTCTAGACCAACTTGGGTTCCAGATTGAGACTCTCTCTTAAAACAAACAACTCAACTTGTTTTTCAGTTTCCTGTCTCACCCAGCCTCCACTACCACTCTCCCTTCTTCCTGAGAGATAGTGTTTCTCTGTGTAGCCCTATCTGTCTATCTTGGAACTTAACTCTTGTAGATAATACTGGCCTCAAACTCAAGAGATCTGCCTGCCTCTGTCTCCCAAGTGCTGGGATTAGGGGTGTATGCAACTGGCTGGCTCTGCTTCTTTTGTTTGTTTGTTTGTTTGTTTTGTTTTGATACAGGTTCTCACTTTGTAGCTCTTACTGGCCTAGAACTCTGTGTAGACTAAATTGGTCTTGAACTCACAAAGATCTGCCAACCTCTGCCTTCTAAATGGAGTACACCATGAAGTACACTTCTAAAAGAAGTACACCATGCCTGACTCTGAAGTTTTTATGTTTGAAGATGATTTGGTCTGCAGCTATGTCTTTTAACTTCTTGTATGTAGTACAGGCAGAGGCCAGAAAAGGGCATCAGATTCTGGAACTGAATTACAAACTGTTGTCTGGAGTTAAAGTATTATAAGCTACCTCTGGGTACAAGGACTCAAACCTGGGTCCTCTGGAAGAACAGCCAGTGTTCATAACCATTGAGCCATCTCTCTAGCCCATGAAATCCTCCCTCCCTTTTAAAAAATTTTCTTAATCCCATTTATTGGAATGGAGAGGTGACTTAGTGGTTAAGAACTGTCTGCTCTTATAGAGGACCCAGTTCAGTTTCCAGCACCTATATTTGGCTGTTCACTACTGTTTGTAACTCCAGCTCTCTTCTCTTCTGGCCAATATACGTAGCATATATACTCATGTTTATAAACATATAGAAAATTATATTCATTCACTTGTGTGAGCCCTGTAGTAGTATATATTTAATCTTAGTTGGGGGTTTCTACCCCGACTTAGATCATTTAATTCCCAGATAAAAGACACAAAACTTTTATATTTATAATAAGCCTTTAATGCACTAGAGCTGGGCCGATACCTACCTTCTATGCTATTAGAATCTCCTTCCCTGTCAATAACCTTGTGCTATAACTTGCCATGTTCCATCTGGGCAGCTCTTAACTCCAATTGGTCAGCCCTCATGGCCATGTTTTCATGATTCACCTATCCTGTGGCATGTTCTCTCTCCTAGTGGTCTCTCCTCAGACCCCAAGCTTTGGAACCAAAACTCTGCCTATCTCTCTTCTATCAACGATAAGCTATAGGCATCTTTATTCACCAATTAGGGATAACTTGGGGGGCAAGGTTACATAGCATCGCTTGGGTCTACATACCTCATCCCTGGGGGCAACCAGGGCCAGTACTTAGTATTACAATACATAGCAACAGACCAAACCTCAACTGAATTCTGAGCACAAGTGGAGATCAGGGCAGCTTTTGGAGTAGGCTCTCTTCCACCGTGTGGGTCCTGGAGATGGAACTCTGTAGTCCTCAGGTGTGGTGGCAAGTGCCTTTACTTACTAAGTCATCTCACCAGCTCTGTTTGAAGAGTTTCAAAGTATAGTAACACTTGAGGTGAGAAGTTACTTGTAAATAAACTGCCTCCTATAAAAATCACAGGAAGTAAGTATAATCAAAACTTGTTTTGAAAAAAAATTTTTAAGTCCTAAGTGAAAGTGTTTGTCCTTCTTGCTTTGGCTTTGACTCAGTATGTCAGAATTGTTAACTTCCTAGGGCTCCTGTTTGTCCATAGTGAGGTGGGGCGCCCTGGTGCTTTCTGCCAGTCTGTAAACTGTAGCTATTAAAGATGATTATAGTTTCTATGAGCAGAGCAGCAAAGCTTGTAAGCCTCATGCCCCATGTTTTAAATGTGTTTCCACTCTCTATCACACTCAGTCTTTAATGACAGTAGTAGAACGTACACACTTTCCTACTCTGTGTAGTGACATCTTTTGTTTGATGTCTAACATGCGAAAATCACAAGTCGTTATTTACTTTTGAGAATGCTTTCTAAGGTAGTGAGGTTGTTATAAGTTAAAGATAATTGGTGTTTGTATCGGTGACTACAGTTTCCTATGATTAAAATTGCAAAATTACATTTTTAAGGGTTGGGGATATAGCTTGGTTTGTCAGGTGTTTATCTACCTTGCATGAGTAGGGCACTGGGTTTGAGTTCCTAAATAGGAAAAAAAAAAGAGGGGGATGTTTTTTAGATGGGTGCTATATCTGATCTGTGCTAAGTAGACGATGTGTGAAAGGCATTATGCAGACAGAAACAGATTAAGAAGAGTAAGTGATTGGTTTTAATTGATTGGTCATGGATGTAAACTATTCAATATTATGCTTCTGTCTCTTTAAAAATCTTTGGTTATATTTATTTTGAAGCCAAACATTTTCCTATTAAAAGCATGTTAGTATTCTGAATGTGCTTGCCTTCATCCAGCTTATATTATTTTATGTTTTTGTCTTTTTAGTTGTCCTTATTGGAGATTCTGGTGTTGGAAAGAGTAACCTCCTGTCTCGATTTACTCGGAATGAGTTTAATCTGGAAAGCAAGAGTACCATTGGAGTAGAGTTTGCAACAAGAAGCATCCAGGTTGATGGGAAAACAATAAAGGCACAGATATGGGACACAGCAGGGCAGGAGCGGTACAGGGCTATAACGTCTGCGTAAGTTCATGGTTTTCAGTTCTGGAATAGGTTGGTATCAAGTGAATTGCTGACTTGAGGTATTCGGAAGGAACAGTAGTCCTCCCTTTACCTTGCAAGGTGTTCCAAGACCTTCCTTTAATGCTTGCAACCACAGATTGTACCGAACCCTATATGTTTCTCTCTCTTTTTAAAATTCATTTTTTTTTTATTCATGTTTTGCTTGCATATGTGTATGTGTACCATGTTCATGCTTAGTACACATGGAGGTAAGAAGATGGTATCAGGTCCATTGAAAGTATAGTTACAAATGGTTGTAAACCACCGTGTGGGTGCTAGGAAACAAACCTGGGTCCTCTACAACAGCAGCAAATACTCTTAACTGCTGAGCCATCTTTCCAGCATCCTGTATCTTTTCTCCTAATAGACCCTTTTTTCTTTGTCCTGTCCTAATTGCTTTTGGGAGCCATTATTAAGTAAACTAAGGGTTACTTGAACACAGAAAAGACCATAAATAATGGGAGGGTGTACTGGCTAGTTTTGTGTGTCAACTTGACACAAGCTGAAGTTATCACAGAGAAAGGAGTTTCAGTTGAGAAAATGCCTCCATGAGATCCAGCTGTAAGGCATTTTCTCAATTAGTGATCAAGGGGGGAGGGCCCCTTGTGGGTGGTACCATCTGTGGACTGGTAGTCTTGGGCTCTATAAGAAAGCCAGCTGAGCAAGCCAGGAGAAGCGAGCAAGCCAGTAAGGAACATCCCTCCATGGCCTCTGCATCAGCTCCTGCTTCCTGACCTGCTTGAGTTCCATCTCCTGACTTCCTTTGGTGATGAACAGCAATTGGAAGTGTAAGCTGAATCAACCCTTTCCTCCCCAACTTGCATCTTGGTCATGATGTTTGTGCAGGAATAGAAATCCTGACTAGGACAAATTGGTACCAGCGTAGTGGGGTATTCCTGTGACAACCTGACCATGTTTTGGGGAGGACTGTGGAAGGACTTTGGAACTTTGGGCTAGAAGAGCCATTCGGTGTTAAGAGCTTTGTTGGATGTTGTGTAGGAGCTTGGAAGATAATGTTGAGAACAGTGCAGAAGATGGAGGCCTGGTTTGTGAAATTTCAGAAGGAAGATTAAAGACTTTTCAGGGCTGTTGCTATTTTGACTGTGAAGATTCTGTGGTTTTGGTTAGCTGGGACTGAAGAAATCAGCTGTGAATGACAAGATACCAGAACTACTAAAGCAAAACCATTGCATTGCTGGGACTATTGATGCTGATTAGCTGGAGCTAAGGTATTAGTGGTGATTAAGAAGAGACCAGCATCTTGGGGTGAAATCTTCTGAGAAGTATTTTCTGAGAGCACAGAGGCTGCGTTCCAGAGATAGCCAGGGTTGTACCTTGTGCTGTGGCTGGACTTGGTAATGTGTAAGAGTCACCCAGGTGGTACTGGTTTTGAAGGCATGAAGGAGTCATGAAGAGCAGCTGAGGCCTGGGCACTGTGGGAGGCTGTGGAAGGCCATTGGTGAAGGTACAGCCTCAGTTGCAATTGACGGCCCAGGACTGAAGGGGTCATGCAAAGGAGGTGAGGCTTGGCACTATGAAGAGAGCCTATGAGAGGCTGTTGGTAAACCTAGTTGCAGCTGAAGACAGCAGTGTTTTGGAGATGCCAGTACCATGAGATGACCACCAAGAACAGCAGCAGCAGTGGCTGTACAGAGTACAGGCATCTGGAGCCTAGAAGACAAGTTGTGTGCTACAAAGGGCAGAGCTGGAGAAGTGACTCAAGCCCTTGGAGTAATCTAGAAGATCGTGAGTGAATCCCAGTCATTGGATGGTTGGAGTTTGGTTTTGCTTTTGATTGTGACTGTGCCCTGATATATTTTCCTTCCTGGAGGAAGAAGATATTTTAGTGGAGCCCACAGTTAAGAGACTTTGAATTTTTAAAAGATGTTGAATGCTAAGAGATTGAATGTTTAAAAGGGACTGAAATGTTAATATTTAAAATTTGCAAAGACTCTGGGACTTTTGAAGTTATTTAGATCTTGGGGATGAATAAGAAAGTAAGGATCTAGGCTTAATGGTGATGTGTTTGTGTGTCAAGTTGACAAGGGGTCAATTGTATTGGCTAGTTTCGTGTGTCAACTTGACACAAGCTGGAGTTATCACAGAGAAAGGAGTTTCAGTTGAGAAAATGCCTCCATGAGATCCAGCGGTAAGGCATTTTCTCAATTAGTGATCAAGGGGGGAGGGCCTCTTGTGGGTGGTACCATCTGTGGGCTGGTAGTCTTGGGCTCTATAAGAAAGCAGGCTGAGCAAGCCAGTAAGCAGCATTTCTCCATGGCCTCTGCATCAGCTCCTGCTTCCTGACCTGCTTGAGTTCCAGTCCTGACTTCCTTTGGTGATGAACAGCAATTGGAAGTGTAAGCTGAATAAACCCTTTCCTCCCCAACTTGCATCTTGGTCATGATGTTTGTGCAGGAATAGAAACCCTGACTAGGACAGAGGGGTACAAAGTGACTTTAACAGGCGGGTAGTTTATATAGTGTGGGTACATTGGACAAAAAGAATGAGTCATGTGTTGGCCTGGATGAAGAACACTGAGGAGTTTTGTCACAATACTTAAAATGGTGGCAATTTAAAGCTTATGAGTTATTTATTTCTGAAATTTTCCATTTAATATTTTTGGCCTATGGATTACTAGGTATAAAACCTCATATAAGGGATGACTACTTACTGTCTACAGTATCTGGGGTGTGTGTGTGTGTGTGTGTGTGTGTGTGTGTGTGTGTGTGTGTGTGTGTGTGTGTGTTGAGACCTGGTCTCACTTTGTAGCATGGTACTCATTAGCCCAGGCAGGCCTCAGACCTCTAGCATCCAGGACAGTTATGTATCACCACCCCTCATGTGATAATTAGGAGTTTTCAGAAATTTATTTACGAGCTTGTATTATTATTTTTAAAAATCTCTTTGTGTTCCTGTGGATGAGTATATGAGAGCCCGTAGAAGGTGTGTGTGTTAGTGTGTATGTGTATGTATTATTGCTGTGTGGATAGAGGTCACAGGACAACCTTGGATGTTGGTCCTCACCCTCTACCTTGTTTGAGATAGGCAGTGTTTGTTGTTCAGTGCTGTTTATGCCAGGATACCTGGCCTGAGAACTTGTGGGATTCTCCTGTTTCAGTACCCCCCGCCCAACTCCCTCATATCACAGTAGGAGGACCAGGATTACTGAGTGCTACCATGTCAGCTTTTACATGGGTTCTGGGCATTTTTAACATCCAAGCAGATCTTCATGCTTAGGTGGCAAGTGCTTTACCCACTGAACCATCTCTCTAGCCCTATATATACCATCAAGTTTTGGGTTCTTTCTGGTGTACATTTCTACTTTGTGATTGTCTTCTGATAGTTACATATGTTTTTGTTTGCAGATACTATCGTGGAGCAGTAGGTGCCTTATTGGTTTATGACATTGCTAAGCATCTCACATATGAAAATGTAGAGCGATGGCTGAAAGAACTGAGAGATCATGCTGATAGTAACATCGTCATCATGCTAGTGGGCAATAAGAGTGATTTACGTCATCTCAGGGCAGTTCCTACAGATGAAGCAAGAGCTTTTGCAGGTTGGTAATATAAACTCAACAATATTACATTGCTTCTGCATTTCTCTGTTTGAACATTACACCTTTCTTCTTTAACAGTGTTCTATGTGAGTCTGAAAAGTAGTACGTCAAGGAGTGTTGAAGACTGACAAGGATGCACCTACTTAGAGGCTGAGCACTTTGGGCTTCATATAGGATCTGCTTATTTCTAGCTGCCCTTCTGGTAGTGGAAACTACCAGAAGATGAGTATTTCCTCTAACTTTTAAAATATTCAAATAAAACAGAATTCTAAGTGAATATGTTTCTAGCTATGTAGTTTCTAGGGAGGATGGTTAGGGGTGGAAATAGTGGGATGTTTAATAAGTTTACTAAATTTTAAATAGTTTCATTCATTGTTATTGATGGTATTTATATGCAGAAGTACTTAGAAGGTAACAGTAAGAAATTTTTGTTACTTTTAACTTACTGAAGTAAAAGTAAAATAGTGTTCTTATATTATACCAGAAGTTGGTACCATTTAGGGTTTTTTGTTTGGTATTTTGAGATATTTTCTCATGTTGCCCAGGCTGGTCTCGAATTCCTGGCTACACTGAGCTAGGTCTTAGCCTTTTATCTTCCTTTTTGTGATTGTGAGCTTAGCACATCTGCTGTTTTAAAACTTGGAGAAAGCTGGGCAGTGGTGGTGCATGCCTTTATCCCAGCCCTCTGGAGGCAGAGGCAGGCAGATCTCTGTAAGTTCCAGGCCAGCCTGGTATACAAAGGAGTTCTAGAACAGCCAAGGCTACATAAAGAAATCCTGTCTTGAAAAAAACAAAAAATCAACAACTACCAAAAAACACCTTGTGGAAAGTTGGGGAGGTAGGTCTGTGGTAGTTGGCTTGCCTAGCATTGGTGAGGCCCTGGGTTGGATCACCAATCACCAGCACTATTAAACAGCAATCAAAATTTACCAGACTGAAAATTTTGTTTCTCTTCACAGAGAAGAATGGTTTGTCGTTCATTGAGACATCTGCTCTAGATTCTACAAATGTTGAAGCTGCTTTTCAGACAATTCTAACAGGTGAGACCTGTGTTTTCAGGTTACACCAGTGGGAACTGGAGTTTTAGGAAGTGAGTTAAGCAAATTAGTTAGGAAACTGTTGTGTCATCTGGAAATGCCTATCATTAGAGAGCAGCTGTGGCATAAGTTCCTTGATGTTCACAGTTGCAATTCTCTCACGTTGCACTTCAGTCATGTGAATTCATCTGGGGAAAAGTCTTTGAAAGTAATTTGTTCATTTCCTTGTGTTCAGACCTTGTAGTCTATACTTCATAGTCAAAGGGACAGACTTACTGTTCTTATGTATGTTCTTCTCTTTTTAAAATGTACGTTCATAAGGTAAATACTGAGATCCTGGCTATAGAAAGATAAAAATGCTTTTTGAAGTTAGAAAAAAATTGGCTGAAGAGGTGGCTTAGCATTTAAGGGTACTTTCACTTCTTCCTGGCACCTGAGTTCTGTTCCCAGAGCCCATGTGGGTTGGCTCAGCACTGACTATAACTCTAGCTTCAGGAGATCCCGATGCTGGTACCTATACACATGTGACAGACACACATGCAACACACAAAAATCTTAAAAAGCAATTAGAAAAACCTAGGGAAATTATATCAAAAAATTTAAGTGAAAAAAAAAAAAAAAAAAAAAGCATGGATACTTGTTCTTAATTAACAGATTGAGTGTGTTCCTTGTAAACACTGTCAGCCCAGCCTGCATATAGTAAGGTTTAAATGAGCATATGGAAAAGGACAAAGTTCATGCTATTTTGGAATGTGAGTAACCAGCTCAGCCTCTTGGAAAAGAAGACATTTTATTTCTTCTGACTCATATTTACTTGGTTTTATTAGAATAACCAAATTATCAGTACATTTAATCTATTAGGAAGTACTTTCTTTTTTTTTTTTTTTTTTTTTTTTTGGTTTTTCGAGACAGGGTTTCTCTGTGTAGCCCTGGCTGTCCTGGAACTCACTCTGTAGACCAGGCTGGCCTCGAACTCAAAAATCCGCCTGCCTCTGCCTCCCAAGTGCTGGAATTAAAGGTGTGTGCTACCACTGCCCGGCTAGGAAGTACTTTCATAGATTGTTTTTCAATACACCTAAATTATGTTACTTTTAAGAACTTATGAATTAGAATCTAATCAACACATAGTAGAGTCTTATGTGGTGTTCTGATAAATTGATATATAGAATTGTTTAGTTTCTTATTGTAATGTAACAAGTTTTAATGCTGTATGTAGCACTTTTATTAGAGATGACCAGAATTTTAACTTTTAAAAAGTATTTTTTTTATTGTTTTTTTAAAAAAGTATGTGTAATAAGCCTAGGAATTTAAATCATGGAGTGGAAAGCCTGATTCTTCCACTTATTTTTGGAACTATAATCTTAAGCAAGTTACTTGTTCCTTCAAAGGCTTTAATTTCTTCATCTGTAAAATTTGGATATATGTTGGGTTGGAGAAATGTCTCAGCAGTTGGGAGTACATATTTTTCCAGAGGACTGGAGTTTGGTTCCTAGTACTCATGCCAGGCTGCTTATAGCCACCTGTAACTGCAGCTCCAGGGGATCTGACACCTCTTCTGGCATCCACATATACATGAGAACAAGCACACATAGATATACACATATATACATAATTTAAAATAAACAAAAAATGTTTCCAATACATTTCCTTAGTTACTATTTTCTTCATGAGAGAGCTTGTAATTTTAAATTTCTGATATATGATTTGATATGGCATGATTTAATTTTTTATTGCTATTTAGGGGTTTTTTATTGTTTTGTTTGTTTGTTTTATCTTTATTCCACAGAAAAGAATGAACTGTCACTGATACTTCAGTAGTTCCCAAAAAATGAGTTAATGCCAGTCAAGGGCTTAGCTCTTCCTGATACATAGCAAACATTTGATAAATCAGCACTTAAACAGCAATTAAGGAAAAACATGTTAAATACATGGAAAAAACCAACTTTTTAAAATAATATAAATATTGGTGATTTCCATGTATTTTATTAAAAATTTCTTTGGTTGTTTTGATTTGTGTTTTATTTCGGATTTCTATTGCTGCAATGTTACATTGTGACCAAAAAGCAAATTGGAGAGGAAAAGTTTTATTTAGCTTACACTTCCAGATTATAGTCCATCACTGGAGGAAGTCAGGGCAGGAACTCAGGGTTGGAACCTAGATGCAGGAGCTGATGCAAAAGCCATGGAGAGCTTCTGTTTGCTGGCTTGCTTCACACAGCTTACTCAGCCTGCTTACTTATAGATCCCAAGACTACCAGTCCAGGGATGGCACCACCCTCAATAGACTGGGCCTTCCACCATTGATCGCTAATTGAGAAAATGCCTTACAGATGGATCGCTTAGAGGCATTTTTTTCAACTGTGACTCCTTCCTCTGATTATTCTAGCTTGTGTTAAGTTGACACACAGAACCAACCAGTACAGTTCAGCTTAGTTTTGTTTTGTTTTATTTTGAGACAGGGTTTCTCTGTGTATTCCTGGCTGGCCTGAAACTCAAGAGATCTACCTGCCTCTACTTTGGAAGTGCTGAGAAGAAAAACTTGTGCTACTATACCTGGCCTAATTTTTATTTTTTTTTAAAATAACATTTTATTTATTCATTTACATAAGGTATGGGGGCATAGTGTTCATAGTGTGGTAGCCAAAGGACAGCACCGTTTAGCATGTGGGTCATAGGGCAAGGACTCAGGTCATCAGGCCTGGTGGCAGGTTCCTTTATTCACTGAGCCAAAATGTAAAATTATTGGAAATGTTTTGCAGTAGCTCCACACTTTGTTTACATCTGAGTTGTCTGGTGCTTTTAGAAGAATCTCACTAGTGCCAAGGTTGGCTGATGGATTACTTCAGTCCTGCCTTTCAGTGCAGCTTTGTTTTTTCCACCTCAAGTTCACCAGGAGTTGGATAGGGAGGGGCAAACTGTTAGGGATCCAACTCTGTCTTGAGCATGTTAGGCAAGCCCTGTCCCAGCTAAGTTTCATCCCTAAAAGATGTTTTTAATCACTGTTTTCCATACCATCTTTTCATTTTAACTTTATATTTTGGCAATTTCAGAGTTGATTAAATCTTACAGTAATAGTATAAAGAATTTGTAAGTACCTTTACTACTTACTACTTACTAATACTTATTACCTTAAGTATTAGTTTCTTTTTCCTTCCCATTTACCTCTCCCTTTTTATCTCTCTATGAAGATACACACACACACACACACACACACACACACACACACACACACACACAAGTACAACACTATGTGCAAGTAAGTGGTGTGCATACTACCCTTTATCCCTAAGGTTTTTTGTTGTTGTTGGATATTTACTAGAAACAAGTTCTTTTATAACCATAGCACAATGATTTAAATCAATAATAAGTCTTTAGTTATAAACCTTACTTAGATTTTGCCAGTTGTTCCAATGAATAAAAAAAAAAGTTTGGGATCATATCATGTGCTATTCAGCTGTCTTGTCACTGCTTGACAATAGATCCTTTAATTTTCCTTTCTTTATCAACCTTAGTATTTTTGAGAGGTACAGGCCAGTTGTCATTTCTCAGATTGAGTTTATTCATTGTTTCTTTATGATTAAGTGCTGGTGTACAGCTTGTGGCCTGAACACAATAAAGGTGGTTCAGCTCATCATTTAAGAAGCTCATGATAATGTGTTTGTCTTACTCACTGGTAGTTCTAACTTTGAACTTCAGTTCAGGTGCTTTTAGCCAGAGTTCTTCATGTAATTAGTAAATTCAAGGGAAATTTCTAAATTGAAGACTAAACTTTTAATTCTATGGCTGAAATAATTTTGATTAATGTAACATACTGGTTCTTTAAAACAAAGCTAAAGCCAATTTGGTGGTACACATCCGTAATCCCAGTACTTGGGAAGCTGTATGTGTGTGAGGTCAGCCTGGATCATATAGCAAGACCCTGCCTCAAAATAAATAAAAATGAAGGGGCTAAAGTTGCCAGGTATTAGCTTCATGAGAATATTGAGAACCGTTCAGCAGGGGTCATGCTTACTATTTTCTTATCAGTGAAAATGACACACATAAGAGACTTAAATATGTTAGTCGTGGAGCTCTTTAGAACTGTTTAGACCGGACCTAATTCCTTTTGTTTATTGCCTTGTTAGTGTTTTTCAAAAGTGGATATATTTTTGGTGACAGGAGAAAGCACAGCAGTGGCACCATTTCTAGAAGAATGCAGCACTTGTGGACTGTCACACAACACTGCCCAAGTTTCTTGCTTTGTAATGAGATCTCTTTAATTATTTACCTCTCTTTCCCCTGAGATGTCTCCCTTTGTCTCTCTTCCAGTGTTGTATGCATTTGTAATTTATAGAGGAGTTTCTGGTGTTTTGGATTTGTTTTCCTAACTTAATCTTCAGAACAACTTGTAAAGAAGTTAAAATTTAACAGAGATCACATATTTAATGTTTTTCTTTCCAAAAAGATGACCTATCCAGTTAGGTATTAATGGACAGTGTAAAGCGGGGATGGTATAGTTAACCACAGGTTGGTGATTATCATCACTCCGTAGTCACGAGACCCAGCCAGGGAACTCTTCTTTGCCCTGGACACATTTCCATTTCATTCTTTTCTATTTTCTTTTCCTTCCTTTCCCCCTCCCTCCCTTTCTCTTTCACCCCTCATCCCTATCTTCTCTTCTTTGAGATAGTGTATCACTGTGTAGCTCTGGCCGTCTAAAACTTACTCCGTAGACCAGGTTGGTCTCAAACTCATAGAGATCCACCTGCCTCTGCATCTCAATTGCTGATATTAAAGGTGTGTGCCATCATATCCGGCTTCTTTTTTTTATTTTTTAAAGACACATTTTTAAATACTTATTTTCTGTAGTGGTGGGGCTCATTGAGTGCCACAGTGTGAGAGTGAAGGTCAGAAGTCAACTTGCAGGAGGTAGGCAAGGCTTCTTTTATCAGGGATTATGCTCAAGTTGTGAGGATTTGAGTAAGGTGCCTTTATCCACTGAGCATCTCACTGACCATCCCTATCCCCCCCAGTGAAAGACCTGGCAACACCATATCCTTTGTGTTCTTGTTTTTAAACTTTAATCAATAGCTTATCTGTATTGTCTTCTTTCTCTACTAATGCTTCTTCACCTTTGAACCACTACCAACCTTCTCAGACAAATGAGTGTTGTTGTTAGTTTATCTATGAGAGAGAGAGAGAGAGAGAGAGAGAGAGTGAGTGCATGTTCTCGCTGAATGTGTGCTTCATGTATGTGAGTGATAGAAGAGGTCAGAAGAGGGAGTCAGATGCCCCCAGAGCTGGACTTAGGACCAGTTGCAAGCCACCCGCCAGTAATTGAACTCAGATCCTCTGGAAGATTAGCAGGTTCTTTTAAGCACTGAGCCATGCCTCCAGCCCCACTTACTAAGTTACTGTTGCTCTACTTTAGGGAAATTGGTTTTTTTTTTTTAATTTATTTATTTTTAATTTATGTGTATGAATGCTTTCATTTATGGATGTGTGTGTACCACATAATATGCCTAGTGCTCATGGAGGCCAGAAGGCTTGAATCCTATGGAACTGTAGTTACAGTAAGCCATCATGTGGGTACTAAGAACCAAACCCAGGTCCTATAAGAGCAGTAAGTATTCCTAATTGCTGTGTCATTTCCTCAGTACCAAGAAACTGATTCATCCCTTGTTGTATGGCTTCCCACTTACCTAAAACAATAGCTCATACTAGCCTATTTTAGTAATAACTATCAGTGCCTGTTTCTGACCTGTGACTTTTTTTATTACTTTGAAATAAATCCCAGATAATACATCATTTCATTTGTGAATATTTCAGAATATATACCTAAAAAATTGGGACTTAAATTCATTACAACACAGCCACTTAAGAAATTCATAGTAATTCCTTATTTCTATCTGTTATCTAAACAATACTAAACAGGCATAACTTTTTAAAAATCGACAGTTTAAAATAGGATCCACATAATGTTTGATACTGTTGATACATTATAGTTGGTTGATGTGTTTTGGAACTTTTTTTGGTGGTGGTGGGGTGAGACAGAGTTTCTCTCTCTACATAGCCTTAGCTGTCCTAGAACTCAGTATGTTGACTAGGTTTGCTTCAAACTCAGAGATTGCTGCATGCCTCTGCATTCCCCAACCCTGCAACTGAGTGTTGGGATTAAAGGCCTGTACCACCATGTCCAGCTTTTTTGGAACATTTTGACCATGTAACTTTTCATTTTTTTTTAAATGGTGTAATTTTAACATTTTATCTCAATATGAACACGCATGGTCCTACATAGTCACGTCTAAAAATCGTAAGTCTAAAAATTAATTATGTCTATAGTATTTATAATGTGCAGCTCTTATTCAGATTTTCCCAAGTATATTAATAATACACGTAATTAATAAATCTTTTATGGAATTGCCTTGTGATGTTTTTAATAACAAGGTCTCACTATATAGCCCTGACTGGCCTGGTATGTACTATGTAGACCAGGGTGTCTTTGAGTTCATAGAGATCTGCCTGCCTCCATTTCCTGATTAAAGACTGTGACTCCATGCCTAGCCATGGATTTTAATTTTTGTTTAAATAATTAGCTATTATATTAGGTAGCACAGATAGAAAATTTATACTTACCTGAATCTGCATTTGTCCTATTTGTGCTTGAGCAAATTCACCACGAGTTGTTTTATCAGAGACACATGGAGCCTGCATAGGAATACATTGTGTCTATCCTAGTACATCTTATTGGAAGGCTGATTATATTTGATAGCTTGTTTGTAGAGTTTCCCTACTTTTTGATGATATTGCTTAAGAAGGAACACTGGGAAGGCAAGATGGAGGCCTGTGTTCTCTGTTCTTGAGAAGTGGATTGTTGTTTGATTAGGTAGTGAGTTCAAGGCCACTTTCAGTGACTTTACCATTGATACTGGGAGAGAGACATTCAGTAATATTTACTTGGTTGAGTAGTGCCTCAAGCATCTATGGCAGTGTTTAATGACATTTAATTAATGGATGAAGTTTCCCCTCAGAAATGGTGAAACCTTGTTACTCTCCTTACTGTAACAAATTGTTAAAAATAATGCTTTGACTCTAGTTAATGACCATTTGAAAATAAAACCTTATATTTTGAGACAAAGTCTCCATAGCCCAGGCTATCATTTGAACTTGCTGTATAGCTAAGGTTGGTGCTGAACTCCTTATTCTCCTACCTCTACCTCCCAAGTGTTGGGATCACAGATGTGCACTACCATGCTTAGCCTAAAAATAAAATGTAAATGTGTATGTTTTTGTTCTGTGTATCCTGTCTCTTTTACAAAAAGTCTTTATGGGTTTATACACACTAAGTGTTTCTGTTTTTTTGTCATTCAGAGATATACCGCATTGTTTCTCAGAAGCAAATGTCAGACAGACGTGAAAATGACATGTCTCCAAGCAACAATGTGGTCCCTATTCATGTCCCACCCACCACTGAAAACAAGCCAAAGGTGCAGTGCTGTCAGAACATCTAAGGCGCCTCTCTTCCCTACAAGGCTGTGTATAGTCCATTTCCCAGGTCTGAGATTTAAATATATTTGTAATTCTTGTGGTCACTTTCTGTGTTTTATTACTTCCTTACACTTAAGAATCTTCTCATGTCTTAAGTCTTTTGATTTGGCTTTATAAAATCCTCAACTTTGTCCTGAATGACTGCAGTTCTTTTTCATGCTATGGCTTCTCTAGCCTTAGTTTAATAAACTGAATGTTTGAAGTCCTCAGTTATTGTTTACTCTTCATCATGGAAGCCTGTCACTGTAGGACAGAATAGAGCTTGATCACTTGAAGTTCAGACCCATTGGTCCTCATCAAATCTAAGACAACCTTAGAAATAAGCTATTGTTTTGCCACAGAGCAGCTTGTAAGACACTCAAAACAGTACATATTTTGACAGATCTAAGGATTGCCCTGTAAACATAACAGCATTTTGATTGCTTGAAGATTTTCCATTGTAGAAGCCAGTTTCTAAAATGCCTTAATAGGTCTATGTTGTAAATTTTTTCTTTAGTTTTTGTAAGCATCAAAGATGATGGCGATTTTTTTTGTTTTTTTCTGGAAAAGAATTGATAAACACAAAGGACTGTTATGGTTTGCATAGGGTGTGGTTATGTGATCAAAGTTACCCTGCTGCCTGGTAGGCTAGTGGACTTCTGTCTGAGGTGTCTCTGTTGCAGTGATTGGCAGCCAGAGTAGCTTAACCAGTCTCATTTCCTAGCAGTAGATTGTGTGGTATTTTTTTATTGCTCGTGCAATAACTAGCTTAATGCTGGTAATGTCACATTTTGAAGTGTTAATTTTGTTTTTAAACCCATCTAGTAAGTGAAATGCAGCCTGATTTTATCACGATATTCACCAACCAGCATGGGCAATTATTTTAACAATGCTTATATTTGAGTTCTGCAGTGTATAATGGAATATAGTTCAATTAATCCTTTGGTTTTAGTATATCTAAAGAATACAGTGAGAAGTTAATTTATGCTCAAGTGGTACCACTTAAAGGCATGTGTTCTTTTAGTATGTAAAATGAAATAGTACCTTGAATTTAAATAGAATGTAATTAGGCATTGTAGGGTCCTGAAATAGATTTTTCCACTACATAATTGAAATCAATGGAGCAACTAGTTTCACATTCAGAAATGTACACACTAATACTTAGTTTTACTTCCTTGTGGATAATATTAAGCACTTACTCTGAAGTTTTCTGAAAGATGCAAAGACGTTATTAAGGATGGTGGGATACCTGCAAAAACTGTGTGGGCTTGCATAGACGACTGTGTTTCATGGTTAAATCTTCTGTCTTTTGCAGTGCTCATGATGTGTGGAGAGCACGGAAGGCATTGCTGTAGTCAGGCATTTTGTTTTTCTTTTGTAGTTATTTGTTATTTTAGTGTATTGGTTATAAAGATACTGTCTATTTATAATTGCTACTTTGTATTTTATGCATGCTCTGTATTTTGACTTTTTTTTAGCTATTGATTTGGAGTATATTCTTATCCTAATAAACAGTTATAGGGGGACTATTCCCAGTGTTGTCAGATTACATTTTTCTTCTGAATGCTTTGGATGTAGCCATGAAAAACTTGCTTCTGATAAGCGAGAAGATAAGACCTTGCATTGCTGAGCAAACTTGGATTGAGGGTAACAGTCAGTTCAGGTAGACTTTAGATCTGCAGTTCAGTTGTGCTCTTGGGAAAAATATTTCTAAAAATGGTGACACAATCTACTTTTCTAACAGTGTCACTAGACATAGGAAAAACCTCCATCTCTATTGAAATTTACAGTAGATTTATAAAATAAAACTAAGAAAAAAGAAATTATGTAGTGAGTGAAAATGAATGACTTAAGAGTAGCTTTTATTTATTTATTTTTAAACCAAGAACAGATTTAAATGCCACTTGCATTTTTTTTTGGCGACCTCCAGGCAGCATTAGGTATTAGAAAGTGTCTTTGTTTGCATGTCAACAAGAGTCTTCATGTTGATATCAGGAGACAAACTGTCCCAAGAAAGAAGCATTGCAGTTTTATTTATTTAGACAATTTTAGGCTCAAGTCAGTTTGGAAGTACTTTGGTGCTTGACTCTACTTTTCATTAATTTTAACTTTAGATGTTTTTCTTAAACCCGTTATATTCTCCTGAAAACCAGTTAACCACCATCCCCTGTCTTTGTTACTCAGAAATGCTGTGCCTTTTTTCATAGTTGTTCCTATGTCAGGATAAGTTATCTTTAGCCATTCCACTGAGTATGCTAAATTAGAATTATAAGCAGAGGTTTCAGCCAGTGTGTTTTTTGCCATAGATCCTTTAAATTCTGGAGTTTGAATCATGTATCTGAGCTAGTCTTAGTTCTTTGATTGTTAGGAAAATGAATATTTTAATTTTTATCATTTCTGACTTGTGTTTATAAAATTTAAATGCTCTCAATGGTTTGAGCTGTTGTGATAATCTCCTTAATCTATTTTTTTTTTTTTTTTGGTTTTTTCGAAACAGGGTTTCTCTGTGTAGCCCTGGCTGCCCTGGAACTCACTCTGTAGACCAGGCTGGCCTCGAACTCAGAAATCCGCCTGCCTCTGCCTCCCAAGTGCTGGGATTAAAGGTATGCGCCACCACTGCCCGGCTCCTTAATCTATTATAAAGAAAAAAAAATATACCATTTGGACATTTTTGGCCAACATGAGAAGTAGAAAAGGTTGGGTAATTAAAAATTTATTTATGTTAGTTTTCAGCTTATAGATTTTCATAAAATATTATTAGCTAAGGAGAAAACTGGATCATAATTCTGAAGAAAATTCAAAACTACTAGTCACACCTTTTTGGCAGCACTCAGGAGGCAAAAACAGGATGTCACTGTAAGTTCAAGGCCCACCTGGGCTATATGGTGTAGACACCTGGAGTCATACAAAGAAACACTATCTCAGTGAAACCAAACCAAAATAAAATGTGGCTTTTGTTGTGCAAAAATTGACAAAGAGACAAAGGCTATGAAAGGAACCACTTCCACATACTTTGAAGAGCTATCAAAGTATCTGAAAGGGCATCCTGATGGGATGCCAGAGAGAAAGCAACCTGAGCTTTCTCCTGGTTGTGAATACATCACCAATACAACGGGGTTGCCAGTCTAATAATATTTTATAGAATAGTTGTGTTCTTCTGTAGTGTAGGTGGTGATAAAATGACACAGCATGCTGATCTCACTGAGAGAACCTTAGCTGTGAGATCACTTAAATTAGCAGTGTCCATTTTCCTGAAAATTGGAGGAGAGAGTGTTTGAAAGAACATTGTATCCCAGGCAGGTATTAGAAAATGTACTGACCTGGGCAGCTGTGCAGCACATCTTTAATCACAGATTAAAGGCAGGCAGAGGTACTCGGGAAACAGAGGCAGGCAGATCTCTGCATTCAAGGCCAGCCTGGTCTACAGAGCGAGTTCCAGGACAGCCAGGGCTACACAGAGAAACCCTGTCTCAAAAAACCACAAAAAAAAAAAAAAAAAAAAAAAAAAAAAAGAGGAAAGGAAAGAAAATGTGCTGAATTATACGTGAGAAGATTGAACTAATGGGTCTAATACAGCAGTCGGCTGCTTAGAAAAGAAGGGTTATAGTCCCAGCTCTTGTCCATTTTGTCTCTTACTTCATATCCTTTGAAGTGATGATATCCTTGATGTGACTGAACTGGATCATTTCTGGGTCATGTGTAGGTATTAAAATCAAATTAAAAATTCTAACTCATATGTTAAATTTAAGAAATTAGTAAAATATCAGGTAAATACTTTAGAAAAAATGGTTTTGGTCTTAACATAATAACTCGATAAAATCATTTATCTCCATGTTAATTCTCATTAAATAAGTTGCAAGTTTTAAGAACATTTGAAAAATGTCAATTTTAATAATGTGTCAGGATACCAACTGTGAAGGAAGGGAGAAACATTTGATATAAATTGAGAACTTTGTTTTATGTTTTTTTTTTTTTTTATTTAAAAAAATCTGGTTTTTGTTTTGTTTTATAAGGTAAGAGCTCATGTAGCTGAGGCTGGTCTTGAACTCACAATACGCCTGTCTTCACTTCTGCAATTTTGGGATTGCAGTTATGGGCCATTGCACTTGGCTTGCATTCTGGGAGAGAACTTGTAAAAACATCTTGCATACTTTTAAAGAATCCATCTCTTTCATAGGCCCCTGCAGAGCTAGCTCTCTGGTACTAGTAACTAAGCTAGGTATGGTGGCACATAGCACTTGGGAGGTAGAAGCAGGAGGATCAGCAGTTCAAGACTTTCTGTGTAACCTACGCCTCAATAAAACAAACAAAATGCTCTCCAATGTTTGGGTTAATGTTAGTATGTGTATGCACATGATTGAAAAACATTTCAGGGCTATTGATGTGATCTAATCAAGTTTATTTGGAATTCCTTTTTTTTTTTTTTTAACCATTTATTAGGCACAGGATTGGTAGTTAACATGTGAACATAAAATGTTGTATATATTGGCTGTTAACTAGTTTTTATCAGTACTAGCTAGTACTAGGACCAGTACTAGTAGCCAGCAACATTCCTTTTGTATTTTTGAGTTTGCAGAACCTAATCTTTCCTCAAACCATAGACTCTCAGATCCTCTTACTCCATCTCACTGAGGAGATATCCTGCTTTTAGCATCTATTCCCTTACAGACAAGCTCTAGTCATTCAGAGATTTTCATAGATCCTCTGAGGAAGTGGTATGGTTCTTCTTCATCTCTTTAAGGGATTGCTGCCCACTGTACCAGCCTCTATGTCAAATCCTTTCATCATTGAGGTCCAAAAATGTTATAGGAACACAGATACAGGCACACACTCACTCAACATACTTACCTAAACTTATGCCTGCACCTGCCTGACGTGGGACAATTTAAGAAGCAACACTATTTCATTTGAAATAATTTATTACTTTTATTTATTGGGTGTGGGATGGGGCATGGCACAGTACATGGTTGGAGGTCAGAGAACAATCTGAGGAAGTCGGCTCTCTCCTTCCATCATGTGGGTCCCAGGGATCAGGTTATCTGCCATGCAGCAAGCTCTTTTATCACTGAGTCATCACTTCTAACCCCAGAAACTGTTTTATAGGCTGACTTTTATGTGGAGCTCTGGAGGAAGTAGGTAGGGTTAACTAGTTTTATTTCTTTTTTAAACATTAAAGTGGATACATAAATAACAGTACTATGTAAGATCTCTGGTCCCATACTTCCTCTTATCCAGGGCTGTAGGGTAGACAGTTTGATAGGTAGACAGTTGTTTAGGTGGATGGTGCTAGAATAAGGAGGGAATCTGGCAACTGACATCAAGAACAGAGCTTCAGCCTGTGTGGGGTTGGTTTGGATCACTGCTCAGTGCTCTGTAAGTCAGGGAAAAACTGCATAATCAGCACCCTAGGGCCTCCCTTTATCTCTGCTCTTTTGTAATCACATTGTAAGATGTGGAGGAGGAAATAGATTTTGTTCATGTTTATATTCTGACAATTAACTATTCTATATTAAAATAACACAGAAATTGTAGTTATATAATTCTATAAATATAGACATAAAACTTTACAAAGCACAAATAACATGAACTCCCATGTAGCTGTCCATTAATCCATCCTTCCTTAGAGTTTCTATGTCCCGTTACTGCACTGATCAGATGAGCTCTTGTGTCTTCTCAGTAGGTGAGCGACTAATAGGATGTATGGATGCTGAGGGCACCGCCTGCAGCCACTGGTTCCTGACTATTTGTGGTACTAGTAATATTCCGAGACTCACCGAGTATAACTTTCCCCTTGTTTACCAAATGTGTCAGCCTCCAGCCCTGGAGGATTACCTGTTAATTGTCCCTCCTGAATGACACTTCTGAGTAGCAAAAAAATATCATTCTTTGTTAAACATTATACTAAATTGAAATAACTTTGTGTATGTGTGTTTGTTGTGTGGTGGACAAGGTGGTGGTGGTAGTAGTACTGGTGACTGAACTTAGGGTCTCACACATTCAAGTAAGTGTTCTGCTGCAGAGCTAACATTTCCAGCCATTTATTTTGACACAGGTTTTCACTAACTTGCCTAGACTGGCTTTGAATTCCAGCCCCTTGAAGGGCTAGGATTATGGAAGTGTTAACTCATACCCAGCCTAAAATAACTTTTAAATATCACATAAGCCTTGTGAACTGACAAGTTGGAATACTTTGAGTTGACTTAGTGTGAGGATAATATATATACATCTTTGAAAGTCTGAAGAGCAAATTAAACTTACTGAACTCATTTCAGAAGTTATTTTTAAATTTATATTTATTTGTTTGGAGTGTGAGTGTGTGTGTGAGAGAGAGAGTGTGAGAGAGAGAGAGAGAGAGAGAGAGAGAGAGAGAGTGTGTGTGTGTGTGTGTGTGTGTGTGTGTGTGTGTGTGTGTGTGTGTGTGTGTAAGTGTAAATCAGAGGACAACTTGTACCTTACTATACCTTATGGGTCCTGGGCATTGAACTCAGGTCATCTTGCCAACCCAGTAAACTATTTTTTGGCATCTGTATTTTCTTCTAAATTTTTGTGATGCTGGGAACTGAACCCAGGACTTCATGCTAGGCAAATACTCGATCACTGACTGAGCTTTGTGTGTATTTTCTTTAAAAAATAATCCTGCCTTTTATGTTATTTTTTGAAATAAAATCTCCTAGCCTAGGCTACTCTTGAACTCACTATGTAGCCCAAGCTGCTTCAACTTGAAACTCTCCTGCCTTAGCCTCCTGAATAATGGGATTTCAAGAGTATACGGCACCATGCCTGGCCTTCAGTGTTTGTTTGCTTGTTTTGAGACAGGCTCACATTGTAGCCCTGGCTGGCCTGGAACTTTTGGCAGTCCTCCTGCTTGTCCTAAAGTAAGCTAAAATCTATTAGTTAAAAGCTGTTCACTGGATTTATGTAAATTGGATAGTTTTTACACTTGCCCTTTGTGCCACTGGAGTGTAACATAAGCTGTAGTAGTTGCATTTGAGTACACATCCTTGGAAAAACAGAAACCTAATACTGGTGTGAATGGGATTTTAAAATACTTAACATGAGTTAAGGAGATTCCATTTGTTACTTTAAAAATAGCAGTTTGCTTCAAACATCTATTGTGATAATTTTCATTCTTCCAGCCATTTAAAGTAACCATACCAAATGTAGGTTAGTACTGTTTTAAACATAAAATGTATATTATAGATTTTCAGTGTGCAACACAACAAGTAGGTGTTCTTGTAACGTTAGTTTGAGATTCCATTTTATTTTGTATAAGGTACATCCTCTGCACAGTGAACAAATATATTACAAATCTGTGGTTTAAAAAAGTATTGCCATTTCATAGTCTCTCACAGTATTGTACAATAACTGTTTTCTTTGTCTGACTTGTATACATATTTATTGGATTGAAATTTTCATTTTGAAAAATAATTGAGCAGATCTTTCCAAATCGTCTATAGAATGCACAGCACACATGTTGAGGCTGACGGCAAACCTGTTTGTGATTGTTAGACAGAAGTTCCTAACACTTGCTCTGCATGATTGAAATGTCCTAGTGCTAACTCTTAGCTATGTGAAGGCTGCTGCTGTCACCGTACTTAATCACATCTTTGTCCTTTCCCTTCTCTGTATTACCTGACTGAACTGTGTTACTTGAAATGTTGTAGAGCGCCACACTTGGAGGCTGTTGGAGCTCTGCTCCCGCTGTGTCTCTCTTCTTTCATGTGTGGGTAATAAAGGAGCCCGAGGAGGGCAAGTGACCTAACAGAATGCTGCCAACTTCTCTTGACTTGATGCTATAGCCATCCCATCTCTTGCTGGATACTTTGTGCAGAGTGTAGTTGGCAAGAGAGAAGTGAGACTTGGGATTTGCATGATTGCAGTTTGCCAGGTAGCAGTTATTGTACATGCAGGATAAGGGAAGAAGATAAAGCCTGGGATTGAGACACCATTTCTCCTTCCTGGTTGGACTTTGCCATACTTCTTCATCCTTGCTTCACAAAGATAATAGAGCACTTGTGGCCCTGAAATACTGAGGTGAGTCTCTTAACTATATTTCTTTATACATATGTAGGAGAAATAGTAACTTAGGTCTACCAATATTTCCTAATGTTTCTACTTTAATAAGGCTTTGGGAAAGTTCACTATTGCTGTTGCCTCGCTTCCATGCACACATGCAGCATTCATGTATGTGTTCCTCTAATGCTAATCCTGGCTTATGCCTTGAGTGAAATGAGCAAAGAGATTTGCTCATACATTTATTTTCTTTCTTTTGCTGATTATTACTCAAACTAAGGTTATCATTCCCACTTCCTGTAGCAGTATCTAGCTTTAGTCTTCTAGTCCCTCTTCTATAAACCCTTTTTAGGTAGTTTTTACTGACTCTAGACTCTTACTCCTCTTAAGAACATGGGGTAGCACAAAGGTGACCATTAACTTCCAGCTTGCCCTTTCTGTTCTTAATTCTTGTGAAGAGGTCCTATAGGACTTGGGAATTGGCCATTCAGAATTTGTCCAAGCCTTAGTTTACCTACTGTTAACCTATGCAGTGGAAGTTACAGACTTCTCTGAACAGGAGATTGAAAACACCAACTAATGGAATAGATAGTTGCCCATCTCAGGGGGTGGGCTTTTGCGTTTTGTTTTTTGTTTTTGTTTTACATTTATTTCATTTAGTTGCATCAAAAACATAATGTACGCTAAGCAACATAAGCTTGCCATGCCTGCATTTGTGTAATTTCTTCTACACCTTTAGGTTCCACACAATATCAAGCACCATCTATGAAGAACTGCTCATAAACAAGTCAAAGAACTCCGACTAAGTAACTTGAGTGATCTAATTAGATGTTGTTGGGGAAGCTGCATTCTTATAAGCCTATGCCTTTTTTAAGATGCTGCTGATCTACCCCAGGTCCTTGCTTAGTAGGCAAGGCTTCTCCCACTGAGCTACATTCCCAGCCCTGTGTCCACCTTCTTAAAACAGCATCTTAGTTCTCTGGTGCACACAGAACGACTCAGGTGTTGGGTGAACCAATGCAATGCAGCCAGGCCAGGACTGGCATTCAGTATTCTTGAACTTTGACTTGGTAAAATTTGGTAAGGCTGGCATAGAAATCATTCTAGAGTGAATGAAACTGCTGCTCTTTTGAAACAGTTACTTTTTTCCCCCCTTTGTTTTGCCTGCTATCACTGATAGGGCAGAAGAAAGTGAGCCTGTCTTTATTAAAGAATTAGGCTATATTTTAAACTCTGATTGTGGCTGTTATAATTTGATGGGCCATACCTATATGAACACAGACTTCGCGATTAATATTAGAACAGTTCATATCCACATACCAATCCCCTTAGATACTGAAACAGATGTTGAGGATAATAACAACAATCCATAGCACATATACATTTCAGGCACTTTAAAGTGCCCCCTCCCTTCCCCAATTTCCTTTTCCTTCTAGGAAGATTTGCCGAACCTAAGCTACATGCTGCTTAAGCGTTGTTTCAGAATATTAAATACATGTCTTATAGCTGATGTTGATGAATGGTGGTATCTTTAATGTTCTAAAAATCATATCCAGGACATTTAGGGCTGAAGGTTGATAGGATCTGCCTTTGTGAAGAGGCTTTCTTGAACAGTTACCCTAATCCCATTTGGAAGCGCTTCTTTCAATCCAGGTGAAGGAACTAATAACACACAGCTCAAGGCAATCTGTACTGATATTTCAAGTCATGGATTGTCTTCTTTCAGAGTCAGAAAATATTCAGCAGAGCACACTAAGAAGGTTATCCCTCTTACTGCTTGTCCTGGGAGGGCCCGTGGGCAGGGCTCTGTTTTACTGGGAGGAGGTCATAGTGACTAGGAATATGGCTGTTCCTAGGTAGGTCGTATGGATTCTGGATATAGCTGGAGTTATGACCTCGGCCTTCTTGGACCACAATGACTGTGGGCTCTAAGGAATATAGTGAAAAATGAGTTCAGAGAATAGATTAGCTTTGTTGCCTTGGTGGGAGGAAAGAAAGTTCTACCAACTTGTTGGGGAGAAGAACTGTGGGTGTATGTATACATCTGACAAATACAGGAGGACTAAGGTGGAGGCTTGCTCAAGAGATGGAAAAACCTAAGAGAGTGTACTGTCAGAATCCCAGTCTCTGCTCAACAACCAGAGATTCACGACATCCTAGAAGAGTGGGTCTTAGGAGTGCTTCTAGGATCGTAATTAAAACTGGGGGAGGTGTAAGAAGAGATTTAGAAACACCCGTTCTGATTGTTTTCATTTTCAACCTTGGATTTGTATTAATAGTCCAAGTGGTGTATGCTGGTTCTCCACCCTCACTGTTTATACTGCTTATCAGTTGTGATTTGTAAGAAGGGTGGCACAAGATTTTGGTTTCCTGCATTAGAGGGAAGGGCAGTCCTGGGACAGAGTTTCTCCTCTGGTTCCTTCAAATGCAACCAAACAGAGGGGTGTGTTATGGAGATAAAGTGAGTGGAGGAGGGCTTGTTTTCATTCACTTGAGATGCTGCACTGTTGCCCTGGTTTTGCTAAGTTATGTGAGACACCTACCAACTTCATATATATTTTTATTAGATGTCGACAAGGATGGCACATCTGTGTACGGAGACCCCATGTGCACAGGTGACTTCATTTCTACATAACTGCTTTCTGGAAGCTTGCAGGTGAGGATGGGTGGGTCCTTAATTGTGGCGTAAGGGTTTTCACTGCTGTTCAAGGAGCAAGTACTAGAACTGCACACAGATTCTTTCATGTAATCTGCAAGGCAAGAGAGATTTCTTAGGACAAACAAAGACATAGGATTCATTTAAATACCAGAAACAGACATCAGTTAACTTTGTGTGCTTTCCGGATCCCGGGGCTGGAAAAGACTACCATACTAAAAGATTAAACCTTATTAAATGTTTTTAGGTATGCTTTTTCAGGCATTCTTTAATCATAAAAAACATGTTTTTGGAGGACAAGAAAGTGATTGGTTATTGTCATTAGATAGTAGCTCAAGATACAGTGGATTTTTACATGTATCACTTAGCTTATACAAATGCTCTCTGGCTTCTTATGGGGTGGAATCCCAGACAGATACAGTAACTTGGCTAGGGTGATAAGCTAGTTAATAGCACTGCAGAGCCAAGACTTCAATCTATGCTCTAGGACTTCTTTGCCCCATATCTTCTGTGATATCATCCTTTTGAGTCCCGATGACTAGAAGCTTTGATTCAGAAGCAACAGCATATATGTCTTTTAGTGTGGATGTCAACAGTTTAGCAGCCTTAAGCAAATAGCAGCATCCCTGTCTTCCAGGAGCTCGTGCTTAGAGTGGGCTAACTGAAGTGTAACAGCTATAAAAAGCCCCCAGTCTCAAGTTGGCCTTTGAAATGTAGCTTTGTCTCCACTCTAGTGCGGTGTAGGCTCATCTCACCCAGTCCTGGGAATGTGTGAGCCGTGCTTGTCTCTGTCATTAGAGCTCAGTTGCACAAGGGTGCAGAGTGATGTCAACATGAGATGAAGTGACAGAAGCTCTATTGGGGGAAGAAGGTCCCTTAGTGACTTGGAGTCACAGAGAAGAAGGGACTCCCTCCTTCAATTGCTAATCTCCTTCCCTTTGAGGGTGATGGTCTGTCTACACATTCTAGGACTTGCCTGGAAAAAGCAATAAATTAGTCTGACAGTTGTGACCCTTAGCTGTGAGGCACTGACAGGCAGGTGTCTGGAAATAACCCTGAATGGCTGGAGCTTGGCAGTCAAGAGTGACCTAAGAGGCCTTTCACCTCTAAATGTCTGTGAAAGTCAGTTGGTGAAATTCTTAGGGAATCTTCTAGACAACCACCACAGTTTACACTTCAGGCTGTTGTTATCTAAGCTCCCTAGCCCAGCTTGTGATTTTATTGAAAATGTTAAAAGAACGGAAGCCATGTGACTCAAGGGGAACTGGCTACAATTGGCTGAAGTAACTTTGATGCCGCCACCCTGAGTGTCTGTTCTACAGCAGGTCCAGTGAGGAGCATTTATTCTGAAAGTAGGCAGCTCCTTGGTTTTGTGTAGAAGTGCATTTGACTGTTTCCTTCAGGTTCAGAAGGCTGTGACACAGGTAGAGCAGTAACTTTTCCCCTTCCTCCCGCCTCAATTGCTTATGAAGAAATTGAGACTTAGAATGGGGAGAAAATTCCTCAGGGTCCCACTGCCTCTCTCTCAGTAGCAAAGCCCTTGTCATCCCAGTTTAGCTAACAAGTTGGAAGAGAGGTTGGCTTCAGTCTGGTTGGTATAAGGCTAACCTTTGTAGCACCTACTCAGGAAAAAATCATTCTTGCTAGATAACAAGTAGTTTCAGCCAGTTCTAGCAAGGACTGAAAGGTAGGTAAATAGGTTCTACTTCTGCTGGAGGAAGCTTACCCACATAGAAAAAGGTGGCCTGGGTCCTGCATTGTGACTTGCCTCAAGCCATCTTAGTTTGCCTCTCAGTTCTTCCTTAGTACAGGGGAGTGGTATAAGCCTGAGAACCTCCCAGTCAGTCCCAATATGGTTAATCTAAACTCATCAGGCAGTGAGAGGCTCAGGGCTTGATTGTGTACCTTGTGGAATTGAGGGATAGCTTATTTTGTGTAGCACTGGGATGGGTGACCTTCATTCCAGATAGGTTATTTGAAACTTAGGTGCTGAGTGTGATTTGGGAGGCAAAGGCTACCAAATACCTTAGTTTAAGGCTAGCTGGGATCACAGCCAGGCTAGCCAGGGCTTTATTTATAGTGAGACCTTGTCTCAACCAAACTGAAGGAAACTTAGTACCTTTGGAGGGGTGGGGCTGGGTAGGACTGGACTGCTATTACTGTTTAGAAAGGAGGAAAACAAAGCTCAAGTTTGTTAGTCTAATGCTTAGTGCTTAGGACTCAACACTGTCTTACCTGACAATCAAGATATTCCCCCCCTCAGGAGATCTAGTTACCCAAGTGTAAGCTCTTTACAGCTGCTTCAGTTTATCCTTCTTAGCAATACCAAGGCCTCCTGAGAGGGAAGGCTAAGCTTCGAGCTTAATGGCTGACTTAGAGCCTCACCTAGCTGTATTTTCACTGGAAAGTGAAACAGGGGGATGCTCTCAGTATTTGAATAACTTTTGAATGTTAGCTTCTATCCATTTTGGTGTATTCCTCCCCCCCCCCCCCCCCCCCCAGCTAAGCAGGAGCTGGGGGGAAGGGCACTAGGCTCAGGGCCAATGGTCTTCTCAAGGTTTGCAGGCCAAGACAGGATGGAAAAATCCATGGAGAGTGGTGGTTGCGAAGGGTGCTTAGTTATCCCATTTTTCTGAGAACTGGAGGAGATTGGGCAAGGCAAGCTGGAAAACTCAGCTTCAGGAAGCCAAGCTTTTCTCACGTTGAGTCATCCACCTGAGGGCAGGGTGTGGGCTAGAGTACTTCCTCATCCTTTCACAGCCACGCCCACTCCAGTGCACTGTGCAAAGAAAGGGGAAGCCTGCTGTCATCCAAGTGCCCCTGCCCTGCATTTACTCTCCTTGTTTCCTCCTCTGGACCATATGTAGTCATGCATATCATCACAGTCAGAATGGGTTTCTGAAATGAACATCTTCATTTTTGAGGAAGCACAAGACTAGAGAGAAAATGACTTCCCAAAGTTGCTCTATGAATGTTCAGAACCTATAAGGCTTGCTATCAATTTAAGCCCCAATTTATTCAAATGTTTGTGGAACCCAGGCATTAAGTATGTGTTGCTCACCTCTGAGCTACTGCTATCAATAGGAGGCCTGCTGCTTCTGTTCTTGGAGTTATGTTCACATTTTTCTCTTCAATGAGAGAGAGGATATGGGGAGGGATGGGACAGAGGATCTGAAGTCCAGAGAATTCTGGCCAGCCACAAAAGGAATTTTCAGGATGTTAGTGGCTTCTAAATGTCTGAGAACCCAAGATTACTTGAAGAGGCATGGAACTTAGGTGGCAAGGGAGCACAGGCTGGGGGATGACAGTACAGCTCAAGGATCCCCAGACAGAAGGTGGAGAGAAGTGGATTTTTTTCTGTCACACTTTGAAAGCATGACAGACAAGGGATTGGACACGAGACAGTTTATTGTACAGTCATATTGCTGAAGGGGAAAGGGAGGACGGGTGCTTAGCTGTGTCAGCAGTCTCCTTCAACCTCCCAGGGTGACAGAGTTCCCAGTTACAGAGAAAAAAGTGGATGCTCCCTGAATTAGGGCTTTTAAAACGTCAGAGCTGTAAGGGGCCTTAGAGATGGTGCTATTACAACTGTGCTTTTTAAAGAGGAAGAAGCCAAAACCCACAGATACTGCTATGTCTAGTGAGCACCATACAGTTGAACTAGAACCAAAATCTTCTCATTCTCTGTGCCCCCCCCAACCCCCTACAGTTTGGAAAACATCTAGACTCTTTAATTAGTCCTGCTGAGTTTGGCCTTGCCCTTGTTGCTTTAGGAAATAGTTTAAATTGGCGACATGAAGTAGCTGACCCAGATGTTTGGGGATTTAGCCACCAGGTAGGATTGTTCCATGTGTTTATGAGCTTTTCTGTAAAGTCCTACACTAATATTTCACTGCCTCTCTTTGAACTCTTACTGTGTCATGTTGACTCCCAACACTTGATGGTACATTTGCCTACACAATTCTCTCTAATTTAAAAGCTGATTAGAGGCAGTGACGAATCTGGCTGCTTGCCTGTTAGAGCCTCCCATGCACTCAGATGATCCCATAAGACAGGAATGCAATGATGAAGGCAGAAACTGGCTTTCATTGGCTTTGTTTTACATTTATGGTTTAGAGTTTAAAAGTAGTTACCTGAAACACCATGCACAGGATGACAAGGTGTATAGAGGAGGTGTGCTTGTATTCTAATCTCAGGGCTTGTCTGAGCTATTCTCCTTTGAGTCATACTTCTTCACAAAGCCTCAAAGGCCCTGGAAGAGCTATCTAGTCCCCATTTCACATTGAGAAAGAAACTGAGGCTTTGGGTCACAGTGACTGAGGGGTACAATTGTTCTTCTGTTAGCCACCTCACATATCGAAATGATGTTTGCCTCCATTTGGATGGTTTAAGGCAGAACCCTCAGAAACTTGCCATAATAAAGCTCCGACAGGATTATTGCCTGTGGGCTGGCTTGGAGTTTGGGAATGGCCTCCCTCCTCAGACAGGTCTCCTGGGGTTTGCATATCCTAAACCAAGCTGATGGTCACTGAGCCTTGATGTTCTCTTGCTTGTAGAACACAATGCCACCTGGGTCTTGCTCATCCCACTTCTGATAGCCAATTCCCCAAGAGTTGTACACAAGTACTCTCCTTGGTTAGGAGATGGCCATGCTAGGTCTGAAAGATCAGAACAGAAACCTGGGAGAGTTTAGACAAATGATAGTTGGTAATAAATTGCATACAGATATCCTGAGGTACTCCTTGCAATTGCAGAGTACAGGGCCCCTCCATCTACTGCAGCAGAATCTGCTGTGGGTGTAAAGGTCTGCAGTTTGAACACACTTGCCAGGTGATTGTGGTGTAGAGCTAGATTTAGAATATCAGTTGGGATCTTTGCTGACTTTTATTACTGCTCTTTCAGTTTGACTGAGACTTTGAGACATTTCCCAGAGACATCACATTGGTACCACTTTTATAATATACAAAAGCATTTCCCATCTGACTTTATTGGACACCCAAGATAACCTTGTTAGATAATAAGACAGGCATGAGTCAACAGGCATAATTATCCCAACCTTGCAGATGAAGAAACAACCTTAGGAAGCATAGGGTTAATAAGTGACAGAGTTCCAAAGCTCCCTGCCTAGCTCACATGTCCCAGCATTTAAACCTAGGATCTAATCCAGGGACTGGACTTGATCTTTGTTTTTTGGCTTCACCTGTAGACTTCCTAGAGGGATGGTCCACCTTGTATGTAGTTCCTGTGGCGTAGACATCTGTCTTGGCTTCCCTGCTCTTGGGCGCAGAGATCTCTTGAGGGTGAGGGCCATACAGTGTTAACACTGAGTATCATTTGCATTCCTTGTGCCCCAGAAAGGCAGCAGGTGCAGGGTGGTGTTCCTTGCCAGTACAATGACAGAAGGCCTCTCGGGCAGGTAGATTGACTTTATTTCAGATTTATAATCAATTTAACTCATACTAATTGGTTGGATAATGACGATCTACATTTCTGAAGACATTTAGTTGGCATCTATAACAAACCCACAAACGTTTGCTAAGCAGGTGCAACTGCAATGGAAAGATGAATCCATTATCATTAGGATTGTTCCTCCCGGGCAGAGCCGCCCAGTGGCTCTGGGTCCTGTGATCTTTTTACCTTTTTTTTTTTTTTTTTTTTAAAGGGGCTTGGGGTTTGCAGTTTCTCTCAGGCAGAATTCCTTGCCATCTCAGATCTGTAATTCCTTGCTAAGCCCTGTGTAACAGGACATCAGGATTAGATACTCTACCTTTGAAGCCTTTGTCCATAATGTACGTGTTCTGACGTCTGTCCATTCCACAAGTGCCTGCATAAAAACAGAAGAGATACAGGGTGAGGTTCCCTAGATCGCCAGTGTCTCCTCCTCCCTGTGTAGTCTTCCTCTTTTACCAAGAAAATAGTTGTTTGCTCCTAGCAGACTATTCTAGATTCAATCTATTCTAAATAATTCTGAACACAGAGGGATTCTTAAAAGGCTCATCACATTAGGTTGGGCTCCAGCTCCCTCTTTTCTTTGGCTTTCTTCGTAATCTGCTCCTTGTGGGATGCCATTTGTGATCTTTGTAGGTGAAGTGCCAGGCTTTGGAGACACAGGGTTAAGAAATGAAGCCAGACCAGTGCTTAGCCGAAGGGAAAGAAGCAGAGAGTTCTGATTCTTTCTTTTGGCTTTGGAGACCTTTTTCTCACCTGTTAGCTCTGATCCTGCCTGGATCTGGGGGTGCCTGAGAGAAGTAACAAGTAGGTGGGGTACTTGATGAATATCTTTCCAGGAAGAACAATCATTCCTGGCCACAGCCAGTTTGCTTAGTTACTCGTTTTGAAGGGGGTGGAGAAGGAGAGCTTTGTTCTGAAAATGCTGCAAGTGTTTTTCAGCCCTATGGAATTATTTCTCCATTTTGCTGTTAGTTAACTTTTTCCTGGGTTCCCAGAATGCACAGTCCTCAGCCCTAGCCAGAAGCAGGACATAAACTTGATTTGATTGCTACAAGCGCTCCTAGGGGTGGGAGCAAGTCTGGCCTTTCCATGTTGGGATAGTAATGTTTAACTCACAGTTAACCCCCTTCACTCTGTTGGTATTTTTCCAAAGATACATTTTTTTTCTATGTATAAATATAAGTACAGGTGCCCACAGATGCCAGAGGTGTTGGGTATTGGATCCTTTGGAGTTTCAGGTGATCGTGAACTGTCTGATATGGCTGCTGGGAACCAAGAGCAGTATGGATTCTTAACCAGATACACCCTGGTCTTTAACTGAAAACAGTCCCAAAATACACTGGCTTCACCTAACTTGCCCACATTTTTTACACTGAAGACAAACCCACTGATACTTGGGTCCTTCCTTCATATAGAGTTCCCGTGTTGAATTTGTAGGAGTTCATATCTGTCTTGGCTTACACGCCTCCCTGAGAGATAAATCAGAACTGAGCCATTCTAAAAGGCCTATAGGAACCCATAGCTTTCAAAAATATGCAGCAAGCCATGCTGACCTGGATGTATCACTTAATAATAGTCATTGAAGAAAGGAGCATACCTATAATGTTAGCCACCACCACCCCTTCTTTGTAAAACAAGAAACAGGTATTCTCTCCTAGTGGCCACAGCCTAGCTGGCTGTGAGCTAACAAATGACAGTGTGATGCTCTGGCTACAGTGGTTGGAGGTCTGTGGGACAGGGAGAACTGGGGCTGAACCCAGATGATGCCTCATGCTCCTGCTTAGACCTCAAGGTGGAGAGTGAAAGTAGGGATTAAAAGTCCAAGGAGTATTGAATACTTAGCCATAGTTGAGGAACACACAGCCATCGGGGTCCTTGTAGCCATGCCTACTCAACAGGACAAATTCTGAACCTTCATGCTTCCTGGGCCAGAGACCTCTGGAAGTTGACTCAGTTTCACTGGAGCCTAAACTCAAACCAAGAGCGTTCTAGCATACTAAGGCTTTTCCCCAGGGTGCCTGCCCTAGGGGAGCTACTTTGTAAGAGGACACATTCTCTGTCCATCCATTATATATTTCTTTGACACTCATTTCTGCTACTGATGCATGTTTCCCCTTTTGGGACTTAGTTGTCAAGTGTCTTTTGACACTTCTCTCAGGGTACTAGGTTCAAGCTCAGTATTTGAGTCCAGAAGTACTGGGAGAAGATGTTGGCTATCTTCTCTAGCTCTGTGCTTGACAATCCTATCTCATTTTCTAAGAAGATACAGTTTGGTCCACTGTTAGGTCTGGGGCCTTTCTGGAAATCATTGAGTTTTTTTGTCCAGAGAGCTAGCCTTCTGTTACCTATACCATGATTGGGTTGCATATTGCAGAATGGGGGGAATATAGCTAGACTGTGTCCCCTCCACAGACACCCCAATTTGTCTACCTCAGCTAGCATGGTCAGGTAAAAAGGGTAGTGGGAAAGACTGGGACAGACTGCCACCTTTGGGTAGGGGCTATAGACTAGTCATGGGAAGGCTCCATAGGGACAGGGATGGGGTGTAGAGCAGTCTGCTCTCAGGGTGGAAGGAAGGGCTGGGGGGTCTGACCTGGTGAGTGTGGCTCAGCATGGCGGCTGAGGTGTCTAAGTTCAATGTAGAAGTCCTCGGGCGGGTACCTGGCCTCCAGGGCACTGATCTGGAAATGGGAGTCTAGTGAGAGGAATGACAGGGAGGAGCCATTATTCCCAAAGCCTGGATGGCAGGAGAAGGGGGTGGGAAGCAAAGGATGGGGCAAGGAGCAGGCCAGAAGGAATCAAGGTCTTCATGTAACATCCAGAGGGGCTGGGGCATCTGTCTTTTTCTCCTCCCTTCCCATTCCATTCCGCTTTCTACTAGGGCAGAAGGAAGAAGCCCGTGGAAAGTGCCAGGTAGAGGGTCCTTTTCCATGGTGGCAAATCAACTTTCTGCTTCCACCTGGGAATATCTATCCCATCCCTAAACTGGGCCATAAGCACGTGCTCATGTACACTGAAGCCACGGGGGCCATGCTCGGGAGGCAGCTCCCTTCAGTACGGAGATCAGGGTGGGACTGGTGGGAAAGACGACTCAAACCACTACTGACCTAACACGTTCACATAGCTGTAGGGGGTCCAGCCTGCTGTGTCTCTGTCAAGGGACTTGTTACTGAGCTGTTTGGAGAGGAGACCCAGTTAATACCTCATGTCTCGGCTGCCCTTCCCCAAGTTGGTGCTTGGCCCAGCCTTAGTGAACCCGTCCCTGAGATGCTGCTGAGCTCCTAGGCCCTGGATGACCAGATGCTATGTTATATGACAAGCTGTCATGCTGTAGTTGAGGCCAGTAAGAACAGAATGTGCCTAAACCAAGTTCTTAGGTGCCTGTGGCATCCAAGGGTAGAAACAGGCATGTGGGGCTATGCTGCAGGAAAGGAGGCTCTGTCATTTCCCTGTGTGTGACACAGCATCTCCAGCACAGAGGTATAGCTGCCTGCAGTGCTTGCCCTCTGGGCCATATATGAGAGTCTTTTTCATGTGACCAAGAGAAAGTTCCAGTCATGAGACTAATGATGCACTACCCTCCCTGCATTCTCTTTTAGCTGCCCTTTATGTGAGGCAAGGATGTTATTGCAGACATGGAACCACATTCATAGACAAACAGGAGCCAGAGGCAAAGCTGGCTCTTGCACTCAGATCTTAACTGCCTGTCCCCTTAATGGCACATGCCTACCTTTTGTGCAAATGATCTGCTAGGAGGAGTCCTTGTCTACATAAGGCTAGTCTTAGCCCCTGTGAGATGACCCAAACCAGAGGGTCACCAATTGGCCTCCTCTGCAGTAGTAACTCCAGTCCTCTACTGAAAGAATGGCAGACTTAAATAATGACATGGCCTGGAACCTTTGGCTCACCCCTGGCTGGTGCCTCCAACCTGTTGCAGCTTTGATAACATGGCTTTAGTTAATCAAGAGCTGCTTGTTGGGCAGTTACATCCTCTACTCTCAGCTCCTCAAGCTTAAAGCCGTACTGAGCCTGGAAACAAGAGTCTCCAGTAGAAGATGGCAGGCAGAGTGGCCAAAGCTATTGGGCCTCTAGGTACTCTGCATGCAACCTGCCTGTTTCATAGAAAAGCAGCCCCAGGTCTGTGGGCTGATGGTCAATCTTCAGGGAACAAATGGGGAGGATTCTCAGGGCTGCAAGGAAGAAGCCTAAAATATGAAAGCTATGCTCCTGGGCCAGGATAGATGGTACAGGAAGCCAGGTATCCTGGGATTGTCACTCCCTAAATAGTCTTGCCATTCTGAGTATGTATGTGGCACATGCTTAGGTGGGTGTTATGAAGTGTGTATAGCATGAAGAACCCCTCTCAAACCTTGTCTTTGGGCTGTTGATCTCTGTCTCTTACTCTGCCTCTTACTGGTCCATCAAGGGATGCACCACATACTATCTACACATGTATGTGCTAAGGCATCTCTAAGGTCTGTAATATTTGTGACTAAGGACATCTACCTATTCGTGCTGTGCTTGGAGCTGTCAGGGAGGACACTGGTCTACCACCACCACCCCCCTTCAGCAAGAACACTACAGTGTTTGGGTTCACATCAGATGTGTGTACTGATGAAATTTTGTCCATGTTTAAAAGGCATCAAGTGGTTATTTGAATAATGGGTTACTTCACAATCTATTGCTTTAATACATTGCAGTAATCCTTGGTGAGTATATGTATTGGCATATGACCAAAGTGGCTCTGTGGTATACAAGGTGCGGGATAGGATGGCTACATGTGATATTACTATCTTCTGGTAGGTACTAGTCAACTACATGTGAGATACAGGTATGTCCCAGTGATAGGCAGTGTGGTGTGGTTTCACAGGGTAGAGCTTGTCTCCATCCAGCATACTCATTCCCTGTTACACGATTCAGAGGGTTCTCCTGTCCCATGAGTCCTAGGACTGCTCTTAATGTAGGATTTCCACACAGCCTTTATGTGGGGGTGCAGCTCCTCACTGGGCAGAGGGGATGCTAAATGGAGAGAATAGTGGGTGAGGACTGGGGAGCCAGGGGGCCAGTACCTTGGTGGGGCTGTTCCTGTCCAGAGTGCTGGCCTGGCTGGTTGCAGGCCCCCCGCACGCCAGTGTGTGGTAGCTGGCATTGGAAAAGCACTGGGCATGGCTGCTACTTTGAGACAAATCTGGGAAGAGAACAAGGAGCCATATTCCATCATACACCTGCCCTTGGTTGAGATACCCCAAAACTAATGCTGGGGTTGTGCAATTTTGAGTATCCCCTGCAAAGAGACAGCTAATCTCCCACATCCTCCAAGCTGTGTGGCATCCACTAGCCCTACAGCAAGCAGGAGAGAGCCTGTCAGCTTTGTTCTTACTATTGCCCGCCCTCTTTGCAGCTCACAGACCAGGCTTGCTAGTATAGGGTGGCATGGTCAGCTGGAAGCTGCTGAATGCTGGCTCTAATGACTTGCCTTTGAGTTGCTATTTTGGGTAGATTGACTTTCTCTTGATTTCCCTTATGGTCAGACCCTAGTAATAAGTACTTAGAGAACTCCATTCTTGTTGACCCCAGCTCTTCTGAGGATTCTACAGGACTGGGAAAAATCCAGCCCTTCCTGCTCGTCATAAACTACCAAAGTTCTATGAGTCTTGGCCTTCATCAGAGGATGTTGCTTTGGCTGGCCCCAGAGTGGCTAGGAGGTCTCTGAATGCAACGTCTGTACTGGGGTCAGCTCTTTCTATCCCGTTTCTGGCATAGAGCTATCACACAGAAGGCAACACTTAGCAGGAATGGCACATGTGGTGTGGGTACTCTGAAATTAAGCAAGCTATGAGCCATTGGACAGGCACCATTCTCAACAGGGCAGATCTAACCAAAACCAGGGCAGTTTGGGAGCATCTACTAGCCTCAAGGTACCAGTCCAGGGAAAAGCACAGGATCTGGTGCAGTTCCATACACACCTCACTCAGACTACCACAGGATGTCCATTGGCATTTCTACCATATGTAGGCACATGGGGTTCTGGTACATCTGCCAGAGGGAAACTTCCCAAACTTGTAGACCTCTCCTACGTGAGGCACCACCTTTGTCACTATGCTTCTTGGGCACTCCTTGGGGATGGCATGAGACCCTCCCAGGGAAAACAAAATCAGATAGGGCACAGCTTACCAAGTGCCCGGACTTCACATTGGGGAACTATTCTCTGGGTGGCTTAGAAAAGTTACTACTTACGATGCATGCTCCTGTAGGCACAGCCATGTGAGGAGGATGGGGGAGTAGGGAGTGGCACCCAGTCCTAGCTGCTAGGAACGTGGGCTCCAGGAAGCAATACCTCTTGGAAGGCCACAGATTTCTTCCACCCCCATTGTCTCGATGAGGTGACCATCCCCAGGCCCAGCCACCCATCTGCAGATATAACCATCCCTGTTGAACCAGAATGTGGATGTTCCTGAGAAGACCACCTGGTTCCTGCCAGGTTGAATGGGTGAAGAAGAGATGCGGGGCATAGCCTGACCTGAGAGAGAGTAGTCTGTGCTGGTCATCCTCATGGCTGGGGTGTAGGAGACACGGGGAGCCAGGTCACGGCCTTTCTCTTTTTGCCGCCTCCGACGCCAGGCAAACAGGCCCAGCAACACCACAACCAGGAACAACAGGAGGATGGTGCCTGTGACAGCACCCACTGAGTGCCGCTCTGCTCCCAGAGCTGGGCTGATCTTGGTGTAGGGATTCAGCTCGTCCATCATGAGGGCAGCTGTGGGCAGAGGGAGGCCTGAGCCAGAGGTGGGCCTGATCCCAATATGTTACCATCCTGACTTTGCCCCTTCATCTCTAATCCCAACCCTCACAGTGCCTCTGTTTCTTCTAATGGCAGAAAGTGATTGAGTCTCGGGGTTACAGAAAGAAAATGTGATTTAGGTGTGAAGCAAAATAAATGCTTACTGAATATTCACTCAGGTCCACACGTGAGTTAAAGTTACTTGCTTTATCATGTCAGGCCTACAAAAAGGGAACTAATTATTTACCCTTTCAACATGGTTGGAAAAAAAATAAAGTGAGTCCCCAAGGTTAGGGAACTTGTCTAAGTTCACCCAACCAGTAATTGAGTCAGGAAAAACTGGCTTCAGCTACTCTTCCTGCTCTACCAGCCATGTGACTTAGAAGGTTCATGGGGACAGCAACTCCAGCTTCCTCGTGGAGTCGTAAACACCATTGGTCTTGACAGCTGGTAGCTCTGTGACTGCCTATTACCCCCCTAAGATTGATTATACATGTATGGCTAAGTCCCTCTGTGACTGCCCTGGCGAGGGGCTGTTCTCTAGCTGTGCAGCATCTAGACCTTCCCCTTGGTTCTCTGCTGCTAGGTGAAGGAAGCGGGTTGTCACTACTAGGAAGGCAAATGTTGCATTTGCCTCAGCTGCACAGCTTCACATTGCAAAGTAAGTATGTCTGATGTGGGTAATTGAGAGCCTTTTTTTTTTTTTTTTTTTTTTTTTTTGGTTTTTCGAGACAGGGTTTCTCTGTATAGCCCTGGCTGTCCTGGAACTCACTCTGTAGACCAGGCTGGCCTCGAACTGAGAAATCCACCTGCCTCTGCCTCCCAAGTGCTGGGATTAAAGGCGTGTGCCACCACTGCCCAGCTGAGAGCCTATTTTCTGTTCCCATTTTCTAGAACCAACAATAGCCTTTCATGTCTGCAAACCAAAGGGATTTCCCATGTACTAAGCCATCATCTACAGAGTGCTCACATGTGCCAGGCACTGTGCTGAGACCTTTCCTGAATTGACTGGATTTGATCCCTCTCAGCTGTACCATGCAGTGTCACCTAGGCATAGAGCTAGAGTCAAGTTGAGCTCTTTGGACAAAGGTTAACATCTGCTCAATTGAATATGGAGTAAAAGACCCAGCAAAGGAAATGACCTGCCCAGAGACACCTAGCAGAGTGGCAGAAGTCAAACTAGGCAAGTGTTCTAACTTAGCCTGATTGGTGTCCTTTCCCAGCACTAGCTTGTGGTTCATTCCTGCCTAGCTCTCGGGGGAACTACCAGAGGATATGCACAGAGAAGCTAGGAAAAGAGGCTCCAACTGTGAATAAAAGGTAGAATCACAAAACTCAACTGGTCTGGTTAGAACTCTCCGAAGCCACCAACAACTGGGCCCTTTCCACCCCTGTGCAGACACTCCGCCACCTGTATGTTACCTTGGTCACACCTGATTCCTTTGAACCCCGGGCTGCAGTAACAGGTACCAGTGACATGGTCACAAGTGGCATTGTTCATGCACTCACATAGCTGCTGACACCCATATCCAAAGGTTCCAGGGGCACATCCTGTATGGCATGCAGAGTGCAAGTAGACAGTGAGACGCAGCCACGCTCCACCCCTCCCGTTCCAGGTGGGGAGGCTCATGGCAAGAGGTCAATTCTGTCCTACCCACAGTGAAGCCTATTGAACTGGATTTTCCATTGTGCGTAGATATCTGGGGATGGGTAGGGTCAGAGCACATCGCTCCCTCCTGAATTCATTTAAAGAGCTGGAAAATCCTGCCTTCATCTGGCCCCTCCTTGCTCTGCCTGTCACACCCCAGCCCTGTCTAACTAAAGTGGAGAGAGATCCTCACAACATGAATGTATAGGGTTAGTCTTCAGTCTTCCCCAGAAGTCATCCTCAAAGTCTGGAGTACAGGAGCCCAGTGCCCTGGATGGGGGTTGGGCATGGGGAGGATGGGGTTGAAAGAAGCAACTTTCCCAGGTTAGGACAGCTTACTCTGTTCACAGTGGCGCCCGGAGAAGCCTGTTCGACAGGTGCATTTCCCAGTGATGTGGTCACAGCTGGCTCCATTCTGACACTGGCATATGTGCCCACAATCTTTCCCAAAAAATGCTGCAGGGCAACCTGCAACAAGACCACAGGTCACAGTTGGTGTGGGCTCCGGGAAACTGAAGAAATGTTGCTGGGACCAGGCTGGTCTGCTGCTTCCTCCACAGCATGGGATAAAGGCTAGCAAGGCCCACAGAGACATCTGTACCCACTGAACCTTGGGCTAAAGGGGTGGAGGGCAGGGACAAGGTTATCCATGCAACTAGGGCCTCAGCAGCAGAGGACAGGCTCTGGTCTGTTTGCTGTGCAGCCCTGGGATTTCTTCCCCATGGTCCAAGGGTCTGATCTTGTTGATTGCTGGGACACCCTATAGCTTGACCTTTCAGGACTTTGGATGATCATGAGGTGTGGCTGGTCCTGAGGCCAGCCTCTTCCCTCCCTCTCTGAAAACCAGGGCTATTCGCAAAGTGGCCAGTAGGCTGCAGCATATGACTGGGAGTGGCTGGGAGGCAGGGCTTACGCTGCGTGCAGAAGAGTCCAGTCCAGCCAGGGGTGCAGTGGCAGGCCCCATCCTCGGCGCTGCAGCTCGCCCCGTTGTGGCAGCTGCATGTGTGGAAGCAGGCAGAGCCCCAGAACCCAGATGGGCAGGCTGTGGGGAGTGGGTGGGATGCAGAGGGGGAGGGCAGGACAAAGGAGCAGGAGGAAAGGAAGGGGAGGCGGGTACACATCAGAGCCAGAACACCTAGATGGACCCAGAGTGGCATCTCTTGGCCTTAGGGACTTGATATGCTAGTCACAGAATCTCTCAGCTCTCCTCTTGGCCTCAACCCTGGGACTGCTATTAGGACCAGATTCTCTGCCTATTCTAATCATGGGTGACTTAAGGCAGCCCTACTCAAAGGGCTCCTGCACCTCCATTCTTGGACTCACAGGGACAAGGGTGGAGTAACACTGAGGGCACTGACTTCTCCACAGGTGACAAGGGCCCTCTTCTTTTTGGGTTCTTGTGCTGTTTGAGATTGGAGCCTGTGGCTTCCACCAAAATGGAATTCCTCCAGGTCCAGCCATTTAACTGGGACCTCCTTACAGGTACTAACTATAACTTACCTATCAGACAATGAGCTAATTAGGCCAAGGCTGGGGCCCCTTTGGGAAGGGGTTGTTGCCTCGGTATCAGATGGTAGCACTATGTTCATTCAGGCTTAGGGTGCTCAGAACATCACTCACAGGGCCCATCCCATGGGTGTTCCTGTTCTTCCAAGGGTGGCTGTCCTAGCCTTGCCACTCACAAACTCGAGCATACCAGTCTTGTTCCCTCTTGTCTGTATTCTGACTGCACCTTCTACAGGCAGATGCTAGTGGAGTATGAATTCTCAGGATTCACAGCATTATGGCACTGACAGTATTGATGCCTTTAATACTGGTAGTAACAGTATCCACGGTCAGTTCCAGTAACTCAAGTTTGATGAAGCGCTAAATGGGACTTTCAGGGTCAGGGAACAGTGGGTAAAGGTACTTGCCACTCAAGCCTGTGGTGAACCTGAGTTTGATTCCTAGAACCCACATAAAAGCAGAAGAGAACTGGCACTACAAAGTTGGTCTCTCACCTCCACATTCTTGCTGTGGCACTTATACACACAGAAACAATACAAAGAAATAAATGGGTTTCGGGTGGATATTCTTGTCTGCAGGAGAGTTCAACCCTATGGCACTATGGAAGGGAGAGGAACATTTGCAGGGGCAGCAGCTTACCCTGTGAGCAGTCCCTGCCAATCCACCCAGGGAAGCACTGACAGGAGCCATCGATGGGGCTGCAGGTCCCGTTGTTGGCACAGGAACAGAGCTGGGCACAGTCCTGTCCAAAGTGCCCTCCAGCACACACTGTGGGCACAGGGAAGCCTGGCACTGGACTTCCTTCCCAGGCTCTAAGAGCCACCACCCACACAGCCGCACCCTGAGTTTCCTAGGCCACAGCCATGACCACCCTGGGCATGATCTGGATGGGAACCAACACCTACAATGGCAGTTGCTCTTCTCCATAACAAAGTGAGTGTTCTTCCTCCCATGTGGCATCCCAAGAGGCCCTGTTCTGATTCCTTTTACAGAGACAGGCTGAGGCCCATAGAGGTGATGTCAGTTGTCTTGGGTCTCACAGGTAGGAAGTCCTAAGATGGAGTTGGCATCTCTGGACTCTCGGCTGAGTGTTCCTAGACTACCTCCCAGCCATCTGCTTTCCCCTGGGTTATTCTTGACTAACCTCCTAGACACATGGGCTACCACATACACCCTTCTACGGACACCCCAGGCCTTTCTTCTCTGTGCTTTTCTATGACTAATGCCATCTAAATTCCCATGTCCCAGCTATGGATGTCCTGCCTACAAGACTCATCTTAAGTGTCACTTCCCTTGGAACAATAAGATGGAGCAAGACCTAAGACACTGACATCCTTGTCATCTACCCTAGTGTTCCCCAGGGGCCTGCTTTTGGATCTTTTTGGTTTTCTTAGTATATAGATGAAACAATGTATGTCATCTTCAAGCCACTTATTGGGGATTTCTATAAGGTTTTATCTGAACTTAGTCCTAGCTGCTCCATACATCTTCCATTTTCTGGGTGGCTACATCCCTATCTGAGGCTTCAAGTAGCTTCTTCCTTAAATTCTCCTATTACTGAGACTTGACAGCTGTTTTGGGCCAAGCCTGAGTTGTGCTCCTTCTGGTGTCTTTACAGTGCCTGGAGAGAGAGCAGACACTCAAGCCACTGAGGCCAAACATCAGCTCCCCTCCCCCGGGTCCTCTGGCCTAAACTTTGCAAGGGCAGGAAATGTCTCATTTTCTATTGTATCTGACTGTCTGGTGAACATTGAGGATGTAGGAATCAAAATCTTCTAGAAGGCTCTATTACTTCTGTCACCAGAGAAGAGGAATATATTTTTTAATATTTATTTAATGTGTCTATGTGCAAGTATGTGGACATGTGAGCAGGTGCCTGTGGAAGACAGAAGACATCAGATTCCTTGGAAGTGAAGTTAGAGGCAGTTGTAAGCTGCCTGACGTGGGTCCTAGAAAGTGAACTCAGCAAACCTTGTCACCCACTGAGCCATCTCTCCAGCCCTTGTGGGATAGGTAGTGCTTTCTTGGAGGAAAGCAACTTCCTTTGGTTCAGGTCTCAAACTATGGATGCCGTCCCCTCTGTTCCTTCACTCTGTCCCCAACTGCCAGCCCTTCCCCAGCCTGACTGTAGGCACCTGGTAGCTAGGATATACATGTAGTCTATACCTCTGTGGATATAGCTAGAGGCTGGGACAGATGCTAAAGGCAGGTGGACTCAACTCTTACCTGAAGTTTTGGGTGTGGGTCCTAGTTTTGTTATGCATCCAGCAAACATACATGGCATTTACATGCACGAGAAACTGATCAAATGGTTCACAAATACTAAGCTCACTTAATCTTGCTAATGCCTTCATCATTGCTCAGCGTCACTGAATTCCCTTGACACATACAGAGAGGTTGCACTGTCTGTTCACAGTTACACAGCAAAGAAGTCCTACTGTTTCCTAGCTGAGGACATTTTAATAAAGCCCTTCACTTCCCACCCCAGCCCCAGTCTGCTTCCTCATCAAGATGGGGACATGAGCCGCTACTCGATGGCCTCAGGCCTTGGTTAGGCCTACAGATAGGCTGGCTGATCTGGGCTCGGGGCTTCCCCTCTCCAGGCTCTGGCCTCCAGTTTGCTACTCAGGCTCCACCCTCGACTTCTTAAAACTGCACATTGACCTACCTCCTCCCTGCCTCTGGGAGTCTCTATTCTGAGGGCCCAGTTCAAGCCCCGTCATCCTAAAAGGTGGCTTCCTTGCACCCTCTCTGTTGGCTGAGCCAAAGGGCTATCCAGCTTGGCGGAGAGCAGGGTGCTGGAGCTATGACACCAGCCTTCACCCCACAACTGCACTGCTCTCACAAGGCAGTCTTCTCTTTGAAGTCTTCCCCTCACCGAAAGGCAGACAAATTCACCCACAGAGCTGCTAATGTGATCGGGCTAATGCATTAATTGAGAGACTTCTTAACTGAATCAAGAGCCAGGCATGGGAAGGGGAGGAGGGGGCTGGTGAAAAGAAAACATTGGGTTATATTTAATCTATGTTTAATGATTCTGGGGAAGCACTGTCCGTAATTTGTAACTCACTGGAAAGCCAGTCATTAGAAAGTGTCAGTTCAATTTTTTACAAGGTTTGAGACTTAACCAGGGCAGTTGCCATTAATAGCAAACTCCATTAGATCTATATGTGGAAAAGACTCATTAGGCCAGTGGGCAATAAATCAGACGACATGGGCCGTGAGGGTTCCTTCTTGGGCTTCATAGCTCCTAATTTAGACTGGGCCTGGTTCTATTGACGGCCAGGTCTCCTATGTTTAATAAATAAACCCCAGCCTGTCAGGTGGTGATTAAAGCATCCTAAGAGAGCTGCAAGCAAATGAAACTGTCACATATGTTTCCCAGGGGGCCAAACTTCTCATGACCTCCACTCATCATAGAGTCAAACGTCTACTCAGGCATATTAAAAATAGCCCCGCTCAGCTGTGATGATGGAGTAAAGCCTGGGCTGCCCTGGGGGTAGTGAGCTCTTCGTCAAGAGAGGTGTCTAAGCACAGGCCAGGTGATACTCTTGCTTTGGTGACTTTGAAGATGTCTCTAGATCTTAGTTCACTTTATTCTCAAATCCCTTCATTCTCACTGACTGTGGTATAAATTCTGCAAAGCAGTATCCAAGTAAGGCCCCATTCTAAGCTGTTAAGTGATCCTAGTCTCCCTTCTAGCAGATAGAATCTTGTTAAGTAGCCCAGGCTGGCCTGGAACATGTAATCCTCCTATCTCAGCCTCCCAAGTTCTTGGATTACATGGGTAAGTACTACCATGGCTGGATCATTCTTTTTTTTTTTTTTTTTAGCAGAATATTGGAGTCTGAATTCATTTCTGCCACTTGCTAGCTGTGAGACTACAAGACATAATATGTGACCTCTTTGAGGCTGTCCCTTCAGCAGCACAGTGAATTTTTTTTCTTATTCCAGCAGCATAAGAGAATCCCTGGATCCTTCCTTCTTTCTGCCCTTCGTTCCCTGCCCTGGCCTCCCCATTAGTTGTGGGTACCTTGGTTGCACAAGGCTCCAGAGAATCCTGGCAGGCACTCACAGATGCCACTGATGTGGTGGCAGGGCCCCCTGCTGTGCACGCAGAGGGGACAAGACTGGGTGCAGCCATGGCCGTAGAATCCTGGTGGGCAGACTGAGGGTGTCAGAGGGGAGATGGTGGTCAGAAGCTTGTAGGAGCAGCTGGCCTAGCCACCTCTCCCCCATCCCAGTGAAGAAAGGCTCCTTGAAAATGGGGAAGTCTAGGGTCCCCACACCTGGAGGTCCATCCCTTTTGAAGCGAACTGTGGGCTGCCCCTGATCTTACTGAGAACCTAGACGCTGAACTTAGGGACAGAACAGCCAGTACAGAGGAGGAAGGACAAAACAGAGTGAAGAGGGGCCTGCTACCCATCAGCCAGCCTTCCACAGGCCAGCACTACTTCTGATTGGGAGGGGCTCGGTGAATAGGGAAATGAGAAGTCCTTGGGATGGGGGCCTAGTCTTACTTCTCTGACATAAGGGTCCTCGGAAGCCAGGGGCACACTCGCAGCTCCCGTCCTCTGGGGAACAGGAGCCTCCGTTCTCACAGCTGCAGGACACTGAACAGTTGGGGCCCCAGCGACCTGGAGGACATGTGCTATCACAGCGGATGCCTGTGGACCAGACACAGAGACAGGTCAGTGGGAAGAGATGAGGGCAGGGGAAGGTGGAGGGAAATCCAGTGGAAGTGGGGCTAGTGGGGAGGGCTTCTGGCAGGAGATGATGCCCTTCCAGAGTCCTCAAAGGCAAAAAGAACTGACCAAGCAAAGGTAGCCATAGAAGCAGAGGGCAGGCAACAAAAGAAGCCAGTAGAGCTTGGAATTGAACACAGCACAATGGCAGACCCATGCAAGAGAGGAGATGGTGGCACCAGATGAGGACGGTTGCCTCCAACTTCACAGATGAGCTGGCATCAAGAGCACGTCAGTCCAGTGAGATGGCTCATCTCAGGTAAAGTTACTTGGTAGGAAAGCCTAGTGACCTGAGTTCTATCCCTGAGAGTCACATAAAAGTGGAAGGAGGGAACTGCCTGTCCAGAGTTGTTCTCTGACCTCCACTGTGGTACATGCAACCTCTGTCTATCATACATACATATTCATTCAGCATCTCTCTCTCTCTCCCTCTCTCTATCTATATGCACACACACACATATATATATACACATATATATGCATATATACACACACATATATATGTATATATCTTTTAATTTAAAAGAGAAATGCAAGGCCATCCTAACTATGTAGAAAGTTCATGGCCAGCCAAGGTTACATGAAACCCTGTCTCTAAAGAAATATGTGTACATATATACACACACATAGTACATATTTTATATCACATATACACACATGTATAAAAGAAACTAAAAGTGCTAGCTATACCCTAAACATGCTAATAAATGATCCTCAGTTTGGCAAACAGCAGCCTATGGGAAAATGGATGGACTGTCTCAGTCAGAGAGGGAACAAGATCTACAGTCCTCCCGAGCTCAAGGAATATTTGAACTAAGCTAGTTTCAGCTTGGAGGCTAAGTAGGAATTTTAAAGTGCCAGGGTGGGGGTTCCTTCCAGACAGAGCAGCTTCCAGGCCGACGCGGGTGTGTTAGGCGATTGGACCAGGCCCAGGAGACCAGCCAGTCTTTGGAAGGCAAGCTTCAGAAGCTCTGGGAGGCACAGGATTAGTTTAAAAGTCGTGTCTACCTTGTTATAAAGACAGGGACTGTGAGAAAGAGGAACAACGAGGGAAGACCCAGCGAACAGTGAAGGGGAACAGTGGGACTAATTTGGAGGAGTTGAGACTCTGCAGGCTCACCTGTAGGAGAGGGAGGGAGTACAGGTAAGACAGCCAGGGTGGGTAGCCCAGGTGGGGAGCTGCCAGGGATGTCTTCCCTTCTTCTGCCCTAACTTGTGTCTCAGCCTTGCTGGGCCTGGAGAGGGAGCTTCAGTGTCACTCCCTGGGAAATGGGTAGTGACTTCTCGTCCACTGAAATGTGCCAGGCGCACATCTCCATGCTCCATTGCTGATACAGCCTCTCTTGTGGAGTTTCATGGGGTTGAGAGGCAAATCAGAGACTTGGGGGGCAGGGGGAGAGATTATAGATTAACTAAAGCTTGGGAAAGGGGATCTGACACCGCTTAAAGATTTGGGTACCTCTTCCAGTTTCCCCTTTGTAGGTGTGGTTGACCCTCTGGGTTCATGATACCAAGGATGTCCATATGGTCCACACAGCCTCCTGTATATTTTCCTGTAGGACAGCCATGAGCTCACCATGGAGCTAAGGATGACCTTGAAGTTCGGATACTCCTGTCTGCACCTCCCCAGTGCTAGGATTGCCAGCATGCATCACCACGCCTGGTTGTGTGCAGTGCTGGCAGTGAAAGCCAGGGTGCTATGCACGCACCCTTCCAACCGGCTTTCCCACATCCTTTCCATCACTTGGAGACAACCCAAATGCAGAATACAGGGTGGGGCTGGGGAGAGGATTCAGAGGATAAGAGCATCCGGGTGTGATTCCTAGGACCCCCATGATGGCTCCCAAGCATCTGCAACTTGTTCCAGCTTCAGAAAGTGGAGACTAGATTCCCCAGAGCAAACTGGCTAGTGAGACTAGTCACATGGGTGAGCTCCCCGTTTGAGTGAGAGACTGTCTCAGTGAATAAGATGGAAGAAAAGTTGAAGATGATTCCTGACCACAACCCCAGGCCTTTGTGTGCATATACATGCATCTTCTCTACCTGTGCCCACATGTTTATATTACATATTCTTTCTCATTCTCTCCCTCCCCCTCCCTCTCTCTCTGGAAAGTGAAAACAAACTTAGAAGTCCTCTCCCTTCCTCCCTGGAGGATGAGCTCTCCAGCTTTCGCTTTGGGAGTCCCTCCCCCACACTAATGGGTAGTTACAATGTAGTGCTAATGATAGTTCTTCACACACCGGTACTCAAAGCCAGCACTCAGGCAGCAAGCCTTTCTCTGGGAAGCCTTCGTTCCTGTCTGCCCAGGGGTCCAAACATCTGTATCTACCTGTTACAGCTGTTTCATTCATACACCTGGCTCCTACCTCCCCTGCCAGGGATGTGAAGAAGTGGGCAGTAGCTTCCTGAAACTCATTTCTGCTGACCTAGTTGTTCCTCACAGCAGAGACACCACCTGGGGCATTTTTGTAATACTGAAGATTCAGGAGTTCAAAGTCATCCTTAGCTACATAGCAAGTTCGAGCCAACCTGAGCTATGGGAGATCCTGTCTCAAAAGTACACAACCAAATGACTTACCCACTAAGTGAAAGTCTTCTCCTAAAAATGTGGCCCGGGCCCCCTCCTGTTGACACTAAAACACTGACACTTCCTTAGCTCTGGTTTAAGAGCCAGGTGGATAATCTCTACTCTTTCTATGTGTGGTCACAGGCTGACTTGTTCAGTGACTTCAAGAAGCATTTTGTGAGCACCTATTACGTTCAGAGCAAGGTAAATAAGACATGAGGGGAGAGGTCATGAGAGGGCAGAGGATGTGCCCAAGCCAGATGGGGCGATGAGCTCACCATGTGGGAGGCCCAGGTTCTGCCCCTTACCCTCCCTGTCCTCCCTGGCCTTCTTCTGCATGACATCTCAGGACATCAGTCACCTGTTTGAGAAGCCTTCAGGACCATCTTTGGAGAAATGGGCTTTGGAACCCGCAGAGGCCTAGCTCAGAAGTTGTCCATCTAAGTCAGAACTTTTTAAATGTTATCATTAAAGTGGGTGTCATTAAAATCAGATCAGCTCCATCAAAATTAAGGCAATGAGCATTTCAAGGCTGCAGCTGACAGTGTAGGGACAATGAGAGGTGGGGCTTTGGTCCACACTGAGGGAGAGCTGACAAGCCAGGGGAACCTCAACCCGGCATTCTGTAAAGCTGTGGATCTCAACCCAGGCTGGAGCTCTGTTCTTAGTCATCTGGTTTCCTTTCCTCGGCTGGTGGCAGGCAGTAGGTGCAGGGATGCCTAAGGCAGATTTCTTCCTAGGACTGCTATAGAAACAGTAACTCAAATCAGAGTCTGAGGTCAATTGTGGTGCTACAGAGGAAGGGTCCAGGCCACCAGAATTCATAAGTGGGTAGTCGTGGGTAGGTAATGCACAGACAACCTGCAACGTGAAACCTGGTAAATGGGAAGGAGTTATTGGGGCCGGGTGTGACCCACTGGCACAGTGGCCCAGCTCCTTAAATGAAGAGAAAGGGACTTGTTGGTCAGATAGGGGGCTAACAAGAACGAGGGGAGGGCAGTGCAGAGGTGAGGAATTACGGCAGGGAATGGTGGTGCATGCCTATAAAACCAGTCCCAGCACTTGAAGGCCGAGGCAGGAGAAGATACAGAGAGTTCAAGGCCAGACCAGGATAGTAAGTTCCAGGCTAGACACTGCTACACAGTGAGATCTATCTTTAATAAAAATAAATAGTTAACTTTGGCCCAGGTGTGTGGAATCATTGAGTGACAGAAATAGGGCAGCAAAGAGGAACTGGGTAGGCCCACGTCACAGGGGGTGGGGCCTTATGACAAGAAGTCTGAATTTTTTGTTACAATTTTTGTTTTCTGAGACAAGGTCTCATGTAGCCCAGGTTAGCCTTAAACTTGCTATGTAGCCCAGGATGACCTTGAACTTCTGATCTTCCTGTCTTTCCTGAGTGCTGGGATTACATGTGTGCAGTGCTGCATCTGGCCAGGACTGAGATTCTACATCAATTCCATGAAGCCATAGAATTGAAAAGACTAGTTTGGAGGTTGCCACTGGCCATCATTTGCAGAGTGGGGTCACCTGGGCAAGGTGGAAGGTATGAGACCTACCAGGAGATGAAGGTGGGTCTGAGGAGAGATGGGCCCATGGTATCAATGGGCTACAGAGAATTGGCAGGGATCCCCCTTCGTGCAGCAGGTAGGTTTACAGGGTAGACATAAGGATTGGGGTTCTATACACAGGCTGAATACCTGTCAGCATTGAAAGGTGTTGTCCCCAGAACAGAACCTCAGCATAACATGTCCTTAATAAATATCTCCTTCTGGGCTGAAAGGGGCAGATGAAGGGGAGGCCCACATTTGGGAGCAGGAAGAAAATGATAGGAGATGAACAGTCATGAGGAAGGGGGAAAACCAAGAGCCTGGCTTCCCAGGGCCCAGCAGTGAGTGACAGGGCAGAGGTTACCTGTCCATCCTGCCAGGCAGCAGCAGTGGCCTGTGACAGGGTCACAGCCATCAGCATGGCTGCAGTCACAGTGCTCACTGCAGTTCAGCCCAAAGGTGCCGTCCTGTGGGGAAGAAGCAGAGAACAAGTATCATACCTCGGCTCCTAGAGGGTCACACACTTCCATCAGCTCTTCACGGATCCAGGGACGGGCCTAGGGCACAGCCATGATGCTCTGTAACTGGGTACCAACAGGGTTATGAAGCCATAACAACCATCCGGCCGTATTAATAGGAATAGGAGAGAAGGATGTGAAGAGAGTCTGCCTCCAGGTGGCATTAAATACATCCAACATAACCTCCAGGTAGTTATTAAAATTGTAGATCAAAATGCATTTTGTTGTTGACAGGCATGTTGGTGGAAATTTTCCTGTAATCCCAGCAGTCGGGAGGTAGAGGCAGAAGGATTGCTATGAGCTCAAGACCAGCCTGGGTTACACTGTGAGATCCTAAACATAGCATACTTTGTTAATTGTTACACATCCGACCCACACTTGTCCCTGGGGAAGGAAATGGGAACCTCATTTCTTACACACTCACAAGGTCTCAAATGCCCACTCTGCCAATCATTCTAGGACGGCTCCACCCCTTCCCACTTTAAAAAGGAGAAGCAGTTGGAGAAGCACACTCAAGGAGGCAGGATGTAGCAAAATCAGGATTTCAACACAAAGCTGATACTCAGTCTCCACCTAAGACTCAGTGCTTGAAGAGTGGGGGTTGCTGGATGGTTTGGTTCCATGCCCTGGCCCTCGCAGTGGCCAGACTGCAACTCAGCTACTACCCAGAAAGTGCACTCTGCTGGGTTGGGGAGGACAGAGAATATCCTGGCAGGATAGATTCTATAGCTGCAAGTCAGTGTGTTCTGCCTATCAAAAGAGCAATGGAAAAGCACTTCTGCCTGAGTGGCCATTTTACAGATGGGAGGGTTGAGGCCTAGGATAAGAAGAAGCTACACAGAGGTTAACCTTCCCTGACTTAGAACTCTTCTCTGGATCATGGAACCCTCGGGGGAGGAGAAGGCATAAGAGATCAAGGTGGGTACTCACCGGGCAGGGCAGTTCGCAGGAGTCCCCCAGCCAGCCTGGGGTACAGGCGCAGGAGCCATCAAAGGGGCTGCAGGCAGCCCCATTGGCACAGATGCAACTCTCATTGCAGTTCAGGCCCCAGGTCCCACTGGGACAAGGCAGGGAGCAGTCCAGGCCCTGCCACCCTGGAGAGAGGGCAAAGGATGTCACATGGCCATGCCCAGCGTAACTTTCCGCCCACTTCCCCAACCACAGGCAATATCCCTGTCACCACAGTTGCCTAGATCTCCCTCCCTGCCACGGGGCTTACACCATTTCTGCTGCCTGCATGCGGATGGGCTCACTGGGACTCAGATCAGCTCTGGGGGCATTCCCCCCCTTGGTCAGGGGTGGGGTTTCAGCAGCTTGTCTCCTTCCTGAAGCTGTCTGCTCCTGCACCTAGGGCTGAACCCCTCTCTCTGTTCCCTGAAGCAGGAGGCTACTCCTGAGGACAGCAGGACTTCCTAGCTGCTGCCTCTAGGCAGGCTTCCTGAGGAAGACCTGGCCCCAAGACCAGAATGGGAAAGGAGCCAGGTGCAGCCTCTTCTCTCCCTTCATTATGTAGCCCAGGATAACCCAGAGCTACAATTTCTCCTAGTTCTGCTTCCCAAGTGCCGGGATTACAGGTGTCTGCCAACATACTTAGCATGCCAGGCCTTTGCCACAGTCCGTGTCTCTTTGGACCACAATTGCCTCCACAAAGCACGTGTAGCTCCCACCAGGTGAGTCCCTCATCCAGGTTTGGGGAACTCTGTCTCCCCATATTGTCCCTGCAGCCCATGTGGCTCACCTTCCCTCCATGCCCTCAGCAATTTCAAACCTGGAAGGACACCCTCCTATATTCCTGTTCTGATTCTGGCTGTGGCTTTCCTTAGCTGGAACCTGACCTACGAACTCTCTGACCTCGAGTGGTGGTTGGGCTTAAAACAGCCCCACTTGAGATGCTTAGCTATTGGCACACGTGAGCCTGGGAATAGAGCTGGAGGGAAACTTACCCTCTTGGCAGGTGCAGGAGCCATCCACAGGGGAACAGGTGCCTCCATTGCTACAGGTACATACAGATGAACAGTTGGGACCATAGGTCCCTGCAGCACAGGGAACGGCACACACCTCTCCCTGTATAAAGAGGGTCTGGGTATGAGACGAGAGGTGTCCCCACTCTGGGTGGCTCTGTAGGTGGTCCCCCTCTCGATGTCCATGCTTCCATCCCCAGCACCTTCTCTTTCCTTTGAGATAGGGTCTCACTGTGTAGCCTCAGCTTCACTCAAACTCACAGAGATCTGTCTGCCTCTGCCCAAGAGGGAGAGGGAGTTTAAAGGCATGTCCACCACACCTGGCCCTTCTGTTATATGGCAAAGGGGGCTTTGTAGATGTGACAGAGGACCTTGGGACAGAGAAGCTAAGGTATGTCCTTAAAATCAAGTGATTAGAGAGGGTAGGTCAGAGACACATATCCTAAATCCTCCACTTGTCTCCTGACTTTGAAGACAGCAGAAGGGAACCCACAAACAATGAAGATGGTGGCCTCCAGGCTGAGCCCTATACACCCAGCAAGAGAATGGAGACCTTGACCCAGATTCTGCCAACAACCGGAAGTGAACAAGCAGGAAACTGATCCTTCCTGAGAGCCCCGGGAGGTACTACTGACTCTCAGAGCTGGAGGCTCAGAACTCAGAAGAGAAGCTCATGCTGTTTTAGGGTAGAACCCTGCCTCCACACCAAGACTCTAGGGTGGCAAAGTCCCTAGGGAACTTGACCCCAGGAATCTGCGTTAAGTCACAGCAAGCCTAGTACCTCCTATTCATTGAGGGCAGTGAGGAGGTTGGGAGCAGGAAGAGTGGGAGCGGGGGTGGGGTGGGGGGTATATGGCAGGGTTTCCTGTTTTACAGACTGGCCTCAAATTCTATGTGTAGCTGAGGATGACCTTAAACTCCTGATTCTTCTGCCTCCTTGCTGAGATTACAGGCCTGTGGCATTCACATGCCACTGTCTCAACTGTTTTAATTCCCACCAGCTTGATGCATAGAGGGACAGCCCATCCCCACCTGCTGGGTCTCAGGGAAGAGGGATGGCACTAACAACGGCTTTTGAGTGCTCTCGGGATCATACACGCTGTGCTTCATCTCTTAATTCTCACCACATCTCAGAGACACAAACTATTGCTTCCTATTCCTGTGACACAGCAGAAGCAGTTCCATGAGAAAATCATGGAACATAACAGCCCAGGTCACAGAATTCAAAGTGGAGGGGGGCTCTTTGGCCCCAGGCTGGCTACTTAATCATGTCACTGGGTGCTGAGAACCAGACTCTTCTGGGGAGTTATTTTGGGACTTGGGGATACTGATCTAAGACAACCCTAAGGTGGGATCAGGAAAGATGACCAGGCAGGCAGAAGGTAACCAGAGAGGTCTCTGCAAGGATGGCCTCACTTGGCAGTCAGGAAGCTCAGGAGATGAAGGCACCCTGAAAATTACCTGGGGGGGGGGCACTGCATCTTTGTCAGTCATTGACTAGCCGCCATCCAAGGATGGCATGACTCCCAGGAGAGCTGGTTGTTCTTAAGGCCAAGTTCCAAAAAGGGGCTCAGCAGAGGGCCACTGATTTCTAGCCCCAAAGGTGTTTATATAAATAGGACAACACAGGGTCCTGGCAGTGGTTGTAGCTCCTGGGGTGGAGTGGGCATGGGGAGTTAAAAGGGGCGAGTACAGGGCACAGGCTGGAGTGAGGACCTCTGAGTCTTGGGGGGGCAGGGAATGAAGGCTGCCCAATGGAGCTTGTTGTGGGCAAGACAACACAGCAGCATAGGTTGGGGGTTGTCTCAGTCAGGAGTTCTGTTCCTACACACACATCATGACCGAGAAGCCAGTTGGGGAGGAAAGGGTTTATTGAGCTTACACTTCCAATTGCTGTTCATCACGAAAGGAAGTCAGGACTGGAACTCAAGCAGGTCAGGAAGCAGGAGCTGATGGCAGAGGCCATGGAGGGATGTTCCTTACTTGCTTGCTTGCTTCCCCTGGCTTGCTCAGCCTGCTTTCTTATAGACCCCAAGACTACCAGCCCACAGATGGCACCACCCACAAGGGGCCCTCCCACCTTGATCACTAATTGAGAAAATGCCTTACCGCTGGATCTCATGGAGGCATTTTCTCAACTGAAGCTCCTTCCTCTGTGATAACTCCAGCTTGTGTCAAGTTGACACACAAAACCAGCCAGTACAGGGGTGTTCCAGGAGTGAACAACTTTAAAGGGGTCTGAGAGACAGTTGGAGCTCATTAGGTCCTGGGTTCAGTCCCCTGCATAAAGTGGGCATGGTGGTACGCACCTGGAATTCCAGCAGTCAGGAGGTGGAAATGGAGACAGGAGGATCAGAAGTTCAAGATCATCATCAACTACATAGTGAGTTCAGGACCAGCACGAGACCCTATTTCTGTATCTGTAACAGGGACCAGACCTTAGTAGGTCCACAGACCTTAGCACAACTGACTCCATGATGGAAGAGTCATTCAGGCTGTAAAACTCAGCACCTAGACAACACCATTTGCCAAAACTAAAACAAAAGCCTAACCCATCAAAGGTCATAGTTCTGGGAAGGTCTCAAAATGTACTGCTCTTGCTTTTGGCTTCTGTAGTTTCACTTCTGGCTAACTGTTCTTGTTAAATGAAGTATGTCAATCCAGAACATGGTTTTTGTGCTAAAAAGCTCACCCTGAGAAAGGTAGCTTAGTGCTACACTGGGATTCCAAATACCCAGTGTAGTCTCTATTCAGCTAAAAAAGACTTTCTGTTGGCTTAAATCCATGGTCAAGCAGTCTTCCCTTGTGGATACCCAACAACATCTCAAAAAGTGAAACAAAACAAGCAGAAGGTATGGAAAGGCCTTGGAGAGTTGGCTTGCAGCTCCTCTGAAGGACCCGAATCTCGTTCCCAGCATCTACACCGTAACCTCAGCTCCCGGGACCTAATGACTTCTCCTGGCCTTCTTAGTACATGTGGCACACACTTACAGACACACAGCTACACATGCACATCAGTAAAAAAAATTGTTTTCGAGACAGAATTTCTCTGTGTAGCCCTGGCTGTCCTAGAACTTGCTCTGCAGACCAGGCTGGCCTTGAACTCAGCGATCCACCTGCCTCTGCCTCCAAGTGCTGGGTAAACACATGCACTGCCACTTCTGCCACGATCACCTAACAATAATAAAAACTCTTTAATTAAAAGATTAATTAAATTAATTAGTGGTTCACACATTTAATCCCAGCGCTCAGGGGGCAGAGGCAGGTGGCTGAGTTCAAGGCCAGCCTGATCTATAGAGTGAGTTTCAGGACAGCCACGGCTACACAGTGAAATCCTTTCTCGAGAACAACAACAACAATAATAGTAATAATAGACAGTGATATGGCTGCATAAGTGGTAGAATATTTGTCTAACGTGCAAGGCCCTGGGTTTGATCCCCTCCCTGTCCCACAAACTAAGTAAGCCTTATATAAGCCTTACTATTTGTAGAAACATATCTTATAAAAAGAATATGACAAGAGCCTGAAGCTATGGTTCCAGCTTAAGAGCACTGGCTGCTCTTCCCAAGGACCCAGGGTTCTCAGCACCCACATGGCAGCTCACGACCATCGATGATAACTTCTATAGCATCTAGAACAAGATACGCTTGTCTGGCCTCACTAGGCACTAGGCACACACATCGAGTTCTGACATATATTGAGGTAAAACACTCATACACACACAAAATATAATAGTAAAATAAAAATTAAAGAAAAAATGACAAGCCCCTTAGGATTTAAGCAGCAGGAAGTGGGGGAGGAGAGGTGCATCTCTCAGCCACTCAGCGATGCCAAGTCCGCCATGGAGGAGGCATGCGTTCTCAGAGCACAGAAGCCCAACTCTAAGGCCTGTTTTCCCGTCAGCCCTTTAAGCTTGCGCTCGTTCCCCTCTTACATTGTTAACTATCAAACACTGAGTGCTTAGCCTCAGGGACCAGGAGGTCCGTTCCCTGCAAGGCCACCTTGCCAAATGATGTGTCAAATGTTTTCACTTTTTCCTAAGAGGGAGAAAAAATGGAGAATCGGGCCTGGTGGCACAAACCTGTAACACCAGCTACTCGGGAGACTGAGGCAGGAAGACTATAAATTTAAGGCGAGCTTGGACTATAGCGTGAGTTCAAGAACATCCCGGACAACTTAGTAAACCTTGTCTCAAAGTAAAAAGGACAGCAGCTTTCTAAAATGTCACAAACATGACATCTCAGCAGGTAGAAGCATTTGCTATGCAAGCCTACCCACCTGAGTTCGATCCTGGAACCCACGAGAAGGTGGAAGGAGAGAAATGACTCCACAGAATGGTCCTCTGATTTCCATATGTGTGCAGCACACACACACACACACACACACACACACACACACACACACCTACTACAATAGTGAATAAAAATGAAACAACAAAGATGAAGAAAACAAAGCACTTTCCAAGACCCGCAGTCCCACATGTGGGTGTGCGCTGTTCTGCCTCTTGCCATCAGACTGTTGATAGAATTTTGTTAATGGGAAATAGTACTTTCCCTAGGAATCTCATGCTGAGAAGGAAAAGGCTGAGGACCTGGTGCTGACCAGATGGGGAGTTTGTCTTCCAGGAGGAAACTTCACACAGCTCTGACAGCTTAACTGCCTTGTGTGAGAGGCTGCAGCCTAGATGATGATAATGGGGATGGGGATGATGATGATGATGGGGGAGCCCCCTGCATCTTGACCATGACTGCTTAGTTATGTATACCTCTATCCTTCTAACCTGAACCTCATGTCAAGACTCCAGGATAGGCAAGAGTGGGGTGTTGCTGGGCTTCTTGTGGCCGTACGGCCATATTGAATACAGCTCCTTTTCTGACTTCCACTATCACCTATCTGCTTAACTGACCCCCTGAGGACAGGTGGCAGAGACTAGCTGTTAGAACTACCAGAGCCCACACCCTGACATTGACAACTCCAGGAATGGTCTCTTGCCTGGCTTCCCTTTCATGCCTATGCTTGATTCTATATTGAATCCTTTTCAAAAATAAACTCCATTTCTGCTTATCACGGACAGGCCCTGAAATTCTCTGCTGTGGTCAAGAATCTCGTTCTCTGCAGTGGAGGTCTGAGACAACACCTCCTGTTGCTGTGGATGACAGTACAAGGCTGTCCGACTCTCCCTGTCTGTTTGCACAGTACATTCACTGCCTAAGAACAGTAGGACATCAAAGGATGTGCCCATGTCTGGACCCAGATGCACGGGTGCCTGTGTGTTCTGCCACCCACAGAATCTTGTCCCCATCTCCCACAACAGGCTGCTCACCAGTACTCCCCCAGGCCCCCTCACTCTGCTCTGGAGGAGGCTGTGGACTTCCTCCTCTCCAAGGCCTGTTAATTATGGATGCCGAATGAGCTGCTAACCCCTGAACCTGATAGGAGAGTTGCTGGTGGCATGGAACCCTCGATGCCGCTCTTGACAGATCAAAGCCTCTCCCTCTGCCTGCCTCACTGGACCCAACCCTGGTGCCTTATGTGTTCTGTAAAATTAGGTTTAAATGTTGGCTTTTCCTCCTTTGCAATATGCCGCTTTGTAGTTTGGCTCTGTTTGGGAAAATTAATCAACGGCTGGGCCTCTTATGCTGATTACCCCTTCTCCTCGGAATGGTCAAGAGGTTAATGAGTGTTTTTGGGCATCGAAGGAGAAAGAGGATGCAAGGGGTTTGCTCCTCCCTTATACGAAGGAGGAAATTGTGCAAGTTCATCTCTGGGTCCCCTTAAATACACTCAGTGGGTGGGAGGCACTGGGTTCCCTACATGCAGGCTAAGGGGGCTTGTGCACCTGCCTGCCTGTCAGAGCTTAGCAGAGGGGCCCCAGGGAATAACAACCAAAGAAACTCTCCTGGCTTATATATGCTTTTTTTTCTTTTTTCATGTATGTTTGTGATGTGCATATGTGTATGCATGCCTTTTGCATGCATGTGTGTGAGTGTGTGTGCATGTATGTGCACCTGCATGTGGGGTGTGTGTGCATGTATGTACACATGCATGTGTGGGTGTGCATGTATGTACACATGCATGTGGGGGGTGCGTGCATGTATGTATACATATGCATATGGGGGTACATGCATGTATGTACACATGCATGTGTGGGTGTGGGTATGCATGAATGTGCACATGCATGTGAGGGGTGCATGCATGTATGTGTGCATGCATGTGGGGGTGCGTGCACATATGTGTGCATGCATGTGGAAGCCAGAGGTTGTCAGGAATCATCTCCCATCTCCCACCGTATTCACTGAGGCAAAGTCTCTCTCAGCCAAACCTGGAGCTCACGACACGCTTATTCTCTTTTGCTAGCCCGCTTACTCAAGATGGACTCACACAGGGATGTCATGCCCATCAGGCATTTATCCACATGTATTTTGCTGGAGGAGGAGATGGGATGGGTCAGGAAGGCAAGCCCTGGACTTTCAATCAGAGTTCGTGGGTTGCAGTGAAACCACAGCATGTGGACTCATCCGCCGTTCATCCGCCCAGCATGGCTGCCAGGTGCCCTGGGTCCTGCTTACCATTAGGACAGAGTGAATGTGACCTATAGTCCTTTTCAGCTCCCATGTCCTTCAATCTACTGCTCCTCCCCACTTGCAGAGCAAGTGCCCCTGTATGGTGGCACTTACCACAGTGGTAATGGAATTGACATTTAGAACTCTCATGGTCTCTTACTAGCTAGTAGGGACATGAGGGTGAGGGCTAGGTAGGAAGCACTCTGCCCTGCTGGGCTCGCTCAGCCCAGTGCCCCAGCTGGAGTCTGTGGTCAGTACATATGCACTGATTTAATCCAGACATTCAGGACATTGGGGGTGGGGTTGCTGTTTTAGACAGTGTCTCCTATGGTCCTATAGCCCAGGCTGTCTTCCAACTCTCTCTGTAGTTCAGACTGCCTCCCCCTTCACATCCAGTTTATGTGGTGCTAGGGATGGAACTGAGGGCTTTATACATGCAGGCAAGCATTCTGTTAACTGAGGTATAGCCCCAGCCAGGGAACAGTTTTTAACCACTGGTATGGGTCAGACCTGCGCTAGGGCAAGGGCTGCTCCATGCTGATGGCGCTGCTGACTCTGGATGCCTTCAGCATCTCTACCCAGTCTCCCTGGCCCACCCTTGAGTGGGAGGGCTTTATGCAGTAGCTTGCTCCCCAGGCCTGGCTTTGTCTATCCCTCTTCCTGGGCCCTGTTCTGAGCCCTTGTGCTGTGCTTGCCCTTGAAGGAGCTGGGCTACTGAAAGTGCACCTCAATGTCAACTACAGGTCATCTGGGCCAGAATGAGGCTTCCCTGCAAGGCTGGGTCAAAGTCTTCCTGGGCAAACATTGGTTGCAAGTAGCCTTAACCACCCTCCAAATGTCTACCACTCACGATTTTTCTCGAACATTGGCGTTTCAGAGCAAGGCATTTAAAGAGTGGTTGCCTAGCATGCATAATATATACCCAGTACCACATACACTGGGTGTGATGGCACAAACCTGGGATCCCAGCACTTGGCAGGTAGAGGCAGGAGAATAGAGATGGTGGAAGTTATCCTTAGCTACATAGTGAGTTCAAGGCTACCCTGGACTACTTGAGACCCAGTCTCAAAACAAAAACAAACAAACAAATAAAAACCAAAACAGAAGACAAAAACAAACAAACAAAAGCCCTTTGGCATTTTTAAATGGCAAAAAGCCTTATCTCTACCTGTCTGAGAAAGGCCCTACTGGGTATTGGGAAGCCTTTCTGGGTACTGAGAAGGCGTGTGTGTGGACTGTAAAGGAAGCAAGGATGGGAAGAGGCTAGCATTGGAGAGGCACGGCTGGCTCTACCCCGCCTTGCAGATACTCTGAGGACTGTTTTTGATAAAGGTGTGTGTGTGTGTGTGTGTGTGTGTGTGTGTGTGTGTGTGTGTGTGTGTGTGTTAAAACCATGCAGGAAGCCAGGCAGTGGTGGTGCACGCCTTTAATCCCAGCACTTGGGAGGCAGAGGCAGGTGGATTTCTGAGTTCAAGGCCAGCCTAGTCTACAAAGTGAGTTCCAGGACAGCCAGGGCTACACAGAGAAACCCTGTCTCGAAAAACCAAAAAAACCAAAAACCAAAAACCAAAAAACAAAAAACAAAAAACAAAAAACAAAACATGCAGGAAGTTTGGTAGGGTAGAGCAGGTTGAGATCTGGAGACGCGGTGGGCACACACCTGAGCCTTAGTCGACTCCCAGCTCCCTGTCAGACTCCTGACTTGGAACATGTGCCATGCGTCTCACATAAAAGAAACTGTCCTATGGTAGGCCCAAAACAGAGTTCTCCCTGCTAATGAAGTACCTAGAGACCTGGAGGGCTTAGCCAATAAGCTTCCTTTCCCAGACATTCCTCCCTGCAAAAGGTATTTAATCTCAGGCCCACCCTGAGATGTGGGGTATGGTTTTATGCATCCATTTTCCACCATGACAATAAACTGTTTAGAAGCATGGACTGTCTCTTTTCATCAAGATCTGCCATGGGGAGCCATGGAGAAGGCCTTCACCTACAGAGCCGCAGCCTAATCTCCTGTAGAAGGCCTCTCTGCACTCTCAGCCACAACCTCCACCAAGCTAAGGATAATCATCCCTGCTGGGACAAGCCAGAGCTCCCCTTCCCCCTCCTCTCCACCCTTCTCACCCCAGGGTAGATACTGCCCCCAGCTCGCCCCCCCCTTTGTTCTCTGCTCTTCTGCAACTCCTAGTGGTGCCTGGGTGTCCAAGAGTCTGAGAACCCCACAGCCCAAGCCTGGGCTGGGGACCACGGAACTAGCTCAGGCTTTCCCACACCTAAGACTGCGCTTTCCCGCCCCCAGAAAGGTGTCTTGATGCTTCCCTACAGCCCAGCACCTGCCCCAGAGGCAGTGGGATAAGTGCAGTCAAACTCCCCTCGTTCTGCTCCCCAAGTGGCTGGGTCCAGTGTTGGAGCGGACACGGGTCTACAACCCTGTGTATATGTGTAAGCATTTATACTGCCAATATGGTCACAGGACTAAAGCACTAATACACATATGCAGTGTATTAGTCCTCGGATAAACACATATTGTTTGAGTGGGTAGAAAGCTAGGGATAAAATCCAGGCCTGCTGTTTCAGGGTCCTGATTCACATGGTACAAGTGGGAATAACCTACTGGTTGTGGCCCAGGGACTTGTGTGCTCGACAGGTCATGGGACTGTGGAGTAGTGATCTGTGACAGGCAATCTGGCACCCGGTTGAGCACAGGTGTAAAATCTGGGTGACCCAGTGGAACAATCTGCAAGGTACCAGAAAACGTTATGCCAATGCTCCTGGGAGGCTTTTGGCTCCAGTCATGGTCACATACCACCCCTCCTCAGGTAGAGGCGTGGCCACAAAGCCCCAAGTCATCCCTATGTTAATGAGACACCTAAAGGCTTAGCCACGCCCCTTCCCAGTTACTATATTTGCCTCCCCTCTCCCAGAAAGGCAGAGGTACAATTCCATCTATGCCACTCCCACTCCACACGATGAAAATAAACATCTTAGAATTATGGACTGTCTCTTCATCTGGACCTGCCGTGGGAAGCGAGGGATCCAGCCCTCGATTAAGGAGCTGCGTCTAATCTCTCGCTGAGGGCTTCCCAGTGCTCCCAGACGGTACCCATTCACCCAAGCCTAAGCAGCTAGCCTGGCACCTCAAGCCACTGAAACCGGCGGGAACCCCAGCTGCGCAACGGCTAGCCCATCTGTGACACTCTGCCGCGACTGCGGTGGGTGTCCCGGGCTAGAGAACCCACGGAGAAGGCTGCCAAGCATTCCCCAAGAATGGCCCCCTCCCTCACCCACGGGCAGGGCCCGAAAAGGCTTCCCACAGCCCCCACCTGCCCGTCGGACTGTGTGGAAAGACTCGAGGCCACTTCCCATGTCTCCTGTCCCACCCAGAGCCACAGCTCGGGGACAGACTTGTGGGGCTTCTTTCCACCTCGCCAGGCTTGTTCCCACATGGGACTATGAGGTAAGCGGTCATATGCATGTCAGATATCTGGACTTGACCTGCAGTAGGGACCTGGGATGGTTTCAGGCCACAGGCATAAACAAATGCATGTCTACAAGGAAGCTAGGGTGCAGATCTGGGCACCAAGCCCAAGAAGGCTGGGATAGAAGAAGATACCTCTGAGCCTGGTATGACCTGTCCAAGAGGCTTCTCTATCTGCAAAATGGCAGTGGTGACATCTAGCTTCAGAGGGTGATGGGAACACAGGACAAGGGCTGGGAGCATCGGTAAAGAAGGCCCTTGAGGAGGATGTGCATCCTGGCGATGGCTGTGTCTCAGTCCCTAGCCTCAGTTGTACCTGATTTGCCCATTGTCTGGTGTCTGCTTCCAAATTCACCTTCCTTGGATCCCTGTGATACCTGGCCTCAGAGGTTATTCCACTCAGCCCTGTGGGTACAAGGAAAGGGCTTCGGTTTCCCTACTTTGCCTCAAATTTGCAGAGTACTTGTTTCCCTACCTACTGCCCCAGAGCCACAAGCAAAGGGGGCTCAAAGAGTACCCAGCCTCAGCCACCCAGCAGAGAGGGAAACACAATGCTCTACTATGTCTAGCTGAAGACAGGTGGAGGGTAAGGCACCCAGTATTAATATAGTGCCTACTATGTGTGACACGTATCTAGCACCAACTGTATGCTGGGGCTACGCTGTCACCATCCTCTTAGATGTAGGATGGAGGTCAAGGCCAGCTCCCTGTTGTTACAGCCCTGCTCTAGGCTGCAATGGCTCCTTTCGTCTGGTACATTAGGCTCAGGTCTCTAGCCAGGCCTTCCGGTCCCAGACACTTGGGTTCCCCTATCTCTCACTGCTTTCCTACACCCCTACTCATCTGTGCCATCTGGGCCTAATGCTCTCAGGGCCTCCAGACACCCTCTCTGGCCTGAGTTCAGGGGACTACATCACCTCCTTAAAACTTTGTTTTGGGGCTGGAGAGATGGCTCAGCGGTTAAGAGCACTGACTGCTCTTCCAGAGGTCCTGAGTTCAATTCCTAACAACCACATGGTGGCTCATAACCATCTGTAATGAGATCTGATGCCCTCTTCTGGTGTCTCTGAAGACAGCTACAGTGTACTTACATATAATAAATAAATCTCTGGGCTGGATCGAGAAAAGAAAAAAATAAACAAAACAAACTTTATTTTGTTCATAAAGCAGGATCTCACTTTGTATTCCAGGCTGGCCTTGAGCTTTCCGGCCATTCTCCTGCCTCAGATCCTGAGTGCTGGGATTGCAATGCACCTCCCCCCACACATCAGGTTGTTCCACCTCCATTTTCCTGTTTGTTCGCCATCCCTCTCTGCAGCATCTCTCACTTTTTAGGCATAACCAAACCTCTGTCAGGAACCCCTTCCCCTCATGGAGTGTGTCATTCCTCTTACAATGAGATTAGTAGTGATCACACCTTGGGAGAAAAGGCTGGGGGAAGAGCTGTGGTGCAGGGGTGGGGCTGGAGATGGGGCTCACAGTCTTCTGTGCCATGTAACACAGGCCAGGTGGGTTCGGGTCTATACCTGTGTCCCTCCAGCTCATTTTCTGGTGTGTCCTTAATCCTTCTTAATCACTGTTGCATCTAAGCTTCATGCAAGACTCAGGAAACCAGGGTCAGGTTTATAGAAGATAAAGATGATATACAGAAGAGCAAAGTGACTTAATGGTGAGTAGGGCAGAACCCTAGCTGGAGCCCAGACTAGACTCCTGGCTAGTGCAGTCCTAGGCAGTGACTGGAGGCGAGCCTGGTTATGAGGCCCTCAGCTCAGGGTCCTAGCCCCTGTAGACAGATGCATTCTACAGGTCTGGGAGATTCAGTGGCACCTGACCTACCTCTCAAGGATGACAGAGGTGGGAGACTGCCTGGCTCCAACTGAGACAGCAAGCTGCCACTTGTCTGGGAAGGCCTTTAGCCAATTAGAACTCTCCTTCATAATTCTCTCCTCTTCAGGCAGTGTGGACTCAAGGCTAAAGCAGGTTCTGGGTTCAAACAGTGTCAAGCTCAGCTACCATGTACTGGGGAAGGTCACTTTGCCTCCCTGAATATCAGCCTCTTCTTGTGCAAGGTGGGAGTCCTCACCGCCCCCGTCTGAAGCTTGCTGTGTGGACTGAGCAGAACACAGTGCTGGGCTGGCTGTGCTCGGCACTCAGGATGTATGTTCTCAGAGCCATGCATCAAACTGCTGTAGAGGCTCAGACCAAGGTCCTGGATCCTAGCCAGCAGGGGTCCTAGCTATGCAAGTGACTCTGGGCAAAAAGGAATCTGGGTGTATCGGAAGCATGAGTGCCTGGGACCTAACCTGACTCCCCCAGCTGCCCACAGAGATGGCAAGGCCACCTCCCAAGTGATGAGGGCACTGAGAAGGGCAGCAGGAGCTCAACAGGAAAGGGGTGGGATGGGTTAGAAAGAGAAGACTCAGCACTTTTCTCTAATGAAGCCACAAACCACAGAATCCCAGTGGGAGAAGCTAGCCTGAGCCTCGGTGACACAAAGCCAATTCTCTCTACTTTGCTCTGTGGATTAATTGCCAACATGATTTAACTTCCTGGTACACACCACCCGCGTGTCCTCACCACTGTCCTTCCTGCCCAGGAGAAAACAAGCTCATGACAGGCAGGTGAAAGGCAGAGAGCATTAGCTGGAGTTCTTACCTCTGCTCGACCCCAGCTCTGCCATGTTTTGCTGTGACCAGAGGCAAGTCACTCTCTCTGTCAGACCTGTTTCCTCCCCCAACAGATGGGGGGGGGGGGATGGAAGTGCAGTGTATCTTTTCAGCTCTGCTCTTGAGAGAGAATTCTCAGCTCTCCATGACAAGCTCCGGGCAGAGACTCACTCTCTGTCCTTGCTCCTGCATGGCTGCCATTCTTAGCCCATTGTACAGAGTGGAATGTGGGACTCTAAGAGGCTAAGCACATAGCTGTGGGCCATGTAGATGCTGAGGGACAGATTCAGCTTCCAACCCAGGCCCATCTGACCACAAGACCTTGCCCGTGTTTGTGCTCTTTAACTCACACCCTACTTAGTCCCATGACCTACCTTAGCAAGCATCATTGAGCATCTATACATGTCAAGTTTATCCTAAGCACTGAATACATTTTATACTGTTCAATCCTAAGAATCACAGTAGAACAAAGTACCCAGGTGTTCCCTGTGTTACAGATGAATTGTTATTGTTTGTAGCCCAGTCTAGTTTCAGACTTTCTATGTAGCTGAGGATGACTGTGAACTTCTGGTTCTTCTGCCTTCACCTCTCAAGTGCTGGGATTACAGGTATGTGCCACCATGCCAGGTTTATGGGGTGCTAAGAATCAAACCCAGGGCTTGTGCATGGTTGGTAAGTACTCTACTGACTGAGCTACATGCTCAGCCCCATCTCATAGATGAAAAACTGAATTTTACAAAAGCCAGCAAATGCACAAATATGCTTGCCATGTAAGCCTGTGACCTGGAACCCACAGTAGAAGGAGAGAAACAACTCCTGAAAGTTATCCTCTGACCTACACACACACACACACACACACACACACACACTGGCATGCACATACCTGCCTCCTTCCAAGAATAATAATAAATAAAAAAGAAAATCTGAGCCTTGAGATACTCAAGTAACTACCAAAGCCACATAGCAGGAGGCAGCAGTGCTAGAATGTGTGTGTGTGTGTGTGTGTGTGTGAGCGAGTATGCATGTGTGTACACATGAATTTGTGAGAGTGTGCGTGAGTATGTGTGTGAGAGTATGCATGTGTGTATGCGAGTATGTGCATGAGGATGCGTGTGACTGTGTGTGTGAATGTGTGTGAGTGGGCATATGTGAGTGTGTGAGCATGTGAATGTGTGACTGTGTTAATGTGTGTGAGTGTGCAAGTGTGTATGTGTGTGAATGTGTGTGCATGAGTATGTGTGTGTACATGAGAGTGCATTGTGAATGTGTGCATGAGTGTGTGTGCATGAGTGTGTGCGTGTGCATAAGTGTGTGTGAGTGTGTATGTGTTCATATTTTTGGTAATTTTAAAAGCTTTGCACTGTCTTGCTCATGCAGCTACATCAGCTAGAGGGTAAATTTGTCATGCCTAGTGCTGCATCGGGAAAAATCTTTTATGACAATAATTGAGACCGTAGACCGTGCTGGGGGCGGGGCAGGGAATGAGAAGTTGCTTTTCTGCTCTTAGAACTAGAGTTGATGAGCAATGGAACAATTAAAACAGGAAGTGCGCAGGCGCGCTTTGTGGTCGGCTGGCCGTCTTTTCCACTCTGCACTCTCTCCTGGCCACACCTGCCCTCATCCCAAGGTTTCAGCTCAGGAACCACACACCCTGAGGGAAGCTGGTGGAGGGATATCCTTAGGATGCCAAAAACCTTGTGTGGAGAAAATGCAATTGCTGCCCCACTGATCTGGCATTCGTAACTCTTGCCCCCCCCTGCCTTCCCCAGCCCAAGCAGCTGAGCTTTGCATATGACCTATGGACAGAGTGCAGAAAGCGGAGAAAAATGCAGGAAGGAGTTGGTTCATTTGGGTGATGGAGTGCCTGCTCCCTTTGCCAGCATGCAGGGCTCAATAATGGCAGACAGGGCTTCAAAAAATTGCAGCATGAATAGATGAGCCCTTTAAGGTAATAGAAATGCTGTCATCCTAGAGAGAAATATGGGCCCCAAGTCCTGCGGGAGGGGACACTGGGCCCTTCTGCCCTGCTTGCTGAGCTCTCTGTCCCCATTACAACCAGAACTGAAAGGAGGCATCAGGCTGAGGAACGGTCAGAAAAACACCTTATCTCTTGGCCCTGAAGTCTCCATGCAGAGAGGAGGCTGCGGGAGGTGACTGGGAAATCAAGTCATCCAGCCTGGCTGTGACCTTGCAGCCGTCTCCCTGCAGGCACTGTCAGGACAGCAATCCTAGACCCGAGTGTGCAGGAGGCTCCATCAGGCAGTGTCTTAAAGAAAGAGGTGTGCTGGGCGGCACAGAGGCTTGTTGGTGAGACTGAGAAATTAGACTGTTTCCCTCTGTGCTGAGAAAGCCTTTTGTCCTTTCTGGGGACATAGCTGCCCTGCAGCTCCCACTCCTGAGGAAGCTGCATCCCAGGGTTTCCTTCCTCTCATCCCATCTGCACCCGTATCCCAGAAGGCTCTCAGGGCTCTTCAAGTGGGCATGAGCAGCATCGAACGCCATGGGTGGCATCAACCTTTTAAACATGGCCATCATGGCTGACACTTGTTGAAAGATGACTCATCCACTCTTTGCATACACTAATTAGCTTGATCGGCGTATTAATCCTAGGGATTTATGATCATTTCTTTTTACATATCATAAAACAGGCACAGAGAGGCGGTACCCTGTGACCCTGAGGTCACACAGCTATAAAAAGCAGTGAAGCCGGCATCTGAAGGCCAGGTGTCTGGTTCCATGTCCCTGTAACCTCTGCACTGGGTAAGGTGTGCTGCCTAAGGTATACCATTCTCCAGGAACTCAGAGGTGGTGCCGAAGGACAGCTACTCCAGCTTGCTCTTTACACCTGAGAGAAAAGTTTAGCTAGATGATTCAGCAGTAAGAGTAAGAGGGTAGTTGCCACCAAATCTGATGGTCTAAGGTCACTATCTGGAGCCCACATGGTAGAAGGATAGAACTGACTCCTGTACATTGCTTCTGCATGTATCTCACAAAATAAATAAATAAATGTAATAAAAGTAAACCTCAGAGAGGCTCATGGGGATGGGGAAAGATTCTAGCCCTAGCCTCACTGGCAAGTAGCCCAAATTCCTCCTCCTACAGATGTCAGTCTGGAAACTTCTACGTCAATGGTCCTGCTATTCCCAAGGACTTCATTTATCAAAGAAACTTCACCAAGCAAGCTGTTCATGTGGCACACATGATAGGTGATGGTGGCTAAGAGGTTTGGTCCTTGTTCTCAGGGAGGCAGACTGAGCAGGAGCCATGGGCTTTGTGTGTAGAAGTGTGAATCCGACAGAGAGGAGTGTCTATGGAAGTGAGGTCATCTGAGAAGCTGGACAGGGTGTTCATAGATGCAACAAAAATAAGGCTGAAGCGATGAAGAGGGGACAGACAGGTTTGGGGCAAAGTGAGTTATGTGTGGTCACAGAGCAGATGAAATGAGGCTGAAGAGTAACAAGAGGTAGAGGTGTAAATTTCCTTTGGTGGCAACAAGGAGTCACAGGGACCGGTAAAATGCACCCAGCCTGCAGGAGGGTGTATGGGTTCTCATGCCCCCCCTAGCCCCCACAACCATGGTTAAGCTATTTCTTTACCCAGGGTACTAGGGAAGACAAATCTTCCCCTCCTCTCAGAGACGCTGCCAGGACAGGGCTACAGGTACCCCAGGACTTTAACAAGACATTCTTTCCACTGCCCTGTCCCTCCTCCAGGCTATTTGGAAGAAAGAGTAGTCCCACTGAGATGTATGGTTCTGTCCAAGGTGCTGAGACGCTGCTCCACCCAATCAAAGGCACTGTTTGTGCCCACCGTTTTCTTTGGGCAGAAAATTTCATTCATGTTTTACAAAGAACCTAAAGCATGGGCAGAACTGATACTATGAACTTGCATCTTTCGTCCGAGTCCAGCACTTTTCCCACATCGGGAAGACCAGTGCCCTTCACCAGTGGATGTCCTGGGCGATCCTTTTGCCGAGGCTAAGCTAACACAAAAAATAAACTTCTCCTATACACATATTTACCTCTGTATCTCCACATGATGACAGTGGCAACTCACACGACATCCTGAGGGACCAGTCAGAATGGAGCAAGCCTGCCTAGACCAGCAGGTGTGTGTGCTCCTGAGTTAGCCCACCTGGGAGGCCTGGGTGCAGCTCACCCTGATACCCTCTAGGGGTCCTGTAGCTTAGCATCTTAGGTACCTATTGCAGTTCAGGCGCTGATCTGTAACTTCTATAGGAAGCTCCCTACTCTCACCACAAACCCCTTGTCACAGGTAAGGACACTCAGGCTTAAGCAGGACACAGGGCTCACCATAGGCAGTGGAGGCAGTGGAGAGCTGGGATTTGAACTCCAGTCTGTGTTGTCCTAGAGTGTCTTGTCTATCAGAGCTCATTACCATTTGAGCACGAAGTGGCTCCTGTCACTATGGCTTTCTAAGCCTGGCCAAGTTCCTCTCCCTGTTTAAACTTCAGCTCATTTGCAAGCTGAAGAAAGTGGAAGTATACATCTATAGGGCTCTCATGAGACATAAACCAAATGATGCATGCAGCAAGAACACAGTGAGTGCTCTCCACTAGGCTGAATGTGATTACGATCGGACAAGGTCTTTGATGGCTTGCTGGGTGTCTGATGAGCCTTGCCACACCCCAAGTCCTTGGCATCATAAACGCCAAGGCTTAGGAATGAAGGGACAAACACGAGGGGCAGCGGCAGCAGCACACCAAGCAGAGCCTATTGCTACTCTGCACCCTCATGGCCTCATGGAGTGGAGACTACCTGGCTGTCAAGTCCCTGAATGCCCAATGACAGTTCTATTCTACTTCATCAGCACCATCCCAGCCCTCATAGAGTTAGCTTTCACAAAGTTGCTGTCACATCCTTCTAAAGGCCCTTGGAAGGGGGCTAGGGGTATAGCTCAGTTGATAGAGTACTTGTCTAGCATGCATCCATTACCCCATTGGCTACTCAGCCCCAACAGCAGGCAAGGCTTATAGACTTCCCATCTTACATGTGTTTGGTTTCAGACGGGACAACTGGGGGACTGAGGTGCATAGTTTATATATCAACAGAGACCTGGCCTCCAGGTTCTCTCAGCAACCCTCAGTCCCTCCCTTCCCCCAACCTTGAACTTTCCAGCCCAGGGGTTGAGCTGGCCTTCCCTCAGAGGTCCTCCCTAGACATTTTGTGCTCTCTCTCTCTCTCTCTCTCTCTCTCTCTCTCTCTCTCTCTCTCTTTCTGTTTGTACACCCCTTCTCTCTTTCTTCCCCCCCTCCCCCTCCCAATGGTGACTTCCCTGGCCTTAGTCCTTGGGGCCAGTGAACTCATCCATCAGAGAACAGCTTTCCAATACACCTGCCTTTAATATATTCTAATCTGGCTTGAATTAGCTCATTTCACCTGTGGAAAAATAATCTATCAACATGGATAGGGAAACCGAGGCCCAGCAAGGTGAAGTGGCATATCCAAGGTTACTGAGTTTAGGATGAAGCTCCAACACCCAGAAATGGGCTTTTAAAATCAGCTTTTTATTAATTCCCCATGTCGTGAAATCTTTCAGCTAACAGGCAGGTATGTAGTCACAAATCAACAAACACATAAAGGCCCTGCTAATTATTACTGACTGTGGGATGCTTTGGGGGAGCCTGGGCTGAGTCTGCTCTGCTGATTGATGGCCCCATCCCCCATATTACCAAGCTGGCTAATTGCAGGAAGTCACATCATTCAGAAGCTGGGGTAAGGCAGGAATAATGGCATCCCTGCTGGAGCCTGGTGCTCCTGGGAATGAGTCAAGCCATTGAGAACAATGAATGCTTTGTAATCACCTCCAACTGCCCCATCCAGCAACACCAGGCCCCAAGGAAAGCCTCTCCAGGTATAAAATGAGGCTGAGCAGGAGTGGGAATCCGTGGGGGTCTCACCAGGACAGCCTGCTCACAATCTGTTTTTGCTTAAAGAGCCAGGTAGGCAGGACTCACTGGTGAAAGGATGTGGAGGATCTGATCACGGAGCACACACCCTTGCCCGCCCAAAGTTCAAGGATAAGAAGCCATTTACATTCTGGATGGGAGGCAGCAGTCCAGCTTTCAGATTAGTGGATTCCTGGCTGCTCCCTTCCCCATCCCTCCTGGAACCTCAATTTTCTTTTCTGAGTAGCAGTGATAAGTCAGACAATGGGAGGTGACAAGGGGGACAGAGGAGGGAGTATGAACAGATCTCTAACAAGGTACATCATCAACCATGGGGACTCTCAGCAAACCCTGACATAGGTATACCAATGTGTCCATAAGCTCTGCATAGCAAACCGAAGTGGAAACTTAAGGGTTCTCTGGAAAATCGGCACTTGCTAAGGCAAGACACGTGGAGGACACGTGATGTGTGGAGGGCATAAACAGGACTCCATGGAGTGATGGAGACAGAGCTTGGCTTGCTGGTACAGCTAGCTGTGCAATGCTTGTGGGTATATCTTCACTGATCTTCACTTCCCTGAAAGAGGCACAGCTGAGAACTTCTGGTGTTCCTGTTGGTCGCTCCTGCTGACTTGAGCCCAGGCTGAGGCCTGGCTGTCTCTGCTAGGTCATGTCACCGCTGTTGCTAACCTGACTCTACCGAACTGGGCTGCTGCTGGTGTATCCATGAGGTGTTTACGAGTAGACCGAGCTGCTGCTGCCTGCTAACCTGTGAACTGAACTGCCGATTTCCAGACAACACAGTTGTTCTAAACAGGTCCACTCCCCCCACCCCGGCCCCCATATCCTTTCTTTCCCACTACCTCTGGTGGGTGGTGGGCTAAAGGGAGGTTAAAGGGTTTAAGAACCATCATTTAAAATAACTTGAAAAAAATTAAAGTTATAGTAAACCATCTCAGAAATCAGAGAGTTCAGGGCTGGGGACATAGCTCAGTTGGTAGAATGAAGCCCTGAGTTTAGTCCTTAGCACTGCATAAAACGGTAGTGTGTGTCTATGATCCCAGCACTAAGTGGGGAGAGGTAGAAAGATAGGGAGCCCAGGGTCACTTTCAGCTATGTAGTGAGCTTAAGTCCAGCCTTGGCTGTATGAGGTTGTATCTAAAAACAAGATTAATAAAACAAAATTAGTGGGTTCGGCCTCCCCTGCCCATTCATATTTGTATAGGAAGGACCTGGGACCTGGGAGGAGAAGCCATTCATAAGTCATAGGCCTTCCTTAGTAGCCAGGCTAGGGCAGGGACAGAATGTCTATCTGACACCAAGTGCTTCTCTGCTTGACCTCTTGGTGATGGGATATCTTTAGTTCCAGATGACTATTTGCAAGACTCTAAATCTAGAGTGCTACTATTATTATTAATTTTTTAATATGTAGGGGTGCTGTGCCTGCCTGTCTATCCGTGTGCCACATGTGTGGCTAATGCCCTCAGAGAAATAAACAGAGAATCAAATCCTCTGCAAGTGGAACTTTAGATGGTTGTGAACCACCATGTGGGTGCTGGGAATTGAACACAGGTCCTCTGGAAGAGCAGCCAGTCCTCCTAAACACTGAGCCTCCTCTCCGGCCCCTAGTGCTTCAGTTCTTTGTGATAGTTATGGACCAAATTCATGCCAACACAGGCAAGTAAGAGAGAAGCTGTGTGGAAGGAACAGACTTCTTTCCCTTTAAAGACCACAGTCCCTGTCTACCCAGCCTTAATTCTGACAAGGAGCATGATGGGGCCTGATGACACTTCGTCTGAGCCTTGCTCTGCAGACCAGGGACATTTGCTCTCAGAAGGTCCCTTGCCATGATGGCAACAAGAACTTGGAAATCAGTAGATTTATACCATGGCAGCCAGCCAGCTCACCACCAGACCAGTCTCACCAGCACCTCCATGGCTGATGACCTTGCAGTCAAGACTGAAAAGCTTGTTCTTGGAGAAGGTAGCTTAAACAGTAAAGTGCTTATCTGTCATGAACTGAATGAGGACCTAAGTTTGATCTAGAGCATTGCATAGACCAAGTTTGTTGGTCCATGCCTGTCATCCTGGCACTGGGGAGAAGGTAGAAGCAGGAAGACCAGAAGTTCAAGGTCATGCCTGCTACATAGCAAGCCAAAAAGCCTATAATACATAAGACCATCTTTAAAACAAATAACTTAAGGAAGGAAGGAAGGAAGGAAGGAAGGAAGGAAGGAAGGAAGGAAGGAAGGAAGGAAGGAAAAAGCCATGTTATGCATCTGGTTCCTACACAGTAAGAACCACTGAGTAGCAACACCCACATCTTGTGAGAACCTATCAGATACCTAAAGTTTACCATACCATAGACATGCTGGATCTGAACCTGTAATTTACCAAGGCCCCTATCTATAGTGGCTCCAGAAATCCCTTTTCTATACCTGTAAGCAATCTTGTAAGGTGAGTGCCCACTTCATAGAGGAAGAAAGCAAACCCAAGAGAGTGGGTCTAAGGCCACACAGTTGGTAGGTAGGACAGCCGTATGTGTGTTACCTGGCCATAGGTTTCAACTCCACAAACACTTCTCAACGCACAATGGAACGCTGCCCCTGAGGGTGCCCAAGTACGGAGGCCTTCTGACCAGCTGAGTATATTCCACCCCAGTATCCCCCCCCCAATCAAACCTTGCAAAACCAGTATGATTGATGAGGAAATACAAACTGAACAAACACATAGGGGAAACATTCCCTCTACCTAGTAATCAGACATGCAAATGAGAGCAACATTTAGGAGCCATTCTCTACCTATATAATTAGCAAGACTGAGAAAAAAAAAAGCACGCAAAAACTGTTATGAACAAGGCACACGCATACACAACCCTCGACAGCATAGATTTATATAACCCTTTGGGAAAGTGATCTGGCAACATCCATCAAGAGCTATGACTATATTGTGCCCGCTGACCTGGGAATTCACCCGGAGGAAATAATTCAATGGGAGGGCAGAGTGGGGAGCTGCTTGTAAGAAGATGCTCGCTGCGACGTTGGCTGTGAACAAGGGAAAAATCCTAATATCCTGTAGGAAGGGAAGGGCTGGGGAAACGAGGAATCTATCGGTTCCTGCTCTGCTGGGCAGCTATCTGAGAACTGAGAGGTCCAACCAGTAGCAGAGAAACATGAATAAAAGAAAAAATGTGCCTGGAGCTGGAACTCAGAGGGCATGTGCTTCCAGGGTGGGAGGCTGTGGGTTCAGTCCTCAGGACACCCCCCTCAACACAACACCTGTCCACTACACACAGAGAGAGAGAAAGAGAGAGAGAGAGAGAGACAGACAGACAGAGACAGAGACAGAGACAGCGTGAGAGAGTGAGCAAGCAGCCTGGTAGTACACGCCTTTAATCAAGCACTCAGAAAGCAGAGGTTGGTAGATCTCTGTGATTTTGAGCCAACCCAGTCTACATAGTGAGTTCCAGGACAGTCTGGAATTATATATAGCATGTAGGCCTTGTTTTAAAACAAACAAACAAACAAGCAAGCAAACAGAAAGGAGAACACAAACTGCTTATGTGAGCTGGGTAATGATGCTGTGAAAAATACTGTGTGCGCTGGAGGACAGGGCAGAGCTGGATACAGAGGAGATTGTTTCCGACTTGGGGCCAGTGACAGACTAAGGTTCTTTGCAGTTACTCTTATAAACCTCAGAGAACAGCTTCAAGGGCTCTCAGTCACAGACTATGTCTGAAGGTGACATAGAAAGAGAGTCCTCTCCCTCATTCCTGGGCAGAGGGTCACACTCTAGATTGTCACTGGCTCCCTGGGGGAGCCGCAAGGCTGTGAGAGGCCCATCCTGACTTACCATGAAGCCTGGAGCACAAGTGCAGCTCCCAGTGATGCTGTGGCAGTCAGCGCCATTCTGGCAGGTGCAGGGTAGCTGGCAACCGTTGCCATAGTAGCCAGCAGGACAGGACTCATTGCAGTAGTGGCCAGACCAGCCTGGCTGGCAAGTGCAAGCTCCAGTAACTGGATGGCAGCTGAACAGAGGACAGAAGGAAGAAGAGGACAGGCTTGCAACTGTGTCCCTTTTTCTGCGCTCCCCCAGCCTAGTCTGCCCACAGAAGTAAGGGCAAAGGACGCCTGTGGTTAAGTTAGTCATGCCTTGTTTGTTTATGAGATGATGCATGGCCATACACACTCTCAGTAGTTCCCAGAAATGAAGGCTCATAGTTAAGTAGTTTGCCTAAAGTCATTCAGCATGGAGGTAACAAGACCAGTGTTAATACCCAGACTTCTGACTCCCAAACACGTACTTCTTTTTTTCCTTTTGAGATGGACTCATGGTGCCCAGGCTACATTTGACACTAAATTTCTGATACTCCTCCCTCCACCAACCAAGGGCTAAAATGACAAATGTGTCACCATGCCCTGTTTATACAATGCTAGGGATCAAACCCAGGCTTCCTGCATGCTAGGCAAGGACTCTACCAACAGAGTGGTAGCCCCTCCCCAACAGTACACCCCCATGGTAAATCCCCAATATATACCCTTTATAAAACTACACAGAGCCCAAAGCACAGGGCAGTGCCTTTCTCCCTCGCCTTACAGACTCTGAGGTCCAGAGCTCTCATTGCTCCTGTCGGGGGGGGGGGGGGGCGTGGAGGGGGCAGCTGAGAAGGCAACCATGACACCAGTGGCTCTCCATACAGTAGACTCTCAGTGAGCATTGGTAGCTAAAACAAGATCCCAGGCCAGGGTGGCCTCTCTGACAATGGCTGTCCCCAAGGGACCCGCCACTTGGGCTTCCTGACTCTTTATAACAGAGCAAGCCCTTCCCCCTCCCAGATCATAGTCACTGTCCAGTTTACACATGTAGGAATGCGATTGCTTTTATCATATTTAATTATTGTCTTTTTGAGACAGGGCCTTATGTAGCCCAGGCTGGCCTTAAACTTGCTGTACAGCTGAGGATGAGCCTGAACTTTACTTTTTGCATTTTTATTTACTTATTTTATGTGTTAAGTGTATGGGAACACGGATGCCATGGCACGTGTGTAAAGGTCAGAGAACTTGTGAGAGTGCTCTCTCCTTCTAGCACGTGGGTCCCAGGGATAGGACTCAGGCCATTAACCTTGGTGGCAAGCCACTTTAGCTGCTAAGCTATCTCACCAGCTCCCAACCCTGAACTTCTGACCCTCCTGCCTCTACCTCTATAGTGCTAAGGTAACAGCTGTGTGCCATCACCACACCTGGTGCTATCCCCTGCTGAAATTCAAGCCCAGGACTTCATGTATGCTAGGTAAGCACTCTGTTGGCTGAGTGTGTTCCCAGCCCTCGGTGTTTAATTACTTTCTTAGTCTGTTGACTTGGTTTTTTTCTATCCACTCACTAGGTTTCAGCTCCCTGGGGGAGAGCCCTTGTCTGTCTTGTCATCTCTCAGGGCCCAGTGGGGTTCCTGGCACAGGGGAAATGCTGACCTCATGGCATACTTAAAATGAACGAATTAATGAAGACTAATTGTAAGCAGCCCAGCTAGCCTCTCTTCTGGGGGGCTGTGGTGTTCTTGTTGAAAATGAGGGGGTGGATCAGAGCAGACCATTCTGGAATAATAAGTACCGGCAGCTAATAATCACTTCAGAAAATGTTTAGTCTCATTAATCATCCAGTCAAAACAACAATTGGATATCACCGTCTCTCTATCAAAACATGGATGAGCTTTTCAAACGCTGGTAAAGGTTTCAAAACAATCTGAGGTTACGTATCGGGAGACCTAAAAATATGCAGATGCCTCGGTCTTGGAATTCCATTCCTAAGAATCTATCCTAAGGAAATAACTGTGATTGTGGAGGAAGATTTATACACAGAGGTGTTCCCTGAAGCATTATTTATAACCGTGGAAAATGGAAGCAATTTGAATAATAATAAATAATATGTGGCCAGGCTATGAAAGTACCAGGCACCTCACACATACATTTCTCATCTTCCACAGACCTGTGAAGTAGGAATGTGAATCTCCATTTTACAGAGGTTTGGAGACCTACCCAAGGTCACACAGACAAGTGGGTGAGCATACCTTTAAACCCAGCAGAGGCAGGCAGATCTCTGAGTTCAACACTGGCCTGCTCTACAGAGTGAGTTTCAGGACAGCCAGGGCTACACAGAGAAACCATTTCTCAAAAAATAACAACAACAACAACAACACGCTTTCTGTTATGAGTTGCCTTGGTCACAGTGTCTCTTTGTGGTAATAGAACAGTCACTAAGACTCTAGGCAAACTCTGCAGGCTGAACTATATCCCAGCCCTACCATTCTATTTCTAGAAAGAGGATATCTAACGTCGTAATTTAAATTTCCCTTTGGAAAGATGCTGGAGAGTGACAGCAGATCATGATTTGGATTTTTTATTTTTGCTTTAGCTATGTTTGAACTCATGGCAGTTCTGCCTGCGAAGGCCTTGCTTCCCCTGGGTGACCTGGCTGCTCAGGCAGTGCTGGAGGAGGCTTGGACCAAAGCCCCATCACTGATGCACAGGCTGCCTCCTCTGTTATCAGGTTTCCCCCTTTCTTCCCTTTCCCCGGACACAGATTAATCACTAGCTAACAGGAGCCGAAAGCTGCACAAAGGAGGCAGCGGCTTTGAGGGGTGGGTTTTTCTGCCTTTCTTTTGCCCTGATGAGATTTCTATCTCTGTGGCATCTGCTGGCTAAATCAAATCTTTCAAAGGTAATCTGCCATCGTGGCTCCTGGAATTCATCTATGACAATCTAATTTCGGAGGGAACATTTAAGAGGCCTGACACCCAGACACTGTCCTCAAGGTGAATGATCTATGAAGGAGAGTGGCCTCTTTTGTGTTTCCACAGAGCCCACAGAGGAAACTAAAGCTCACCAGCCTGCTCTTTCCCAGGGTAACCCATAACTTCTCTGCAGCAGCTAGCCAGAGGGGAAGGAGCAAGGAGAGGCTGTGGGTGGGCTGGGAGCAGAGGTCTCTTGGGCCGGGGTTAGAGTCCTATGTCTCCTCAGAAGGATGCTGGAGACAGGAAGCTACCATTTATCCCAAGTGCTACACAAGTTTAGGGACAAATGAGGGAAGGCTTCCAATGACTGCCCCTCCACTCCACTTCCAAAGACAACAGGAAATGTTGCCCCCATTCGGAAGACTGACACAGAGAGGAGAGAGGCATATATCAGGGTATTTTCTTAGCTGGCTAGTGAAGTACCAGCCCACCTCCATCTTAGACCTAAAAGCTATCTTATAGTAAAGACAAGCTAGGTTGTATCTGTTTAATCATAAACCCCTCAAGGATTGGGCTATGCCCCACCTGTAACCTTAACTACAAATGGTTCTGTACTGCCTGTTCCAGGAATGCCAATCATGTCTTTGGGGTTTTTGTTTTTGTTTTTTTTTAAAGATTTATTTATTTTATATGAGTACTCTGTTGATGTCTTCAGGCACACCAGAAGAGGGCATCAGATCCCATTACAGATGGTTGTGAACCACCATGTGGTTGCTGGGAATTGAACTCAGGACCTCTGGAAAAGCATCCAGTGCTCTTAACCTTTGAGCCATCTCTCCAGCCCCATGTCTTTGTTTTAAAAACCATGTTTATAATCATCTTGCACCCCTACCTTTGTTTAAAAGGTTATATGACTGCCTATGAGTACCTTGTTGTGCTCACCTTGCGAGCATGTCTTTGTTTCAGGAGGTCATTCTGACTAACGTGTTATGCTTATGTTCTGCTCCTGTAACCCTGCCTATTTCGCCTGACAAATCCCCCATTTGGAAACCCCCTACATCTGAGCTATAAAAGTCTTGTCTTCCTCACCTCCAATGCTGACTTCTCAAACCTCATTTTAGGAGGAGGATGCCCGTATACACAAATAAAGAAGGTTGCTTTAGTTAATTTGGCTATGATGGTTTGAGTAGTGGCTTTCTCCTCCCATCTTTGAGATTAACAGTAGATCTGAGACCAGGATGGAGGGGACCAACCCCCACTCAGTACCTTCAGCTTAATTGTTTTAAGATTGGAATCATAGGTCCCCCCCCTCTGTCTCTCTGTTTCTTTCTCTCTCTTTCCTTCCCACCCTCCCTCCTTCCTTCCCCTCCTCCCTCCCCCTCCCGTCTCTCTCTCTCCTTCCCTCTTGTCTTTCCTTGCTTGCTTCCTTCCTACCCACTTCCTTGTGTTTTTTTTTTTTAAATTATTATTTATTTAATGTTTATGAGTACACTGTAGCTGTCTTCAGATATACCAGAAGAGGGCATCAGATCCCATTACAGATGGTTGTGAGCCACCGTGTGGTTGCTGGGAATTGAACTCAGGGACTCTAGAAGAGCAGTCAGTGCTCTTAACCACTGAGCCATCTCTCTAGCCGCTATTTTCCTTGTTTTAAGACAAGAGTTCTTGGTACCCATTCTGCCCTCTTTATAGCCAAGGATGTCCTTGAACTTCTGATCCTCCTGCCTTTGTGGGATTACAGATCTGTGCCACCATGCCCAGTTTATGCTGGGTCTCATGCATGCCAGGCAAATGCTCTACCAGCTGAGGCACACCTAGCTGAGGCACACCCCTAGCTGCAAGTCTTTGCTTTCTCTATATCCCAAGAGAAGGCTCTATCTATAACAAGTCAAAGCTTCCTGGGGGAGAAAGGCTGAGCTGTGTCCACACAAAGGAATAGGCCTGCTCTGAACAAAACCAAGAGCTGCAAGAATTCAGGTAGACCAGAGGTTTTCACCTCAGACATTTTGCTTTCTCTATCCCACCTGGACATTTGGCACTGACTGGAATCATCTTTGGGTGTCAGAACTTGGGAGTAAGCTGGGCATCTGATGGGTGGGAGCCAGGGACCCTGATGAATATTCCATGGAGCACAAGACTGTTCTGCATGATCAACCAGGTGGGTTGCCTGATATAGACTGAGCAGCACATGTGTCAGGGGCTCAGTCACATGGCTGGCACGCCAGGAGGACGGGGAACATTCAAAAAGCAAATGGGGCAGAACTATCTAGAAGGACGCACTGCTTAAGATGAATTCAGCCATGCCTGTCACTGAAGACAGTGGTCATAGGCAGGCCCTTGAGGGTCCAGGCTTGGGGCAAGCCTCTCCCTAAGGAGGTAGTGCTTTGGAGCCTAAGCAGCCTGCCCAGAGCTGGGGTGGCAGGCACCCTCCAAGGATCCTAAGGATGGCTCTTGCATCCCAGTTCCTTAAAACGTGGCACACGTTAAAGACAGTAAAGCAAATAATCATTAATATTGGATGGGCTGAGATTAGCGACGGAGAAGAGGGAGTCCTTCCAGATTAATAACGCATGGAGAACTCCTTCAGAAGAAAGATAAATTATGCAGCGCACAGTTGCTCAGGGAAGGGAGGGAAACAATGGCCTTTTAATTTGGGGCTTGAGTGGATCTCTGTGGTGGGGACTCTTCCTGAATGGGGACCTCAGGAATCTCCTTGCTTCCTGTCCTTGGCTTCTGAGCAAGGATGGAGTGTCCCCATGCTGTCTTCCACCCGTGGACTAGGTGAACTGGTTTCTCATTCCCATACTTGGGACCCTTAGATCTCTCACCCTGCCCTTCAGTTCAGGCAAAAGGCCACCTCTTCCAGGATGCCCTTTGTGCCCAAAATGGTGGTTTCTTGTGATCTTTTATACACATACACATTTTATACACATATCTCAGGTCACAATAACTGGGATATACGTTGGAACCCAGCAAAGCCAGGTACATATATTTCTACCCTAACATTTCTCAACCTCTGATGTTAGATGTGTTACACACTTTATGGTGTGTCATGTATTGGCTGATAGAATTTTTGATCATTAGAACATCAAGCAGGGTTTTGAGACACTAATGGAGGTACCTTGAATTGGAAAAAATATGCCAGCAAGTACCTAATGTCAGTGAATACTCAGAATCCGAGGTCCTAAGGGTACCTAGGCTTCCTTCTTGTTGCCTGGCCCTGCCCGGGGGAAGGGGGGTTTCAAGTTATCATAGACCAGCTGCCTTGGCTCTAAGCCCTCTCTGTATAGTCCTCTGAGATGCCACCAAGGAACCATATTTATCTAAGCTGATACATGCCAAGATGCCCTGCTTGCAGTGACAGGAGGTTCCAGGATGACTTGTGAGAAACCAAACACTGAGGGAAGAGGAGTCTCAGAGCAGAGGCATTCTCTGCCTGGCCATCTGCTCAGTATCCACTGCCTGGGCCAGCTTGTCTTCCTAGGCCATTCATAGGCAAGGAGAAGTGATGCCCCAGCCCTTCTACCTTGATAACAGATAGTCAGATAGGGGGTGGTCAGGCATCTCTGGGGCAGAGAGCCCCCCCTTCCTAACAGAGGGCAGGGCAGCTGGAGTGGTAAGAAGGGAGGGGAAGGGGTGGAGGAGGAGACTGAGACCATTTGCTCTTCTGTTTCTCAGGCCTAGTCCTCTCTGGAAGTAGGAGTGAGACTAGCTACTGTCCCCTTGTTTTCAAGCTGTTCTGGGCACAGAGGCTGATATCTGTCCTTCCTGTTCTCCCACAAGTCAGGGCCTCTTTGGTCCCAGATGAGCTTTTTATGGCTCTAGCCTCTGCTTAGATGTTCAGTATGAAGAGGACTCTTTCAAGATAGCTTCCAACCACCACACCACGAGCCCTGTCACCCCAAAACCATCTCAGCCCCCAGAACTATCCAGTCCTAATCCCCTGTTTCTGTGGGTCACTAGGCTGTTCCTTACTTGTATGTGAGGCTGGAGAATAACCCATCGTGAAGCCCAGTAGCTGAATATGAAGAACAGGTAGCAAGTGACCTAAGGTCTGGTTCTGACTCCACCTGGGTGGCATTAGTTTTCACTTTTTATTAGAGAGATCAAAGCCCCAAAGGCCCAGCTCTTTCCAGTTGGCTAGCTGGCCACCCCGGAGGTGGATCCACAGTCTGGGAAGCCTTTATTCATCAGGGACCCACCTAGCCCCTGCCCCAAGCTTATGTGTCCATAGCTCATACCTGACAGTATTCTCAATGTCACAGGGACAGGGCAAGGAGCAGCCTGGGCCATGCAGGCCCTCTGGGCATAGTCGTTCCTGGCAGCTAGGGCCCTTGTAGCCAGGCTCACATTCACAGGCACCCGTGGCTGGTGAACATTGACCTCCATTGTGGCAGTCACAGCGTTGAGAGCACAGGAAACCGAAAGTTCCAAAGGGACATTCCTCTTGGCACCTGTGGAGAGCAGAGCAAGATGGAGCTGTGGGCGGAGCCCTTGTTGGGCTTCTTGCTGTATCTGCATAGACTTCTCCTCAGTTGGAATGCCTGGTCTGTTCCCTCCCTCCCAGCCTTCTCCCCCTTATCCATGGGAACTTCACCCCAGGTCTCCTCAGCAGCCAGGATGAGCTCCTATTATCCTTGTCAAGATGTAAAACAAAGAGCTGACTTAAACTTCTGATGGACTACTTCCTCATCATAAAGTGAGCTGGTAACCCTCATCAGGTTGTTTGAAGATTACATAGAATAATGCTAGGGGCTGGAGAGATGGCTTTAGCAGTGAGGAGCTTGAACTGACTTGCAGAACCTGAGTTCTGTTCCCAGAACCTGCACTGGGTAGGTAGCTCACAACCAGCTGTATCCCCAAGTCCAGGGGATCTGCCACCGGTTTCCAGTCTCATGTACATGGCCCATTGTAGCGAGAAATTTAGTTTCTTTAAGAACCCAGTTGTGTTATGTGAATGTTTTTGTTTTAATCCCAGGTGTGGATAAGAGGCTGCTTCACAGCAGGTGATTATGGTTTGTCTCGTGCACTAGCAAGGGCATGATCATTGCCAGCTGCAGATAGTTTAATTCTGAGGACTCTGGAGAGGGATAAATGGAAGAGCCCTGAGAGGGCCTGGGTGGCTGCTGGTTCCTGTTTTTGTGGTTTGTCAAGTGGTTGTAAGCAAAGAGAAGTTGGAGATATCCTGATGATGAAGATTGGACTTGCCCTAAGGAACTTAATGCTTCTAATTTAAGTAGTCAAAAGAGGTGGGCACTCCCCTTTCCCTCTAACCTTTTCTTTCTCCTACCTAGTGTTGGGGGATTGGAAGAGATCAGGGTGGAATATTGGTTGAAAGGGTGGTAGATATAAGAACTCAATGAAATAGATAAAAAAAATTTACCCCAACAACTCATCACCATGTGTGTGGGACAGTGATCTGTGACAGGCAATCTGGCACCGGTTGAGCACAGGCGTAAAATCTGGGCGACCCAGTGGAACAATCCAGCCCTCGATTAAGGAGCTGCATCTAATCTCTCGCCAAGGGTTTCCTGCACTCCCAGACGGTACCCATTCACCCAAGCCTAAGCAGCTAGCCCTGCACCCCAAGCTGCTGAAAGAAGTGAGAACCCAGCTGTGCTCCAGCTAGCCTCACTGTGGCACCCTGCGGTGACTGCAGTGCCCAGGACTAGAGAACCCAGGGAGACAGCTGCCATGCGTTCCCGGGAATGGCCCCCTCTCCCCCACCACGGGCAGGGCCCACAAAGGCTTCCCACAGCCCCCACCTGCCCGTCGGACTGTGTGGGAAGACGCGCAGCCACTTCCCGAGTGTCTCCTGTCCCACCCAGAGCCACAGTGCCCGGGACAGACACGTGGGGCTTCTTCCCACCACGCCAGACTTGTTCCAACAACTATGCACATAATTAATTTTTAAAAAGGTGTATTACAACCAGAAAAATAGCCATGAGACCATTATTTGTTGGTACTCTTAGATAAGTTTCTCAACTACTGATCTATCTCAGTTCTTATTAAAAGTTTCAGTCCTTAAAACACAGCAGATATGACCCTCTCACCTTAGTTTTAGGCAGGAAAAGGCTCAAAGAACAGAATTCTGAAATGTAATGGAAGCATGAACTTGAGGAATTGGAAGCAGTTTAATTATCGCTTCTGTGGAGGTCAGAGGACAGGCTGTAGAGTTGGCTTTGTCTTTCTGCTTTTACATGTGTTCCAGAGGACTCATGGAACTCAAGCTTTGAGTAGCAGGCACGTCTGTGTCGTCTGTGTCTGAGCCATCTCACCAGCCCCTCCCCCTAAGATGTATGCTTTGTATTCAAGTGTAACCTTGAACTCCTGATCCTCTTACTTCTACCTCCTGAGTGTTGGATTTGCAGGCATGAACCATCAAAGCCTATTTACTCAGTACTGGGGGTGCAGAAGGAACATGCCAGGCATTGCAAGTGAAGAGGGGTCTGTGCAGTCTCAGTCTTTATGCATGCTAGGCAAGTGCTCTACTGAGCTACATCCTCATTTGCTTGTATTCTAAATGTACCCTGTGCTGACTAGTTTTATGTCAACTTGACACAAGCTAGAATCAACGGAGAGGAGGGAGCCTCAATTGAGAAAATGCCTCTATAAAGTCGGGCTGCAGGCAAGGCTGTAGGGCATTTTCTTAATTAGTGGCTGATGTGGAAGGATCCAGTCCATTGAGGGTGGGGCCACCCCTGGGCTGGTGGTCTTTGGTTCTATTAAGAAAACAGCTGAACAAGCCCGTGAGCAGCACCCCTCCAAGGTCTCAGCAGCAGCTTCTGCCTCCAGGTTCCTGCTCTGCTTGATTTCTGGCCCTCACTGCTTTTAATGATGAAGTATTATGTGAAACTGTAAGCAAAACAGGCCCTTTCCTCTCCAAGCTGCTCTTGGTCGTGGTGTTGCATCCCAGCAATAACAACCCTAGGATCATACCCATAGCTTCCTGGAGGTCCATTCTTCCTCAGACAGGGCAGGGAGAGCCTGGTCTTGGTGAGAGGTTAAATGTGGACACGTGGACACACTCCAGTGGACATGGGGGAATTGAGAGCAGCCAGAATATTCAGGACTAGCCTTGGCAACTAGAGACCAGGTGCCCTTGTTTCTGCCTTCACTATTCCGTGCCCTGAGTGACTGGTGAGCAAGAGAATGACAGGGGAGCAGCAGAGTGACTGGGACATAGCTTTAGAGCCCTCAAGGGAGATGCCTACTAACTGTCCCCTCTCAGAGTCACTGTGTGAGGGAAGGAATCTGGCCGAAAGGCGGGAAGTGAAAAAGATCCGGGCTGCCCCAAACTGCTGGGGGGGGTGACTGGGGAGGAAGAGTGGGCGGCAGGAGAGAGAAAGGGGAGCTAAGAGGGGGGAGGGAGAGGAGGGGGTCTCTTCCTAAAGACCCCTAAGAGCAGCTAAAGACCCATGGTCTAAACTGCCAGGCCCTGCTCAGCCTCCAGACTTCTCCACAGACCACTGAGCTCTGCAGGCCTCAGATCGCTCTGAGGTCAGAAGAGAAACTCACACCAGGAGACACATGCTCACTTGCATTGGAATATTCCTGCCCAGCAGGACAGACAGCTCCTCTGAAGAGAGTGTCCCACCTGCCTGTACTCCAGGGGAAGGGGCACTGAATCTACCTGGCCAGGAAAAAAAAAACAAACTAGAAATGAAATATTGACAACCGAATCCATTTGCATAATCAGTCTCTTTTTACTTTTTTTCCTAGCCACAATTTAAACAACTTATTTATTTAGAGATCAAGCAAAGACTGCTAATGAATTTTACACAAAGCACACTAATAATCGGCCTGTGAAACAGGAGGGTAATCACAGCAGGGATTAACTTTCTACTTAAACACCCTTCCTTCCCAACATATCAATCTAATGTGTCCAATATCGCCATTAACAACCAGATACATTGCTCAATTAAATTACAAGTTAGGTTTCGTGTTTAATTTGAGCTGGATCAGTCCGATCTGGGGAGACCCGAATTATTATACCCACTTGGCTTTAATATGCTCATGATAATTTGGGGTGGGCTAATGCAGCTGTCACCTACAAAATTAATGGAGGCAATTTTACAAAATATTAAACATCAGGCAGCCTGTTGAGTCGGGAAAGCCAAATGCACTCAGAGCTCTGCATAAACTCTCCCGAGGCAGGCTGGCAAAACAAGCTGGAAGGTCCATGGTTTTGGAGATTCTCTCTGCTCTAAGATCAAGGGTGAGACTCGAAGAAGAGACACCTGGGATTATTTCTGCCCTTGGTGAACCCTGAGAGCCAATGAGGCAGCTCTACTGGTGGTGCCTGGTAGTTTGCTAACATTAGTTTCCAACATCAGAATAAGGCTGGAACACAGGGGTGGGAGTTGAAGATGTGATGGGAAAGTGGACCTAGCGCTTAATCCCAGGCCCCCAGGGCCCACACCCTGTTCTCTGTGCTTCCGGGAACCTGTAGAGATGAATGCTGGCACAAGGCTTAAGGACTTTTGGGTATATAAACCTGTCCTAGCAGACAGGCTTTTTCTGGATCTCACTAAAGACTGGGACAGCTCCAGTGAGAGCAGGGGAATGGCGATTTTATTAATCAGATCCAAAAGGCGGCTGGCGCTGTATCAGCCAAGTGCCTATATCGTATGCAGGAAACTGTGGATTTGACCCCAGTACCCCAACTCAGGATTGAACTGAACATGGTGACATCTGTGCCTCAGCACTCAGGAGATGGAGGCAGGAGGTTTAGAAGCTCAGGTCATTCTTGGCTACACAGTGAGATTTGAGGCCAGCCTGGGCTATGAGTCTTAAAACACACCACACACACCACACACACACACACACACACACACACACGAGAAAAGACTCATTGGGTGTCTCTGATGCCACCCAGACAGAGACCAGGAAACAAATACTAGCTTGTCGGGATTACCCCTGCCCCTTGCAGGCCCTGGGAAGATCCCTGAGACATGAAGAATGACAGTGTGCCAAAGTTGCAGATGCTGGGTCACAGCCTTCCAGAGGCTGACCTTATGGTTTACTTTTTTCTTTTCTTTCTTTTCTTCTTTTTTTTTTTTTGTTTTTTTGTTGTTGGTTTTTGTTTGTGTTGTTGTTGTTGTAGTTATTGTTATTTGGAGATAGGGTTTCTCTGTGCAGCTGTGGCTGTCCTGAAACTCACTTTGTGGACCAGGGCTGGCCTCGAACTCAGATCTGCCTGCCCCTACCTTCTCAGTGGTGGGATTAAAGGCCAGTGCCACTACCACCCACCCATGGTTTACACATTTAAACACAGTAGAACTTTGGGGGAAAGGTCTTCATGTGACAACTCTCATAACAAAGCTTCAGGACTGGCTACATCATTTACAAAGCAGCAAAGCACCTGTGACCTTTCCCGTAAGCTTAAATTCTATTGGCTGATGAGCCAGTTTGGGACTAGGGCCTAGAGAAAGGATCTGTGATCAGCATAAGGATAGATTCTATTGGTGGAGGATGCAAAGTAGATGGAGCTATGTTCCATTCACTGGAGACGGTGCTCAGGACTGGGGGATTCAGGAGGAGCCTGGCTCCTAACAGAATAGCAAAGAGTCAGCAGGTTGTCTGACCATGTCACTCAAGCATGCCCGGTGGTCAGGCACGCTTCCTTCCACCGAAGAAGACAGGCTGTGTGACTGACAATCCTGGTTTCTCCTGTGCTTAGTCTAAGCTGTGCTTCTTGCAGTATCTCCTCTCACTTTGTCTAGAAGAGTTAACGATAACATTCAGGAACCAGAGGTGAAACTTGAATCTACCTGCACAGTGCCAGGCAAAAGGCAGGGACTCCTCTGGATGGTTGGTGGGGAAGGGGACCTTGCCCTGGGTGTGTGGACACAAGTGTGGTCCTCCACCTCTAGTTCAGCATGGCATCAGATACACGAGCCTTGCTTCTGCCTCTCCCACAGTGTGCCCTGGCCCCACAGCTGTTTTCCAATTGTGTCCAGAAGGCAGTTCCTTGGTCTGTGTTCTATTGCCTGTTCCCTCTGCCAGGTTGACTACATTCAAGGATGATGTCTCTCTGGACCCTCATTCAGAGTACTCTCAGGCATTCATATCACACAAAGTGATGTCAATATCTTTCAGAGATAACTCAATTTTTGAATACAAATCTACTTCTATAAGAACCTCAAAATGTGGACACTGATTTTGCTCTCTCAGCTCTTTCAGAGTCTCTGTACCACTGTTTTCCTGTTGGTACAGACTCAGGAGGAGGAAAGGGGTGCTCACCTCTTTTCCCGTCCAGGGGAACTCCAGGGCAGCCAGGCTGGTGGAGGGTTATGCATATGTGGGTGAGATAGGGTAGATTTCCCTGGTAGGGTTCAGAATGCCTTCTGAGGAAAGAGCCAGAAGGCTGGCTAGGGATGGTACTCTCTGCCAGGCTGCTAAGGATATGAACAACTGAACATCATAGGTAAGAGTTAATGCCACCCTTACCTGTCCCCCATGTATCCAGCTGTACAGTGGCATTGTCCAGTCACATGGTCACACTGTCCTCCATGGTGGCAGGGACAGTCCTGGCTACAGTTCTGGCCAAAAGTCCCTGGTGGGCAAGGCTGGGCACACACTGCTCCCTGAAATAGAATTGAGGACAGGCTTAGAAGGGGTCCAAGGAGAGCATGCTGAGGTTACATACTCAAAGGAACACTGGCCCCCAGGGACCACCCCAAGTTCCTAGTATACTCAGGAGAGCTGGGCATTCACGCTTTGGTTAGGTCTGCTGAGGTTAGCTCTTGCACCCAACTATGCAGGGCACAGTACCTGCTACATATCAGGTGCTGGGTTAGATACCTGGGGTACAGATTTAATACCTGTCCTCCCAGAGTCCTGGGGAGATCTCAGAGGAAGCTAGGTAGAACACATCGTTTTAATCCTCTCACATGGACATGAAGACAAAGAGAGCCGAGCAGATATAGGAGAGGCACCACTCAACATCCAGCCATGGAGACACACTCACCCCTGTGCCTTTCCTAAACCCAGCTAGAGAGCAGAGGACCCAAAAGGAGGTAATAGTGTGAGGAAGGGAAGAGGGGGGTGTAAAGAAGAGAGAAAGGGGCAGAAGGAGAGAGAAGGGGGTGGAGAGGGACAGGAAGGAGGAGAAATATGATTCCCATCAGGGCATAGCTTTACACATTTTTATAAATTAAAAAGCAAAACATTTTTAAGCCAGGCAGAGTTGGTGCATACCTTTAATCCCAGCACTCAAGAGGCAGAGGCAGACCGATCTCTGTGAATTTGAGCCCAGCCTGGTTTACAGAGTGAGTTCCAGGACAGACAGAGCTACACAGAGAAACCCTGTCTCAAAAACAAAACAAAAACAACAAAAACAAAACAACCCAAACCCATCTTTTATTTCTGTGACATCTGTGTGCCATGCATGACGTGTGGACACCCGAGGAGGTTGGGACTTAAGAGTCCCCGGGGCTGGAGTTATAGGTGCTTGGAGCTCCCTGCCATGGATTCAGAGCGTGCACTTGGGTCCTCTGGAAAAACTGCAGGTGCTCTCAACTACTAATCCAGCACTCCAGCCACCAAAGTTTTCTATTTCTAAATCAAAGCTGTTGGGAAGAGGAAAACAGCCCTATGCCGACCCCAGGGCTCAAGTTGTTACACCTCATAGCTAGGAGTTAGATGGCAGTAGAGCAATTCCTTAAGACTCTAGAGAGAAGATAGTTTCCAGTCTAGAACTGGCTGCCCAGAAGCACCAGGGCTGTGGCTGAGGGGAAAGCCTGGGTCTTTAGCACTGCAAGAGAACCAGCTAGTTAAAGTAAAGTCCTTCTGTCTAGAATTTTAAAACTACCAAACCAAATACATAAGTGGAAGATTTGATAGAGACAGTTCAGATTTGAACAAGGTCACAAGCATCAACCTTCATGGGTACTCTTCAGTAGCTAGCTGGAATATCCCACACCCCTCATCCAAAAGGAATGCCCAGGGTTGGTGGTACAGCCCAGTCAGTAGAGTGCTTGCCTGGCATGTGTGAAACCCTGAGTCCAGTCCTCAGCATCATATAGACTGGGTGTAGGGACACACACCTGAAGGTGGAGGCAGGAAGATTAGAAGTTCAAGGTCATCCTTGACTATATAGCTAGTTTGAGAGTTAGACTTGGGTACGAGATCCTATTAAACAAACAAACAAACCCCAAAAGGAGGAGGAGGAGGAGGAAAGAAGAAAGGGCTGGGCCGTGATGGCACACGCCTTTAATCCCAGTACTTGGGAGGCAGAGGCAGGCAGATCGATCTCTGTGAGTTCAAAGCTGGTCTGGTCTACAGAGAGAGATCCCGTCTTGAAAAACAGAAAAGAGGAGGAGGAGGAGGAGAAAGAAGAAGAGGAAGAGAAGGAAGATAACTCAAGAAAAAGAAAAACATGGATTCTGAGAACTAGGGACCCATCAAAAGAGAAACAAAGGAATCCCAGGACAGTAGCGAGCTGGGCAAAGCAAAGTGCTCACACAGCAGAAGCACAAGGTGTTCTCAACGCTGCCTCAAAACACAAAGGCAAAATAGAAAAAGTGGATAAATGACTGAGTGAGTGAGGCAGGTGGGGAGGGAGGAGGGAAAGACAGAGGGAGGGGGAGGCAGGGAGGGGAGAGAGAGGTCAAGAGGGAGGGAGGGGGAGAGAGGGAAGGAGGGAGGGATGGAAGGGAAGGGAGGGAAGGGAAGGGGAGGGAGGGAGAGGGAGGGGGAGAGAGGGAGGGAAGGGGAGGGAGGGAGAGGGAGGGGGAGAGAGGGAGAGGGAGGGAAGGGAAGGGAAGGGGAGGGAGGGAGAGGGAGGGGGAGAGAGGGAGAGAGGGAGGGAGGGACTTCTGATATGTCCAACCTTACTGAGAGGAATTTCAGCTTTCAATTAAGCTATTGGATAAATTAGTAGTGGGACACACAGGCATGTTAACGTAAAGTCGTGGACACTTTGCTGTCTTCTCTTCTTTCTTTCTTTTGGAAGCTGGCCTGTACTTTGGGCATTTCCCCTTTTTGCTGAAACCCTCCTTCTCCTTCTCCCCAAGTGGCTGCTTGTCTCCCATGCTTGACCTCCATGCCAGCTCAACTCAAAAGGCATGGCTCTCCCTCCTCAGCTCTCCCTCCTCAGCTCTCCCTCCTCTTCTTCCCCATCTTCCTCTGCCAGGTAGTTGCCAAGATTTACAGCTTGCCTGCCCTGGAGTTTTTCTTTTAAACATGAATAAAATTGTTCTTAAGCTTAAAAAACAAACAAACAAAAACAACAACAACAACAACAAACGACTTAACACCAAGCGTATGTGTTGGGGGGGAGGGTAGATCTAAATACATAAATTAAAATAAAATTTAAGTGTATTTATATATGTGTGTATGTGTGTGCATGCATGTGGCAGTCATAGGACAACTTGCTTAAGTCGGTTCCCTTTCTACCCTGTGGGTTCCAGAGACTGAACTCAGGTTGTCAACCACGTAACCCACTGAACCATCTTACCGCCCTGACTCTTACTCTGTGGGATGAAGATAATAGTTAAGTGGCAGTAAGTAAAGCATATTAGGTAGGAAACAGAGGAAGATACCCAAAGGGACACGGGCCAGGGTTGCAAGCACTAGCACTGAAGGCTGCTTTCTCTGCCCTCACCTCCAGCATTAGCCTTGTAGTAAACACCTTTAAAATAGTTGGTATAAATCTCAAGTCTTCATCAAACGTCTGAGCCTAGTCTTGTCTCCTGCCACCCTTTCAGCCTCATGCCAGAAATAATCATTTCTCTTATGGAGAATGAAGATGATCCTCCAATTAATTAATCAATTTGTTCAACACACAGTTATTAAGCACCAATAATCACCGACCCCGAAGAAGCTAGTTCAGTCAGGAAAAGCCTGCCAGGCCAGAGCCATCTTTCCGCATCGTGTTATTGAGTTGTAATGAATTAAATGGGAGGCTTTCAGCTCAGATTTCCCCTCTGCAGGCACCGAGGCACCGAGAACAGAGGCTCAGGAGCCGAGAGGAGGGGCTCTGGAGGAGAGAGGAGGAGTTCAGGAGCCGAGAGGAGGGGCTCGGGAGCCGAGAGGAGGGGCTCAGGAGCCGAGAGGAGGGGCTCGGGAGCCGAGAAAGGAGAAATGTGAAATAAGTATGCAGAAGTAGGAGGACCGCAGTCTGGAGATGAGGGGAGCTTTCTCACGAAACCCATGAGCTTAGGGATTTACAAGTCACAGAAGTCTCTGACTTCTGTGCAGTTCTGTCCTTACTATCTGGAGGTGTTTGAGAGTCCTCTAACCCTGAAAAATTCCAAGACGACTTGGGGCAGGAGATTATGCTTATGCCTATCAGTACACACACACACACACACACACACACACACACACACACACACACACACACACACACACACACACACACGGGTGGAGGTGAAGCCTGATCTCTAGGAAGCTGTAAAGATAACTGGGATTAGAGATACAAAGGAAGCCAGAACTTGTCTTAATGACTGTCAACTGAAGGAAGCTGGCATTGCTGAGGTGGTACAGGACTACATAAATGATCAACTACTGCTGGCTGGAAGCATGGCCTTTGGAGGAGGCTGGCCAGCATGAGAGTTCCTTTCCTGCTGTGACTTTATCTCCTTGAGACTCACATGCTGCAATCCCAGAGTCTGGATATGATTGTATGTGGACATGGGGCCTTTGCAGAAATGAAGACTTGTGTAGGTGGGCCCTCATCCACCCTAACTCATGTCCTTACAAGAAGAGATTAAGACAGACATGTATCGGGTTGGAGGGTTAGTTCAACCTGTGATGTGGTTGCTATACAAATATTAAGGATTTAAATGTTGACCCTAGAAGCCATGTAAAAAGTCAGACATGATTGATGTGTGCTGGCTGGTTTTGTGTCAACTTGACACAAGCTAGAGTCATTTGGGAAAGGGACACTTCAATTAAGAAAATGCCTTCATAAAATTGGCCTATAGACAAACCTGTAGCTCATTTTCTTTCTTTTTTAAAAAAAGATCTATCTATCTATCTATCTATCTATCTATCTGGGTACTTTGTTTGCATGTATGTTTGCACACCAGAATAGTGCATCAGATCCCATTACAGATGGTTGTGAGCCACCGTGTGGTTGCTGGGAATTGAACTCAGGACCTCTGGAAGAGCAGCCAGTGCTCTTAACAATTAAGTCACCTCCCCAGGCCCTGTAGTGAATTATCTTGATTAGTAATTGATATGGGAGGGCTCATCCCATCATGGGTGGTGCCACCTTTGTTCTGGTGGTCCTACATTCTATGAGAAGGCCAGAGGAATGGTCATGCAAAGACTCCAGGCTGGGGACAGAGGCTCAGAAGTCATCAGCCCTTCCTGATGAAGATACCTTGCTATCTGACACCCAGCCTTCAAGCCCAAGAGAAAACAAATCCCTATTGTCTAAGCCATTTGGTCTGAGGTGCTTTGTCTGGCCACCTGAGAAGGTCAGGTGTGTCTCTGCTATAGTGGGCTCCTGGGCTACATAGGATTTAGAAGGTCCTCCAACTGGTCAGACCTAATGTTCCGTGGGACTCTCAAGAGTAGCTACACTGTAAGAAGTCCCCGCTCAATAGAAGATTGAAAGGAAGAGGCCAAGATGGGGGCCCAGCCTCGCCAGCATTTCAGGCATTCACATTAATGGCTGTTGTCTCAGAGTGGCACCAACCGTCTGGACACTGAGCAGTGACTGGTGAAAGTGCCATGAAGGCGATCCTAACCTCAGGACCAGCTGCAGGCCTCTACAGTCATCTTTGCAACCCCCAGTGTCTGAGACTCCAAAGCCTCTAAGCTTCAAATGCCCTCTCTGGCCCTGCACCCACCAACCCCATTTCCCAGCTTCTAGCTCCACTTCTCTTACCCAGCATGTCCTTTGCATGTGTGTCTGTGGGTGTCGGTGTATATGAGAGCTTAGTGAATGTACCCATTCCATCCAGCCTCTACTGTCAGCATGGGAACTCCAGAGGGGCTGATAGCAGCACTTCCAGGTTCCTGCTTGTCCCCAGTGTCCACTGTCATCAAGCTACCTGCCTGCAGTCACCCCCTTTGCTCTGCAAGGTCTCAGAACCTAGCAAAATCAGGGAAATAGCTCCCAGGTTCTTTGCACGGACCTCCCCACATTGGGCTCATTATAGCCAGGCAAGTGGAGGGGCCTGTGGCATTCTTGGGGGCCAGTGGCCTGAAGGGCCAGAGAGGCCAGAGCTCCTAGAAGCTTCTCTGTACTGTGTCCCAGCAGAGTGGTGGTAGTGAGCACCACACCATCGGCTGAATCCCCTCAGGGCCAGTGACAAGTCAGGCAGTGGAAGATAAGGACAAGTGACTATTCCCTTCAGTGGCCTTTCCTTGGCCCCTGCTGTCCCTAGGAAGAGCCTTAGGCCTGAGCTGAAGCTTCATTACATTGTCACTTGGCATGCATGAGGTATTAATAATTCATGCAAATCTGCAAGTTCAATGCTATGTCAAAAATAGAAATGCGATTGTCTATCATAAAATTTAAAACAAAGTCCTCAGCACCAAAGCTTGCTATAGACAGATTCTCATCACCAGAAAAAGTGTGCGAGGAAGAGAGTCACCGCTATGGGTTGGCTTTCTTCTTCCCTGAGGTCCAGCAGCCCATGGGAGCACCTCAGAAGATGCCTCTCAGGTTCAGGGCTCCCTCCCTGACTGATGGGTTCCTTGGATACCTGGGACCTGACTGGTGATAGAGGCCTTTCCAAAAGCAGGTCAGAGCAGAAGTGGACAGATGAGAGGTGATCTCATCCCTCTGTCCTTTCAGAAGAGTGGAGAGAAGAGGGACAGGGGGGAGAGAAAGAGAAAGGAAAGAAAATGATAGAGAGGAGAAAGAAACACAGAAAGACAGGGAGAGGAAAGAGATAAAGAGAAAAGAGAAAGAGGGAGCCAGAAGGAGGGGGAGAGAGGGGAAGGAGGATGAGAAGAAGAAGGGAGGGAGAGAGGAGAGAGACGGAGAGAGATTGTGAACATGGGTCAGCTGGTTCTGGAGTTGAGACCCAGGTTCTAACTCCACCACACTCCAAGCCAACACTATGGCCAATGGCAGGTCACACTATCCTGCTCTAAACACCCTGATTCAAGAAGGACATTTATGGTCAGACTACGGTGTTAGATTCTTCAAGCTGTGACTGGTTTTGTTTCCCTGACCTATTACCTAGAACCTCAATTCTGAGAGTAGACTCAGGTGGGGTTGTAGGAGCCTGAGTCCCAGTGTTGAGGCTTCTTCCTTCCCCATCCACCCCAAGGAGCTAAAGGTTCTATGGAACGCAGAAGGCAGTCCCTTGCTCTTGATCAATGGCATCCAAGCGAGGCTGTGTCCGCACACTGCCTTCTTCAGAGTCACCTGGGGAGCTTATTAAAGATGGCATTCCAGAGGCTCACATGTGACCTCTTGACTCCTCATTGACTCCAGTATGTAACCATATTTGGTCATACTGGATTCCTAAGGTCTCTCCCTGTCTAGAAGCACTGTGGGCCTGCAGGTGTCCTTCCTGGCTGCCCTTGGGAACCTGGTTCGAAAGCCTCCTGAAATATCTTGCTCTGCTCAGCAGCCCTGTCCTCAGGCCCTGGGGAGGCAATTGACTGAGCCTCTCCTGAAGTGGGGCATGTCACAGGGGCTACAGTGGGAAAGGGAAGCCTCCGAGGCTGGCAGCCTTTCAGAGTCTGTAGGGAGGTGCTAACAGGGGAGGGTAGCAGCTGATAGCAGGCTGTGGCTAGGCTGTGACATCCAGGGGTCTAAGTCAAGCAGGTGTAAAAGGCATTGGTGTTTGCCAAGCTCCTTGGATATGCAGTTTCACCTGAGGACTTTGCCTACCATGACAGCTAGCCCAAGCAAGGCTCACTGAAGGCAAGTCATTTTTGTAGGTGGGGAAGCTGAGGCCAGAGTCAGGGAGGTTTTGGGGAGTAGCATCGGACATGTCACCTGAAGGTAGGCCTCTGTGGGTGAGGAGATCTCTCTGCCTACTTTCCCACAGTGGGAGTTCCTGGACTGGAGAGACCAGGTGGTGGGAGAGGAGGCAGCAGAAGTACCTGAAGCACTTGGGAATAGAACATTCTAGGGGCCACAGAGTCAGCATGAATGTCACAAATCCAGATGAACAGACCCTGCTGTGGCTCCTTTTCCAATCCCTCCTGCCAGTCCTTTGGGTACTCAGACCTAAATCCAGAGCCAATTTTTTTTTTTTTTAATTAAAAACATTCCTTTTCATACAGGGTCTCATGTAGCTCAGGCTGGCCTTGAATTTGTTATATAGCTGAGGATAACCTCAAGCTTCTGATCCTCCTGATGCCACCTCCCAAATGATGGAATTATAGGTTTGTGCTTCCACGCCTGGCTTTATGAGGTGCTAGGGACCAAACCCAGGGCTTCATGCATCTTAGGCATGCGTTCCTCCAACTGGGCTACATGTGCAGCCCTAGACACAGCCAATCAGATGAGGAAAATACAACTCCCTTGCCTGTGAGAGACCACTGATTCAAAGAGGCTAAGAAACTTGCCTTCAGCCACACAGACCCCAGACCTGGGATTCTTCACTGCTCTCATGATGGCTTATAACTATAAACAGGGGTAGAGAGGGGAATTCAGCCTTTCATGGTGCCAAAATCTCTTATGGTGCCCACCTAGATCTCGAAGGCTCACCTACCGTCCAGCCTGGAGGGCAGGCACACTCGCCAGTGATGTGGTGGCAGGTGCCTCCATTCTGGCAGGGGCAGCGTAGCTCACAGTGAGCGCCATGACTCCCAGGGGGGCACAGCTCCTCACAGCTGCATCGAGAGGAGGCAAGAGGAAGAGAGTCAGACAGCAGAATTTCCAATAGCACCCTAGTGCTCAATCTCAATGCCGCAGGACTCCCTAGTGAGTCCAGTCTACGAGAATAGTCTCAACCCGGAACCCCACCTGGTACCTCCTCCCCCACCACGGGTGTGGATGACGTCAGCAATCAGCCCACCTGCGGATTTGAGAGCCTGAAGCCCCTCCCCACTATCTTAAATGTGGCTGTTCTAATCCCTGCCAGTAGGGGGAGACAGATATAACATATTGAGCTGTAGGGCACTTGGGCCAGCACTTGAAGGTTCTGGGGAGGAGGCCAAAAAGACTTCCCTAAGAAGATGGTTTACTTAAGCCTTGAAGGTGAAGCTGATTGCACGGAGAGGGTAAAGGGCACGCCAGACGGATGAAAAAGTGCACGAACAACGGAGCTAAGATGTGGTCGTGGATTTTGCCTTTAAAACTTGCCTATTTCTTCTCCTCTCTTTTAAAGATTTTTTTATTTTGTATTTTATGTATATGAATGCTCTCTCTGCATGTATACCCGAACGTCAGAAGAGGACATCAGATACCATTATAGGATGGCTGTGAACTGCCATGTGTTTGCTGGGAATTGAACTCAGGAGCCCCCGAAGAGTACTCAGTGCTCTTAATGGCTGAGCCATTTCTCCAGCCCCTGAAAACCTGCCTGTTTCCAAAGGGAAAGCTGGAAACTCCAGGGAATGTCTTTCCTAGGTTCTGAAAGGCTCCCAGTGCTATGTGTGGGGATCAGCCACTGTGGGAGCATAGGAAGGGCTGCGTCATTGCCTTGCGTCTCAGTCCAATGGCCATGGCTTGATGGGAGCTGAGCAGACACTGGGGCAGGAGAGGTTGTCAATCCAGGATGTCTTGTGGTCAGCATCCTTGGCTTCTGCTTGCGGATCTAAGGGAACTCTATAGAGCCTCAGCTAGGCTGGAAGGACAGCACCAATCTTGTCTTTGATAGTGTCAACTAAGCTGTCCTGGAGATCCCTATTAGTATGGCTTCCCCAGGGCACAGAAGTGAGGGGCCAATCTGCACACGATACATCAGATGGGCTCTTACCAGGCCTATTTCAATTAGGATGGGGCAAACAGGCATACTATGAAAGTCAAAAGAGGAGGCCAAACTCACTTGTGTACCCTAACTAGGAAGGGCCCTCTGGTCATGTGACTTGTCTCCAGGTACTTAATGAGCTTGGATCTGAGACTTGTGTGGGTGAGGCCTGGGTATTTAAAGACACTGCGCACTTGGGGTCAGAGGGCAGATGTCGCAACCAGTACTTTCTGCTCTTCCTGTCCACTAGGGTGCTAAGAATTTGCCCAAAAGCCTTGAAAGCCCTGGTGAGTACCTCCAGGCCCCAGCCCTGTACTGCTCCAAGCCAGGGTCATTCAGGTCACGCTCCCCAACTTCTCCCCACCCCCCGGCCCCCTCAGCCCTCAGCCAGGCATCTGGCATAGTCTCCGGGCTCTGCCCCATCCCTCTTGCCCCACCCCGGGAGACCTGACTTCGCCCTGGCCCCACCCCAGGCCACGCCCTCGCTACTCACTAAACGCCAGTGTAGCCAGGTGCGCAGAGGCACTCGCCAGTGCGTGGGTCGCAGCTGGCGCCATGGTGGCACTGACAGAGCAGCTGGCAGCCCTTGCCGTGAGTACCGGGCGCGCAGAGTTCCTCACAACGCCAGCCTCGGAAGCCGGGGGCACACACGCAGGCGCCGGTAATAGGGTTGCACAGGGCGCCGTTCTGACACTGACACCGGTTGCTGCAGTGGGGACCCCAGTGCTCGCTGTCACAGCCTGCAAGAAAGGACACGCTGGGTCAGAGCTTTCCTTAAAAGGAGGGTCCACTTGACCTTATCAACTCCACGGCCCCTGGAGACCAGGCTGTTGGGAGTATGTGGATGGAATCCTTGGCATCTGGAGACCTCTGTCAGGCTCCACCAAGCCACCAAGTGTTCACAGGAGCTGAAGAAGGCATAGCCTCAAAGGCCTCAGCCAGCCGCTCACTTCGATCGATGCCATGCACCCCTCCTCCAATGCAAACCTGGTCACAGTTTTCTGCCTCCCTCCGTCTCTGGGAGGCTCTCTTTGGTCTGTCGCTAATCCTCTCAGCTGGACCTTTTCTCGCCATTCCTGCCACTTTGCTCTGTGACTCTGCTCCCGGGGTGGGGGTGGGGGGTGTCAGCTGGGCTCATCCTCATGTCTGTCTGAAGTCGTCTTTTCTCTTCCCCATAGGCTCGTACTCAGGGACGGTTCTTCTGACTCACTGTGCGTACTCCTGGCTCTCCCTCCCCTCCTGCTCCCTTCCAGGAATACCTTCAGGCCCCCTACTTGCTTCTTCAGTTCAATTTCCTCACTGCCTGAGCTCCTTCAGAAAGAGCAGGAAAAAAAATGTATCCCTGGGAGGTGACAGACAGTCTAGGAGATCCCTTCCTATAATTAAATGTTGTCAAGACTGATGGCTTTCTGGAAACCTACATTCTAAGCCACGGAAAGGGACAGAGTGGCCCAGAACCTCGGGAAAGTTACCCAGCCTGTCGTCACCTCCCACTTTGACTCTCTTGGTGCATTCAGGGCGAAACAAATATAAGATGTCCCCAAACACTGGGAGTTTTGAGTGGGAGTGGACTTTAGGGACTGACAGGTACAAATACTGTTCTAGGCTTTCGAAGGCAAGAAAGATTGCTTCCAGTTAAGGCAGTCAGGTGAGGGCTCCTCACTGCAAGTGGGCAGTGAAAGATGGCTCACTTGACTGTCTGCCAGAGGACCATCTGTCTTGCTTTCAGCACCAAAAGTCCTCTGTTCCAAAAGAGCACCTCAGCCTTGGGCAAGCTGAAATGGAGGGTGGCTCCACTGCCTGTGGACACAGATGGCTGGCTGATCTTTGTACCCCAGCTTTCTAGGATTTAGACCCTGGGAGGAAAGGGTCTGGTGAGTAGCGTGGGAAAGGTGTCCTTGGGGTGAGCAGAGACATAGTAGCACTCTGGTGCTGAGCAGACACAAGAAGGCAGAGATTGGCGTGGCCTGTGAACATGCTGGGGCTCCACCAGCTTTGCCAGGGTCACTCAAGTCTCTCCTGACAGCTGGTTGGGTCACTATCCAGAAGCCTGCACCTACCCTGCAGTAGACAGGACCACTGAGTCTCTGATCCCTACCCCCTCATCTTGGTTTATTCATCTGTGGCCTTCTTCATCTGTGCCTTGAATATTGATCCATATAGACTGGGCTGCCAAACTGTGAGTGGACATCGCCTTCAGTTTCCCAGTCCACTCAGATCGACAGGCTCCTCTCAGCGCTGAGGAGAGTGGCTCACAGGACAGAGAAACCGAGGAGCAGCAGTGCAGCATCCCCCAGCCCACTCTCTTTCCAGGAAACCTTTCCAGGGAGTGAGAAGACTGACAGAATTATCCACTGTGTGCGTGCACACTCTTTCTCTTTCCCATTTTGGAATGTGTATATATGCATGTTTGCATGTTTGTGTGCATGCCGTGCATGTGTAAGTACACAGGCTCAAGGAGGCTTGAGGTGAAGTCAGAAATCTTCCTCAATCTCCCTTTCCCTCATCCAGTGAGGCAGGGTCTCTCAACTAAACCCAGAGCTTGTGGATGTGGCTACTCTCCCCTGCCAGCTTGTTCTGGGGATCCCTGTCTCTACTTTCTAAAGCTGTAAGTACGTGCAGCCTCCACACCCACAGGCATTTACATAAGTTCTGGGGATCTAGACAAGTGCTTTAACCAGTGAGCTGCACCTCTCCCCCTTTCTCATTATTGCCAAGCGCATGTAGTTAGCATTCAATGTGTATGTGCTGTGATTCCATTATAACAATGACAGGGCTCTTTAAATCTCGCCATGTGCCAGGCCCCATTGTGGAAGTCTCAGGCGCAGGCAGGCACAGTATCAAGCCCTCCCAGGTTTCCCTACTTTATAGATGTTAAGACAGAGGGGCATGGAAGTTACATTGTTGCAGATCAGCCCAGGCGGTCTGATTCCAGGTCTTTGCTCAGGTGCATGGGATACTCACTGGGGGATATTCCAAGATGGGAGGCTTGGAGGTGGCTGCAAAGCAGATGAGTGGTAGCTCAGAGCTGGCCGCTTCCTCTCCACTCACCATGGTGAGCAGCCTCAGGATCTAGACAAACAATTCCTACACCTTTTGGGGCCACAGTGACTCTACAGGAAACTGGAAGTCTGAAGCTAGTAGCATCCCTTCATGTCCCGCTGGGCACCTCGTGACATTTTGCATTTCAGGTACTTATCCATACCTCCCTGATTTTTTCTTTTCTTTATTGAGAGAAGATTTTACTATTCAGCTCAAGTTGACCTCAGATAGTTAGACTCCAAAGTGCTAGGATTGTGGGTATGACCTGCCATGTCTAGCAGTGACCTCCATTCTCCCCGGGACAGCCCAAAAGCAGACTATAACAAACTGCCCTGGATAAGGAGATAGAATGTTGTCACAAGGTCTTGGAGCTTAGCCACTTTCATCCCTCATTTGCCCACTTGGTATCTCCCAAGTGCCTAGGGGTGACCTATTGTGGAGCACAGTTCTCTGAGTGTAACAGACACTGCCACCTTCATCAAGCTGCTGTGACCACTTGCAGGGGACCATCAAGATCAAGCCTGTTGATGTTCCCCCACAGATGAGAGTGTGGCTTCCAGTTTCTCCTAGCTCTGTGTACTTCTTCTGCCCAGCTGCATGGGATCTTGAGGGGTGCTGGAGTATACAGGGGGTGGGGTGGGCTAAGTGAAGGAGACACTCCATCTCTGTAGCTATGAGGAAGTTGTCATCCATGTAAGTGAAGGTGAGACTTTTTCAGTGATGTGGCCCCCCCTAATTCCTGTCAGTGACCCCTCATTCCTGTTCTGGAAGTAAGCCCATTAAACTCACAGTTTTGTCAAGTTGCACTTCGGTGAAATTGTTACTTTGTTTCATTTGTGGAATCTGTTACTTTGATGCCCATCTCAGGTAAGTAGATTTTTTTTTTTCATGTCTTGCCAGGAAAGTACAACATGCAAGAAGTGACTTGCCCTCTCTGGAGATAAATGGTTTATCCTGGGGTGTGACACAGAGTCACAGAATTCAGCACTCAGTGACGGTGCTAGAGTAAAGGTGGATTAGGACATTGTAGAAGTCATGAGAATACAGCTCTGGCTCCTCACACTACAAACAGATGTGTATATAAACATGCCTATATTTGTGTCTCAGTGTTATGAAGCCCCTAAAACCACAAGGCAGGGCTAAGGAGATGGCTCAGTGCTTAAGAGCACTTGCTGTGAAGCAGAAGGACCTGAGTTTAAATCCCCAGCACCCACATAAGAGCCAAGCATGCAACCTGGGTTTTGTGGGGCAGAGACAGACAGATCTCAAAATCTCACTGGCCAACCAACTTAGCTTCAGATTCAGTAAGAGACTGTCTCAAAAATAAGGTAGCAGGCCACTGGGCTGGCTCATCAGGTAAAGGTGCTTGCCACCAAGACTGAAGACCTGAGTTTGGTCCGCAGGACCTAAGTGGTGTAAGGAGAGAACAGATTCTGAAAAGTTGTCTTCTGACTTCCATACACATACTGTGGCATTCACACACACACACACGCATGCATGCATGCACACACACTCACACATGTGCACCTGCATACACATGTACACACATCCACACCCCAAAGGCTTTGTGTCCAAGCAAGAAAGCATGGAAATAAACAGAAAACACAGAGACTAAGAAAGTAAAGCTACCTGCAGCCATCAGAGGATGGACACACAGCTGCTGGTATCCGATCCAGCAGGAGAAAGCTGAGCTAAGTCAAACAGTTCTGACCAGGGAAGTGAGGAAGTTTGTCACCCATTGCAGAGAAATTTCTCCCCAGAGAGACTCAATGGGAAAAAATGTTAGGAACCACAGGGATCAACTTTAGTAATCTGAAAAATTCACTTTAAAACTCCTCATTCCCCAGTGTTGACAGGGAAATGAGACGGAGCCGGGAGAGTTAATTATCTACTCTACTGAAGGCAAGTAGAGCGATCAGTCCGCAATTACAGGGGGCCTGTGCTCCTCCGCGGAGCTGTGCACTCTGTCCGATTTGGCCAGGCTGTGTCAAACCCTCACATAGGTGGGTTTGATTTTTTTTTTTTTTCCTTCACCCTGTCATGGACTCTGCTCTCTAATTATAGTTGGTTTCTGCTGATTTTTCAGCTTCTCTGAGCAGCTACCCAGGGCTTACGGGCCACCCAGATGTACATGGCCAGCAGCTCAGCCCCCTCCCACCTGACCCCTTCAGACTCCCAGATCCAGCCTTGTGGGCCTTGGGTCCTCACAACAGGGAGCATTTTGACAGCTCTTTTCCACAGTGACTTTACTATGGACAGGCTTCTCCATTTGCAGCCATATTTGATGGAGTAGTTACTACACAACCAGACCGTGTACTACAGGTGACAAGTTGACTTTTCCCACTTAGGGTCATGGATGCTATTACTATCTTCATTTTTCAGACAAGGAAGAGAAGCTTGGAGAAGCTAAATAACTTATTCCAGGTCATGTAGCTAGGAAGTGACTGGGAGTCTGGGCTGCTGATACCTGCTGGGTAAGGCCTGGTGTCAGTGCAGGGAGATGTAGGATGCTGGCAGCTAGCCTGGGCTGGCCCAGCTAATGTTCATCATCCACAGAGATAACAAATAAGGCTGTAGCTCAGCTGGTGGAGTGCACAGCATAAACAGGTGTGGTGGCACACACCTGTAATCCCAGCACCCTAAAGGTAAGAGCAGGAGGGTCAGAGGTTCAAGGTCATCCTCAGCTACACAGTAAGTTTGAAGCCAGCTGGGTTGCAGGATGAGGAGCAGAGGCTCACTTCCCACCAGTACCTTGGTTAGAGGTTAGTTATGTATAAATAGTGGTTCCAGGTTTTCCCATGGCTGACACTATTTCCTATCACTTTATTCTCTTCAGTTAATGTATTGACTTATTAATATTTTTCTAGTGTATTATGTGGCATAAAATTCCCATATTAATCACATATGTACACAACCTGATAGCATTCATCACATGTGTTAACATTAACACTATCATTCCCAAACCTTTCAGCGGCCTCCAGAGACACTCTACAACCAATCGCAATGACTTCCCATCCTTGGCCATTAGTAGACTTCAATCTTCCTTCATTTGCCAACTCCAGTCATTCGTTAGGGTGAAATCATACTGGAGCAGATTTTTGTGTTGGACTTATTTCACTTAACATAATGTTTTCAAGATCCAGTCACACTGGCTTGTCCTAACGTCCAAATGCCAAAGAGGTCCTCATCCAGAAACTGGAGCAGGCAAGTGCTGATCCTCTTCCATCTTAAGCTTGTGATGCTAATTGTACCCACTTGAGAAATGGGCCAGGGGGGCAGGGAGGCTCCTGGGCTCTGAGAGGACTCATTGCTCAACTCTTCTCCCTCCATTAGATGGTTGCAATCAGATATTCAGATCCAAGTGCTGTAGATTCAAACTTGAATCTCCAGACACTGTCCCAGTCTTGACAGACACTCAGAGCAGGGGATTATACCGATGTACCATTAGCTCTTAGTGTTCTATTCATTGCACTGGCTACTCACTCTGTGGTGCTGAAGCATACTTTTTCAAGGCTCCCTTAACCTCCAATGGGAACTGTGGTCCCTGCAACCATGTCCAGTGAGGACTGTGCCTCCATGTCCCTCCATGTCCTGATATGGCAGGACTCCCCAGTTGCCACAAAGTAAAGGACTAGAGATTGAGACTGGTAAACTACATCCACCCAGTCCCTTTCTACCCTAACACATCAGTTTTCGGGAGAGAAAAGTCTCATGATTTCACACATCAAACAGTTGCTGGACCTGCACTGTGTTCTAGGGCCTAAGAAATCCAGTCAGCTTGTGTTGGGGGTTGGTCTGGAGCTGTGCATACAAATGCTAAATTCTGAACCCCAAGATCTGCCCCCACCACCACCAGTGGATTCTCACATACACCAGCCTTTGAGGTGTAAACCTCCCTCCCCAATTTAAAGCTATTGGTTAAATAAAAGTGACTAGAGATAATTCCTGGGGAGAATAGAGGTAGGCAGGATTTCGGTTATGGGGCTGAGGGTTGTAGGTAGGGACCATGAGGAGAGGAAGAGGAGAAAGAAGACAGAGAGAACAGGAGGTCTCCATTAGGCATGATGAACCAGGAGCATGTGGCCAGGAGAAATGCCCCCTGATGACAGACTGGTGGAGCAGAAATAACCCTAACCTAGGCAAGATTCAAACAGCGCAGCTCAGGAATTAACAGTCTAGTGTATAGAAAAATAGATGGGGGTATATCTCTCAGTAATTGTGCTAAAGCTGATTTTTAAAAAATCCATAGGACTCTTCCTCGATTATTGTGGGTTGGCCAGGTCATATTAATAACTAATAGAGTTATTAAATAACATAAAAATTCCATTTACAAGCTTGAGAAACAGGCAAGTAAATGAAAGGTAGTGCTGCCCCACAGAGCGGAGAGGCAGCAGGTTCTGGGCCAGTTTGGGGGTAACAGCTATACCTGCTCTATACTTGTGGGGGAACTAAGCAGTCCTGGAGCTGGGGTACAAGGCAGGACAGAGCAGAGCCAGCCATGTCCATTTTAACCACCAACATGTCAGGAGACAGTGGCAGGCAACGTGGCTTTGCTGGAGCTGGCATCCCTTGGGGTGGGTGAATTAAGCCAGGATGAGGCCCGGCCTTCCAGATGTCATTACCATGACAATGTGGCACTGCACAGGACACAATGCACAAGGCAGGGAGGTGGGGGTCTCACTGTTATAGTGCAAAGACTGCACTGGAATGTACTTTGGTATATCAGTTCCTAGGCTCTCTCTCCAGCACTACATAATTTATAAAGAAAGAAAGAAAGAAAGAAAGAAAGAAAGAAAGAAAGAAAGAAAGAAAGAAAGAAAGAAAGAAAGAAAGGAAGGAAGAAAGAAAAAATGATTGAGAGGCTGAAGAAATGGCTCTGGGAGTAAAGTGCTTGCCGTTCAAGTATGAGGACCCAAGTTCAGATCCCCAGTACTCACGTAAAAGACTGGGCATGGTAGTGCATGCCTGTAACTCCAGTGCTGGAAGGGCAGAGACAAGCAGATCCCAGGGGCTCACTGGCTAGCCAGTCTAGCCAAAATAGCGAGCCCAAGAAATAGTCGGGAGACCTTGCCTCAAAACCTAAGATGGAAGGCTGGTAAGATGACTCAGCAGGCCAGGGCACTTGCCTTCAGATCTGACAACCTGAGCTCAGTCCCTAGGGCCCACATGGTGGAAGGAGAAAACCAGGTCTGGCAAGTTATCCTCTGACGTCATGCACATACTATGGCCACACAGGCACACAATCAAGAAAATCAAAATAAAAATGTGAAGGGAGATTGAGGAAGACACTTGATATTGTCCTCTGACCTCCACACCTGCCCCCTCAAAAACCAAACCAAACCAAACCAACCAAACAAACAATAAAACAGAACAGAAAAGTCTGGAATGCACAGTCCTGAGTGTCTGTCTATGTGTGACTGTGTGGTGGGATCCGGCCGCATCCTAAGACGTCCTCAGCACTAATTAATTCCTCCACTGTCTGTTAGCACTGGAGGTCATCACAGGTGAGGGGTTGGGGGAGGAATGGGTGTGACACTTTACAAGCCTTGTAAGGAGCTGGGTGAAAGTCAAACTTATCAACTGTACTGACTTAATCTGAGACTTTGCTTCTTTATCAGGGACAGTTCTGAACGTAGGAGTGTCACAGTGCCACAGGGCTGGGATGGGAAGGAAACCTGGGCTCAGGTCCTTGCAGACACAATCGCTGGCAGAAGCCACATTCTTCAGGATGGCAGGTCCCTCTACAGAGAAAGGAAGCCAGGCAGAGTGTGTGCAGTGCTCACACCCACATACCACTTTAGGGACCCCATGGTTTGTCTCCCAAGAGGGGCACTGGAAGACCTATATCCTTGCTCTTTCCCTGTGTTTATGATCCCCAGAGAAGGGGCCAGCCAAGTTAGAGGCTGAGGAACGTGGAACTGTAGGGCCCTGGCCAGTAGCTGTGCTGACCAGAGGTTCCTACTGTGCCTCTACCAACCTTCTGTTGTTCTATAATGCCAGCCAGACCCTTGCCTGTGCGTGAGGTCTGCCCTGTGGTGACTCCAGCTTCTGAGTCATTTCTGCTTCATCCTCTGCAACAATGGGGTCCAAAGGAGGAGAGGCAGGCTGTGGGCTCCCCCCAGGATCTGAGGCCATAGGCTAGCCCTCAGGGCCCCAGGCTGTGGATTGTCGGTCTAGTCCTCAGCTCTACTGGGAGCCCCCACCACCCCCATCTTTAATGAGAACAGCTCTAGCAGCTTGATCTGCCACCTCACACTGCCTTTGAAGCTACAGGGGCCCCCACAGTTGATTCATCTTCCCAATTTGCCTGGAGAGCCTCAGAGATCACGCAGTGCACAAAGGGATTTCCTCTTTGGAAGAGCCTTCAAAGGAGCCGCAGACCCCTTGCCCTTCCAAGCCCACACTGCCTTTTATGGTTCCAGGAGGCAAACTCAGGCTAGGACACACACACACACACACACACACACACACACACACACACATACACACACGCACACACACGCGAACTTGGTGACAGCTCCCAGAGTGAGCCCCCATTGAGGGATCTACAAGAAACAAATAAGGACATGGGATGTCTCTATGAGGTGAAACATGTATCCTACAGGGACTGAACCCTAGGACACTGCCACCATCTATACCATGTTCTTCTCACAGAGGGACCCCCGAGTGACATCTCTGTGGTTTGGTTATGGGGAAGGCTTTAAGCCTTCCAGGTCCCTTATAACAAAAACCAGGATCAACCCTTGCAAGCATATGTCACGCTGGGCCCACAGATTCTAAGGTGTTGTGGGCCTGGGTCCAGGCATGGTGTGGTTTCCATATGCCCCGTTCCATGGCCCCAGAACTGCTGTGTGCTGTTGGACCTCACACAGCGAGGGAGAATGAAAGGAAAGCATGTGTGGTGAACCGGTTTCTGACTTTAAAGGTCTATGCTTAGTTTCCTAGAGTCCTTCCAACAGTCTTATTGAGGGATTTCTGCTGTGGCAGAGGAAGTTTTTCTACCCCACTGTCTCTGAGAAGTCACCTGGGGCCAGCCCTGCAGTGGGTGCTCATAGAGAGGCAGTTAAGGTGGATCAAGGTCTCTGCCTTCAAGGACATGCCTTTCTGGTGCCACAGGCCCAACCCCACAAAGAACAGGCTAGAAACAGCAACACCAAGTCAGTGGGACATGGAGCATGGCTTTCACTCCCAGAGCTGTCACTTTTGCGCTGAATGTCTCTCACAGGTGCCACTAAACTGCATTTATCAATGAGATTTCCAAATGAATACAACCAGTGGGCGCCTGCTTCATTCATAGAGCCATTCTTGCGACGGTGTGCACAGCTGGCTTTAACTGAAGCAGGAACCTTCACTATGGAATAACATGGTTTATTTAGTGAGTACTTACAGTTTTTAAAAGGGGTGGAGGTAGTGCATTGTGTGTGGTGGTGTGTGTTGCGCCTGTAGTGTATGAAGCTCTGAGAACCACTCTGGGCGTTTGCTGTCTCCTTCCACCCAAGGCTCAGGTTGCCAAGTTCCTGCTGCAAGTGCTTTGATCTGCTGAGCCACTTTACTGACCCATTAGTGAGGACTGCTGACTTTGTCCTGTGCTCATAGATCATAGATCACCAAACAGAGAAAGGTATTCCCATTGCTCAGATGAAAACACTGAGCTACAGCCAGAGAGGGTAGAGGCCCATGTCTTCAGACTCAGTGTCTTCCATCATTCCTCAAGGATCACTTCTGGCTGGCGCTGTTTGGTAATGGTCACCTCCCAATGGGAAACTACTCCGTTTTTATATTGGAGCCTACTCAACTCCATCTTGTCATTTGTGTTCTAGTCCACTTGTTCCCAAGTGAGAGAGGGACTTGGAAAACAGCTCCCAGCTTGGTCTGCCAGTCAAAGATTCTTGATCTGTCATTGCCACAGAGGAGGCGGAGGATGAATGACAAATGGCTTTCTGTCTGCTATGAGTTACTGTCACAGGCCAAAGATGACTGCTCCTGAGATCTGCTGAGGACAGACCAGGAAGACATGTCCATCATAGCACTGTGAGGGCTGGTGAGCTGAGCACCCGCTCAGTCATTTAAGAAGACAGCATTGAACAAATACGAAGGGTGGGCTCTAGGGACAGAGTGGGGAGCCATGAGCAACAGCTTACGACAGACTTTGTTCAGCGCTCTGCTCATGAGCCACTTCCTTGGATACCCTTCCTTTTATAAACCATTTTATTTGCTGTGTGCACGTGTGTGTCTATGGGGATACACATATGCCATGGTGTATGTGTGGAAGTCAGAGGACAACTCTCAGAAGTTATTTCTCTTCATTTACCATTCAGTCCTGGGATAAGTCACTAGGCTTGGCACCAAGTGCCTTTACCAGCGGAACCTAGAGCCCCCCCCCCCCTTAAAGACAAGGTCTCATGTAGAATCTGGTCTCTAACCCACTATGTAGACTAGGATGACCATGAACTTCTGATCATCCTTCAGTCACCTCCCCAGCCTCAGTATTCCCTGAAGCCTCCACTATCTCCACAAAGCCCTTATACTAAGGTTCAGAATAAATGCCTCCTCCTCTTCCTCCTCCTCCTCCTCTTCCTCTTCCTCCTCTTCCACTTCCTCTTCTTCTTCCTCCTCCTCCTTCTCCTTCTCCTCCTCCTCCCCCCATTCCCAGTTGGCTCTAACTTATCATGCCTATTGCTGTTTGCTTTGTCCAATAGATATCATACAGGCCTCTTTCCCAGTCCTAGCTTTGGATGACCCAGAATGGGATTTTCAGAAACACTCTAAGAGTGATTCCAGGAAGCAGGGGAGGGGAAGGGAAACAGATGTGAAAGTGGGAAGTGGGGAGCACATCTGGAGCTGACCTCTGTGGTTAGGGTGGGTAAAGAACATTGCCCCTTCTGGGGACAAGGAATTCAGACTTTCAGCCTGTGACAGCCCTCTGGGCCTGCCCTGCACTGGAGGCTGCTGGGGACAGGCATTCACTCCTATGCTCATCCTGAGGGTCTGGCCTTGTGCCTGTGGGGAGTCCCAGGTATGTGTGCCAGTGAGTGCCGTGTGGTTTAGAGCCAGGACCGCCTGCTGAAGGGAACAGGGCTGCCTTGTTCTTCACTGTACACACAGTCCCTGACATGTTGTCTGGCATGTATTAGGGGCTCAATATTAATATGTGTTGACTCAATGAATAATTCATTGAAAACTCTACACGAGAAATGGATAAAGGAGCCAGGGCTGAGAAAAGGTGAGGTAGCTCCTGCCCCTGAGTCCTAGTGACTCAGGCTAGGCATATGGCACAAGACACAGGCTAAGTCACACCAGACATCAAGGAACAGATAGCCAGAGAAGGTAAAAGTCACACAGCACTGGGTGGGAGGTGGGGGAGTCAGAGGCATGGCTCTGGGTCTGGTGGGAAGGAAGGAGGGGACCCAGGAAGAGCAGATTTAGATAAAGAGGAGCACTGGGGACAACATAAAAGGTGGGTGGGGCAGGCACATCATTCCCCGTGGTTGACATCTTTGGGTTTAGTGCTGGGGTGTGAGGATGGACAATTATATTTAAATAGCTCACACAAGAAGGAACCTAAAGGCTGTGCATGGTGGCTCTGCATCTCCCTCTCCTTCCTCTCATTCCTTCCTTGCTGCTGTGCCTAGTAGCTGGGTCCCCAGGGGAGCTGAGTAGGAGGTTAGCCCATCTAAAGTGTGAGGCTGCCCCAGAATGGCTCAAAGCTACCAGAAGTGGCTGTTTAAACCAAATGTGTCTTGGTGAGGAGAAGCCTCTCTAATATGTGGGGTTCTCTTTTAGTCTTAAAGCATTTCACTTTCAAAGGATCTAGGTCTCTGAGAAGGGAGCCAGGATGAACTCAGGCATATAGCCAGATGCCTTTGAACCTGAGCTGAGAGCTCCCCAGTCCTCTCCTTTCCAGAGTCAGGGCAGCCTAATTGGCAGCTAACTGAACACCAGGGTGGGTGGGTGGGCGGGAATGCAGCCTGTAAGAGTTGTTGGATGAAAAGTGGCTGATCACGGGTTCCCTTGCCTGGATTGCCTTGGTGGGGAGTTGAGCTTTGATGCCTAATGATCCCGTGGATCAGGGTGTGTCTAGCTGGTGCATTCCAGGGATTTCAATGCAGTTACTACTGCAGTTCTAGCCGGGCACCTATCAGCACTCAGCCCAGGAAAAAGACCCTTATTGAAACAAATAAACAAACTGGGTGTGATCTGGTCAGTGATATAGGCCATGACTCAGGCTTCTTATGTGGACAATGGGCAAGCTGAGGAATGTCCCCAGTGGGGTGACAGTATCTTGAATTGAATTGGAGAGCTTTGAAGGCAGACAGTTAAAAGACCTGTAAAATAAACCTGCCAATTCATCTCCTATTCTACATCTAATATTGGGTGATCAACTAGGGGTGTGGCTCAAATGATAGGTTGCTTGCCTAGCATGCATGAAACTCTGGGTGGGAGAGGGAGGCGAGGAGGAGGAGGAGCAGACAGAGGAATATTTTCATAATTTGGGTGTGGTACTGCACACCTGTAATCACAGCCAAGAAAGCTAAGGCAGATGGATTTTTTTCAGTTTGAGGCCAGCCCAAGAAAAAAGGACATATTTTTGTAATGTCTTTTTCCATAAACTGCTATGACTATTCCTATTTGTTTGATCCGGATGGAGAATGTGTTTTCATATTATTTCTCTACTTATGTAACAAATATTTAGCAATTTCTTTTTGAGACAGAGTTCTGTGTATCCCAAGCTGGCCACAAAATCACTATGTAGCCAAGGATGACCTTGAACTCCAGCTCCTACTGTCTTCAGCTCCCTCCTGATGCTGGTATGTGTGCCACCACTCTAGTTTATGGGATGATAAGATCAAACAGGGCTTTGTGCCGAGTACCCTACATCCCAAGCACACATATTTAGTAATTTTTAAATAAGTTTGGTGAATAGCCATCTTTCTGACGTCTCACTAGAAACAGAAGGGGCCATGTCCAAGTACCAACTACACTTGAACGGTGTCTTAGTCAGGGTTTTTATTCCTACACAAACATCATGATCAAGAAGCAAGTTGGGGAGGAAAGGGTTTATTCAGCTTACACTTCCACGTTGTTGTTCATCACCAGAGGAAGTCAGGACTGGAACTCAAGCAGGTCAGGAAGCAGGAGCTGATGCAGAGGCCATGGAGGAATGCTGCTTACTGGCTTACTTGCTTCTCCTGGCTTGCTCAACTGACTTTCTTATAGTTCAAGACTACCAGCCCACAGATGGCACCACCCACAAGGGGCCCTCCCCCCTTGATCACTAATTGAGAAAATGCCTTACAGCTGGATCTCATGGAGGCATTTTCTCACCTGAAACTCCTTTCTCTGTGATAACTCCAGCTTGTGTCAAGTTGACACAAAACCAGTCAGTACAAACGGGAAGGGATAGATTTTGGGTAGTAAGATCCCTGTTGGAGGTATGCAAGCAGAAGTCAGGCAGGTCCTTCATTTTGTGGGAGCAACAGGGGGTGGGGGGGAGTGGGAGGGAGGAAGGTTAGACTCTGGTCTTAGAGGATGCTCTCAGGTCCCAGGTCTGCATCTGGCTGGCTGTTCCCTCATTCTGCAGGCCAGCATGGCACTGTCCTTGGTGCTGAATCTTACCACATGGCACTCAGTGATGCCTAGGAGTAGTGTAGTGAGTGTTTGAGTGTGTATGTGTGTGTGTGTGTGTGTGTGTGTGTGTGTGTGTGTGTGTGTGTGTGTGTGTGTGTGTGTACACACAACCTTATCTGTTTTTCCATAACCTCCATCCCCTTTGCTTTTGAGACAGAATCTCTCATTGGCCTGGAACTCATCAAGTTGCCTAGGCCAGCTGGCCATTGAACCCCAGGGATACATCTGTCCCTACCTCCCCATTCCTGGGGTTACAAGTGTATGTCATCACACTTGACTATTTTTTAAAAGATGTGTTCTGGTGACTGACCTCAAGTCCTCATGCTTGTGTGGCATATACTTTACTGAGCCATCTCCCCAGCACCACCAGTGAGCTTTTGAAAAGATCTTTCCACACCACAGAATTCAGCACAAAAAACCCACCCATCCTCAACACTAGGACACAAATGAATGCTCCACTTCCCAGGACATCTGGTGATCAGGATGACAATAAGAGCCCTAGAGGGGCTTCTACCATTTGTTTTCCTGGAATTTCTCCCCCAGTTGCCTTCTGCTAGTCTTTGTTCTTTTCCATCCTTGTGCTGAAATACACAGAAATGGGAGCCAGAAAGGTTGAGACCGATTCCCACTCTGACTCTGACAGTCAGCAGACTTAGGTAATTTCACCGGATGAGTGAAAGCTTACAAACACACCTCCAACAACACTTCAGTGTTGAGACTGGGGAGATGGGTTTCATGAGAACCTGAGTTCAGATCCCAGTACCTATACTGAAAGACAGAATCTGTAAGCTTAGCCCTGGGGAGGCAGAGACAGGAGTATGCTGACTCTGGCCAGCCACCCTAGCAAATTGGTGAGATCCAGATTCAGTGAGACTCTGTCTCAAAAATTAAGATGAAGAGTGACTGGGAAAGACAACTGATGTCAGCCTCTAGCCTCTGCACACAGTCATGTATCTGCATGTGGACACACAGATGATTATTCATGGTTAATACTACAATGATTTCCGCTCCAGGGAGTACGGAGTGGACTGATCTGCTGGGGGGGGGGGGATCTAAGATGGCTCTAAGTGTGTCGGGTCAAATGGAGATGAATAAATCCCCTTGGGAATGTTTTCAGCAAACCCATCCATCTGGCTTCCCTGTGGGGGAGATGGAAACCTTTTCAGGTGGTGCCTGGTGACATTAGCAGACATCACAGGCTTTCTGAGCAGGCTTGCATGAGGCATTGCTGAGTGGGAAGGAGGTAGGGTGGTGTCACCAAGCTGAGAAAAGGGTATCTGCATGGGACAGTCCAAAGGGTTGTCCTGGAGATGTGCTCCTGACTTAGACACTTTCCTGTTCATAGCTGGGCTCAAATCCAACTCACTAGCTGATTAGCTGTGTGACCTTGAGAAAGTCATTCCACTTCCCAGCCCTCTGTTTCCTTGAGTGGAAATGGATACACCAAAACTTTTAGGCCTGTAGCTGTAGCTCAGTTGGGAGAATACCTGCCTAACATGCACAAGGCTCTGGGTTTGAATCCCAGCACATGTAATGGCTGTGTAATGCTTACATGTAATCCCAGAATTTGGGAGGTAGAAGCAAGGAAAGCAGAAGTTTAAGGCCCATTCCCAACTATAGAGAAAGTTTGAGGTCAACCTGGGCTATATGAGAGAGACCCTGACTCAAAAAATAAACCAAACCAAACAAAAACCCCAAAACATAAAAACAAAAGCACAAACTAAATTTGTCCACCAGGATGGCTTTGAGACTTCAAAGAACTTGAATGTCAAAGATCTGACTAGCCTGTGGCTCAGCACAGCGGCAGACTCCAGCCTGCCTGAGTCTCGGCATTCAAAACCAAACCAAACCATACCAAACTCCCAAAACAAAAAACAAAGCACAAACAAACAAAACTTGACCACTGGGATGGCTTTGAGACAGGAAGGCCTGACTCCAGCAAGACGTAAGTGGGATAAGGATGGGGAGCCACAATGCACCCACTTGTCACCACTCTCTGGAAAGTAGAGGTGAGCCGCTGTAGGGCTGGGGACACTGACCCGGAAAGTAAGAAAGCAGGGCTCTAGGCCCTGTCCTGAATGTCCCAGGTAGACCCACTAATTTAACCACAAAATTGGACCTTGGCATCTGCCTCTTCAGAAGGAGGATGGACTTGGTTCCTGTGCTCTGCAGCCCCAAGGTCTAGACTGTTCCCTGTGAGCTCTTAAGGTCCACAAAGCTGCAGCCATGATGGCCTGGTGAGGTGAGGAGAGGCCCAACAAACACTTTATTTCCATTCCTTTCTGATGGGAGGGGTCAGGCATGGGGAGGTCGGAGGGCAGCTAGGCTTCTTCCCCCTCCTCTACGTATGGCTGAGCGCAGAAGTGGGCGTGTGTGTGTGTGTGTGTGTGTGTGTGTGTGTGTGTGTGTGTGTAGTAGGCCTGCAGATTCTGTACAGAAACCAAAGGGCTGTGCATGTGAGATCTATGTGTTCTGCTGAACTGCTTTGCTAAGCCTGATGCTCTCCTGTGGTGTTCTCTCTCTCTCTCTCTCTCTCTCTCTCTCTCTCTCTCTCTCTCTCTCTCTCTCCCCCCCCCTCTCCCTTCTACTGCTGCTGCTGCTGCTGCTGGCATCCTTGACAGGAAAATTAATTGCTGTTTTCATTCTATTTCTTGTTCCAGTCTATATCCCTGGAATAAGATCTCTGAATGACACTAAGTAACCTGTACACAAAAGCCTAGAGCAGAGAGAGGAGGCTTGGGGCTGAGACAGAGCCAAGAACAGCTTCTACTGGCAGCTCCTGTGGTCTCTAAGAAAGGCAGCGCCGCACCCTCCCCCCCCCCCCCGACCAGTGGGAGCCATATCTATGTGCTTGAGTGTATCCTCAGGAGGTGGAGGCACCCAAGCTTGCTGTTCCAGTCTCCCACCACACGAAGGCCCTCCCTGTCCCTCCCCACAGGCATACCTCACCACAGTCTCTGGACAAGCTTGCTTTAATCCCTCTTCCTCTCTGGCTCAGTTGCAAGACACATTCAGCTTCTGGTTCAGTGGCTGCACCCCACTGTCCTGCCTAGGGTGAGGCACAGCGCCAGTGTAGAGAGAATGGGCCAACTTGAGAGGCCCATGGGTCAGCCCACACCAAGCCCTTCTGCCAGCCCTGGCTACCTCCTCATATTGAAGGCACAGGTAACACGCATCACTACCAGTGTGAGGCTTATGCATAGTTCAGCCCCCAATAATAGCCCTGCCCACACTCTTAGGACAACCTTAGGAAAATAAAGTCACCCACACATATTACATACAAGGACAACCAAGGGCATTCAAAAGACAAGTCAGGTGACTTCCTTCAGCCCAATATGCTAATTCCCTGGATTTTCCTTCTCCCCATCTCTCTCTTTCTCTCCCTCCCTCCCTCCCTCCCTCCCTCCCTCCCTCCCTCCCTCCCTCCTTCCCTCCCTCCCTCCCTCCTTCCCTCCTTCCCTCCCTCCCTCCTTTCCTCTCTTCAGAATGCTGATAATCAAATCTGGGGTTCTGTGCATGCTGGGCAAGGGTCATCCTCCTGTGCCACATCCCCAGCCCTTTGGTATAGGTCCTGGGGAAAATCCGAATCATTTCCAAGGCCCTACACTATGGTGAGCATAAAGGAATCAAAAGGGAGCCTGGCTACCCATTCGCCTAACCTACATTTGTTTGCTGAGAATTTACTAACGCTTAGCCCTTGCTTTGGAACTGCTGTGGAGGGGAAGGGAGTGGACAGGGTGGGGGTGGGGCTGCTTTTAGGAAGGAAGCATTAATATAAACTAGGATCCGGGTCTAGACAGAGCTTGGTTAGTAAAGAATTTCCCAGCACCTCCGTTAAAATTTCAAGTGTGGCCATGTGTGCTTGTGATCTCTGGGGAGGCAGAGACAGGGGGATCCCTGGAGCTCACTGGCTAGCCCTGGCCTAGTCTAATTGGTGAGCTCCAGGCCAATAAGAGATTCTATCTCACAGTACCACGCCCCTAAGGCTATCACCAAGGTTGCCCTCTGCTTTAATATGAGCTCTTGTGTGACCCCCAAAACCCCATGTGCACAAATATCTGGGATCTGATTAGTCCCTAGTTAAAGGGAATTATGGCATAGTCAAGGTTTTAATTTTGAGGTAGCTGTTTTGCTATGATAGAAGTGGCTGCTCTCTAACTCCCAAGTACTAAGATTTCAAGTCTATGCCACCATGCCTGGTGTTTCTGTCCCTTTGTGGAGGACATGAGGGAAAATGGAGTGTCTGGCCAGGAGTCCAGGGTGACACAGGACAACCGCTCTAAAGGTCACAAGAACCCACACATCAGCACAAACTTTGGCTTTCTATTAATGTTTCCTTTTAACTCAGGGGAACATTTCACCATGTGAGACCTTTTCCAGGACCCTAAGTGCATGGCTGAGAGTAGAGATGGTTCAGCAGAAGCAGTGTGGAGAGGGGGAAGAAGGGATCCCGGAGTCCTTCCTGCTGATCTTCCTTCAGCCCTTGCTCTGAGCGCAAGTAGAAATCACCAATTTTGTATTCATAGAGCACTGTGCCTGGTGCTGGGTCTGAGCAATAAATACAAACCCGCATACACATGCTTACACACCTGTGTGCATGTACACACACACACACATGATAATATGGTCCAGATCCCTTCTCTCTGTCTCTCTCTCTCTCTGTCTCTCTGTCTCTCTCTCTCTCTCTCTCTCTCTTTCTTTCTTTCTTTGTGTGTGCATGCACACATGTGTCTGTATATCTGTGTGTGTGCATGCACACGTGTCTGTATATCTGTGTGTCTTCATGCACACATGTGTCTGTATATCTGTGTGTGTGCATGCACACGTGTCTGTATATCTGTGCGTCTTCATGCACACATGTGTCTGTATATCTGTGTGTCTTAATGCACATGTAAGTCTGTATACCTGTGTGTCTGCATGCTCATGGGTGCCTGTATATCTGTGTGTCTTCATGCACACATGTGTCTGTATATCTGTGTGTCTTCATGCACATGTAAGTCTGTATACCTGTGTGTCTGCATGCTCATGGGTACCTGTATATCTGTGTGTCTGCATGCACACTTGCATTGGGAGGTAGAGGACAGCCTGGTGGGAAGTCAGGTTTTTCTGCCAAGTGAGTCTTAGGGATCTTACTCAGGTCATCGTGTTTAGTGACAAGTACCTGTGCCTGTTGAGCCACTCTCTACCCTCAGCTACCTTCTTTTATAGATGAAGATACTCTTGCCTGAGAGAGCAATGACTTATTCAAAGTCAAAGGGTCTCAGGTGCTAGTCATTAAGTCTCAGGACCATCACACCAGGGCTCCTTCATTGTATTACTGCATTCTGCCTCTAAAGACACCCCCTATTCTAAAACATCGCCCCTTGAATCCTGGCTCCAGTGTGACCTGTCAGGAGAACAGGGAATCAGGCAGAGAAGCCCCATAACTTCCAACACAAGATATTTTCATTCCGTGTTCCAGGAGAAGTTCCTGGTTCTCTGGAGTCTGTGTGCTTGTGGTCTTAATGACTCAGTGTGTGCGATTTGCAATCTGTGCCTGGGGACTTGGAATTACAGATTAATATTCAACTAGCTGGAACGATCTTCAGGAGGAGGCTTGTGGTAATTAAGTTGGTTAGAGAACGCTTCAAACTTTTTTTTTTTTTTTTTTTTTTTTAACAGCACACAAGCATTGTAAATTATCCATGAAAGGAAGACTGGTCCCTGAATGGTGCTCCCGGACAGTCAGGGTTGGGGACACACTCCTTATTCTGAAGGGACAGAGTCCTGGGGGACTCTGCCTCAGGCCTCAGACCTAAGGAGGCTTCTATGGGAGGAGGGGCAAAAATTAGAAGTGGGGCTGCTGAGCAGAATCTAATATGTAAAAACATTGGCCATGTCTGATCTTCCTTTTCCCTTCCTTCTTTTCTTTCTTTCTTTTTTTCTTTCTTTTTCTTTCTTTTCATTCCTTTCCTTTCCTTTTCTTTCTTTTGAGACAAGCTCTCTTCTGTAGCCCTGGCTTTCCATGGACTTACCATGTAGATCAGGCTGGCCTTGAACTCGAAGAGCCCTGACTGCCTCTGCTTTTAAGGTGCTGGGATTGAAGGTGTGCACCACCACACCTGGCTTATATTTTATTTTCTAAACGAAAGAGGATAGATTGGATCTTTGAAGGACTTTGTCCAAAGTTATAAATATTTTAGAAAATAAATTTTGGTACCAGTGCAGTATAATCTGTATACTCTGGACTAGTCGGTCTTCCACAATATGATGCTGATAGCCAGGCTAGCCCAACGCTCACTATGTAGATAAGCCAAGGATGACCTTGAACTTCTGAGTCTCCTGCCTTCTCCATCTCTGATGTGTTGAGATACAGGCGTGCACCCCCATGTCTGGTTTATGTGATGAAACTCAGGGTGTTGAGCATGCTAGGGGAACCCTCTACTAACTGAGCTGTATCCCCAGCCCTGGAGCAGTGACTTGCTACTAGCACAGAGTTAAGCTGGTGAATAATTAATTGCTCATATTGAACGGCACAAGTGCTGAGGTTGTAAGTACACACATATTTCCTTGGTTTTGCTTGCATGCCTAGATGTTTTTATAAATGACAGGGAAACTTGGGTCAATCACAACCAGCAGCCAGTGGCTGGGGCCCAGCCTGCATGAACAGCAAAGGTTTTAGGGGTAGAAGATAGAGAAAGCCACTCTTAATGATGTGGTTCAGGTAGGCCACTCTTCCATACTGGGGAGCCATCAGACAAGCATAAATCAATGGTTTCTTTCTTTCCTTTTGGCAACAGCAAGGATTGAACCTTGGGATTCATGCTGATAAATGCTCCACCACTGAGCTACAGTCTCAGCCCTATGGGGAGTCACAGATCCAGTAGAGGATGGAACTGCAGGGCATTCCCCAGCCAGAGTGCTGGGGGCCCTGAGTGCCATTTGCTCTCACTAGCATGGCACAGTTGTATGCACAATGGGGATCTGGCAGAAGAGGCATAGGTGGTGACTCTTCTATACCTGGCAGGACAGGAGCAGCCTGTCTCCAACAGCGTCAGCTCGGCCACCCTGTTGGAAGCAAATGTTCTCGGGGTTTGTTCTACCTAGATATGACCACTGCAAGATATCAGAAGATGCTGAGAAAGCAAGAAGGAGGGAGGAGGGGAGCTAAGGAGGAAGTTGTGGGGAGAGGCCATCGCCTAGCTCTAGGCCTCAGTTTCTTGATGTGGAAAAATGACATTTGTAGAAGAGAGAGTAAAATGGGAGACTCAGTCATGGCAATCTGCTTGTGAGAATACAGAGAAGCCAGAGGCAGAACTCTGTCCCTCAGAGCCCCAGGCTCCTCATGAACTCCACCTTACACAGAACAGTTGGGGAGAACGCTTGACTCATGTGGGCCTCAGTGCCCCCATGTTAAGGGGTGATGAAGACGCTGATACAGAGAATGCCTGTGAGGATGATTTTTCCCTTTGGAGACGGGATCTCGGGTGGTTTAGGCTGACCTTGACTTTGTTACATGAATGAGGATGATGTGAACATCCAGTCGGCCTCCTCCCCTTAAGTGCTGTGATTACAGCCAGGAAATCATAGCCACATAGTTGCTTTGAGGATTTGACAAAATAATGCACACAGGGACCACAGTACAAATAGGGAGAAGGGACCCCAATACATTTACTACTACTATTATTAATCAACCCAAATATTCCCAGATTGGGAGGCGGCTAGGCAGCCTATGGGATAGCCAGAGAATAGTATGTGGCTACTTAAACAGATATGTATGGATCAAGTTAAACAATGTTCTATCATGCTGTCAAGAAAAAAAGGGCAGAATACGGCGTAGCATGAGTACATGTTATGATATTAAAAGACGCATGCTTGAACAGAGATTGAAACATAGTAAGCAGCAATGGAGATATTTTCCTTTTAAAATTCTGTTTTCTTTTTCAGTTAAAAAAACAAAACATAAGAAAGCTGGGTGTGGGGGTCACGGATGGAGTGCCTGCACAGCATGCACAAAGCCCTGGGTTCCGTGCAAGCTGTAATGGCGCACGCTTGCCATCCCAGCACTTGGGGTGTAGAGACAGGAGGATAAGAAGTTCAAGGCTATCCACTCTACATAGTAAGTCTGAGGCTAGCCTAGGCTATATGAGACCCTGTCAAACAAACAAACAAACAAACAAGCACAGTTGCTCATGAAATACTCCAAGGAACCTCCAGTGCTCTGCTCTTCCCTGAGAGCAGCAGGCCCTGGATGCTGGGCTCTCAGTATGAGGGGAGCCCAGGGGTCACATAAGTACCAGATCCCCTCAGTTGGAGCCAGGCACAGGATGTCCTAAGCATCTACCCCAACAATGTCAAAGCAGCCCAGCTGACTCCTCCTCTGCCTAATTTGTGTCAATTGATTTCCTATTTTTAATTAATAATTCTAATTATGATGCAGCAAATTTACCCAACAGCCATGGCTGAATTAATCAGGGTCTATCGATTGGGGCTGTAGAGTTATCCCACGGTTTCTGACACCATCGATTTCCTGCTGGGAACAAATAAGAAAACACACGGAGGGCAGATGCAGCTGTCATCTTCCTGCTGCTGTGAGTCCTAAACTGGGTCCATAAGTACCTGCCCTCCACCCTCCACCCTCCACCCCTCCACCTCTCTGCTCCCTCCACCCCTCCCCTCAGCAGCCACAGCCACTAAGTCCACCAGATGTAATGCTGCCCCTGGGAGCCCTGAGAAGGGTATCCCAGGCCTCATTTAATGTCCTCAATGAAGCAGGAAGGTGACTAGCCATAGCTCAGCCCTGGTGCGGGGTCTCCGCAGAAAGCACAAGACACTCTGTTTAAGATGCATTCAGAATTCTGCAGCTCTTTCCCCAGGGAGTGATCCACTTCCATCTTGCTGCCCATTCAGTAGTAAAAGCTTCAAGAGTCTCCTCTTCATTCTCCTCATTCTTGAAGAAACCGGGGGTAGGGAGCAGCAGGGTCTTGGCCTGAGATAGTCCACAGAGTTATAGCTTAGCTGGAGCTAGACCTCAAATCTAACCTCTATGCCTTTCTCACCCACAGAGAGCTGAGCAGCAGGAAACTAGAGGGTGGGATTAAGTCTCATTCTATACCTGTTCCTTATCATGGGGTTGATCACCAAGTAGAGACACACAGCAGAGCTATGAATGGCCTTGGTGAGAAAGCTCTGCCTGATCCTGGCCTCCCTCTCTCCCTAGCTATGTTTGCCTCCCTGTTCTTCTCCAGAGGCCTTGAGTCTTCAGCAATAACACCTTCACCTCTGACTCCACACCTACTTGATAGCAACACTGTGAATGCTAAGCTCTTGTAAGCCCAAGTCCCCGGGACTCAGAGCTGCACTGCCCACCAGCCTTCTCTGTGCTGGCACCTTGTGTCTAACCTAACTTTCAGAACTCACCCAAGGACAGCGAAAGGAAGAAGAGGCCTGAGCTGCCCACTCCAAAGCCAGTTGGTTTCCTTGACATAAGGAAAAGAAGAGAGGACTTGGGAGGGGCTGACAACTGTGGGGACTGTGTGGGATGTATAGAGTGTCGCTGTAATGCCGTGAAGAGGCACAGTCAATAAATAGAGACCTTGCACCTGACACAGTCCAGAGAACGGAAGAGGAAGAGTGCTGTAGGCAGAACTCAGAGACAGAGAGGCTCAAGGTTGGAGATGCTGGTTGGGCCCCTCACTGGCTGCGCATCCCTAGACCTGTGCTGTGTGTATGTGTTCTCTCTCACTTGAGAGCGTGTGTGTGCGCGCGCACACACACACACACACACACACACACACCACCCCCCCGCATAACTGAATTAGGCTCCATGCTGATCCAGTCTGATCTCATTTCAACCTGATTATATCTGCAAAGACAGTCTTGAATGAGGCCACATAGGCTCCAGGTGGACATGCATTTTGGGGGACACTGTTCGAACTCTGGGAGAACACTACTATCTCTTTCATAGGCCAGAGTCTTCCTGGGGCTTATTCCTTTTCTCTTGTGGTATGATCAAGGGCTTCCTGTCAGCTTGATAGTACCCGAATCAGTCTGCAGCAAGGGGGTGGGAGGAGTAATGAAGTCTGACACCCCTGTCACCAACTGGAACCCAGTCCTTGGCAGTCTAGTCTATGTTCAACAACCAGATTTCCTTGTTTTGTAGCACTGATCGATCGGTTACTATAGCAAAAATGTTGTGACCACAGACAATTTCAAGCTGTCAAGGTGAAGGAACAGAGAACATAGAGGTAGGAAGAGACTACACATTCAGATAGCTTTAGGACAATACACACATGGGTTCTGAGAACCCAGGAACATGTAGAGGAGTTTACACCCAGAGTCCTTTTGTCCACACACTAGCCAGAACCATTTCAGATTCATTACCTCTGATGACCATACCAGCCAATCAAAAACTTTTACCAACTAAGGAAAGGGGACAGTCATGAAGGGGGCCCCAACAAGACCCAAATTCAGACTGCCACATCCTGCTGTATCATCTGGAGAAATTACAAAATCTCTTATTGCATGCATGATTTAATCATTATTTCAGTCATTCATTCTGAGCAACTGATTAGTTTCTGTGACAGAGTATGGAAAGGTAACGATGAGAATTAATCTCCGGATCAAGAAAGCCCTATGACAATGGAGAACTGGGCGTACAATGTTAATTCTAGGGTTGGGGCTGTGACCCAGTGGGTACAGTTCTTGCCTAGCAGGCACAAGCCCTGGGTTCCACACCCTGGACTGCATGAACCTGGTGTACTGGTGCATCCTACAATTCTCAGCAGTCAGTAGACAGAGGCAGGAGGAACAGAAGTTCAAGGTCATCCTTAACTACATGGCAAGTTCAAGACTAGCCTAAGCTATGTGAGACCCTTATCTTATCGAACCAACAAATACATGATATCCTAAGGTAGGTATCAGTTCTTCATCTGTGGAAAATGGGGGAAACTGAAAGAGAACACATACATGAGAACCCCAGGCCAAGATGGGAAGCAGAGGCAGCTTAGCACATGGGTAATAAATCTCAGTCACAAGTCTGTAGCAGTCAGATTGTGTTCACCACATAGCTGTAGCCCAAGAGGATGCTGGGTAGGTCTGCCTTTCTGCTACTCTAAGGTCTGCCACCCACAGATTATATTTTTCCCCATGCTGCTGCAAGTTAGACAGAAAGAACTGGAAGACTCCTTAGAACATGCCCATTTGGGGTAGCTGGCAAGAGACAGGAATTTTCTTCTACATTTAATAAAAAGGATGTATTTTTATTTGTGCATATGTATCTGTATATGCACATATGTGAAGGTACCCATGGAGGTCAGAAGAGGGCGTCAGATCCCTTGGAACTGGAGTTATAGAGGGTTGTGAGTCACGTGACATGGGTGCTGAGAACCACACTCTGGTCTTCTGTAAGAGCAGCAAGTTCTCTTAACTGATGATCCATCTCCACAGACCCTGTCCCCTATTTCTCCTTATTTATAAAAAAGTCCTTCTACCTAATTAACAATACCTTTTCATTTAGCTTTCCTAGCCACAAGTGTACAGCCAATCGTGTCAATCACATTGTGCCGGCTCCCATGCTCTGACCCAAATGTTCTTTCTTCTTTTAATAATCAATTAGGCTGCCAGGCAGTGGTGGCATATACGTTTAATCCCAGCACTTGGGAGGCAGAGGCAGGTGGATTTCTGAGTTCGAGGCCAGCCTGGTCTACAGAGTGAGTTCCAGGACAGCCAGGGCTACACTGAGAAACTCTGTCTTTAAAAACCAAAAAAATAAAATAAAATAAAATAAAAAAATAAATCAATTAGGTCAGTTTTTGTGTGGCTATTCCATTGGTACAAGTTGGCAGAATAAATCTCAACCTTTGAGTATTTTTCCCTGCAATGTAGGTATGCTGCCACTAGGGGAAGAAGACCGTCTCATTTACATGTCAAAGGCTTTTTTTTTTTTTAAATCTGAGAGCACAGTGACAGCCCTGAACTTTTCAAGGAAGCAGAACAATTCTCATTTTATTCTTTAAAAAAATAATAATAATAAAATAAAAACTTAAAAATCTTCTTTCCATCTATCCAGTTTCCCACATTCCCGGCAGCAAGGAGTTAAACAGCATTTAAACACAGTGACTTCTCTTAGCAACGCCCTTGACAACCTGCAACATTGACAACTGGGTCTGATCCAAACTGCCTTCTTTTACAAAGCTTCCAGCTACAAATCCAAGCTGACAGCTAAACATCACCTTCAAAACGACAAGTTTAAATGAGTTATTATTTAAAGGGCTTTGAATGGTGTCTAGCACCTAGCAAGCTCTAGTCCAGTATTTAAGACTTTATTTGTTTTCAATTTTTTAATTCCTTTCTCTCTTTGCACAGGAATGCAAATTCCTTTCAACACTACAGGAATTAGCAGTGAATGAGTCTTCATTACGCTGGTTTAATTATCTGCTCCCTGTGTGTAGGGAAAGGTTGCCAATGAAGACAGGAAGTTGTCCCAAAGGTGGCCCAAGCACAAGCAGAGACTAACTCCCCTCCCCCTCCCAGCACCCAGACACTGGAGACTCGGCAGCTTCCTGCAGTTCATGGTGGTCTTCTGATTCAGGACTGAGCCAAACCTCCTAATTACAGGGATGCTGGACAGGGGTTATTTATTTATTTTTCTTTCATTTCTGAGTTAAGCCAAGAAAAGCTGCAGCGCCATGGGAGGGAGGGAGATCAATTATCATAAGCAGCAGGGGAGGGTTGTGGCTCGAGCAGCTGGGCAGTGAGCACTGCAATAGTTGTAGGCAGACTGGCATGTCTGCCAGGCAGGCACAGGCAGACTGATGGGCACTGTGATGCCCATGGGTCCTCGGGATACTAGTGACAAGAGTGCCTGGCATTCACACAGCCTCTTTCCTGGGCCAAGACAGTCCCTATTCTTTAGCACTGTGGCTATTTTCCTGAAAGGGAACAGATACTTAAGATGTGTCTGTGTGTGCACACTGTGTGTGTGTGTGTGTGTGTGTGTGTGTGTGTGTGTGTGTGTGTGTGTGTGTGTGTGTGTGTGTGTGTGTGAGAATACATACATGTGCATTCATAGAAATCAGAGGTCAACTTGTGTACCTTCTGTCCTACCACATGGGTTTCCGGAATTGAACTCAGGTTGTTCTTGGCGGCAAGCACCTTTTCCTGTTGAACCATCTTGCTTGTCCTTAGATAGATCTTTACTGTCAGCACCAAGGGTTATTTTGTTGTCTCTCTGTTCCCCCACCAGGGTGCCCTTCTCATCTCCACAGGAGGTTCTGGCAGGCTCCCTGCTGCCTGAGGGTCACACCCTTCTCTTTCATACCCACAGGTTCCAGAAAGATTTAGGGAGCTGAGGCCAGAGGGCATTTGCTGACATCTTTACCTAGTATAAAAGTGGCTCATTTGGACTCCCATCCTTCCTGACTGGTGGTGGGGCACATGAGGGTAGGGTGGAGGGATCTAATGGGCCAGGGAGCTGACAGAGTATGGGAAGACTTGGATCCTGAGGCAGAGGTGGTCAGACAAATCCCCAGAAGGAAAGAGAAGCCAAATGGCAGAGGACTTGGTGAAGAAGTAGCTTGCTTATCAGGTAGAGTCTGTCTTAGATTTCCCCAGGCAAGGAGGTGATGGGGGAAGCTAAAAGAGTCAAGTGGGTACGGGCAAGGGTGTGGGGAACACTATGGGCTTGGCAAGTGTGATGGGTGTACCAGTAGAAGTCACTCTGAGGAGGTGTGTTCTAGTACAGCACCTGTCCTACTAGGCTATAAGACCCGAGGAGCCTATGGGTTTCAGGGACCCAGGCACAGACAGGCCTGACAAAGTCACAGTAAGGTTACATGCCTGTCTCCCTCAGGTTCCTAATTTGCCTAGGTTCATAGTCATGATATGTTCCCAGCACAGCTCAGGGCATCTCTCATGACACGACCAAGCATGGTGACAGTACTAACTGGCACTGGAGTTGTGCTCTGCAGGAGAGGCAGCCCAGTGCCTGTGGTCCTCCTCCTGCCTCTCACCTGTGTCTCCTCCTACAGAATGAGAAGGGGGCCCACAGGTAGGTTAGATTGGATTAGCCTTGGAGCTACCCTATGGTTTTGGTGGAGAGGGTACAGCACCATATGCTCGCTAAGTACAGAGAATAAAGACAGAAGCCCCTGGTTTGTGCTGAGTCAGTCTGCAGTGAGACTGGGAAATGAGTACGCTGGAGTACAGGGATTCCACGCCTGGGGAAGAAATCAGAGTGGACACATGTGTGTAATAAGACTGTAAAGGATGCTAACTGACTTTGCATGTATGTGTACATGTGTGTGTGCACATGCATGTGTGTGAGTGTGTTCTTGTGGTAGGTGTGCTGAATGTAAGGTTAAGGAGAAAAAGAGACCCTTAGAGATAGTCAGGAAGTCACATAGAGCTCAAGAGATCCTGGAACTAAAAGAGACCCCTAGAGAAAGGGAGGCTGGGACCGCTACACAATGGCAAGAGATGGAGGTCTGTAGGGATGGAGCGCATGATCCAGAGAGCTGAGGAAGGAAGATAGTAAAATGACAGGGAGTGAGCGTGTCTGGCAAGCATGAGGACCCAAGTTCAACTCTCAGAGCCCTGTATAAAAAGTTAGGCATGGTGATAGGCACTTGGAATCCCAGTGCTGGGGTGGGGAAAAGGAGACAGGAGGGTCCCTGGGGCTTGCTGGTCAGTGAGCCTAATCTACTTGGTGAGTTCAAGGCCACGGAGAGACAAGAGCTGGCAGATGGCTCGTGGCTCAATGGTAAAGATACTTGCCACCAAACTTGACCAATCTAGGTTTGGTCCCTGGGATTAACATTGTGGAAGGAGTGAGCCTACTTCAGTAAGCTTTTTTCTGACCTCCGCATGTATGCCCACCACATGATAGATAGTTTGAAATAAACAAACAAAAGGCAAGTGAACAACACCTAAAGTTCTCTTCTGGTTTATACATTCATATTCAGTTACTCATACAAGCATAAGTGCAAACACACACACACACACACAGAGAGAGAGAGAGAGAGAGAGAGAGAGAGAGAGAGAGAGAGAGAGAGAGAGAGAGAACAGATAGATATTTAATATCTGCTTCTCCCAAGAATGGGGCCTCTACAAAGGAACTGCACACTTGGCCTAACAGTGAGATCATGGGTCCATGGTAGACTTGTCACAAGTACTGAGTGTGCAGGTGGTTTAGTGTGCAGCCTGTATATAGGCACTGACCTGTGGCCTGTGGAGGGCTCTGGTCCTTCCTGCTCCCTTCCCAGCAGCCCTGGGGCCTCCCACAGCCTCCAGAGGACTGTGTTCTTGCCTTGCTCCAGGCCTGACACAACATCTTTCTTTTGCTGACCTAAGTCCAATTTGCTCAGGGGAAAAAAAAAATTTTTTTTTCCTTTGGTCCCAAATCAAATCACTCAGGGAGGAAAAGGGGTTGAAAGGAACCAGAGGAAATAAATGTATTCAGCAAGTGTGTTTTTATTCCAATAAAGCTTGATTCAATAACCGTCATGAATATTTCATTGGCAAGACACTGTCCCCTCCTGTGGCCGGCGCTGGCCTCCAGCCAATTTTGTCCTCCTTTCCCTTGGGGCTGTGCAGGCCCTTGTTCCAGCAACCCAGGCAGCTCTGAGAAGTCACAGAGTCTGGCGGGCCTCTCTGGCCTTCTAGCCATCACAGACCAGCTCCTCGGGGGTCCTGGCACTGTTTCAGAAAGACACAACTCAGGAAGCTCAGGATGGGGAACAGAATTCTGACAGTTTCTTCTTTAGCTTAGGATTAAATGTTTTTCCCCCACTTATTTATTTTGTGTGTACAGGGGGCATGTGGGCACCAAGCCATGCCATGGAAAGATCAGAATTCAAGTTGCACAAGTCCTTTCTCTTTTTCCACTGTATAGGGATTGAACTAGGTCCTCAGATTTGGCAGCAAGTGCCTTTACGCACTGGGCCATCTCACCAGCCCGGGGCTGAGGATGTTCTTACAAGGATAAATGCTGACTTAACAGGTATAGAAACTATAGGGATATTAGTTCCCATCTTTCTTGAAAATGCAATCTTTGATCCATTAGGATGCCTACCTGCTCTGGATCTAACCTTATTAACCACTTCTACCACTACCCTTTCTTCTCTTATCCTACATAGCCCCACCCTGTTTCAAACGAGGTTATGTCCCGGACTACACTGGAGAGGGGACATAAGCAATCAAGTGTTCTGTCAACCCAAGGGCACCACCCTGTCCCAGGCTCAGGTCATCTTGAAGCTGATGTTGCCATGGTGGTGCTTGAGGCATGCCTGGTCAATCAGAACAGTCTTTCCCTTGCACAACGATTGGCTCAGAGATGGGACCCATCCCTTACAGAACAAGTGGGTAAGAGGCTGCTCTCATGCCATGTGGGCTGCCAGGCTGCAGAGCAGTGTGGTAAGCTGATGCTCCATTCAGGAAAAGAATGCTTGAGAGTGACACCAACACTAAGGAAAACAGAGGCTGTGGATATAGCTCATGTGGTAGAATGCTTGCGGTACTGGCTGGTTTTGTGTTAACTTGACACAAGCTGGAGTTATCACAGAGAAAGGAGCTTCAGGTGAGGAAATGCCTCCATGAGATCCAGCTGTAAGGCATTTTCTCAATTAGTGATCAAGGCGGGGGGGGGGGCTTGTGAGTGGTACCACCCCTGGGCTGGTAGTCTTGGGCTCTATAAGAAAGCCAGCCGAGCAAGCCAAGAGAAGCAAGCCAGTAAGTAACATTCCTCCATGGCCTCTGCATCAGCTCCTGCTTCCTGACCTGCTTGAGTCCCAGTCCTGACTTCCTTCGATGATGAACAGCAGCATGGAAGTGTAAGCTGAATAAACCCTTTCCTCCCCAACTTGCTTCTTGGTCATGATGTTTGTGCAGGAATAGAAACCCTGACTGAGACACTTGCCAAACATGTATCAATCTCAAGGATCCATTCTATTCATCCATAACATTGGGCATGGTAGTACATACCTGGGAAGCAGAGACAGGAAGATCAGAAGTTAAAGGTCATCCTTAGCTAGCTACACAATGTGTTTGAGGCCAGCCTGAACTACATGAGACCTTATTTCAAAAGAAGCAAGCAAAGAAGCAAACAAAAACATCAAAGGGAAATTGAGTCAAATAGAGACCCACATAGCCATCATCTGTACCCCAGTGTGCCAGACTAGATCTGATATCTACTGCAATCCCCCTCTGCCTAGATCTCAGGTTAAACTTCAGCTACTTGCTAAAGTCCTGCTTGCTGCCAGGGAAGCACATCTTTCCACTCATTAATGAAGGCCTCTGTCCTTGTGGAAATGTCCAGGCTGCTGGGCCAGAAGAAATGAAGGGAATTCCTGTTGGATTGAGGTGTCTCAGAAATCACTGGGCTAAGACTAGAGGCCCTAGGTTCAATCCCCATGACTGGAAAGGAACCAAAAACTCATTTCAGAGGCAGTTGAGTTGGTTCCTCAGCCAGGTAGACATAAGAACACTGGTATCCTAAGAAATGTCCATTGTTTCTCAAGGAACTAGTATATGGCCCCATAGAGACAACACTTGGGGTCTCCCATGTCTACTTCAGCAGCTGCCCTGCATCCCCATCAACCAGCCACAGAGTGTACTGAGAGGGTGTGCTTAGGTGTAGAAGGCCTTGAGCAGGCCCCGTGCTTCTCTGAGACTCACTGTCCCTGTCTATGAGGTGTACTGGAGAGAGAATCTCAGACCCAAATCTACCATCTTTTATATGAGTCTCCATTCTGCTTTAGATATATAGGGACTCTAGTCCTGAATCGATAAGATTCTGGGGAATAGAAACCATTCATACATAAACAAATATGCATAGCAATAGTTCTGCCTTCAAGACCAAGTCTAAAGTAGAAGAGTACTGTCAGGATGGTCCACAAGTGCCCTTCCATCCCCAGAGTCTGTGGGAAAGGCAGAGCCTGTGTCCCTAGAAGAGAAAGAAGCCAGGCAGCCATCCATCCTGGGACTCCAGCTCGGATGGCTTCTACAAGAGACTCTGAGGGTGGTGGTACCCCCTACTCATCCCAATACCTCTGGCCTTCTGTGCTTCCTGGCAAGGTGTGGATAAGACCCAGGAGAGTGAGCACAGGTTAGACAGCTGGGGGGAAGGAAAAGCAGAAAGATCCTGCTTTCTGCTGCCTCTTCTCTTAGCTGTTTCTGTTTTTTTTTTTTTTTTTTTTTTTTTTTTTTTTTTTTTTTGGTTTTGTTTTGCAAGAGTTTGCACATTTTAAAGTAGCTTCTGGCAAGAGAGAAAAATGTCTCTCTAGGGCTAGAAGATGCCTGGCAGTGTGAGTAGGGGATGGGCCAGTATGGGGGAATGGCTGGCCCTGGGAGGGACAGACTGGGTGAGTATGCTTCAGCCCTCAAGGAATTAAGGCTGTGAGGCAAAGGAGGAAGCTAATTCTGGCCTGGCAAGGTGGCTGGGGGCTCTGATAAGGTCTGGGATCAGGGACAAGTCAGAGTTAGAAATGAAGATGGCCCCAGCAATGGAAGAACACCACGCTGGCTCTGGGCCATGATTGTCTGAGCTTAGGATTCTTTCTGTAGGCAGGGCTGGGCTGTATGGGGCCAGCAGCCAGGGCTGGCTTGGGCTCTGATGGCAGTTCTATGGGGTACAGGGAAGCTAAGCATATTAGTTACTTTTGTGTTGCTGTGACAAAACACTATGACAACTTATAAAGGAAAGATGGGCTGTGGTTAGGGTCCATAAAGTTGGAGTAAAGGGGTGGTGGTAGGAAGAGCAGAAAGCTCACATCTCCATCCAGGAGCAGGAGATAGAGGGACCACACTGGGAACAGGGAGAACAGCTCAAGCCTTCGAAACTTCAAAGCCAGTTCCCAGTGACACATCTCCTCCAACAAGGCCACACCAACTGCGGACCAAACACTTAAATCCATGAGCCTCTGGGGACCATTTTCATTCAAACCACCACACTAAGGCAAGCTGTTAAAAGGCCTGGGTCTTACCAAGTGAGAGGCTTGGCCTGGATGACCCCAGAATTCCTGACTGATGTTCTAGCAGGCATGTCTAAACTGCAGCTCATGGGCCCTGTGTGTCCTAGGATGGCTATAAACATAGTTGAAAACACTTGTAGAAAATTTCATATTGCAATACCAAAAGCATGAACACTCTCCGCTCTGCTGTGACCACACAGTAAGACCCAGACATTTTTATGACTCTCACAAAAGCTATGGACTATCCCCACCAAAATGCTCATGAACACATATATACCTCACACACATACGCATACATAGAACCGCCCAGGAATTCAAGGTATTTATGTCCTACTATGTACAGAATCCAGGCTAAGATCTTCCATTTGAAGTTCGAGGTCCCCTGGGCTCTCCAAAAATCCTACATCCTATCCTTTGGTCATCCTCTAGATATCCAGAAGCAGCTATTTTCTCAGAATCCCAGGCTTTTGCAGACTGCCTGTCAACTCAGGGCCTGAGGCTGGATCCGCCCTGAAAGAAGCAGAGCTATATCTCTGAACCATTAAACATGGCCCTGCAGGGTGACCCGGTTTGGAGGTGGCCCAGCTGGGGCTAGAGACAGTAACCATGTGCCTGGGACACATGCAGACCCAGTTAAAAGGCAGATTAATGGGTGGTCAGGTGCAAGGAAGTCGGCGAAGAAGCCATGCTGGGGGAACACAAGGCGTTTGTTTGGGTTCATGAAGCAGTTTCTGCATCCTTCCGAGCTGGCCTTTCTGAACGGATAAGCTTCTCAAAGACCCGCAGCCCAGCTGTGAAAAGGCTCCTCTGTCTTTGCTGGCTGCACAGTTCACACAGATCCAAGTGGAGTCCGACTGCCCAGTAGCGTGTGCAGAGGAAGAAAAGATGAACGAGCTGGATTACAGACCCTGTTGCCATGGGCAGATAATAGCGGCAAAGTGCCAGTTGCAAAGACCAAATGTCCGTACCCTGAGTGGCGAGAGAGTGCCAATCACAAGGGATTAAAAACAGCTTGGGGCATGGCCTATGGAGAAAGGCCTGAGGCTGGGCAGACAGCCAAGAGGAGGCTGGCCTGTTGGGGGTGGTCTGCAGACTTGGAAAGTGGTGAGGGTTGTCATCACTGAGATGCTGGGGTGGGAACGTAGGGTTTGGGAGGCTAGAGGGGAAACCTTTGGACTTAGGGTGGAGCTGTTATGATTCTAAAAGAGCTCTGAGCAGAGATAGGGACCAGTTTGGGAAATCTTGCTGACCCAGAGGTGTGTGAGGTCCTGGAGCACAAGCCAACCTTGGGGAGAATGTCAACCACCACAATGGCTCCAGCCAAGTCTCTGCTAACTGTCCAGCTGCTTTGAGGAGCAAGACAGCCCGAAGCGCTTTCTGCTAAAGGCAGCCTGGCCATCTCCATAATTCTGAGCCTGTAGTTAGCCCTGCAGTCCTGAACCTGCCAGACATGAGCCTACCGGAGGATGCTGTAGCAGGCCTAGAGTGGCAGGAGCTCCCTGCAGAGGATCCAGGCTTGGAAGGAAATGATTCTCTCAAAGTCACTGACCAAGGCGCCTCCATGAGCCTCAGCATCCCTGTTTATAACAACCAGTGCTTGTCTGGAGGAAGGATTCCTGGTGACTGGCACAGAGTGCAGTGGCCTCTGTGTTAGGCCTTGGATGTATATTATATACAGAATCATTCTAAGAATGGTGTTATTTCCCCATTGTGTAGATAAGGAAACCAAGCTCATGGAATAAGCATATGGAGCCAGGATCTATTCCCTTGGTGGGTCTGGTTTCTAAGAGTTCTTTTTAAAAACAGGGTCTCTGAAGCCCAGGCTCAAAGTTGCTATGTAGCTGAGGATGACCTTGAACTTCTGGTCTTGCTTTGTCCACCTACCATGCCCAGCTTATGTGGGGCTGGGGCCAGACCCCATCGTTTGATGCAAGCTAAGCAGATACTCTTCCAGCTGAGCTACATCCCAGCCTTGGCTTGTGGAGTGTTTTAAGAATACTAGTTATTGAGGGCTCTGTGGCCAGGGGACCCTATGGGGATAGGAAGAAGATGTCAGGATTTCAGCCCTGCCTAGCTTAGCTAAAGGCCAGAGGCAAGCTGGGGCTGGAGAGAGGCAGCTTAGGCACTGGTATGGATGGAGAAGGGCCTGTGTTGGTAGTGGACTGTCCGTAGCTCCTCCCTGGCACTCAGCCTCCTACCAGCCCTGCTAATGGTCTTCAGGGGAAATCATGTGCAAGAGGCAATTTTCTGCTGCTCTGAGATCAAAGCCCGGCCTGGAGTGAGCCCCTCACTGGATAATGAAGATGAATCCCAGCCAGGTCTGCCCAGAAAGAGCGTTAACTAAATGAAGATGGCAGTTTAGTGACTGGGGAGTTTGTACTGCAGCCAAATTGAACTCTCTCTTCCAGCAAGGAGATGCAAAACTTGGGTTGCTGCCCAAAACTGGAGCGTGCACCCTCAACATGTGTGCGTGCATGCTCTCTCTCCCCACCCCATGTCTGGCTGCCTGCAGCCATTTTAGGAGGGGCTGGTCCCATGCCTATACCTAGGTGGGAGCCTTCTTCTGTTCACTCTAGTTTGGCTCACTGAAAGGCTTACTGGACCATGGCCACTGCATAGTTAGGAAGAGACCAGAAGCCTAAGATAGGGAAAAGCTTATATGCAAGGGGCTCAATGTCTTCTTCCTTACTCTGAAGACAAGGGGAACATGATGTGGTCAGTTCTGACCAGCCTAAATGACCACAGCTAAAACCTATAACTATCCAAGCCTCAATAGCTTATTCTGTCAGGTGAGGATGGGAGAAAAGCTGCCCCAAGGTTTAGGCCTGCTGTGCCAAGAGAGTCTCTGGGATCTCTCCTTCTGTGCCTCCTCCTACAGATCCCGCAGGGTCTCAGATATAGAGGCTAGGCCTGCAGACCTAAGCTTTTGTGAATTTCAACTAATAAGTAGGCACCTGCTTCCCAGGTTCTGGGACCTGTGATAGGAATAATAATTCTTCTTCTTCTTCTTCTTCTTCTTCTTCTTCTTCTTCTTCTTCTTCTTCTTCTTCTTCTTCTTCTTCTTCTTCTTCTTCTTCTTCTTCTTCTTCTTCTTCTTCCTCTTCCTCCTCTTCCTCCTTTTTCCAGAAAGAGTCTTGGTAACCCAGGCTATCCCCAAACTTGGTATGTAGCTGAGGATGACCTTGAACTTCAAATTTTCATCAGTGCTGGGATTCCAGGCATGTACAGTGCCGAGGATCAAACCCAGGGCCTGATGCATGTTAGGCAAGCTCTCTATCAACAGGCTACATCCCCAGTGTGTTTCCTCCTCCTCCTCTCCTCCTCCTCTCCTCCTCTTCCTTCTTCTTTCTTGTTTTAAAACAGGATGGCCTTGAATGCATAATCCTCTTTCCCCCACCTTCCAAGTTCTGGGCTTAGAGGCAACCACCACCACACTGTCTAGTTCTTGGAAAATGATGCCATCATACTGCTTCGAAAAAAGCATGGGGCAGTCAGAAGAAGTAGGCCTGGCCAGTCTAGGTTGGGATAGCCTGGAACAGTGGCTGTGTCTGAGTCACTCAAGGAACTAAAAACATCTATGCTGACTCCCAGCCCCAGATCCTGGGGTGACTTCTCTTGGTGGGGCTTGAGCAGGGGACTTTCCCTCCAAGATCTGCAGGTGGCTCTGCTGTGTAGCCAGCTACACACTCTGTGGATAGAGGGACCTTGAACTCTGGTGTGAGTGAGTCACCTGGGTGGGTGCTGTAAAACACAAGCTCCGATTCAGCAGTTTGGAGTGGGCAGAGCTTCCACCAGCAGCTTCCCAGAGTCCCTCACAGGGTCCATGTCTAGCTAGCCTGTGCTGACCACCATCCCTCAGAGGATGGGCTAACGCTGGGAGCCCCTCACCTGGCAGTATTCCCAGCCTACTATTAGTGCAGTCACTTTGCAGCTGGTCCTCTGTCTGTCCTCCATCCAGGTCCTGGCCACCTTGTCTATTCCCTTCTCCACCCCAGTTTAAACCTCTACAAGGCAGGCTCTTCTCTTTCTTTTCAGGTCCAAAGCTCTCCTCTCCTCTCAGGGGCATCTCAATAGCACCTTATCCAGAAGGATGACTCCTACTGTATCCAGTCTTCTCTTCTGCACTGTACACCTAACTCTCTAAAGACAGGGTACTTTCCTTACCATCCCTGTAGCCCAAAGAGTAAGGATACAAGTCTTTTGTGGGGCTGGGGAAATGCTCAGTAGATTAAGTGCTTGCTACACAAGGTCAAGGACCTGAATTTGGATCCCCATTGCCCTTGCAAAAAGCCAGGTATAGTGGTGCATGCCAGTAATCCCAGTGCTAGATAGAGGATGGTAAAGTTAGGCAGATCCAGGCCGGAGAGATGGCTCAGCAGTTAAGAGCACTGGCTGCTCTTCCAGAGGACCTGGGTTCAATTCTTAACACCCACATGGCAGCTTACAACTGTCTGTAACTCCAGTTCCAGGGGATCTGGTACCCTCACTCAGGCACACATGCAGGCAAAAACATCAGTGCCCATAAAAATAAACCAATCTTGGGGGGAAAAAAAAAAAGATGGGCAGATCCCAGGAGCTCACTGGCCAGCCAGTCCCACCCAGCTGATGACCTTTAGGTTCATTGAGAGATCTTATCTCAAAATATAATGTGGAGAGGAACTGAGTAAAATATCTGATATTGTTTCTGGGCTCATGTGCACATACATATGTACACAGATGCCTGCATGCACATGTGAATACATGCTCACATACACACGAACACATTAGCGCACAGAGAGAGTCTTTTATAACACACAAAAAACATCTGTCCTTGCTAGGAGACAAGTAAATGTAAATTAAATCATCATAGCGGTCCCATTTCACACATCCTAAATTAGCAATTGAGGGGAAACAGTAAGAGGCACCACTGACAACGGCACATTGGGGCTGGTACACCGTTACTGATGAGGGTGGAAACTGGGAGGTTGGTTTGGAAAGCAGCACGGCCAGGGTTATAAAAACACCAATTTACTTTGACCTAGTAATCCCCACCATGACATCCTGTCCAATGGAGCCATTCAGAGGAGTAGCCAGCATCGCATATGCATGGTGATGTTTGCTGCAACATTTCTGTAATAGCCCCAAATGGGGAGCAACCTAAATGTTCAACCGTAGGGGAATTGTTTAAGTAAATTATGGTATATGAACAAACTATTATGCAGCCATTTAAAATATTGATGAAAACTATGTTTCATAGAAAAATGCTTATGATAAGAATGTGAAATGAAAGACCCAGAATGCAAAATTATGCACACTTTATAACAATGGAATGAAAACATAGGCATGCTGACAAGAATCAGAAGGGACTTTGCAAAAAATGAAATTAATTATCTTTCTAGGGTAGATGAACTCAAGGTGATTTATTTTTATTTTTAAGCCTTTTCCTGTAATATTGGTGTAATGCCACTCACACAGTGCAAGAGTTAAGAAGCCAAATAATAAATGTATGTTAGACAGATACAAGGTGTGGGGGTGGGGAGAAGATTTTATCTGTGGAACTTGGATCCGGTCCTGTCTCTGTCCAGAAAATCCTGGCAAGATTCCCTGTGGTCAGAACACACAGTGGGATTATGGGTAGAGCTGAGCCTTAGAAAAGGGTAGATATGTCAACAGGACTGTCCTGCTTTGGGGTAGGGCTTCTCTTACTGACTCTGGGTATATTTGCAGGAAGCTATGCTTCTCTGAGTCTCCTAGAAGCTGGAGCAGGCAAGGCTTCAGAGACCATGGTCATGAGGCCAAGGTTTCCTCTGCCAGGCTGAGCCTGGACACAGAACGGCTGTTTCTTCTAACCCCACTCCTCTGCCCTCCAAGCCTTGGGACACTCATGCCCAGACCGGACACAGTCCCAATTTGTACCTGCTATCCCAGCATAATTATTAATAGTCCCCTTTAGTCTCAGAAGTGTCCCAGTTGGAACACAGTCACTTTATAGGAAAAGCAGACAGAAAAGCTGAGTCCGTGGCTGAGGAGTTGTCAGGTAAGGGAGTGGGGATATCTTTCTCCTGGGAAGCCCAGGCACAGGGGTGATAAAAAATGTTCTTGGTGGGCCCTGGGCCACCTGTACCCTAGATCCCAGCTCCCTCAGGCTGACTGTCCTGAGAGCCCCATGCCTCCCCTTTTCCCCCTGGCCTGCTTCTTCATGCATGACTCCACTAACTTCTACTACTTCTGAGGACTACGTCTCTTCTTTCTAGATCCTTCCAGGATAGACTGCCCTTTCCCTCCACAGGGCCTCTGAGAGTTTCTCTTTAATCAGGTATTCTTCAGTATCACACCAGCCCCAGCTCATCCTCTGCTGAGCCAGTCAAATTCCTTTTCTCTATTCCCAGGGACATTTTTCACCTGTCCTCCCTGCAACCAATGTTATGGTAAGGCTAAGCGAGGCCATAATTCTCCCCGGTGTCATGGGGATGCCCAGAATCTACTGCTCTGACAGTGACAAAGTCCTTCGGGCTGAGCACACTCACAGACGGATTCCTTCCCATGTATACTTGGTGCCATCTGTGATCCACATACTGGGGACACTGTAGTCCCATTGCCACATGGATGTCACATATACAAAAAATATCCAAGTAAATGTCCTACTTCTAACCAATTCATGCTACGCAAACAACACACACAATACATATCATAGCCCACACCTCCATTATACCCCCCATGGGGACATCATATCTTCATTTTCCTCATCTGTGACTGACCCCCTCAGTGCCCCATGCTGCTTAGGGAAGTTCAATTCTTAGCACAGAAGCCCCATACACTCCACACTGCTGAAGGACTTCCACGAGAGATATTCATCACTACTAATGAGCTAGTTAATTCCAAGGCTAGGCCTGAGGGCCTGACCTAGGCTCTGATGTCTGAAAATTCAATAGAAAGCTAACAGACTCACATGCTGGTTTGTAGGACTGAGATGTTTGTAGGTCTATCCCCAAACCCAAATCAGTGGGATGAGCAGCTGGATGTGGGAACAGCAGACACCTTGTCCTAATGGAGGAAGGCTGGATGCCCTGGTTGACTACATTCCTGTAGCATCAGGACCAGCCTCAAAGTGAGGGCAGTTCATAGTGTCTTCACGGAGCCCCAGTCTTAATGCAGTGTACCAGCCTTTGCTTTCTTCATCTTTATTCTTAGTCCCTTTGAACTAATATGTGACTCTTGCTAGTTAGTGTCCTTCAGTGGGGTGCTCTGCCTGTTTGGGCGCAGTTGGGACCTCTCCTGTCCTGTCCAGCTTCCCTCTATGAGACATGGTCTTGAACAAGTATGCCTTTTGCTTTAGTGGGGCCTGGGTGGAGAGTAACCAGCATTAGCTCCTGCTTGCCACCCTTAGCCCACTGAGGCCAGGCTGGGTTCTTCCTTTGCCCAGAACACTCTGCCATCTCAGAGGTGAGTGCAGGGGGAGGTATTGCCATCCAAAGGAAGTGCTGCCCTTGCACAGGAACTGACAGGGAGTGGAGTGTGGTAAAGAGCCCCCATAAGTGACCTGGAAGCACAGAGCCGAAGGGCAGTGGTAGAGAAGCTCAGCTGGGCATGCGGCTGACCTTGACTCCAACCCACAGTCTGCCATCAACTAAGCCTGTGATCTCAGGCATTGTTCACCTTCCTTGCACTACAGTCTCCAAACATGTAAATGTGTAAAATGTGTTGTGTACAGTGTAAATGGGCATGGTGCAAATGGCACAGCACAGAACCGTGTGGGTCACAGTGTGATATCTATCTGATAGCTACTGTGTTACTGGGATTTCTTCCGAAATTAGTATATGTAGGATCACTAGCCTGCTGCTGACATTCTGATATCCCTGTCGTGTTCAACAATACAACATGCCACTTGGCACGGAGCCACGTGTCACCTTGCCTGGTTAACTTTCATTTCCTCAGCACAGCCATTGAGCTGTACCAGGCTAGCTTCTCAGTCCAGTCCTCTCTAGGCTTTGGCTTTCAAGATCCCCTCACCCTGAAGGTCCTGTTTTCTTCTTCATGCAACCTTCAAGTGGCTCCTGTTGAAATCCTTCCATATGCCTCTCCCTAATATCTATGATGAAGTATCTTTTTACAAAACCTATCTATCTATCTATCTATCTATCTATCTATCTATCTATCTATCTATCTATCTATCTATGTGTGCCATGGGTATGCAGCGCCTACAGAGGCCAGAGGAGAGCAACAGATCCTCTGGAACGGGCATTACAGGCAGTTATGAACGGCCATGTGGGTTCTGGGAACTGAACTCTGCCTCCTCCACCTCCACCCCAGCTCCTCTGCAAGAGCAACAAGGGCTCTTAACCACTGACCATCTCTCCGGCCCCGATAAAGACTGTCAACACACAAAAAGCAGTGTTGCAATGCTATGTGCACACCCTTCACATTAAACAGACACATCATGTGCAATCACAGTGGCTTCAGCTCCTCCTTTGTGGTCTTCCTGCAGATACTCAGTGTCCAAATGTGACCTCTGACATTGACACAATGGTCTTTCTGTTCTACCGTGTGCACACCCACTGTGAACAAAATGGAAGTCCTCTGTGTTTGGAGGTGGCATGTGTACATGGAACCTGGGGAAGATGCTTTCTGTACTCTGTAACTTTCCCTCAGCTGACCTTTCAGCATAGCCCTGGGGGGACTTGGGGCAGCCCCCACAGTGTCTCCGCTTTCTTCCTTTAGGATTTTTTTCTCTTTGTCCCAGGCGGCTCAGTCTATTCAAGTACAGCTGTCATGGAAAGAAACGAGTGTCCTTGGTGACGAGGCTCCTTAGAAGGGGACAGGAGTCACAGATAGCCATACAGTTCCGACTTTCCAAGACCATATCTCACAGTCATGCCCCCTGGCCTGAGCCCCTAGCCACTCAGGATGGGGCCCTGTCCACAAAGGCCCCTTCTCTGGCTTTCCTTTGCCCTCTCTCTGTCCTGGCATGATTGCTTCTCTCCTACTTGGCTTGGGGAATCCTTCCTTCGTTTGTACAGTGTTCCGCAGGTTGAATGAGTCCCGTCCAGTGGACAGAGACGTGGCTTCCAGGGTGTCACACAGTGCCACAGCCAGCTCTTGTTTTATTTTTAGTCCTTTTTTTTTTTTTTTTTTTTTTGACATGGGGGTCTCACTATGTAGCTCTGGCTGGTCTCAAACTCACAAAGGCCCACTGGCCTCAGCCGGGATTAAAGGTGTCCATCCCCACATCCAGACCTCTTTCTTATTTTTTTTTTTTCTATTTTGTGTGTTCATGTGTGTCCACCCAAGCACACACATATGCTGTGATATGTAGAGGATGACTCATGGGAGCGATCAGACTCAGGTTATCATGCTTAGTGACAGACGCACCCACAAACGCAACCATGGGTTTTTGTATTGCTTCATCTTCCAAGTCCACCTCCTATCTAAAGACAAGTCACAGGAAAGAAGTTGGAGAGAGACATGGTTCAATAAGTGACGTCTGGGGAGTGGCCCCACTTCCATATTAGCTGAGTGTAGTGTGATGCCCACTGCTGCCTCCCAAGCTCTTGCTCCCTTCACAGGATCAGGGTTTCTATACCAGGCACATTAGATGGGCCCTACCAACCTCCCTGTCTTCCCTCCGATTCCTCCTAGCCTTCTGTCTTCCTGTCTTCTCCTCTTCCCTGCCCCCCTGAGCATCCTCCCATGCCCCAGGGACTCCTGCAGGGGGGACGTACAGAAACAGTCTGCCTGGGCAGTCTGCTACTGTTGCCAGCAATAACCTAAGCTATTTTGCTGAACCCCACGCTGGTAACAACATTTCATGGCCTATTAAGCTGTGCGCAGTTGGCTGGGAAGGTGGCTCCAGGTTCTTGTCAGGCCTGCCTGGGGTCAGGAGGTTGGCGGAGACAGTCCCTCCAGTTGAATCCTCTTCTCTGCATCTGCCAAATCCAAGGAAGGTTGGTATTTCTCATCCTTCCAGTGAACCAGTTTATAGAAGACCTTCTATAGCCGGGGATAAATTCATCCACTATCTGCCGAAGTCAGTCATCAGTTTTCCTATCAGAGACCACTGATAGCTTCAGGAGGTGAAACTACCTTTTCATGCCTTAGTTTCCCCAGCTGCCACACAGGAATAAGGACGGCCACTTTGTTACTGGACTGATATGATGATAAAACAATCACTATACACAAAGACCTAAGACAGTCCCCCTTACACATATAGTGTTCCATAGCAGTTACACTACAGAGGCCATGGCTCAGTTGGCCAAGAGGTTACTACATAATTATGAGGACCTCTGTTCAAGATACCCCAGGAGCCACATTAAAAAGCCAGGGATGGTGGTGTGTGTCTATAATCACAGAGCTGAAAAGGCCGAGATAGGACGATCCCTGCTGCTCATTGGCCATCCAGGCAAACTGAATCACAAGCTCTAGGTTCAATCCTATCTCAAAAAATAAGGTGGAGAGTAACTGAGGAAGTTACCAGATGTTAACCTCTATCTTCTACAAGCATTTAGTCACATGTGTACCTGCATACACACACACACACACACACACACACACACACACACACACACACTCATTAGTATATAAGCACACGTACAGTCTAGAAAACTTCTGTCTCCTCTGAGGTCTCTCCCATCAGTCTGGAAGCCCTCAGTTTCCCCACTAGACTAGAGTTTCCCCAAACCATCTTCTTCATCAATGGAAGGTGTGTTCTGAGGCAGAAGCTTGCTGTCTCCTGTACCCTGGTGGCCTTCCAATGGTCCAGCCTGAGGTCCCCTTCCCAGAGTCAGCTTCTCCCTAGCAGTGGGGGTTTGGGGATAAGGATAGAGGGATTCTGTCCTCAATGCCCCAACCTTCCCTCCTGAGGGCCACAGACTAACAGGAAACTGTAAAACAGGTGCAACACCCAGAGAACCAGCTTTATTGTCAGCTAACGGCAGCACTTAGCAAAGCAGTTTTAGGCCTAATAAAACTTTTTTATTATTTCAGTCTTGGCTGGGAGAGGCAGGAAAGGAGACAAGCTCAAAAATCAGGGGAGCAGAGGGAGGAGTAATTAATAAGATTCATAATGGAAGCTTCCTGAGAGAGGTCAGGGATGATAGCTGGGGTGCACACCTGGCGTTTTATTAACGATGAGGTGACAGAGAGGCAGAGGAGCTGAGAGTTCTGAGTGAAGACATGCAAACAGCAAATGGTGCTTCTCAGCCTCTGAGCCTTAGTTTTCCCCTTTGTATAATGGGGGGATGCTTAGCCTAGGGGCATAGCTCAGTGGTAGAGCACTTGCCTAGCAGGCCCAAGGTCCCGTTTGCCCCCCAGTACTATAATATAAAGATAATAAACAAATACAGTGAAATCAAAAGACCTCCCAAGTCCTTGCTGGGACTCAGCCAGTCCACCTTTGTGCCATCTGCCTGTATTTCCCGCCTGTTCTTTCACTTAGGGAGACTGAACACAACCCTAACCACACTGTTGTAAATACCCCTCACAAATACAAGGTGTGGTAGTGGTATGTGTATGTGTGAGATTTACCAGGGTGACTACTGTCTCTATATCACAGATGGGGAAACTGAGGCCCAGGCAGACCAGATCACCTCTGCATCAGTTATAGCTCTGAACAGCTCAAAGTCACACATGTGGGGCAGATGCCAAGCTGGCCTGGTCTGCCTTCCAAGTCCTGAGATTGCCCTTGTATCAGATGCTGTTTCTCAGAACAGAAGATAGGGAAAGAGCCAAACGTACTAATCGAATCACCTGGGTCTCGCTGGCACATGTCCGAGTGGCACCTGGATCCAGAAAAGAAAGAGCAGGAGAGCCAGGCAGGCTGGCTTTAACTCTTTGAAACCTGTGGGCTGAACAACCTACCTAAGGCACATACACCTGCTAGCAACGCAGGAGCAGTAGCCCTCCATGGGGGGGGGGGGGGGCTATCAGCAGCACTGACAGGGGCATTCCTGGGAGCTTGTTGGAGAGGCAAAGTTGCCAGGCTATGGCCCAGCCCATCTCAGACCTGTGGAGCTCAAACTAAACGATGACTGGTCCACTCTACACAAGTAAGGAGATTAATTACCCTGTGGTGTCATTTTAAAGAATCAGATTTGCCACTCCACTGACATTCATCTCCATGGCGAAGATGAGAATGGGGAGAAGTATTCATCCCACAGGGAGAAGGTTAACAAGGACAAGTGTCTCTGGGAAGGGACCACCAGGATGGCAGCTTCAGGAGCAGGGAGTGTTTCCTGGCCTCTCCTCCCCTAGCCCAGTGAATATCTCCTGATCCAGGGACCAAGAAGGAGAAAGGCCCTTCTGTGTCTGTGATGTGCCTCTGTCCTCATCTCTCTTCTCACAGATGAAAGGCAGGCTAGCTTTTCCCATTCTACAGTGGGGAAGTAATCCTAGCCTTGTTCTTTGTGAAACTCCAGCATCCAGAAGCCAGCATTGTCCCCAGAGCCTGGTGCTCTTTAGGGGCAGGCTGAGACACCTGCAGAGACCTCTGGGCTGGGTCAGGTGGAGGCAGGGTCGGTGGCTCTCTCCAAAGAATAATAGGGGATCTGGGTGGGGGTGGGGGAAGTGAGGGGCATGGCTGAAAGTCAGCAAGGCTAAGGCTTGCAGGAGGTGGGTAAACGCCAAAGCTAGTGATTCCGTAACCCAGAGAGCAGCTGAGACAGCTGGGAGGGTTTCCTAGGTGAGGTTCAGGTGGCAGATGGGTCACTGGGGCTGGAATCCAGTGCCACTGGGGCACACATCAGTGTGTGTGTGTGTGGGGGGATGACTGCAGAAAACAAGACACTTCAAAGAGGCTCTTCATCAGGACTCCAAACCATTCCAGATGTTTCTCTGATGCATTCAGTCCCTTTCCTCTCCATACACACTAATTATCTCTTAATGACACTCATTAATGCAAATTCAGCAGGAAGTGTACTTCACAGAGAAGTGTGCCCTCGTGCTCCAGGTGGGGCCCTCCAAGCCCTAGAGCAGGGGGTTGCTCTGTAGTGGGAGTGGGGAAAAGGGTCCAGGCTAGGGGCTGATTATGTGGGCAGAGGCAGCAGCTCCTAGTGGAAAGCCTGAAGCTGACAGGTAGAGAGGAAGAGTTAAGGTCTTTCTAGAATGTTCTATTCTTTTGGACCATTTATGTCATGTCTCTGATCATTTGCAAACCTGAAATCTCTTCTGGACTTAAGTTTCAGGGCACAGAAATACCATGGATGGCTGTGTTAGTTGTGTACCTATCAAGGTACCTGGCCAAAGGGAAAACCAGAACTGAAACCTAGCAGGACATTAGCTTGACACTGGACATTCTAGCACAGGGTCCTGTCACATGGAGGGCCACTTTCTACGGGCTTCATAATGGTGTCCTTTTAGGCTAGTGGAGGTCCCATCTGAGATTGCATTTTTGTTCCTGTTTTGTTTGGGGTGTCAGTAGGTCCATGCAAACAGGCCATACTGCGTGGGACGGAAAGCAATGCCTTGAGGGGAGCAGAACATTTATTCTTGTTTCTCAAGAGGTGGGCTGACCATGGGACATACGGAGCAGGCAACAACTATGTCTTCAGTTTTTCCTGTGGGTTCACATGCTTCTCTGTCCTTACTGTTTTAAGCTCGAGCACCCACAGAGATGGGGGAGGGAGTTAAGCCCTCTTAGGGCAGGACAGTGAAGGAGCTCATACAACCTTTTGCTTCTGGCTCCCTCCAGCATGAGACAAGGAGCTCCCGTGGGCCTCCCCTTCTAGTCTGTATAAAGGGACCCCCTCCCCCATCTCCAAGGGTTTCCACAAGGGCAATGGACTCACATAGAAGAAACACACTGGCCCCTGGGAGAGACCACACAGACAGCCCTGACCACCAAGGCTGCTTCATATCACAAGTTCACTGAAGCCCTAGTATTCAAAGGGTAGCAGACCTCAGCCTGTGGTTATATCTGCTGCCCCTTGTTTATGTAAATAAAACTTTCTTGGTTCACAGTCATGGATGCCCGCTCTTTGTACTCCACAATGGGAGGGTGCAGTAATTTCCATGGAAACCTCACATGGGACTCATGAAGCCTAAAATGCTGGCTAGCTGGTGATTTACTGGAAAAAAATATGACAACATCCCGCCTGCATTCACTTACTGAAGCCTTCTAACCATGGGATGAGTTAAGAACTATTTCCCTACTCTTTCACAGGCTGAGAGCTGAGCACAGAGTAGTTTAGTTCCTTGCCCAAGATCACACAGCAGGGAAGCAGCAGGGCTGGGATCCAAACCACAGTGGGAAGGGTCCGTGCTCTCAAAACTCAGAGTGTCCCCTCTTGCCCCAGAGAAGCTTTTCTGAGGACAGCAGTTAGTTAGGGCCAGGTGTGTTGACCTAGTCACTCAGGGTGTGTGGCCAGGACAGGAGTGGAGCTACACTAAGAAAGGCTCACATGAAGCCCTGGGAGCAGGTTGTATTCTACAGAGCTTAGCATTGGCATGCGTGCGTGTGTGTGTGTGTGTGTGTGTGTGTGTGTGTGTGTGTGTGTGTGTGTGTGTCCAGTTTTCTCAGGCTGCTGGGACAGCTGCCCCTAAATAGATATCTCAAGACAGAAAGTCATTTTCTTGTGGAGCCTGAGCACGAACAGAGATGGGGAAGGGGTTAAGCCCTCTTTGAGCAGGACAGTGAAGGAGCTCACTTTTGCTTCTGGTTCTCATCAGCATGAAGCAAGGAGCTCCTGTGGACCTCCCTTTTCTAGTCTGTATAGAATGACCCCTCACCCATCTCTGCGGGCTCTGCAATAAGGTGTCTGCGATGCTATGCTCCCTCTACAACCTGTCTGCGCCCCTCTTTGCTTCCTGGCTCCTGGCACTTTGCTGGTGGGCTGTTGGCATTCCTGAGCTGTACCTGTTAACTCCAGACCCTTTCCGCAGCTGCTCTTCTATGGCATCTTCTCAGGCAGACGGTGGCCATGTTGGATGAGGTGTTTCAGGATGACCTCATCTTCATCGAACTAATTGTGTCTGCAAAGACCCTAGTCCTGGGGGCTGAGGAGTGGCTCAGTGGATTAAGTGTTTGCCGTGTAAGAATGAGGACATGAATTATAATTCCCAGCACTCACGTACAGAGCTTGATGCAGGGCCACACACTGTAATCGCAAGTGAGATGACTTCCACTGGCCACTGGCCTTGCCAGTTATCAAGCTCCAGGTGCAGTAAGGGACCCCAGTTCAAAAAACAAGCATGGAGGGACAGGAGAGAGAGCTCAGGGGTTAAAGCCCTTGCCACCAAGGCTTGGCATCTGAGTTCAACTCCCAGGACACACACGGTGGAGGGAGAGGGTAGACTAATGCAGGTTGTCCTCTGACCTCTGCAGGCGCGATATGGGATGCGTGTTTCCTGTGCTCCATAAAATAAATAAATGCAATATAGAAAAAAGCCAAAACTGATGGAAAGCAACTGAGGAGTCTAGCTGATGTAGACCTCTGGGGCTCAACACACGCACACACAGAATCCATATCCAAATAAAATCATATTGGGAGGGGTGGAGCTAAGAATTCCTCCCCTTTCTCTCTCTCTCCTTCCCTCCCTCCCTTTCCTCCTTCCTTTGTTCTTTTATTTATTGAGCCAAGTCTCATGTAACCCAGGAGGACCCTAGACTTTGGCTCCTCCTGCCTCCACCTCTCCAGGCGCTGGGATTATGGCATGTGCCACCCACCAGGGCTTGGTACATGCAAGGCAGACTCAACCTCCTGGGTCACATCCCCAGGTCTCCAACTCATCTTTTCTGCGGGACACAGTTCAACCTGGAAGGGGCTGTCCCACACTGAGGGTCATCCCCACACTTCCCTGAGAGTTGACAGGAGACCAAAAGAAAAAGAGGCCTCAGAGACCTGCCATAGTTTGTGTGAGTCCCCTTCAGGGCTCACATGACAAACTCACCTAATGACATGTTTCTGGGTATACATGCTTGCTTTGAAGTGACACATGGCTTCATTGGAAATATCAAATGAGGTTTTCAGAAATCAATCAATCAATCAATCAATCAATCAAAGAAAAGAGATGAAGAGCACTTAGCTCACAGACCTTAGCTGTTTAACCAACCTTTTTCTGGAGCATTCTTTGTGTCTCTGCAGGTTGGGAGAGCTTTGAGGCTGGGCCTGGGTCCCTTTCCCTCTGATTCTAGTAGGTGCCTGTAAACAGCAGGTGGTCAACCCAATGATCGTGTCAAACTGTCCCTCTGTCTCTAAGCAGTGAGGCCACTGAGCCTGGCTACTGTAGGGGTTGCTGCCCAGTGACTGAATCAGATGCAGACAAGAGGGACACTGCCAGGCCAGCTGGGGTGTCCAGGGTATCCTGGGGCAGGACAGTTCTAAACCGGCCCCATCTGTTACCCTGGCAGGGCTTCTGAGGGACATCTGGGCCAGGCCACACTGGTGCCAGAGGACATGCAGTCCAACGGCTCTTAGCCAGTGTGTTTGCACAGCTAACATAATTATGCCCTTGGGATGTTGACACAAAAGAAGCCATGTTGAAGAAGGCCTTATCAGCTACCCAAAGAGTCCCAGATTACTGTACCCTGTACCGGAAAGGCTGTCTCACACAGGAAACATGGGAAGCATTCATTCAGAAAGGCTGGCTGCAGGTCTGCTCTTGCTGATAAGTCAGACCACAGGGGCTGTTTTAGGGGCCAAAAGCAGGCACCAGGAACCTCTAATGGTCCTATAAGGCTTAGGCATTTATTCACTCAACAAACGCATCCTGACCAGCTTCTAGTCAGCTGAGCCCCAGGGATCCAAGGACAGCAAGACCCCAGTACTAGCCTCAGTTGTGAAGGAAGATTTACAGAAATGCTGGGACATTTATAGATAAAGCACTCTGATGTCAGGGGTGGGGTGAGGGGGTGGGTGAGGGGAGGGGTGGAGATGAGACAGGAGCAGCCAGGGGCTGACATTTGAATCTGGGATTCAGTGTATGAGCGTGTTTGTACACAGGTGCAGTCCATATGCCACAGAAAGGTGCTTTGGCCAATGACAAATTGTACATTCGACGGTGGTCCTGTGAGATTATACTGCTGAGTGACATCACAGCCACTTCAGTTGCTCTACCCTAATCACTCAATGACATATTTCTTGGTCTATGTCTCCACCATTAAGTAAAACATGGTGGTATTTGAAATGTTCTTCAATGAGCATTTTGAGAAATAAACAAAATACAGCTGTGGGGTGCTGTGGGGACTGGGGTGGAAGAAAGGCTTGCAGGGACTTCCCGAGTAGGCTGCAATATGGTGGCCCCTCTGCAAAAGGAGAGAATCTCTGTTGCTGGGAGCCCACACCAAGCAACAGACACCTCACAGCAAGAGGCTGTGGGAGAAGATGGTTTATTCCCATGGTCACTGGGACCTGTGCTCAAACCTTAGCCCAGGATCTGAGTGATCCACACCCGACCGACAGAACACTGGTGGGTATTCTGGAAGATAATGGCTAAGTAGGGGTAATATAACAGGCCGATCAGCGATTCATCCACCCATTCTCCACGCTCTATCCTCCCACCATTCACCCACACAGCACTGGAGTCCAGAGGCTTTGCGCTCTGGGCTCCTAGGTCTGCCAAGGCAGGAGGGAGCTCTCCTATCTCTCCTCCTGCACGTGCATGCGTGCATGCGTGCGTGCGTATAGCAGGCAGGCTTCAGCTGACAACGGGATATGTGCCTACAGGTCCTGAGTCACCAGGTGGGGGCCTTCTGGCACACCTAAGGCACTTTCCAAGCAAATATCTGTACCTGGGCAGTGGGGGACACACCTTTAATCCCAGTGCTTGGAAGGGAGAGGCAGAGGCAGAGGCAGGGGGGAGGAGGAAAGGGGAGGGGGAAAGGGGGCAGAGAGGCAGAGAGGCAGAGAGACAGAGAGGCAGAGAGGCAGAGGCAGAGGCAGAGGCAGGTAGATCTCTGAAATTGAGGGCCAGCCTGGTCTATAGAGCAAGTTCCAGGACATCCAGAGCTACACAGCAAAACTCTGTCAAAAAACAACAACAACAACAACAACAACAACAAAAACCCTCTAACCTTCTTACCCTGTGATCTGAAATACCTGAACAATGGCTGTCTCTGACTCAGGGATCTTTGCTCAGCCTCAGGTTGACCATATGAGAAGAGATGATAGCTGTCCAATTGTCCATGTGTATCATCATTTCTATGCCCTTTATATGGCTGTAGGCAGAAGCCATATATCACCTCCATTGGGGCATGAAAAAGAGGAGCTGACTCTAGCAGCACTAATGTAGTCCAGGCTGGCCTCAAACTCCGCATGTAGTTGAGGATGAACTTGAACTTCTGGTCCCCTTATCTTAAGCCGCATGTGCTAAGATGTCAGTTGTATACCACCATGGCTAGTTTATGTGGTATTGGGGATGGAATCTAGGAACTTGTGTATGCCAGAAAAGTGCTCTACCAATGGAGCTACATTCCAGTCCTGCCTTCCTTGTCCTTAACAATGGTGTTGCTTTGGGTAGACAACGTGGCTTCCAGAATGCAAAGCACTTACATATACACCAGGCAATCAGAAGTTGTTGGGGAGTTGGTTATAGCAAGGTGGAGGGAAAATGGCATTCATCCCCAAGAGTAAGAAGTGGGCCTGAATTTGAGCTCTGCCTTTTGCTAGCCTGAGAAACCTTGAGCCAGCTCAAGGGCATTTCCAAGCTGCTGCTTCTGCTATTTATCTTCTCAGAGCCCCAGTTTCCTCATCCAGAAAATGGAGCTGACTCTCCTCCTGGGCTGAATCTAAAGTTCTGAGCACACATAAGTCTGCGCATCAGCTCCGCCCACTTCTGTCTATGACCATGAATTACCCGCTCCATCCATGGTGTCCAGAGTGGACGCCTCACTTGCTTCTTTTCATATCCTCTCCATTTTAAGCCCCTTTCCATGGCCCATAAGCTGTTTGGAAAGCTGAGAAGCAAAGGACTGTCAATAGGCAGGGAGCCTGGGGAAGCCAGAGAGACAGCCAGGCTGCCCAAATGGCAGAGATCCTGGGCCTGCAGGCTGAGGCCTCTTTTTGGCTTAAACAACTCTCCAGTAGGCCAGCATTGGGGTCCGAAGTAGACAGTACCACCTGAGCCTGGGAGGATGCTGAGGGACCTGACTCATGCCACAGGCCCTAGGAAGAGCACGCCTCTTCCACCTGCCCATGTAGAGTCTCCAGGAGTGTGCAGAGAGGACCAAGGCTGAACCTATGGCTCCCAATCATGCAGTAACTGTGTGATGTCCCCAAGGGAGACTGAAAGGTGCCTGTCTCGGAAGGGTTCAAAGACCTGCATGAAGAGGCAACTTCTCTCTCCAGTGGTGGTTCTTAAACTGTGACCCTTTTGTAAGAGCAAATGTCTCTTTCACAGGGGTAGCATATCAGATATTTACATTACAATTCATAACAGTAGCAAAATTATAGTTGTTAAGTAGCAACAAAAATAATTTTATGGCTGGGGAACATGAGGAACTGTATTTAAGGATCCCAGTTTTAGGAAGGCTGAGAACCACTGTTACACAGCCTAACACTACTGGGTCGGGCAGCTCGGCATTCGTGAGCCTGGCTTGGTTCATTTAGATGGTCAAAGGAAATACAGCACACACCAACACTGTGATCTGTTGACACCCAGTACTGGTTTGTGCTGGGGACCCAGCAGGGAGTGAACAGGGAGGAGAAGGCTTGGCTCCTGAGGAACCAGGATGGACAAGCAAGCCTCACCAGGGAAATCATGAGCTCTAGGCAGAACCAGACTCAGCAGATAAAATCCCAGCTGCCAGGTTGGTAACATGACTCAATTGGAAAAGCACTTGCCTTACAAATGAGTCCAGTCCCCAGAGCTTACACACACACACACACACACACACACACACACACACACACCAGGTATACAGGCTAAGTAAGTCAGTGGTAGAGTACTTGCCTAGTATGCACAAAGCCCTGGGTTCAAGTCCCAGCACCACAAATTTTAAGAGGCCAGGTATGGCAGTGCATGCCTGTAATCCCAGTGATGTCAGGATGGCAGGAACATTCCTGAAGCTTGCTGGCCAGCAAGTCTAGCTAATTGAGAGACTCTGCCTCAAACGAAAGGTGGAAGGTACCTGAGGAACGATGCCAGAGGTTGTCCTCTGACCATCAGATACACCTGCACACTCACAAACACCTACACACACGAACACAGACACACACAGTCATAATCACCACCCCTTGTTGACCTCCTGGGCAGTGCTCTGGGCCATCCATAGTGCTAAAGTCTTCGCAGGCCTCAGATCAGCTTTGCTGGGAGCACTCACTTAGCACAGCCATGTTACAGTTGGGAGAGCCGAGGTTAAATGATCTATGGTCCGTGATCTTGGGCCCTGGCTCCTCTTTTCCTAGAAGTCACTACGGGGGAAGCTTAACAAGCATTTCCTCAAACAGGGGGAAGTAGATACCCAAATGGCCACCCACCTCAATCCGCACACACTCAAAGTGAACGATAGGACCTGCTACCTTTGGAATTCAGAGACAACCATTTCTAGGTTGGTTACAGTCCCTGGATGGTTGCGAACCACAGCAGGTTGAAGAATGGTAGGAAAGGATTCCCTATCACTCCCCACTGCAGACAAGCCCCGACTGCTGGTTCCAGCTCTGGGGCCGAGTCCAGACAAAGGGTCAGGGTGAGGGGAGAGGCGGGAAGGAGGAAGGCTGGTGCATTTATAGCTCTAATTTACAGATGGCAATTAGCTGTGTGAAAGGGCCAACCTTTCTGCCTCCATCACTGGGGGAACTATTGACATTTAGCATCTGCAAGCTAGTGCCCCATGAGGGAGGCTTTTTTTTTTTTTTTTTTAAATAGGGACCTATGGATTTATTCTCCTATCCTGGACTGATTTCACCCTTCAGAAAGGGGAAGGTGGCTACACTGGAACAAGTCTGTGAACTCTCTAGAAAACCGAGTGCCAGTACCTGAGAATCATCATTCACGTGGTTTCCGGAGACAGTTGGATCGCCCATTCATATCGTTCCCCAGCTAGTCTCACCTCAGTCACAGGCAGGAAGCTGGGCATACTGTAATCATAACACTTGGGAGGCTGAGGCAGGGGAATGAACATGAGTTCTAGAAGATGTCTGAGGGGAAGCCTCATATGCTGCACTTGCTAAGGGAGCTCGCCAAGGGAACCATGTAGATTCTGGCTCAGGTCCTGGGTTCAGGACCCCAGATAAAAGTCCCACAGACAACAATCGCAGGTTTTGTGCCACATGGCGCTTTCGCTTTGATGGAGAACTGCCACCTGCCTTCTCTGCTGGGAACACGTTAACCTGATGAATTATTATTAAATTGCTCTTCAGTTGCAGATGACAAGACCATGCAGAGAGTGAGTATAGGAAGACCAACCAGGAGCTGAGAGAGGCAGGAAGAGGGCTGGGTCCGGAGGACCCTGCATCTTCCAGGCCAGATGAGTCCCTTCCATCTGAAGAGTTATGAGCTGTCAATATGGCTCAGCAGGCAGGGGACTTTAGGCCTGGCCTGATAGCTTGGTATCAATTCCCAGGACCCACATGACAGGAGAGAGAACTAACCTTGGGCAAGTTTTCTGACCTCTACAAGTGTGCCATGGCATGCATGCCAGCACACATACATGCCACATTCACACGCAGAAAAAATAAATAGGGCTGCGCATGGTGACACGTGTCTTTATTTCAAGCTTACAGGAAACAGAGGCAGCTGAATCTCTGTGAATTTGAGGCCAGCCTAGTTTACATCAGAGAGAGAGAGCGAGAGAGCGAGAGAGCAAGAGAGCGAGAGAGCGAGAGAGCGAGAGAGAGAGAGAGAGAGAGAGAGAGAGAGAGAGAGAGAGACATTGGAATAGGAGGCATGACAGCAACAAAGACCTCAGGTTTATGGGAGTCGACCTTAGGTCTGCCATCTAGACACAGGCTCATGACTCCCTCTCTTATGCTCACTGAGAAGCTGAGAAGAAATGTGACGAGGGAGCCAGGCTGTGCAGACGTGGAGGAGTGGGTATGCAGGGGTGGAGTCTGAGGCGTGCTCCCTGACTGCTTGTGACTTGTGCTTTCATAGCTGACCAGAACTTAAGACCCAGGGAAAAGAAGAGCCATCCAAAAGGCCATCTCAGGTCATCTTAGGCCATCTCAGAAGTTATCTGAAGCTCTCTCTGGCACCTGCCCACCCAGTCACTCATTTGGACGCTGGGAGTACAAGTTGGGCTGTCTAGTGGAACTTCTCACATTTATAATAGATTTATAAGGCCGTGTGGACATGTTTGCTTTTTTTTTTTCCCAGTTCCTCATAAGTGATGCCATTATGGCAGCCATAACTCTTATTTACTCCATCAGCAGGCTGCTGGCATCGGCACAGAAATAGATTTGGAGAATTTATCTCATACACACATCGTGAGGAGGCGACAAAGACGCACAGGTGAGATTTATGTGGGCGGGGGGCCAGCATCCATCACCCCTACTTCCGCATTAAGGGCCGCTCCTCCAAGAGAGACATTACCCTTCTTAATCAGAGCAAAGTAATTGTTTAAACTTCCTCCCTGCGACATCCCATCGTTCCTCATGGCTCTCCAGATGGGGCTGTGCAGGAGGCTTTGGGAGAACCAGGAGATCAGTGGCAACTTATGACCATGAGATGGTGCAGGGCAACCCTGTGGTCCTTGTAACAGCACCCAATGGCCAAGGGGCCCTGCAGAACAATGCCTGAAGGTTTGCAAACATGTCTGATTGATTTGTGCACTGAAAGTGCACCAAGGCTCGGAGCCTCAGATACACCAGCCTGGTTCCTGATCTCTAATCCTGGCCACACTGTTTTTCCTGCTCAAAACACCTTTTCTCCCTCTTATTTGTCTAAGGCCTATTCTATTGTGTAAGCCCCACTCAAACCCCACCTTACTGTGACACTGTAATAGCAGAAAGGAGGTTGTGGAGGAAGAGGACAAGGTACCAAGCCCTGACTCTGTCACACCTGTCAGGGCCTTCCAGAGCTTCCTGCTCTGAAGTTCACAGGGCATCATGTGCAGCTCTCAGCGGGCGTCCCTTCTTCAAACAGTAAGCCCCCTTTGAGCCTTTCTAACTCTGGCTACATAGGAGAATCCTCCAGGAAGCTTATGAAAATATTACCAAAGCTTAGCTCCACTCCTGGCCCAATCAAGTAGCATGGGATACAGTCTGGTTTAATGTTTAATGCCCAGGGGTTGGGAGATCAACTTAGGCTCTACATGACCTGGTTTATAACTCCTGCAAAACATGCTCAATGGACAGATGGCTATATGGATAGATGAACAGACAGGCAGACAGGTGCCTGGATAGAAAGATGAAAGGATGGGTAGGTGGGTATATAAGTGGGTAGATGGGTGGGTGGATGAGTAGATTGGTAGGTGAATGTTGTGCGGCTGTATTAGTTACTTTGCTGTTGCTATGATAAAATACCGTGACCCAGGCAATTTATACAACAGAGGTTCCTAACCTTCCTAAAGCTGCAACCCTTTAATACAGTTCCTTATGTTGTGGGGACCCCCAAACACAAGATTTATTTTTGTTGTTACTTTATAAATGTAATTTTGCTACTGTTTTGAACTGGTTTTGTTTGTTTGGTTTGGTTTGGTTTTGGTTTTTTTGAGACAGAGTTTCTCTGCATCATTCATTGCCCTGGCTGTCCTGGACCTTGCTTTGTAGACCAGGCTGGCCTTGAACTCACAGAGATCTTCTGCCTCCTAAGTGCTGGGATTAAAGGCATGCTCTACCATTGCCCAGCCTGTTTTGGATTGTAATGTAAATATCTGATATGTGACCCCTGTGGGGTCACCACCCACAAGTTGAGAACCGCTGTTGTAGAAGGGAGAGTTTACTTGGGCATATTGTTGCAAAGGGTTAGAGTCTGCGCTGGTGGAGTGGAGGCAGGATACAGCAGGTACGGTGGCTGGACCAGAAACAGAGGGCTCCCATTATGACTGCAGGCACAAGGCTGAGAGAATGCACTGAGTCTTTGAGAAATGGCTCTGAGTCTTTGAACTCTCAAAGCAGCAAACTTCTTCCAGCAGCAAACTTCCAATAAGGCCACACCTCCTAGGCCTCCTCAAACAGGTCCACCAACTGGGGACCAGACATTGTAATGCCTGATAGACTAAGGCAAACATCTCATTCAAACCACCACAGTGGGTGAGCAGATGGTAACTGAATGTTTCCCTGTAACCACTGGGGGAAGCTTGTCTTCTTATCCAGATCAGAAGATGCCATAGGGCAAAGAGTTCGCATGTCTTCTGCTTCTCCCCAATGCTTAGCATAGAGCCAGACAACAGTGCTCAAGGGTGCACCGATATTCTTGCGTGTTAAACCATGATAGTGGGAGAAGGGACATTAGATATAGCATTTTCCAGTCAACCTGCCTTAGATTTCTTCCAGTGTTAGTAGCAGCGACAGCATGGCAGGGTCAAGTGGCTCAGGTAAATTTTAAAGTGTGGTAGACAGGGAAGAATGGTTTGAACTTGTTAGTAAGCTCTCCCACTCAACAGCAGTGTCTCCAACCTCCCTTGCACTGCTGTCATTGCAAGGCCATCTTAGCCTTGGGAGCAGGGCCTGAGATCCCTGCTCTGGATATCCCTGAACCCTAGCACAGCCCCCATCCCTGGTCCTTTCCCAGCCACCCCTCCCTGGCCCCTGGGTCTCCCAGAGGCCTTCCCTTTCTCATGCTGGTTTCCTTCTTGGCCACAGCTCCTATCTTGCATCTCCTAGCAGCTGTCTTAGCAGGCTTGGCTGTGTCCTGTCTCCCCTGGCTCACTTGAGGGCTGACTGATTCAGTAGTCCCTAACCAGTCCCCCTGCACCAACGTTAGCCCCACCGGGCCTACGCTCACCCTTCTCTGCAGCCTCCCATATGGTCTCAAAGCCTCATGGCTGCTCAAGTTCTTCTTGGTTTACAGTCCCCCCAGCTCCTGGAGTCTCTATAAGGCTGGTCCTCATTGGTGCCCTTGGCTTTGGTTCTCATCCTTATCTGCTCCAGACCACCACTCCTCACTGCAGGTTTTCCAAATTTTCAACAGGGTAAGCATCTTTCCCTGACCTCAGGTGTTATCTCATGCAGGAAAGCATCCCTCCCCCATGCCAGCCTCCTCGCAGCTAAGTTCAGCTACCTATTTGGTAAAAAATCATCCAGGCCCAACTAGAGGAAGAGTTCCCCACTGTCTCAAGGTAGAGTAGGGTTGCCCGAAAAATGTGGAAGGGTGAACTAAATTCATTCTCCAAATGAGCTGTTAGCAGTCTCAATGTAAAAAAGCACACAGTCGTCCGTGTTTCATCTTCTGTGTTGTGGAGGGGTGGGACCCTAAGGAACAACCGCTTCTGGGGATCGGAGGCAGCCCTTAAACCTGGGTACACCCAGGATTCCTGGGAGATGAATGTTAGGCAAAGGAAGGAAGGGAGGGAGGGAAGAAGGGAGGAATAGAGGGAGGGAGGGAGACAGACATGGAAAGAGTCTAGAGAAAAGGAAATATAAAAGGAAAAGAGAATATTCTGGTGTTTGATGTTTATTTGTTTGTTTGTTGTCTCTTGATTATTGAGATAGGGTATCATGTAGCCTAGGCTGGCCTTGAGTTTGCTAAGTGGCCAAGGATGACCTTGAACTTCTGACTTTCATGCCTCCCTCTCTAGAATGTTGAGATCACAGATGTGTACCAGCATGCCCAGGTTATCCAGGGCTGGGGATGGAACCCAGGGCTTCATGCATGTTAGGCAAACTCTCTATCCACTGAACTACATCCACAGCCAGGGAATAAATAGCTCTTGTCTTTATAAAAGTGAATATTTTCTAGAAGCAAGGAAGGAAAGGGTGAGATATCTCCAGTGTAGACACAGTATCTAGAAAAGTGGTAGACATGGACGTCAGAGCTGGAGAGCTGGGTCACCATCCTGTGGTATCTAACCATACAAAGAAGAGTAAATTTCACTCAGTCTTGATAAAACATTCTCCAAATTCCAAAAGGAATTGCCCATTGCCCACATGCATGGTTTATAGTCAAAGGGTACCAGTCTCCCCAGTAAGCGTACAGACTTCTGAATCTTCAGAGTATTTCACAAATATGATGTACAAATACCCTGGCCACCGGCACTAAAGATTCAATAAAATGATGGAAATTCATAGGCCCAGGATAAAGCTCATTTAAAGTTCATATTCTTTAGCTAATGCAGCTTTCAATTATGCTCGCCCATTTTAAGCTGCAAAAGATGTAATGTTAATCAAACATTTAATTTGCAAGTGTTTTTCTTCGTAAATGTCATGTACAAGGAGAAATCCAGACGTGAGCCGCAACACAATGGCTCGAGGTGCCTCATTTGGAAGCGTGTATTTGCACTGGTGTGTGAGAGTGGGTGGGAGACAGGCAGCCTCCTCTGGCCCTGATACTCTGTGAGTCCTTTTCTTGTTGCAAAGCGGGGAACATTCAGCAGATGAACCAGGAGCTACTTATAACGTTTGGTAACATTCAAGTCTCAATTCGATTTTCGAAGTCAAGATCCTGCCCCTGAAGCCGTGCTGTGAGTCAAGGACAAAGTAAAGGGGAGCAACCACTTTGTTGTCCAGTGACTAGTCACCACATGGCAATGGTGAGACCTTATGTGACCTACTAGGATACAGACCAGCCTTGATATGCTCTGGAATATTCTGTGGGAAACTTCCATCTCTCTCCTAGAGATAAGCAGCTTAGAATCCCAGAGGTGGACTATTGGTGGTTCCCGGGCTGTGTGACTAGAACACCAGGGCAGAGTTTCAGGGGTGGAAGGGTGGTAGCTCTGACAGATTGATAGCCAGCCAGTGCCCCCTCCCCCAGGGAGGAATCATTCTAACGAAGTCCCAGGTGGTTGGTGGCATGTGATCCTATGCGACCCATTGGTCAGTAGGGCCTGTCTGATACTCCTGGTCCTGGAAACCTCTGATCTCTCTCTCAGTGCTTGCTGCTCTGTTTTGGTGAGATGTGGGAAGTGCTTCAGAAGATCAGGCAGGGTAAAGGGGTGGAGAAAGGAGACAAGGTTGAACCTTTAGAGCCTCATTTGTCCCATCTGTAAGATGGGACATCAAAATACATGCTACACCGGGAGCTGAGAGACAGCTTAGTTGGTGAAGTGTTTACCTTGCACGGGCACCTGAGTTTGATCCCCAGAACCCATGTAACAATGCCAGGCACAGTGGCATGCGTGGCACTGTGATCCCAGAGCTGAGGAGGTGGAGACAGGAAAATCCCTGGGACTTGCTGTTCAACCAGTTGAGCCTAACTGGTGAGCTTTAGGCAATGAGAAACCCTATAGCAAAGGAGGTAGACAGTATTCCTGAGGATGCCACCAAAGTTATCTGCTAGGCTACATATACATACTTGCATGCATATACACACATGGATGCAAACAACACACTCATGCACATGTATGCACACATACATACTTACATGTATACCCACAGATACATGCATACTCACAAGCACATACAGATGCATTAAAAATACATTCTATACCTTTTATAAAAAGCTAATGCAAACACAAAGCCCTGCCCTGTGCCATACATGTACCAGACTACTCAGTATAAGTTAGTCTCTGCCCACATGAACTAAACACACCCATGAGCAGAGTCATGCAAGAGAGAACTGTGCCTGGCCCTGCCTTTTAACCTTAAGCTTCCAACCCTTGGGTCAGGCAAAGACCCAAGAAGAAAGGAGCCCCCTGCCCTAAGGAGCACTAGGCTGCAGGTGCCAGTAACGCAGACGGCATATGGTAACCTGCCAACAGAGAAGAGCTCAAGAGATGCAGAAAGCTAAAGCCCTAGGCCTGGCTCATTTGGGGGCTGACCATGTGACTTTGGGCCTCAGTTTCCCCATTGGTAACATGGAGGGAGCGACATCCATCTTGTCTATCCTGGTCCTGTCATTTCTGACTCTGCTCTGGGATGCCAGGAACAGTACTCCCCCCAAGCCGCTTGCAGACTTTCCTCACTGGGAAATTAATTCAGTCTTCAGTGTCGCAGTCTATAAATTACTGGCCAATCTGTTTCAGGAATATTAAGGGAACATTTATAAATCGCCTTTTGCATTCGATGCTGCAAAATAAAGGTTCTAGGGACCCAGATGTTCATCTTACTTACAGCCACTGCAAAGACCCACCTTCTCCGGCCTGCCCAGCCCCTCCGGGATTGACTCTCCCCTCTGGTTCCCCCAGTCTCCTGCTCCTGAGAGTTCCTGACCCCATAATCCAAGGCAGAGGCTTTGGCAAAGCTATGAGAAGAAGGGGTGAGTATGGTAGGTGGCTGGAGCCAGCAAGTCTCCTTGGCCAGCTCTCCTGGGGCAGAGGGCAGCCTGGCTGGCTCTGAGACCCTTAAGAAATGGCTGGGGAATTAAGCTGTCTTTGCAGTAATTGATTTTGGCAGCATAACAGGTAAATTCACCTCTGTTTTGCAAGTTATTTGAGAATTCATCGGTAGGCAAAGTCCCGGAGGACAGCTTCTAATCACCTGTAAACTTGAAGAAGGCCTAGTGAAACCTCTCGGATACAGGTAGGTGACTACAAATGTGCCCACTACCCTTTCTTCTCTGTCAAGGACACATGCCGGCCAGAGGTAGTATAGATCAAGGCCACCACCAAGGCCAGAGGAATAATGCTAATTGTAGACACCTATATGGTAAAAACAGCCACCTCTTGCCCTCAGATAGCAGGTGTTCTCTTAGTGATAACAGTCAGTGACCTGCCTTCAGGCTCACTGACCCACAGTCATGAAAACAAGATAAAGAAACTTTGTGCAGCAGCAAGATGGGGCCCATCAACATTCCATCATGAGGTAGCAGGGGGCTTATGAGGCCCCGCCCATCCCTGTGCCAATAGTTGCTGGGAGGGAAAGAAACTTTTGTCAGTGATGTAGCCACTGGCAAGGTGCCCAGTGTAACAAACCTCTCTCTCATTCTCCTGTAAGCAACACCAATGAGCTCACTGGTTCATACACACACACACACACACACACACACACACACACGTAGAAGAGGGACAGCTGGGAAGAGGAAAAGGATCTGGGAGTGTGAGGGGACAAGATAAGATAACGGGGTGAATGTGATCAAAATACATTATATACATGCATGCACACTGTCAAGTCCAAAGGAAACGCCAGCTCCCAGGTCCTAAAAGGCAGAAGAGACACATAACTATCTATGGTTTCTATCAGCACACCAAAGCTCCTGCTGGCCTCCAGTCTCCCTCAGTACCTGTCTACACTTCAAAGTCCATGCTAGCATCCTCATTCTTCCCACTGTACACTCCCTCCACCTCACAGCCCCCCCCATTCTCCTTATAACCCTGCTATTCTCAACATCTCTCTCTGTCTTCCTGTCTGTTCTCCCACTCTCTTCCTGTCTCTGTCTCAGCCTCTCCCCCACCCCCCCACGTCCTGCTCCCCCTTTCTCTATGTTCCTCTTCCCCTGCTCTGCTCCTGCTTCCCCATGGCCATGTCCAGTCTGCCGGCCATGTTCAGTCCACTTTTCTCCCCTTTGCTCTGGACTGCCTCCAAATGCCTCTCCCATATCTATAATAAAAACCTTCCCTTTAACCATGTCACGTCATCAGTTTACACAAAGACGTCACAGTGAAATCCATTATGCATAATTAATATACGCTCATTTACAAGTTTTAAAATACACTTGCACAGGCCCAGGTTCTTGAGTAGAATTAATAACCAAATGAACCCCTTCTTGCGGGGTCTTCCAACACTACGTTATAACAGCTTATCAGGAAGCTATTTCAATGCAGGGCCATAAACAGCATACCAGGTGACAGCTTTATTTCCCAGGAGTTAAATATTAATTGCCACACAAAAGGAATATAAAAGTGACACAGGGAACAAATCCCCTGGCTTCCTGCACAGTGGAAGGAATTCTTTAATATGTGTATCTTCGCAATCTGCTGCACACCGAGGCTTAATTAAAACGCATGTTCTTTCTCCTACATTCCTTCCTTCTCGGTGGCTTCAGTGCTACAACCTTCCAAATGGAAGCAGGGACCACATTCCCACAGATGGGCTGGCTCTCAATAAACCATCATATCTCTCCACCATAGCACAGGCCCTGTCATAAATGGATAATATCAGAATCTAGGCTCTGCGGAAAGGCAAATGCAACTTTACCTAAGAGCCTTAAGCTGTTTTAACTAGCACTTCAATCAAGACTGCAAGTCTGAAATGTAGCACTAAACACACTTCTCCGAGAAGCTGTTTTCCTTCCACCCCAGAACTAATAAATCTGAAAGGCCTACTTAGGCTAAGACAAGCCTGGAGCTGACAAGGCAGTTTCAGGAGCTGGGGGTGGGGGAAGCATCCCTCTGAAGGGGCCGGAACTGTGGGTCAGGCTCCTGAGCTCTCCAGGGTAGTGAGGGGTGACCTCTTTGGGGCTGTGGATAGCACACCTAAGCTATGGCATGCCATGAAGTAAGTCCTTTGGAGCCCCCTCTCTGGGTCAAGAGGCCTCAGAAAAGAGGTCAAAGCACTTCTGGGTACCCAGATACACCCTCCCTGCAGTTGGCCCTACTCCAGCGCAACCTTCGCCCTTCTGGTGCAGCGTGCAGCCTTCTCTGGCTACTGGGGTACTGTGAGTATGCCTGTTCAGAATATCATGGTCTGAGCCACATTCCTGAGTCCTTTTGGGCCATTTGCCTATAGGCCATCCTGCTGTCTCAGTCCTTTCAGGAACCCTCCTCCATGACTCTAAACCATCCATCAATCACTAGCCTAAGTCCTGCCTTAGCTGAGAGTGTGGATGGGTGTGTGTCACCACCTGTCTTCCTATACCAATGACCGATAAATATGCAACGTGTCACACACACACACACACACACACACACACACACACACACACACACACACACACACTTCTTCCCTGGCTCCGCTGAGAGACCATCTCAGGCCTCTTACTTTGTATGGAAGCCAATGAGAGGCTGTGGTATGGTAGTATGCTGAGTCCAGGCTTGTGTGAGATCCTTCCCCTGCCATCCACCTCATACATCTCTAGGCCAGGTCTTTGCTCGCAGGCTCTGCTTTCTTAGACTCTATATTGCCAGCCTCATTAGAGTCCTGCTGTCCTTCTCCAGCCCCAGCATTCCCGTGGAGAAAGGTCTACTCTGCTTAGCACTCCTTATTTTGTTAATTGTATTTTAATGCACCTAGGCCAAGGGGACAGGGGCTCATCAGCTGCCATATTTGTCCTAAACTCCTCCTGGGGACTTCTTCAGGAGAAGTGGGGAACTTGACTTAATGAACAACACCTGGCCCTCATTATCAGCCCACTGCTGACTCAGCAGAACACCTTGCCTTTGTCCTGCCAATCCGACTGTCCCCCAACTGTAGAGGTACAGCATGGAGAGTGGGGAGGGGACACAGCCACACCCATCCATCAGGCTCAGAAGAGGACCAGCAGGTCCCACTCCCCGCCCCCCCCCCCCCGAGACTCCCCCAGCACTCTCTGCCTCTGCTCTTCATTCTAGCCAAAGCTGAGTTCCCAGGGAAGGGGCTAATGTGTTGATTTATTTATCTAATTACAGTAAGACAAACTGGAAAAGAGGCAAATCTGTGTTCAAAAGGCAGCCACACCTCCCTGCCCAGGGTTCTCTGGGAAGCTGGGGGACAGGGAAGGAGGGAGGCAGAGCTGAGGAAAACCTAGGAAGAGACGAGTGAGGGGCACTGGAATTTGGGAACCCGACCCAAAGGCAGCGGATGGACAGATGGGGAGAATGATCAGAGATATCAACAGAGATCTGGCAGAGGTCACAGATAAGGATGGAGAGGAGAGCCAAGATGGGGGCTGCGGACACAGTAGTGGAGACGGGCTGGGGGAGCATTGAAATGGGGCAAGGGATACAAAGAAGGGCTGAGGGCCAAAGGGTCAGATGAATGGGGACAAAGAGGGCACAGAAATCAAGAAGGTGAAGGACAGAGAGACAGAGACACAAGACAAATGCTACCCAAGGAAGTGGCAGAAGAGATGAATGCCACAGCACGTCAGGGAAAGATGGTTGCTTGCTGGTGTAGTTTAGATGTAACTGTCACCATCTGAATGCCTGGTCTCCAGCTGGTAGTGCTAGGGAAACAGGGCTCAACTGGAGGGAGTGGGTCACCTAGAGGCTCATACACTAGCATCATTTGCTAGTGGACTGAGGTGTGAACAAGCAGCTGTCCTATAGCCTGTTGAGACAGAAGCACAGCTGCCCTATACCGTGCCTCCCCAGCCAGGTTGGACTGTATCCCTGTAAACTGAGAGCCAAAATGTCCACCCCTCAGCTGCTTCTTGTCAGGTCATCAGTCACAAAAACAAAGGAACTCGCACACATCCGAACCCTCCTCTAGTTATGGCAGGAGGTCCCAGGGACTCATGAGAGAACCAGGCAGGCAGGAATCTTTGACTTGCTGGAACTTCCCTTTCAGTAGCAGGAGACAGAGAATAAATGTGACAAATGAGTACATTTTATGTCATGGTAAAATGTGTTGGGTGCTTTCACAAAACAGGACGAGTCATGGGGACCAGAAACTCTGGGGGCTGGGGCCAGGAGCAAGGCTGCAAGTTTTCAGTATTTCAGGCAGGTACGCCCAACCCTTTGACACTATGACACAATGTTGTCATAACATGTTCACACCTGAAAGGCAGTTGGGTTACAAAAATATAATAAATCACACACACACACACACACACACACACACACACACACACACACGCGCGCTCATATTTTAAGGAAGGTCACCATTTTGTACTAGGATACATTCATAGCTGTCCATGGGCTACACATTACACAGGCTTGACCCAGGGAAGGTGACAGCTCCCTGGACAGTTGACAGTTGAGGAACACTCCATGTTCACAGCCTGCAGACTCCCCATGGCCTTGGGACTTGCTTGCCACTAAGCAAGCATGGCACAGGTAAGGTGGCCTTCCTGGGTCACATGATGCCTAAGATCCCACATCTCCAGCCTATTTTAGTAAGACACTCCCTTTGCTGCCTCTAGGAAGTAAAGCTTTGTGGAGGTTTTAAGCAGGGTCATAAAGGCTGTAGTATCCCTGAGAGACTGACAGCAGCCCCAGTGACAGTGTAGGGCAGGCGGAAGAGACGTCCAAAGAGACGAACCTACCGATGACCGGAGATGCTTGCAAGCAGCTTTTCCTCCATTTGGTCCACAGCTACCTTGATTACAACGTTAAGGGAGCTTGAGCAGAGGACCAGGGAAGCACCACCCAAGCTCCTCACCTTCAGATACTAAGTACAATAAAATTTTTTTCCTTTTTTTTTTTTTTTTTTTTTCCGAGACAGGATTTCTCTGTGTAGCCCTGGCTGTCCTGGAACTAACTCTGTAGACCAGGCTGGCCTTGAACTCAGAAATCCACCTGCCTCTGCCTCCCAAGTGCTGGGACTAAAGGCATGCGCCACCACTTCCCGGCTTAAGTACAATAAATTGATATTGGTTTATGGTATTACATTACACTAATTTGTAATCCAGGAATGGAAATTAACAATGCAAAAGAATAGACTATGGTAGATACTTTGAGGGAAGAATGACAGGCAGAAGGCACAACCAGTGCAAAGGTCCTGAGGTGGAAAAGGAACCTCAGGAGATCAGAACAGGCTGGGCAGAGGAACCGGAAACACAGGAGATGAGGCTGAGGAAGTATTTGTTTCTGAGAGACATTTTATAAACCATCTGTGATGGTTAATACTGACTGTCAATTTGACAGGGTCTCACCAGGAGACAAAGCTTTGGATGTGTCTGTGAAGAGGTTTCTAGGTTAGGCTATTGAGGTAGGAAGACCTACTAAGTGTGGGAGGTATCATTCTAAGATCCTGGCCTGCATAAAAAGGAGAGAACGTTCCCCCCTCTCTGCTTCCTGATCATGGCTACGGATGTAACCAGCTGCGCTGCACTCCTGCCTTCATGACTGCCCTGCCAGTCTCCTCAGACTTCGAGCCAGAGTCAGCCCTTCCTCCCAAGCTGTTTCTTCACGAGACTCTTATCACAGCAACAAGAAAAGCACTAATATTCTAGCCTTTTCTGATTATGCAAACAAGGATTTTCTGATACGAATTTACAAGAACAGGGAGGCCAGATGAGTGAATTCCAAACAACACAGTGGTGTCCTGAACCCTGACTGAAACAGGAAAGGGGCGCCCAGCCACCACCTCAGCATCCCACTTTTATACAAACACTTGCAGGTTGCATAATCTTAAACCATTGCTTTGTTCCCACACAAATTGATATTTTTATTTGGAAGCACTCCAGGACCTGCTTGAGGCTTAAATGTCATTTTTAAGTGGCCTCTGGAGGCTTGAAGCAGAAGGGGGACCTGCTCTGACTCACATGTCAGAGTCCCCGCTGTGAGGTGGAAGGATCTGTGAGGGGGCAAGACCGGCTGGGCTGCCAAGGAACAGCTGAGCCAGCTGTGTGACTCTTGGTGGGTCATGTGACCCCTTGTTAACTTCCCAACAGCCAGCCCTACGTCACAGACTGGTCCTCAACCATGAGCCACAGAGATGTCAGGCCACAGATTCTGCCTTTAAACCAGTGTGTGAGCCTTCAGCGTTACAATGGTACCCATTGACTACGTGCCAGGCCCAGGCTAGGATTCCTCTTTCAGCCATTTCTGCCTGGGTGAGGCTTGGTGGAAACACGGGTTTTTAGGGTATTTTTCTTGATTAGCCCCAAGTCAGGAGTCTTTCTCAACCTGTAAACATGGGGGTACCCCTAAAATCTACAGCAGCCAGGGCTAAATGCAGGAAGGAAATGGAGGCAGGGAGGCAGGCACCATGGGAATGAGTCCTGGGACCTGACTGGCCTCGTCCTTTTCTAATGGGGAAACAGGCCCAGAAAAGCTAAATGGCCAAGAGGCTCAAGGCTGTACTGAAGCTGTCGGTTCTGTAGCTGGGACTGACTCCAAAGCCTGTGTTTAGAACCCACCCTGCCTGCCTGCAGGTACTCTGATGGGAAATGGTTATAGAACAGAAAAATCCGAACAAATGAACTTAGAATCTCAACATATAGCTTGTCCTCAGAAATGTTTGGTATAGCATTTTGGGCTGGTGGGGGTGTGAAGCTGTGTGTGTGTGTGTGTGTGTGTGTGTGTGTGTGTGTGTGTGTGTGTGTGTGTGTATGTGTAATGCATGTTCATATTTGTGCACACGTATGAAGCTGGAAGACAGGGTAACCACTTCAGGCTTTTTCATAAGCTACCTACCCTTTTTTATGAAATGGGGTCTCTGCTTAGCCTGGCATTTGATGACAAAGCTAGCCTGAGTAGTCTGTAAGCACATTCTCTGTCTCCAAAGCTGTGAAATTAAAGTGCATGCCACTACTTTACCAAGTTAGCCATCTCCCCAGCCTCTGTCACTCAGCTTGGGGCTCCAGAACCAACTTGGGGGCTTCTGCAGGAACTGGGTTTTCTAATGAAGTCTGACCTCATTCTGTACCAGCCTCATCCCAGGCCCTGCCTACAGGCCACTGCCCATGGGGCCCCAGTGTCTATAGAGACCCTCAGGTTTTAAGGGTTGGATCACAGGTCTCTCACAGAGGTGAGAGCAGACGTGAGCATTGCCAAAGGTAAAGGAGGTGAGAACCCCATTCCCCATCATAATGTGTCTCTCCATCCAGCTCACCTCCTAGTGTGACAGGTTTTGGCAACAGTTAGCAGTAGGACTGCAAACAAAACTTCACAGTGTACAAAATAGGCAATGAAATTATAGAACATAAACCATGAGTCTATTTATTCCACGATGTGCTGGGCGCAGTCATGTTTGTCTCTGGCACAGAAAGGGGAAATGCCAGAAGAGCCAGCAAGTGCTTGCTCTGGGGATATTGGCACAGGGAAGGTCCACCCAATTCCCTGTCCTGATTTCAGCTGTCATCATCCTGTGAGTCCCAGAGCACAGTCCTGGGGACAATATTGTGGTTGGGGACTAGTTAACTCACTTTCTAGGAGAGTCTTCACCAAGGAGAGTCAGACTGGCTCTCTTAGGAGGTACTGTCCCCATAGGGGGTCCTTAGCCTGGTGGGAGGGGTGCTATGGCCCCACTGCAAACCCTTGCGAGTGTGGCTTAGGGCCTGCCAATACTCTTTGTATTATTGATTGCAGAGCCTGCTTAGAAGCTTGGAAATGAGATTCCACCTCCCACTTCCTATTGACTTTCCTCTCTTGCACTAGACAAACACCAGAATCTCCCCTGACTTTTCACTGCAGCGGACGGTACCCAGGAGAGCCCAGTGAGCTGGGGGAACTGGTGGGCTCCTCTCATCGCCAAGATCACCTGCTCAGAGGGGTTTTGGGGGTCAGGACTGTGCCCCAGAGAAGGGATGCGTAGGGCATCTTTGCGTCCTGCAGAGGCAACCCGGGTTGATAGGATCTGAGTGCTGAAAGGGCCATTTCACTCACCTTCCTGTCTAGATCTGTTCTGCCCAGGGATCTAAGCAGAGATGGCAGGCATCGGCAGCTCTTCTGGGGTTGCTCTTGGCCTAAGAACTTGTCAAATGCTAGAAAAGGAAGGCCTGCCAGGGAGGCCTCTGATACTCAGGACCAAAACCGAGGGAAGGATTCTGAGGACCAATCCCTAGGAGCAGAAGCAAGGGAGGGAAGAAGAGGCCGTGAGCTACAGGCCTTGGACCGGGACACGAATCTTAGGACCCCAGCAATGTCATCATGGCCCCTGTAGTTGAGCGCTACCTGCCCCCTCCCTCAAGACTCATCACACACATGCCGAGGTTCATCTGACACACCCAAGAAGAATCTAAAATACAAGGGTTTAAATGGCTATGCGTCCATCTCAGTGATAGGTCTTTTTTGACGTAGGGTCTCAGGCAGGCCTTGAACCCCATTTCAGCAATTATCTTTCCTCGGCTCAGCTCATCAAGAGGGGAAATCATGAACCCCCAATCTTCCCCTACCCTCCTGAGGGCTGGGGTTACAGACCCAGATTCTGTGATCATTTTATTTTTATTTTATTTATTTATGTTTTGAGACAGGATCTCACTACATGGCCCTGGCTGGTATGGAAATGCTATGCAGACCAAGATAATCTCTGCCTCTCTGAGTGCTGAGATTCAAGGTGTTGGTCACCACTAACACCATGGCCCACCCAGTGATAATTTAAAAAAGCAAACATCAGAGCTGGAGAGATGGCTCAGAGGTTAAGAACAGACTACTCTTCTAGAGGACCGGATTCTATTCCTTGTACCCACACAGTAGCTCACAACTGTCTGCAACTCCAGTTCCAGAGGATATGAAACTCTCTTCTGGCCTCTCCCTGCACCAGGCATGCATGTGGTAAGCAGACATAGATGCCTACAATATACATAAAAAATAAAATAAATTTTAAAAAATCAGTGCATTGTGAATTAACCGCATGCGTGATGTTTAGTGGTGTGGCCCTGGTGTCTAGCCCTCTCTGAGGTGAGGGCCCCATTTGCTGACTTTCTGAGCTCCATCTGCTCTGCTTCTGAGCATCTTAGTCAAGCCTGGTGCACTGAGCTCATACCAAGCTCCAAAGGAAGAAAGTACCCATACCTTAAACCCTGTGCATTCCTGCTACTGTAGTACTGGGATGTCATCTCCCAAGGCCTCCCAAATGCATCTCCCCAGGTCAGTAAAGGTCTGCAGTCATGCTCCTAAAGCCAAGACCTGTCCTGCAGTAACTGCTGCGGACCACCTTCACCAGAGGGAGGATGAGGTCAGCACACACCCCGTGCCCTAGTGCTCAAGCATCAGTTGAAGTCACTGGTAATGCCAGGCTGTCTTTGAACGCCAGGTCAACATGGTGCCTCTTAGGACTCCAACATCCTCTTTGGCAAAGAGATGGTAATGATCCTCTCTGACTCACAAAATGTCTATAAGGATTCAATGGGTCCATACAAACAGAGTACTCAGAACAGTGCTTTTGACCGGGAGTGTGAAGAATGGATGCCCTTAAGCCATGGGAGCCAGGTTAGATGGATTTTATCAAGCTGCTCCCGGATCTAATAATGTTCAATCAAATCCCTGTCCATGTCTACCTACTGTGGCTATTCCTTGCACCATAGCCAATGACAGAGTCTCCAAGAGCCTCTCAAGAAAACATCTATTCTCCACTTCACAGATGGGCAAACTAAGACCCAGAGTAATCATAAAATTTACTGGAGGCTTGCAGACTGTTCTTAGATCACAGAAGGGACCAGACTCCAGCTCTCCTGCGTGGCCCATTCTCTCCCAGACCCTCAGCCAGTAACATCTTACCTGAGGCAGTAGGAAGGAGCATGCCTTTGCTTCCAGTTGGTAACTGGCCCCACCCCCAGCAGTCCCTTCCTGCTGACCAGTGAGGGCTAAGTGGCGAGAGCTGCCATCAAATAGCCTTTTATGGCTCCCATAACTACTCTAACAAATGTCCTCCTAGCAGCTGTACATAGCTGGAAGCAGATTAATGTCTCTGTGGCCCTAACACTTCTCTGGCCCCCTTTGCCTGTCAGGTCATTACCGGTTGGTTTATAATCATGAGGTACCTTTCCAATTCGCTAAACAGTTTGCATGATAAAGAGACCTAAGAGCCTCAGCCTTCTAAGCTGCCTCTCTTCAGGTATAGCTGGTGAGCAGTTAGGGACCAGGCTTAAGGGGCGGGGGAGGGGGGAGCATGGTTAGGAGGAGGGACTTCTATATCAAAACCACCAACACCACTAAGGACTCACAGGCTGGAGACTAAGAGAGGCACTCTGTCTTGGTGGGCTTCAGTACCCTACCCTATAAACCGAGAGTGATTTTACTAGTGTTTAAGGGCTTCTGAAAACCAGATGTGGCAGTTCATGGAAAGAATATGGAATGTGGTTAAGTTAGCAAATTTTAACTCTATCTTTCTTGTTTTGTTTCCATTTTTTTCTTTTCTTTCTTTTTTGTTTTATTGTTTGTTGGTTTGTTTGTTTGTTTGTTTGTTTGAGACAGGATTTCTTTGTGTATGTAGCCTTCACTGTTCTGGAACTCACTCTGTAGACCAGGCTAGGCAGGAATGCACAGGGATCTGCCTGCCTGTGCCTCCAAAGTGCTGGGATAAAAGATGCATGCCACGATTTCCCGGTAACTCTGCTTTCCTTCCTTCCTTCCTTCCTTCCTTCCTTCCTTCCTTCCTTCCTTCCTTCCTTCCTTCCTTTCTTCCTTCCTTCCTTCCTTCCTTCCTCCTTCCTTCCTTCTTCCTCCTTCCTTCTTCTTCCTTCCTTCCTCCTTCCTTCCTTCTTTCCTCCTCCTCCTCCCTCCCTCCTTCCTTCCTCTTTCCTTCCTCCTTCCTTCCTTCCTCTTTCCTCCCTTCCTTCCTTTTTGAGATAGGGTTTCACATAGTCCAATCTGGCCTTGAACTTGCTATGCAGCTCAAAGAGATCTTGAACTTCTGATCCTCTCGCCTCCTTCTCTAGCTTCTGACTTCTGGGGTTGCAGGCTCACACCACTGTGCTGGTTTTATATGATGAAAAGGATTACACCTAGGGCCTCATGCATGCTGGGTAAGCACTCTGCCAACTGAGTCCCAGCGAGGTCCACACAGAACCTTTTTTTGGGGGGAGGGGGTTAGGTTATTTGGTGTGCATGTATATGCAGGTCAAAGGATAGCTGGCAGGAGTCAGTTTCCTCTTTTCTACCATGTGGGTCCTGGGGATTGAACTCTGGTCTTGTGCAGGCATCTCTACCCATGGAATCACCCCACAGACCTCCAATATCAACTTTTTTTTTTTTTTTTTAAAGATTTCTTTCTCTTTTTTTGATTTATTTATTTATTTTTTTATGTATGTGAGTACACTGTAGCTGTGTTCAGAAACACCAGAAGAGGGCATCATCCCAATATAGATGGTTGTGAGCCACCATGTGGTTGCTGGAAACTGAACTCAGGACCTCTGGAAGAGCAGTCAGTGCTCTTAACCACTGAGCCATCTCTCCAGCCCCAATATCAACTGAAAATGCCCTCATTATCCTTATAAGCCATGAACCTTGAGGGGGCAGGGACTCTGTCCTGCTTAGTGTCTGGCACACAGTCAGCACCTGTCATATGTCCATGAATAGATGTGGTGCCGTCTGCAGTAGCCCTCTTGCCATTGGGGTAGGAAAACTCTGCTTTAAGCAGCAGCATTCCTGGCTTCTGCCATCTCCACAACTGTGACATGACAAGCAAAAGTGTCCCTGAACTTCGTCAAATGATCCCTGGAAGCAGGAGTATCGGGAGGGGGAGCAGCTCTTCCATAAAAAGATCCTGAAATCTGTTGAACTCTAAGGTGCTCATTTGGGCACAGAAAGGAGAGTGGCTTGCCTGAAATTGCACAGCAAGTTAGTGGCAGAGCTGGGGTTCCAGTCATAGTGTCCTCACTGCTGGCTGGCACTCCTTGCTCATCTGTCCTTGTGTTGGATGGCTCATGCTCAGAACGCCCCCCCCCAACATACACACTGAGCTGCAACTTTGGCTCCCCACAAAGGAGACCGGCAGCTGTTCTGTTCATCAGTGGACTTGGGACTCTAGATAGCCATTTGTGAAAGCCCCTACTCTGCTGACAATGAAGTTCCAACTACCTCTGCAGCGCAGCTTCAGTCAGCATGGGACAGAGCTGAACCAAGGGCTCTGCCAGTGGGAGCAGAAAGTGAGTCTGTCTGGTGAGTGAGTGCTAGGGTCAAGAGCTCTGTTCCACGAAACCTCAGCTTCCCAACTTCTTTAATACAAAGCTTAATGGCACCTGGCTTAAAGAGTGTAGATATGCATGTCCCTTGCCACCACCACTGCATCTGTTTGGTTCCCTGATTGGAAAGAAGCCAGCAAGAAAGGTGTCACCGTGAGGGCAGACCCCAAACTTTATAAATGACCTTTTCCAGATTCTGAATTTGGATGGCAAGGGTCTGGACAGGCAGATTCCTGCTGTGACATAAGAGATACAGAGATGGGAAAACCCAGCAGTGGGGCTGGGGAGATGGCTCAGCCCATGGGGAAGAGTCATGCAAAAGCTGGGTGTGAGGGTGTGGTACCCATAATCCCAGAGGGGAAGAGAGGGGAGGGAGAGAGAGGGAGGAAGAGAGAGGGAAAGAGGAGAGAGAGGAGGGGAGAGGGAGAGGGAGAGGAATAGAGGAGAGAGAGGAGGGGGAGAGGGAGAGAGGAAGGAGAAGGAAAGAGAGGGAAGGAGAGAGGAGTAGGAGAGAGAGAAGGAAAGGAGGAGAGGAAAGAGAGAGGAGGGAGGGGAAAGAGAGAGGGGGACAGAGGGGGAAGAGGGATGGAAGGAAGGAGAGAGAGTGGGAGGGAGGCTAGTGTACCAGCATTACCAGAGTCCTGTGAGGCACATGTCACAGTGTAAAATAGCCACTTTAAGATGGTAGCTCTTTATATAATGTTATTTAATTTTTATTTGATTTTTTTAAAATTTTGAAATGGGGTCTCAATTTGTTACCCTGGCTGCTCTCACACTCAGAACAATCCTCCTGCTTCAGTCTCCTCGGCATCAGGATCACAGGTGTGTGCCCGCCCGCACAACCTAGCCAAGCACACCCTTTCTCCAGAGCTAAATGCAAACCCTTCTGTGTTAGGCAAATGCTCTTTGCCTTCTAATCCCTGCTCCTGCCAGCAGCTGTGACACCCTGACAACTTCACCTCTCTGTGCCCTCATCTGTCCAATGAGGGGGTTTGCAAGGCTGTCAGGAGGATTAAGCAAGATCAATGTGTCTAAGTGCCCAGGCCAGAACCTGCCACAGCATAAAAGCTTAATAACACCTACTCCCTTCCCTAGGTCAGTGTAGTCAAGAGGTGCAGAAGGCAAAAGTGATGGGATTGGGGACCAAAGTAGACTTAGGAGAAAGCAGTGCATTAGCTTAACAACTTCCCCTCCCCCTCCTCCTCCCCCTCCTCCCCCTCCTCCTCCTCTTCCTCCTCCTCTCCCTCCCCCTCCACCCTCCCCCTCTCTCTTCTTTTCCTCTTCGTCCCCCTCCTCCCCTTCCTCTTCTCCCTCCTCCTCTTCCTCCTCCCATTTCATCTGTAGCCTTGGTTGATAGAACTTAGTGACCATGTGGCCCCATATATGTCATTCTACTTATAAAGCACTGTGCGAGTATAGGAAGAGATAGGAACTTCATCCTAGGGCCACCTTAGGGAACTGACCCTTCTCTCCCCTGCCACCCAGTCCTGCAGGTGTCACCCAGCTCCTGCCACATCTTTCAGGCCTTGCTTGCCTGTTTCTTTCTATCTGGTTCTATGCTCCCTGAGGGCAGGAACTGTTAATGTCTCCCTGGGGAGAGTTGCCTCTTTAGCAGTACACCAGGCTAGCCTGGGAAGACAGAAATCAGCTTGCAAGTCACTTCTAGGTTGTCCCCTGGTCCCCTTGACTGTGATGGATATCAAAAGAAGTTTAGAACTGATCATAGTCTCAGAGTGGTCTACCCCGTTAGTTTTTCCTTGTTAATCAAATTGCATTGACTTAGGTATGGGTATGGGTATGGGTGGCTGCTCCTTTGTAGATCTGCCTGGGTGTGCCCTCCCCAGAGAGAAGTCACTTTAGGGAAGCTGTCACTCCTGTGATGTGTGCCTTGCAAGGCTCTGTGACTCCAGGGCTGAAACATTCACAGTGTGGAAGAGAGGAGAAGCTGTGGCGATCTCCATGACAGCAGTGACAACTATGAGGAAGGATCCCATGCCACATGGTTGGTAGTTGATTATTAGCAGAAAGCTGGTGCCACCACACTTTGTGGGCCCAGATTTCTTTTGCTGATGAGCCAAGGTGAGTCATCCACTCCAAGAAACACTGTGGTTTGTCTTGGTAATTAATGCAATGCATGCTGCCACCCAGGACTGGCAGCTGCCAGAATAAATGAGCCCCAGAGGGCCCAGCGCTGGTGCTAGTCACAGAACACATAGCTGCCAGATGCTGTCCTTTGGGTGTTCTGTTCTCCGGAGCTTCTTGCCTGGCCAGGCTCTGAATGGTGGCAGGGCCTGTGTCTTCTCTGAACTTTCAGCAAGATGTTTCAATCCCTGACACATGGGCACGCTAACATCTACTGTGTCCTAGGTGAGTAGACCCTCGCTTGTACATTCAGGAGTCCTCACAGAGCCTGGCTTAGCAACTGACCCACGAGTAAAGTAAATTTTGTTCTGTTGAATCAAAAAAGTGACCAAGAATTAAGGCTGGATTCAACACAGATACCCCAGGATTTTGTATAGCTAGTTCCTTCTTGGCTTTCAAGTCTGCACTCAAGTGTCCCCTCTCCATGGTGACCCTTCACCCACCTCAGTCACTCTACCCCGTCACCCTTTTAGTGTCTCCTCAACCCTCACTGTCTAAAGTTATCGTATTTTGGGAAATAAACGTGCACAGAAGCATCTGTTTTACTAACTGAAAAGAATAACCATGAACACACACACACACACACACAAACACACACACACACACACACACACACACACACACACACACACACACACCACCTCTGTCTGCTTACTGCTGTAACTAAGCACAGGCACACAGAAGCTACAGAACACAGACGCGTAAACAAGGGCCAGGAGACTGGCTCAGTAAAGTGCTCACCATGTACAAATGAGGGCCTGAGCTCTATTCCCAGCGTCCACACAGAAAGCTGGGTACAGCGGCTCATGATTGAGATCCCAGTGGGGAGACAGGTGCATCCTGGAGGCTCACAGGCCAGTCAGCCTAGCCTTCTTGGTGAGCTTTAGGCCAATGAGAGATCCTATCTCAAAAGAGAAGGTGGAGAGGTTGGAGAGGTGGCTCCATGGTTAAGATTACATGCCGCTCCTCCATAGGACCCAGGTGCAGTTCCCAGCACTCCCATCAAGTAGCTCACTTGACTACTTGACAAGTAACTGCAGTTCCAGGTGTGCTGATGCCCCTTTGCCCTTGTGATTTGGATGAGAAAGGCTCCCATTGATGTACACGTTTGAATGCTTGGTTCCCAGTTGGTGGAACTGTTTGGGAAGGAATAGGAGGTGCATGTGGCTCTGTTGGAGGAGGTGTGTCACTTGGGGTGTGCTTTGAATTTTCAAAAGCCCACACTGTTCCCTGCGTCCCCTCCCCCCACTGATTTATGTTTGTGCATCGCACAGCTGCAAGCTCTCAGCTACTGCTCCAGCATCTCTGCCTACCTGCCTGCTGCCACACTCCCTACTGTGATGGTCATGGACTCTGCTCCCCTCTGGAACGATGAACCCCAAATTCAATGCTCTCTTTTATAAGTTCCCTGGTCGTGGTGTCTTATCATAGCAATAGAAAAGAAACTAAGACAGGCTTCCACAGGTACCTGCTCACACTGGGCATATACACACACACAGGCACACACAGATACACATACACACACACACTAGATAGATAGATAGATAGATAGATAGATAGATAGATAGATAGATAGATAGATAGGTAGGTAGGTAGGTAGGTAGGTAGATAGATAGATAGATAGATAGATAGATAGATAGATAGATAGATAGATAGATAGATATTTAATCTAAAAATAAACAAGGGTTATAGAACCTGAGAAATAACACCAAGGTGGACCTCTGGCCTCTGCATGTATGTGTGCACACATGCAAACTTATCTGCACTCACATAGGCACACGTAGACTAAAAAGGTGTGGGGCATTAAGTGTGGCAGTAAGCACCTGTGGTCCTAAGCAGTGAGGAACGAATGAATAAGGAGATGGTCCATTATGGCTGCAGACTGTTCAGCCTTGGCCTCTGCCCTCTCCCTGCAGCCACGTGAAGACCTCAGAAGGCAGCTCACTTCAGAGCTTCAGCCTTGAGCCCCGAGAGGTGGACTGGCTTACCGCTGCAGCCTACTGGTACCTCATCTTCCTGACTTTCTGTAGCCCCTGCTGTCTCAGGGTCCCGTGTCTCTCCCTTGCCCTATCGGCCCCTTGATTTAAGGTGGTGACTTTTCCAAAGGAACAGCAGAACCTTAATAAGAAACCGGCCAGGCTGATGGATGGCAGAAAGTTGGCGCCAGCCTCAAGGTCGGAAGGAGTTATTTTAAACTATTCAGATTTACTAGGGGGGGAGCAAGTCACAGGAGGATTTAGGGGCTTGCCTCCTAGCAAGACATGTGGCCATGTCCCCGAGCAATCTAAGACCAACGCTCCCTCCGCTATCCACCTCCACCGCGCTGTCTCTGCCCTGCCACCTGAGATGGATGGCCAGGCCTCTGGCATGAGGAATTTATTGGGAGCTGGTCAAATAAATTTGCAGTCTGGGATCTGAGCAGGCCTTTGCCCCCCTTCCTCCGTGCCCGAGGAGGGGCAGTGGAATGGGCTGGCCCCAAGAGACAGTGCCTTTCCTGTGCAGGCGAGTTATCTCCAATTTCCTACATCCTGGAGGAGCCAGCTCTTCTTAGAGCCTGTGATTAATGAGCCCCTCTCTTCACTCCATTATCGCACCCTGGGTGCTGTGTTCAGGGAGTTTTGAACTCTTCCAGCCACAGTGTTCAGGTCAGGTAGGCAGGATGCCTGCTTCGTTCTCTTCTACTCAGACCTAAGCTGTCTGGAACGCCGGCTTCATCTCCTTCCCAGAATCTTCAACAAAGCCTCTCTATCCATCCTTCAAGGCCCATCTCGGTTCTCACCTCCTCCAGGGAGAGTTTTTCCCTTATTTACGAGAAAGAAACACATTCCGAATTTTGGGGTTTTGGTGGGGGGACATGAATGCTGACCAGTACTACATGTATGTTTGTGTGTGTGTATGTGTGTGTGTGTGCATGCATGTGTATGTGTGTGTGTGTGTGTGTGTGTGTGTGTGTGTGTGTGTGTGTGTGTGTGCATTGTTTCTGTGTGGGGTATATGTACACCTGTGCAGGTGTGTACATGGAGGCCAAAGGTTAACCTCAGGTGTTATCCTTAGAAGCTACCCACCTTGTTTCTTTAGATGGAGTCTCTCACTGGGACTTGGGGCTCGCCATTAGGCTAGCTGGCTGGCCAGTGTGTTCCAGGCATCCTCCTGTCCCTATCCCACTAGGACTGGGATTAGAACTGTGTACCACCATGTCCAGCCTTTCATGTGGGTCCTAGGATTCTGAACTCAGTCCTCATGCTTGTGTGGCAAGCACACGACTCACAGAGCCATCTCCCAGCCCTCCCATCTGCTGTCGATGGTGCTGACGGGTGGGCAGCTGTGCCCCCTCGGAGTTCTAAACTGCCCCATCCTGCTGACACTGTCCCCACTTCACACCTGCTTTGGTCAACCCATAACAGGTGCCCAATCAACTCTTGCTAAACTAAACCAAATAAGCACCTGAGTTGAGCAAAAATAACACTTTTCTCCCCAGCCTACTCCTCCATATGAGCCCGGGTGCCCCTAAACGAGGTGGCAATGACCTTTTGCATAGAAATATTTTGATGAAGTTTAGAGAAAATGGAAACACTATATACACCCAACAAATCCCAGCTCTTCCCGTTCTGCTACTGCTGCCGGCATTTCACATCACACAGCTGAATGTGCTCCCTCTGGGTCCCTCCTCTCCATCTGCTCCCTCCCCAGGGAACCTGGTTTATTCTTTGTTCTTTTCATGTCTGTTTTTACACACTTACTGCATATGCATTGCCCATAAATAATACACTCATTATTTTGCATGCTTTTAAACTTGCATAAGTGATACTGTATGTTATGTATGTAGCCCTCCGCACCTGGCTTTTCCTCTACCCACTGTGATATATTTCAGATTCATCCAAGCAGACAGTCAGAGCACAACTTCATTCATTTTAACGGCTGTGGAGACTCCTTTGTGGGAATATATTACAATTTATCCATTTCCCTCTTAAGGGGCCTCTATGTTGTGAGCGGCTTTTTTCCATTACCAATGATGATTCAGGGCCGGGCGTGCCAAAGATGGTCCCTGGAGCAAACTGTGGGTGGGAACCCAGAGGAAAGTCATGAAATCAATATAGTAGGTCAAAGCTATCACTTTAAAAAATTAATTAGAAGAGGTTTAAAAATATCAGTGGGTGTATGTGTGTGTGCTGGGACATGCTATGGAATTGTTTATTAATCTAGACTGTTGTAGGGATAGCTTTGCAATTCCTGGTACTGTGAGGTTAGTATTATTGATATCTTTGCTTAAGACTACCAATTGCTTCCTAAATTATATTGGCAGCTCACCCACACTACTTCATCCTTTCTAGAACTCAATTTTTTTTTTTTTACCTATTTACTTGTGTGTGTGTGCAAGAGATACAGAGGGAGGGAGGGAGGGAGGGAGGGAGGGAGGGAGGGAGGGAGGGAGGGAGGGAGGGAGGGAGGGAGGGAGGGAGAGAGAGAGAGAGAGAGAGAGAGAGAGAGAGAGAGAGGAAACATTCCACAGTGTACCTGTGAAGCTCAGAGGACAGTTCTCAGGAGTTGGCACCTTCTGTCTTAAGGAAGATTCCCCAGCACCCACATGGCAGAAGGAAAGACTCAACTCCCACATGTTGTCCTCCACTCTGGTACATGTGCCCACATACATTTATTCACACACATGCACAAATAAATAAATGTAATAAAACTTAAAGAAGAAGAAAAGATCTCTTGTTTAGGCAGAGAAACCAGAAAGATCTGTTCCTTGCAGGAAGAACAATGGGTTTAAGGACGGGTTCCCTACAGGACTTCTACAAAGTATGAGAAGATTTGACTCAGAATCAAACTTAGGTCCAGTCTCCTAAGCAGCAAGTATAAGTCCCCAGGAAGTAACCCCAAGCCTCTTGACACCGATCATCCTTAGGAGCTCAATGTCACACTGACTCTTCATGTTTTACCTATGTCCAAAAAAATGGTGTCTCAGCTCACATCCTCCTGAAAGTTGGCTCAGGGTGGAGCCAGATAGACACCTCTGACTACTACCTAATCAAAGGTTAGGACCATACTGGGTATGGTGAAGCCAGCAAATCTCCAAGCTCTCAAGAGCACTGAAACAAATTTAGTTCAAGAGCAGGTTTAAGTCACAGCATGCGTATCTGTATCTGTATCTATATCTGTATCTGTATCTGTATCATCTGTATCTGTATCATCTGTATCTGTATCATCTGTATCTGTATCATCTGTATCTGTATCATCTGTATCATCTGTATCTGTATCATATGTGTCTGTATCATCTGTATCTGTATCTGTATCATCTGTATCTGTATCATCTGTATCTGTATCATCTGTATCTGTATCATCTGTATCTGTATCATCTGTATCTGTATCATCTGTATCTGTATCATCTGTATCTGTATCATCTGTATCTGTATCATCTGTATCTGTATCTGTATCATCTGTATCTGTATCATCTGTATCTGTATCTGTATCATCTGTATCTGTATCTGTGGACTAGACAGAAAGATGAAGGGCAAAATGGTCATAAACATCAGGACTTCTGAGGAAGAACAGAAGAAAGAGCTGCTATGACTCAGGTCACTTGTCTTGGCTGGGAGCTCCTTATGTTCAGAACATAGCACACATAGAAGGCAAGAAAGAAATGTCTAATTGGGTAGATGGATGAATAGATAATTGGATGGGTGGGTGGGTGGGTGGGTGGGTGGGTAAGTAGGAGGAAGGGTGGGTAGATGGATGGGTGAGTGGGTGGGTGAGTAGATGGGTGTGTGGACAGAAAAAATGTTCACAAAGAAGGAAAGATGAATGAAGAGATCAACAGATGAGTAGACAGAATAAAGGACAGATGGACAGATGAATATACTGCTACATAGTGGACAGGAGGATGTTTAGCTGAACTGACAGTTGGGGTGATGTGTGGATGGATAGAAAGATGGGCGGTCTTCAACTGAAAGGAGCCCTAGCTGCCTAGAACTGGCCTCAGCAGACTTATCAAGCAGGCACTCAAACCTGGAACCCTGTCTTGCTGCTAGAGCTGCTCATGAAGACGTTTGTGAAAAATTCCAAGTGGTATAACTACAAGAAATAATTGCTTCTAATTGAGGCTGAGTTATTCTGGCCATAAAGTAGACATATTTTTATAACTTTATTAATTATTCAATTTGAGGCCTATTACCCAGACTGCCAGAATGGGATTTTCCTATTAGGGGTGACGGATTCCCCAGTTCTGCCTAGCCTCCCCTACTATACCACTGCTAGCAGTGGCTGCCTGCTTAGGATTCTCACTGGGTGTGAGGACTCAAGGTGAAGGTGGGGCTAACTACAAGATGTAGGCTGGGGGGCAAGAGATGCTAGGGACAATAGGGCTGTCCCCCAGGTGCTTCCCTTGGTCATTTACTACCATCAGGTCTCCCTCCCTGTCCAGCAGAGAGGCAGAAGGTGTCAGGATATAAGATGTGCCCATTTGGCCATTCTCTACCCAGATTCACTCACCAACTCATAATCATGTTGGCTCCCCCAACCAATCTGCTACCCACCCAATGCCAAGAGAGCTACCATATGTCCCTTGGTCACCTCTAGTCAGGCACAGGGGGAAGAGAGCATGGTCCAGCTGGCCTGGAAGGATTAGCCAAGACTACAGCACTCAGCAGACTCCCTTCTTCTCATAGCTGGGTCCAGAATTGATCGCAAGTCCCTTGGAAGAAGAAAGAGTTAGGGGTGCCCCACCTGGAAGCAATTCAGACTCAACTGATGCAAAATGCACCTTCAGGAGCTGCGCCTGCCCACGGAGTCACATTAAGCTCTTGGGCCTTAGTGTGTGAGCACCGCACTATCCAGCCTGGCCTGTCACATTGGCCTGGCTCCCAGTCCCCCCCAGTGCCTTGGTGCTCTGTTCCATCTTGACCATTGAAATCTCAAATTGTATCTTTCCTGTGGCTCTGCTTCTTTCCTTCCCAGGACACTTCTTTTCTCTCTAGCTACAAGTCATACTGACTGCCTAGGAAGCACCTATGTGAGTCCAGCCTTATGGCATAGTGCTTAAGGAACTTAACGTGATCTCTGGAAGATCAAGTAATAAACTTTGCTTTGCTTGCTTGTTTTCTTGTTGAAGCCTCCTACAGAGCCAGATGCTCTTCCCCAGCCCTAGCCCCACCATCACAGTGGGAGGGTGGGGTCAAATGGAAGAGCAAATCCACTGCATCTCGCTAAAGACAGTGTCTGCTATGCACCAGGCAGCATGAGGAGCTCCGTGTTGTGAAGACAAGTAAGATGTCAGCCCCACTGGGGAGGAAGTCTCAGGGCAGGAGGTGAGGGAGAGAAACCGTACACAGTTAAACAGCAAGCACCAGGTGCTGAGGACCACACTGGATATGGGCGCAGTGGATGCTGCCCTGGCTTCAGAGCTGGCCACAGGCCAATGGATGAAAGGGAGATAAGACAAAAGAGAATAATGCGATAGTGTGTATGATAGCCAATATTGATCATGAACCTGAGAGGATATGTATTAATAGAGTCACCTAGGAGACAGATTTCTATTTCTAGAGTAGGTTAATTGAGGCAGGCCTACCCTAACTGTGGTGGAAATGAATTCCTCCCAGAATGAAGGAAAAGGACAAAGCAGGCTGAGCACCAGCATTCAGCACTCTGCTTCCTGGGTGTGGGTGCCATGTGACCAGCTGCCTCGGCCACCTATCATAATGCCTTCCCTGGCACCATAGACTGCACCTTCCAAAAGCGAGCCGGAATAAACACCTCCTTTCTTGTTATTCCCCTTCTTGTTTGTTTGTCTATTTTTGAGACGGGCTTTCTCTATGTAGCCCTGGCTGTCCTAGAACTCGCTCTGTAGACCAGGCTGGCCTCTAAACTCAGAAATCCGCCTGCCTCTGCCTCCCGAGTACTGGGATAAAGGCGTGCGCCACCGCCACCCAGCTGAACCCTTCCTTTCTTAAGCTGCTTTTCTTAGGGGTTCTATCAGAGCAACAAGGGAAGGAGCCAATAAAGGTGAGACTGGGGAAACCAGGGTGGTAACCAGGCAGGTGTCATGAGCGAGCTTGAAGGGTCATTGATAAGCTGTGTACTTGTTATAGGCCATAGACTGCAGCAAGTGACATGGACCTGTGGTACTTTCACACCCTGCCCTTCTCCAAGGACAGAAAGGACTAGAGAGCAATGACAGAGCCCTGGGAAGAGGTGCCAGCTGGGATTCTGAGTGTGATCTGCAGAGACAGGCTCAAACCCTGGCTCTCCTACTAGCCAGCAGTATGTGTAGAGGTCTTGGTTTCCTTGTTGGAATGATGTGGAGGGCAGTGGTGAACGGCTATAGGACTGTACAGGGAATACATTTTGAGTAGGAGTTAGGAGAGCAGGCTACACAGGAGAGGAACCCAATGTGATCTTGGCCCCTTACAAAGCCTGATGCTGTGGCAGAAACACACCTAGCCATTCCCCACTGCAGAGCAGCTGAGCGCCCTGGACCTTAGCATTCTAACCCAGAGTCCTGGTCACCACTTACAAGCTGGGGAGGGTTGGCAGAGTATTCATATCTATCTCCAGTGGCACACTGCAAACTCAGGGCTTGCTGGGGACACATTCACTCTATGACAGCTCTAACCTCTATCCCAGCCCTCTAGGCCAATAGAGAGGCTGCACTTCTCTCTTCCCTGCCTGCTGGACCCACCTGGCAGGCACCCAGCCCGGTTGCTTCGTTAGTCCTTCCTTCCTCTGAGTACCATGCTTCCCACAGCACCCTGGAAACATAGCTGTGTATTTATGTGTTGGGGGGGGGGGGGAGTCGTGTCCTTTACAAATCCCCATGGAGCCCAGGAGGGGTGTGGGCACCAGCTGCCAGCCCCTCGTGAGTATGCCAGCTTGGCTCCTGCCACTCGGCTCTGCCTTTGTCACATTTGAGGCAGACTCCTCTCCTCTCCCCTCCCCACTCTCTAGTGCTCAAGGCTCCCTGTGTGTCACTTATTAATTTTGTTCTCAGGGACCAGATGGCCAGAGCTGAGTCGGGTGGAATGCACCTCCCTCTTTTTTTTTTTTTTTTTTTTTTTTTTTCTTTTTATCACCGATACTCCCTCTGACAGGCAACTCATGTGGATGGGCTCTAGGATGCTCAGTTTCTGGTACAAACAGGTACAAAAAGCCAGCTTTCAGGATATGACCCATGGTATGACTCTAAATCCAGATCTCCCTCATTTGAGAGGAAGCAGATGTCAGGTGTGAGGGGATCCTAAGAGCTTCCACCCTCTGCCTATAGCCTGCCTTCTGAGGACTCGGTGGAGTAGGCACAGGCTAAGTCTGGTCATTCCCTGTGGGGAGCAGTGGGTTCTGGAAAGGGCTCCCTTCCTTCCTGGTACACACCATCCTAGGACAGAGAAGGGATGGGGAGGGCCTGTTGTCTTTAGTCCTCCATCCAGAGGTCTCTGAGCTGTCCCTACCCACCATGTCATCTGACTCTGGCCTGACTCCATAACACAGGTCACCTGTCATCTGCTCCCTCTCACATCTCACTTCTCCAGAAAGCCACACATGGGAGATGGTGACCAGGAAAGGAACCAGTGCATGTCCTTAAAGGCTTCCCGGGCATTGCCACTGGGCCTGGGTATCACCAAAAGAGAGAGGTTGGGACTTCCGGAAGGCTTAGCCAGGATGGAAGATGGGCAGAGAGGCCAACAGACCCACCGCCTTGCTGCCCTTGCTGTGGAGCCCCAACAGCCAGAGACTCACAACATGGGCTAGGTGAGATCTCAGCCTCCTTTAGGTCTTTTTCAGCCTCTTCATTGCCAACCTTCCCATCTGCCTCACCGTCATCTCTGTGGAAAGGGTCAGAGATGGTCATCCTATGAGCACAGCATCCAGTGATACAGCTAGAGCTGAGGCAGTAGGATTGTGAGTTTGAGGCCACCCTGACATCATGATACTCTGTTTCAAAAACCCAAAACACCAGATTCAGCGCTCTGACAAACCCTGGCCGTGGGACTCCCAGATGCTGCGTATCTTCCCTGGACCTTCCCCTAAAGGAGTTTCTGCTTCTAAAACAGGGAACAGGGTGTAAACCCAGCTTCTTCCTTCTGCTGTTTCTGATGGTTTTCTCAAACGTCTAGATTCTCTTTCCATAGAAGTCCAGGCTGGGGAGATCTCTCCATGGGTAAGGTGTTTTCAGGGAAAACTAGGGTCCAGAACTCCAGCACCCATAAATGCTGAGCTGGCCGCCTGTAATCTCAGTGCTCAGGATCCAGAGGTGGGAACCTCAGAGCAAGCTGGCTAGCTAGAGCAGATGAACAGGAAAGGTCTGGGTTTAAGTGTGAGACTCTGTATCAATATATAAAGCAGAGAAAGGTCAAGGAAGACACTCTGGCCTCCACACTTGTTCATGCAGACAAGTGCATTGAGTTGCCCTTGGCTTTATGTTGGTAGTTCTGGCTTCCTCTCAGGGTCTCTGAAGATGGGAGCCACACCTCCTCCTCAATAGTGATACCTATCCCTGAACCCCCTGGCCTCGCTGGCCCCTGGCAGGAACTCAGGAATGATGCATTACATGGCTGAAACTGTGAGAGGGAGTGTATGCTGCTGAGGTAGTAGCCAGGCTGCGGAGCCCTGGGTTTTGTTGTTTTGCTGTTCCATGTTATAATTCTTTGGGTGGGGGGCTCTCAGACCTTGACAAAACATTTGTTGCCATTCACAGTTCCCTTCTGTTCCTGTCACAGTGACTGCACTAGTGAATGGGTTTGACACAGGACCCACCATCCTGGGGAAGCCTCCAGGGCCAGCAGATGCCAGCAGAAGGCAACCTATGCTGGATCTGCAAGAGGCTAAAAGCTAGGCAGAGTCAAGCGGACCACAGCAGGGGTAATTGCTTTGAGACACATTCATCTAAAGTTGATTCAGCCTTGACAACACAGCAGCTCAATGTAGTGAGAAACAATCCAGGAGAGAGCCTTGGCCTCCCAGTGGCCCTGTACGCTCTGCACTCTGCTTAGGTTTGTGAGGAGAACCAGTTTATACCTGGGCTATCAAGAACTCAACAGCAGCCTTGCCTGAGAGATCATAGAAGTGTCAGGAGGGAACACCCTCCCCCAGGGTGCCTATGCCTCCTTACTCCTGCCTAGGTTGAGAATGAAGAGAGAAGCAAGAAGCACAGGAGGGCTATGTCTTTATGGACAGGGCCAAAGAGGTTCCATCAAAGGTCAGTAGGAAGGCCCCTCCTCCCCACCACCATGGCCATCAAGCTGGTGCCGGGATCTGAGTCCTCAGAAGCAGCATTGCCCAACTCTAGAGTCTCTAGGCTAACTGTCTCATTTACAGATGAAAACACAAGGCACACACACCACACAGCCCTCAAAGTGGGGGAAGGATTTGGCCAAGACCACCTAAGCAAGGTTTATGCCAGGGGCCACAATGTTTATTGTCCCTCCCCTTGCCTTTGTGCCAGTGTGATGCAGGGCACAGTGACAGTCTGTGCATACTGGAGGCAAAGATCCCCCAGAATTCAGTGTCAAAAAGGGCATCAAGTCCTAACGTTGCCGAAGCATCCTTGCTAACACCAGTCTCGGAGATCTGGGTTAGTTCTTGGTCTCTCTCCATTTTCCCCAGCCTCTCCACTAACCTGGTAACCTCTCCCTCACCTGGTACAACCAAAAGATGACCTTGAACTCCTGATCTTCCTGCCTCTGCACCCCAAGTAATAGAAGTACAGGTGTCTGCCTCTGGGCCCAGCTTAAGCCTGAGCAATGCTGAAGATCAAGCCCAGGCTCTGTATACCAGGCAAGAACAATACCAGCGGAGTTCTACCCCAGCCCTCCTGGGGCTAAACCAGTGAGAGCAAAATGACATCACGTTGGATTTTGTTTTGCATTTTTTAAATGGTGGGTGGTATTGTTCCTCTCTGCATGTACCTGTTAGCCATTTCTTTATTTTCTTGGAGTGATATCTACATGTCCTTTCAAGACTCTTGTCTTTTTCTTTCTGTTTTTTCCTCCTCTCTTTTGCCACACTGGAGTTGAAGCTAGGGTCTCACACATGCCAGCCAAGTACTCTACCACGGAGCTCTGTTCCCAGACCTTCCTTCTTTATAGATACTGATACTAGTCACTATTAGGTTTGCAAACACTGTCCCCATCCAAATGGTTCCACTTTAGTCTGTCTATAACGCCCTTTGACACGTGTGTTTTTTATGGTTCAATGAAACATGTTGGTTGCAAAAAAGATTCTTCCCCCATTTCTATGAAGTATAAGGCAGTCAGAATCAGGGAGAAAGGAGCTGGATGTGGTGGCACACACTTTTAATCCCAGCACTTGGGAGGCAGAGGCTGGATCTCTGTGAGTTCAAGGCCAGCTAGGTTTACAAAGTGAGACACTGTCTCAAGCTCCTTCCCCTCAAAAAAAGAAGAATGGAGAATAGTGGCTGTGGGGGTGGGGGGGGTGAGTTTCAGTCGAGGAATAGTTCTGGAGATGATCAGAGTTGATGACTGCACTGATATCAGAAAATTATGTCTACATTAACGATTGCCACAGTAAATCTTACACCATTTGCACTTTAGCCACTCTTTGTTAAAGGTCAGCTTGAGAATTGTGTAACCAAGCAGACCCCCAGCTAGCTCAGGAGTATGGATGCAGTTTGGAGGTGGTAGGGGTTTCCTTTTCTTTCCTTTTACAATTTTAATTTGGGATAGCGACCCACAGCTAACACTGAACTCATTATGTCTGAGGGTGACTTTGAACTCTGATCCTCCTGACTGTACCACCTGAGTGCTGTGATGACAGGTGTAACACCAAGTTGTTTTAATGTGGTGCTGGGGATAGAACCAGAGCCCTATCCATGTTAGGGTGCACTCACCGGACTCAGCCACACCCCCAGCTTGGTATTTTATTTCCATTTGCAAAACTAATAGAGAGCCAGGTTGGCCCCACAACCATTCAAGATAATACATTGGACTTGGCAGAAGTTGGGCCCTGCTGCAGTCACTCCTCAGAGAGCCCAGGGTCCCAGAGTGGGGAGGAGCTTGAGAGTCAAGCAGGACACTGCTGAGCAGTCATTGCCACAGGCTTTCCCTGAGACCAGCAAACAGAAGAGATGCTTCAGGCAAGTAAGGTTCCAGGGAGACTAGCAGCCTCTTTTCCTCTGATCCCACCCACCTCTTCTGGGGATCCCGCAGACCAAACCCCAAATCCCATTGTATTGTGTACAATCCAAACTCCAAAGCACCATGGGAACAGAGAAGTGGAGCCTAGGAAAGACAATAATTAAATAATACAATGAAAGCTTAAACTTCCAAGTTAATTCTGGGGCATCATTTATAAAAGTTAACAGGGCATATTTAATTTAGGAATTGGCTCACATCCTTCTCCTTACAGCTCAAACCTCATAAATGAAATATACTGGATCATTGCCCAGCACGGAAATAAAAGTTATGAATAATGTTTCTATCTCAATCATTGTCAGCGCTTTAATATTCCTAATTACTTTAAAAAGCTAGATATTCAATATAGCAAAACTTCGTTCCCCTTTTATCTCCACTCGGGAACCTCGTGCAGTTTACTAAGGGCCACTCTGTTGCCCTTATCCAGTATAAGCTGCCATCCCATTCTTTCACGCTTCAGTATTATATGGGACACAGGTTTATGGCCGAGCATGTGGGCACTCCATTTTCCCATATTGCTTGGTTGAAAAGCTCAAACAATCCATAAAGCTGGCCTGTCTTCCTCCTTCCTATACAGAACAGAAAGAAATTAGTGACGGCCCTTAAAGACATTAGGCAATGGGTTGTAAGTCTGAAAGCATGGAGAGCCCCATCTCTGCCTCAGAGTCAGGTTTGTCCCCTTGAGGACTGTCAAAATGATTAATCCTTCGATCTCTTGGCAGCTGCGAAAGGCAGGGCAGGGGCAGGTACCAGATGACGGATATTTACATCCTTCCCTGACACTTCCGGGAATTTATCCCCAGAAGAAATTGGGCCTCAGAGGGGAGGAGGGAGAGACAGGTGCAAGAAGAATGGCTCCGACATTTCCACCCAGGACCCGAGGCCCTTCTTCACACACACATAATCCCAAGATTTGGAAAAACTCCCCAGAATATTCTTGGAAGGTCTGTGCCAAAATCTGCATAGAGGGAAATCTTCAGGGAAGTGACTTGTGGTGACTGTCTTTATGTCACTGGCTATGATCAGTCATTGGACACTTAGAAACAGCGCTGTTTCACCCAGTGGGCTGCAGACCAGGGGGCATACATCACACATGATGGAGTTGCCAAGTGTTCGCTCTCTCTCTCTCTCTCTCTCTCTCTCTCTCTCTCTCTCTCTCTTTCTCTCTCTCGCTCTCTCTGTCCCTGTCTCTCTGTCTCTGTCTCTCTCTGTGGTGTGTGTGTGTGTGTGTGTGTGTGTGTGTGTGTACATGCACACACGTGCATATGGTGGTCAGAAGACAACATGTAAGAGTTGGTTCTCTCCTTCCACTGTGTGGATTCTGGGGGTCAGACTCGGGTCATCAGGCTTGGCAGTGAGCATCCGTACCCACTGATCCATCTCATTGGCTCCTCATACACACGTCTAGAACAAAGAGGTAACTGTGTGTGACTCAGCTGCCTTGGGTTGGCTTCAAAGAATACATGGTACACATGGGCACAGGAGGCCCCTGCCAGAGAGCCAAGCTCAGGTTCAGTGCAATGTTCCCCATCAAGGATGGTCAGGTTCCTCTGCCCATGCCCTAAATTCTGGAGTTTTCATCAACTACAGGTCAAAGGAGTCCTTAGAGTATATGTTGGCTTTGGGGTATACCTAGTGTTAAAGAATCAACCAATAGTATATTGAAAGGGTTTTTGTTATTGATTCTTTTTTTGAGTCTCATGTGTTCCAGGCTGACCTCAGACTCACTATGTAGCCAAGGATGACCCCCTTGTCTCTACCTCTGGAGTGATGGGGTCAGAGGCTTTTGCCAACATGCCCAGTTCAGACAGTTAGGGATAAACACACGGTAATAAGTGCCAGGCAAGCATTCCGCCAACTGAGTCCCAGCCCAGATGCATCACGTACTTCCTAAACTGTGAAAAATTCCAAGTTTCATTCTAACGGGCCCAAAGCATCAGTGACAGGGAAGGATCAGAAACAACCTAAGTGCTCACCAGACAAGCCCACTGAAACACACTTAGTAAACCACAGAATGGAGGTCTAGATGGCCATTAAAAATTTAAAGGAGATTAAAGCTTATTGACAAGGAAATGAGTGTACAACTTGGGATTGAATTAAAACAGCCAGTTTCGGGCTAGCACACACACAGGCTCCAGGTTCAGCCAGCACTGCATGCAAATGTCAGAAAAATGCCATGGTTACTACTATCCAAACGCCAGAACAGGTGAACTTGGGCTATGACCCAGAGTCTATGCTCTTGGTAAACTTTGATTTTTTCTTTTTAATGTGAACAGGTATACCTTAAAAATGAATGGGAAAAAAAATCCAACTCAAGCAAGCCCAGTGTTTCCAATGGAAGACAACCTGAACTTTCCCATCTCATGTACAGACCAGCCTGCACTCTCTCATAACTCACACTGCGCCTGGAAAGACAGCCCTCCCCAAGCGCTGCAGAGCAGGCGGGACGATGTCCAGCAACACAAGCAGGCTCCAACTCTGATATCAAAACTGATCATAATTTGTGTTTCCTGGCTAATTTCTCTCCCAAAAACAGAGTCTTGGGGTCAAAGCTTATAAACAGACTCCTCCTTCTCCTGAGCATAACTACATTTTCATATTGAAAGCCTATTTCAGGGGTGGGAGAGACACACTCTTTCAAGGGACTTGGGGTTTTACTTAGATCTGGTTTCATCCTTTACTGGTTAGCTGTGTCAATGAGAGCCCCTCTGTGCTGTGTCTTTTCCATCTGTAAAATAGGCCCAATAACTCCTCAGTCCATGGACGCTGTGAAGATGAAATAAGAAGACAAGAAAGTGTTCAGTGAGTGGTCAAGTGCAGACAATAGCAGCACCGACCGACAGCGACGCTGTTCTCTTTCAACACTGGTCTCAGCAAGCATGTCATTATGTGCTTGGATATAGGAATGATAATTTAAGGGTAAATAAAGGCCGCAGGCTACAGAAAAAAGGACAGATGGGGAGGCATCCCAAATGATGTCGCATGAGATATCTCAGAGAGGAAAAGCTGGGGAGGAGATCGGTGGCTGTCCTTAAATAACGGAACGGCTGAGCCGTGGGAGGAGGCCCCTGTTTCTCCCACATAACCTCAATGGTTATTATCTTCTGATCTGGGGTGGCTCACTACATATCCCTAGCCTGTGGCCTTGTCCAATGAGTTCCTTGGGAGAAATTCCAGGCATGCCAAGAAAAAAAAACGGCAATCCATCAGCCTGCTCTAGCCTTCACTGTAAGCAAGAACCAACCAGTAGGAAGCAGAGAAATATTTCCATTGGGAAGAATGGAGGATTTCCCAATGGTCAAAATGAGCTTGCACAGGATGGATTGAGTTCCCTGTCTTGGGAAGGATTCAAGCCAAGGTTAGAACACCCTCAGCCTGACACTCACACTTCCAATGCTCAGAAGTAAGAATCTATGAATTCCCTTAATCGTATGCTGCTTTCCCTCCCAATGAGCTGGGGCAGTTATGGACTGAGTAGAAAGTAGCCCACAGCTTTGTACACTGAACTGCTCCTCTCCCTGCTGGTGGCATTGTTTTAAGAGCTGGCAGAAGCTTTAAGAAGTGGGGACTAGTTGAAGGAACAGGTGACAAGGACTGAGTCCTTGGAGGGTATCTTGTCCTTGGCATCTTTCCTTCTTGTCTGTCTGTCTTTTGTGAAGAAGAGGATCTTTTCCACATACTCCTACCACCATGATATTTGGCTAAGAAACTATGGACTGAACTCTCTGAGACTGTGAGCTGAAATCCTCTCAGATTGTCTCTCTTGGGTATTTGTTCCAGAACCCCCATGTGATGGTTTGTATATGCTTGGCCCAGGGAGTGGCACTGTTGAGAGGTATGGCCTTGTTGGAGTAGGTGTGTCACTGTGGGCGTGGGCTCAAGACCCTCACCCTAGCTGCCTGGAAATCAGCCTTCCACTTGCAGCCTTCAGATGAAGATGTAGACCTCTCAACTCCTCCTGCACCATGCCTGCCTGAATGCTGCCATGCTCCTGCCTTGATGATAATGGACTGAACCTCTGAATCTGTAAGCAAGCCAGTAAGGAACATCCCGCCACGGCCTCTGCATCAACTCCTGCTTCCTGACCTGCTTGAGTTCCAGTCCTGACTTCCTTTGATGATGAACAGCAGAGAGGAAGTGTAAGCTCAATAAACCCTTTCCTCCCCAACTTGCTTCTTGGTCATGATGTTTGTGCAGGGATAGAAACCCTGACTAAGACACCCCATCTCTTAGAACTTTCTTTGGCTCCAGTAGGATATGCCTTTGAGTAGATCCGAGGGCTCAGGTGAGCCAACAGTCACCCAGACATGATGGCCCTCAGCTCAGGAGGAGGATTTAGAGGAGACGGGGCAAGCTGTGGGTTTGACCATGATGACACAGGGGGTTGAATTATCCTTGTGTTACTCTTTGAAGTAACCCTGCTGTATGGTAAACTAATAAGGCCATCCGACGACAAACCAGAGATGACAAAGATAGTGTCTGAAGGCCCCCAGATCCACCTTCTACATAGCACTGAGCCAGCTGTAAGCACATAGCCTGTGAGAGGCTGAGGCCTCATCCCCTCCTTCACAGACCACCCTTACCCAGGGAGCAACAGCAGCAGGCAGGCCCAGCCCAGCAGGCTCACCTGCTCCAGTCAGACGTTTCTAACCCAAAGATCCACTGTCAGCAAAATTACACCAAAGGAAATGTGGACAGAGGACATTTCCCACTTTGTGCTTTCCTGGAATTCAATTTCACAGGAAAACCGGCTGAGCACCAACTCACATGTCCCTCGGGGTCATTCTCCCTTGGCTAGCCTTCCTTCCCAGCCCCAGCATTTCTTTAAGGCTGTGGTGTGGGTGGAAAGGAGACTGTGCAGCCATCTGGGGGTCCCACACACATTACAGAGGGTTTCTTGGAAGCTCCAAGTAGATATGGCTCTCCCCAATCCAGGAGAGTCACTAAGACTTTAGACAAAGCCACATCCCAGGTCTTCCTTTGGCTAGCATTTTTTAATGCCCTGGCCAGACGTAGACATAGGCAGCATTTATTAAATCTGCATATAAAAAAACTACAACTAGATTTGCCCAGCCCAGCAGAGAGCAGGAGAGAGCACACACACACTGTATCAGGCCAATGTGTTCGAACCCACCATTCCCCCTCTAAAGGTTTTTGGTTTTGTTTGTTTTTTGTTTTTGTTTTACAGTTTTTTACATTGTTCTTTTATTCACTTTATATTCCACTCACTACCCCTGTCCCAGTCACCCCTCCCACCCTTCCTCCATACCCCCCCTGGGTATATCCCCTCCCTGGTACATCAAATCTCTGCGAGGCCAGGCACTTCCTCTCCCACTGAGGTCAGACAAGGCAGCCAGCTAGAAGAACATATCCCACGCACAGGCAACAGCTTTCGGTGTAGCCCCTGCTCCAGTTGTTCAGGACCCACATGAGCGTCAAGCTGCACATCTACTATGCATATGTGGAAGGCCTAGGTCCAGCCCATGTATGTTCTTTGGTTGGTGTTTCAGACTCTGAGAGGCCCAAGTGTCCAGGTTAGTTGTCTCTGTTGGTCTTCCTGTGGGGTTCCTATCTCATTTGAGACCCACAATCTACACAATGGAATACTATTCAGCTATTAAAAACAAAGACATGATGAATTTTGATGGCAAATGGTTGAAACTTGAGAATATATCATCCTGAGTGAGGCAACCCAGTCCCAAAAGAATATGCATGGTATGTACTCATTTATAAGCTGATATTAGCCATAAAATACAGGCTTCCCGTGCCACACCCCACAGACCCAAAGGGGCTGAGCAAGAAGGGAGGCCCAAGTGAGGATGCTTGAATCTGTCCTACAACGGTCACAGCCTCTATGGGATAAGGGACACAGGGGTGGCTCCCCACAAACAGTGGGGCCTAGAGCTGTAATGAGTTGGCCTAAGTATGTTTTCACCCCAAGTCACCATTAAGAAGACTACCCCAATTCAAAGCAGGAAGAAAATGGGGCTCCAATGCTATTCAGGGCCTCCAAAAAGCTAATAGGACCACAGCATTAAACAGCCATTAACTGGTTATAGAATGTACCTGTGGAAGGCGGCGATCTGGGGCTATTGGAGGAAGAGGACGTGGAGGAGGATTCAGCTGTACCCTTGGCAGTGAACTTCTTACACCCCCTAGGGTACTAGTGCCACAATAGCGATCATGTACCATGCTGGTATGGATCGCTGGGTCACCCGCAGGTGCGCCTGCCTCCTAACAGGCAGGTTTTTCTGAGAAATGGGTATTCTCCATGCACAAAGACACAGGAACACAGTGTCTTGTCCCTAGGGGTGTCCCCTTCTCCTACTGCAGGGAACATAGATATCCTGGTAGCCACTGGTCTCACATAGCCCCTTGCACACCCTTGGACACCCATGAAACCGAGTCTCTGGACCAGCCAAACCAAGGACCAGGCCTAATGACCACCTGGATCTGAACACAGGACACACAACATTCTAAGTTCATCCCAACTCTCAAAGACCACATATAGAGGTGGGTCATCAAAAGAAAACTATACAGATGACCCCACAACTCTCTACATTTACAATCCTCACAGACCCCATAAACCTCCCCATGCCCCTAGAGCTCTTGGCCCCAACAAACGTCGTCACTCACCAAGGCTTCTTTCTGACATCCCTAGTCACCTCCACCTGACACAAGAATAATCTTATATATGCCATCACCCCCTCCCATATCAGAACCCAAAGCCCAGCCCTCAGACTCACCGCTAGAGCAGTCAGGGCCCCCCCATCCAGGTTCACAGTGGCAGGTATCAGGGGAGACGCAGCGGCCGTGCATACACTCCTCGGTGCACAGAGCTGAGGGCATGGGAGGGGAGAAAAGCGGACAGTGAGAACCAGCCTTCTGGGCTCAGAGCAGAAGCCACTTTGTCAGGGGTCCCTGGTACTAAGGATGTCCCAGACATATCTTTGGCTTGGTGGATAAACATCAAATTTAATATGACCTGAGTTGTTTAACTCTGAAATGTGTCTGACAAGAAGGCATTGTCTCTGCCCCAGCCTCACTTCTTAAAATGAAACCCCAGCCTGAGACAGTATAGCCTTGGCTTTTGGTAATATCTCCTCATTTGACAGAGAATCTCCGGCACCTCATAAACCATGTTTGATATCACACACCTAATCCCAGCACTCAGGAGGTGGAGGAAGGAAGATCAAGGGCTTAGGGTGATCCTCGGCTACATAGTAAGTTGGAGGCTAGTCGTGGACGACATGACTTATATAAAGCACAGTCTCCTTCAGGCTAGCTGTGGTGATACACAACTGCAAGCCCTGGACTCAGGAGTTTACGATGAGAGGACCAAGATTAATTTGAGGCCAGCCTAGACTACATAAAGAAACCCTGTCTCAAAGAGATCGAGAGACAGACAGAGACAAAGGGAGACAGAGAGACAGAGACAGAAGAGAAAGAAAAAGGAAAAAGAAAAATGGTTATGGAATGGTAGTGGGGGTGGGGGGCCGAGAGATGGCTCAGTGGTTAGGGGCACTGGCTGTTCTTCCAGAGGTCCTGAGTTCAGTTCTTAGCACCCACATCTGGCAACTCACAACCTCTTTGTAACTCCAGTTTCAGGGGATCCAATGTCTTCCCCTGGCCTCCACTGGCATTCATATACATACGACATATGCTCATATAGACAGACATATACACATGTGATTAAAGGCAAAATCAATCTAAAAATATAAAAACTTCAGTGTTTGCTTTATGGAGCCCATACAGTGCTAGAGGCCCTCACCACACTCCCAAACTCCTGCCCCTCCATCTTTTGCTGGCTCCAGTTTCTCTCCACGAAAGCCCCTCATGTAGCAGGCTGCCTGGCAAGAGCAGACACTGGGCCCCAACCTTCCTGCCCCCCTCCTCAAACATCCCTATTTTGGGGTTCTCAAATGTCAGCAAATCTGCAAAGTATACAAATGCTGAGGGGAAAAGCAACAGCTAATTATAAGAAAGTAATTAAGAGAGACATCCACGATGATGATAATTGTAATTAGAAAGTGCCTGGCAATTTCTTATCACGCAGTCAAATGCTACAGCCCCGGAGCCGCTAGGCTAGGCAGTGAGCAAAGTTTCCATCCACCGCGCTGGCACCGAGGAGGCTTATTGACAGCCTGTGTGAGGAAGGGAGATTATTGCTCTCTCCTTTTGATAGAATCCACATTTTCCAAGGTCACCCTTTGCTCCCCAAGAGATCTGCCCCACCACCTAATCCATCAGCCAAGAATAACAGAACCCCATGAGCTACCCCCACTAATTTTGCAAGCTTGGGAAATCAGCAGCTATCATCAACCCTGTCAATCTCCCGGGTGGGCTTGAGATAAAGGGTTTTTACTCTGAAAGCAGTGAGAATCCATCTTGCTGTCTGTTTCTGGCCTGGGCTAAGGAGCAGATAGCCTCCTAGGGTAAGCCTAGAGTGGCTACCACTGACCTACCTGTCTGGCCTAGATGCTTTCTGGTATGACAATGGGCCACGTTATGATTGGGTGTGGGGTCTTTTAGCCCTCCCTTAATTCAGATGCTGGCCCTGGAGCTACTGCTCCTATAGGTACTGTCTTAGCTCTGTCTAGGTCCCCAAGCAGGGAGACACCAGGTCAGAGGGCTTCATTAGCCAGCCCCTACACAATCTATACAAGTGGCTTTGGAGGAGCGCCCTGGTTTGTGCTAAGGATATGCACAGCCCCAGACTGGAAATCCCTAGAGATGGCTCCCCCAGCTCCCTGACTAGGGAACCATCTGATTCTAGACCTTGAGACCATCTCCACTTAGAGCCACAGAGACTTGCTCTGTCACTAGCCAGTCACTGCTATGTCAACCCTTTCTAAATGGGTTCAAATGGGTCTATGTCCCTGGAACACACAGAAAAGCAGATGCCCATCTCTGCCTTTCCATCTCATGCCAACCCCTTGGAACCTGCCAGCTCTCAATACTGACCTTGCTGCTCTTTCTCCTCTGTCACTGTACCTGTAGGCTGAGGACCCTGTGAGATGTACAGCTGGGCCTGTTTAGATCACAGCTTGTCAGCTAAGTAAGGATACCTCCAGCTATTTGCTTCCTCAAGTACAGAAAGCCTAAAACTTTGACCCTGGGGTCTCTGCCGAGGTAGTGTGAGTCTTTTATAAATTCTAAACCTGCAGGGTATTGGGGATGGAAGACACCTCAGAGAAAAGAGAACATCATTCTCAGCCCCTTCATTGTATGCATGGAGAAACTGAGGTTCTAGGACCCATTATCTCAGGTATATATGGCCTGTCACACAGTCAGGAATTCAGGGTGAGCTTTCTGGAGATGGAGGCCATTGAAGATGGAGGTGTGTGTGCTCAGACTGTGAGCCCGTGTTTTATTCAGATTCAGCATCTCCCTATCCTGGCTAAGGAGCAGGAACATAAGGACCAAGACATGGCACAGGGGGGCTCAGTGACAGTGGGAGACAGGACAGAGACAGTTTCCACACCTAAGCACCCTGCAGGGGGAGGGGCTTTGACCTCTGGAAGGGGGTCAGAGGGAAGAGCAAGGGCTCAGCCAGTTTCCCACCTGCCTTACTATCTCTTCAGATCCCAGGGACCTGGGACACTTGCCTAAGCCCTGTGCCCTCTCCTTGAGCAGCAAGCATGGCCTTTGGGTATTCTGAGCAAGCTATGCACTGCACAGTGTTCTCCCCTGCTCCCCTCCAGGGCTCTGGAGACCCAGAGTACAGGGTGTCAAGTGCCACCCTGCATACTGCAGCCACAACCCCGAGCTTAGCTGTGTTCAGAACATGGTGGCCAGCCCACACAGGCAGAGCAGTTGCTCACATGTCCCAGACCCACTCGCAGAGATGTGGCCGGGGTCCTTGTGTTCCCTCTAGAGCTCATTCTCCCTCTCTTCCTCAGTGTCCTGCTGCTGCGCCCACACTATCTGCTTGCTAAAACCTCAATCCATTCATATTTCATAGGTGTTGTTTGGACAGATGTTTGAATCCTGAAATATTGATGACAAACACCTGGGGCTGGGATTGCTAGATCTGGCATTTAGGCTACTATTTGAACACCTGGGGAAAGAGAGGAGGCAAGTCACCTGAAGGTGAGTGAAGTTAAGATGCCATGACCCCCTGGGTGCGGGTGTGGGTGTGGGGTTGGGACTGGGGCAGCCTAACTCCAGCCCCAGAACCCCAAATGAGCCAATGATAAGCCGCCCCTCCACAGAAGCCTGGGGCTCACACAGCACTGTCCCTAAAGTAACAGGTTCTCTTTTTTACTCTGATGCCATTTAACTGACCCTCTGGAGGGACCGGGTTAGGACCCTGCCATCCCTGACTCCCTCTCTCTGACTCCTGCAGCTTTCCAGAAGGCTTTAGTCAAGTCTCTGTCTCCACTGCATGTCCATGTGCTCATGCGCAGGGACCACAGTGTACACTCGATGAGAGCAGCCCCAAGTCAGGGCCACACATACATACACGTGCACACACACACACCACTGTGGATATGGAGAGAGAAAGAGAGAGAGAGAGAGAGAGAGAGAGAGAGAGAGAGAGAGAGAGAGAGAGCTAGACACATACAAATGTGTGCACACACATACAGAATGCAGCTTGGTGTGAGGACAATGTGCTCTGGGGTGCAGTCAGCAGCTGGAGTGTCAGTCTTTGGGGAAGAAGGAGCTCACACAGGCAACTGGGTCCCAGGATAAGAGCTTGGCACCAAGCAAATACTCAAGGCAGACTTGGGGTCTCCTCAGCAGACAAGCTAGGGAGACAACATTGGCCCTTCTTGACCACTGGCTAGCCCTCATGGTGGAGAGCCCCCTGAATCAATTCTCCATTCTATTAGCATTCCACCCGAGATGACCCATGAGTCCCCAAGGTGCTCATGGCAATATATCTTGCCTGGCTGCTTGCAAATGGTCTAACTAGTTAATGAAACTATAAAATTCCTTCACATGAAAGGTCAAGACAAATAAAGACAACTTCCATGCTCCCTGGCCCCATACCTAGTGAGGGTTGGAGAAGCCCTAGGGTCTAGACACAGGGTGCCCTCAGGATTCCATGGCATATGGCTTCTGGAGCTTCCCATGACCCTGTTTTCCCCTGTGCCCCAAGGCACATTGATCAACCTAACATTAGCATTCCTGGCAGGAGCCACAGACCAGATTGTCATTGGATTCTGCTTAGAAACAAAATGACCTCCATCCAAGTGGGCCTAAGTGTCACTTCTGAGATAACATGCTTAGCATGAATGATTCTGCCATAGCCAAGATAACACACCCCTATATGACATGTATGTATGTCTGTGGAGGGGGACACAGGAATCTCCAGGGGGCTTCTGAAACAATCTGTAGATGAGTTTCACCCAGTCCTTTGCAGTCACTATCCCCGAGTTCCCTCCTCAGCCAAGGACAGCCAAGTCAGCTGGTTCCTCTTTTCAGCACATCTAGACTTGGCTTTGGGTGGCTGTGGCCATGTTTGACCAAGAGACGAACAGTCAAGTTTAGGGAAGTAGTGGCTCCCCTGCAGTGCTAGAAGGGTCTGAAGGACACACACCTCTTCTGATCTGAAGATCTGGGGCTGAAAGTTCCACCCCACTGTTGTCTTTAATTTTTTCAAAATCTACTTTTAATAATGGTTCAGTAGAGTCAGGATAGCACACATGAATCAGCAGCAGTGGCATGACCTAGCAGAGACAGCCAGGCCTCAGCCAAGTCAGCAGGAGCGATCAGGACCAGCAGGGACACCAGGAGAAGTTTTTTGCCATGCCTCTCTCAATGAAGTGAAGATCAGTGAAGACACGAGACCACAAAGCATTGCAAAGCTAGCTATGCAAGCCTGCCACCATTGTCTTTTGGGTCCTATTTATACTCCCTTCAAACAACATGTGTCTTCCCATGCGTCTTGTCTCACCACCGAGTCTGTCTAACCAAAACTCCATGTGAGTCTGTATCAGCTGACATTACTCTGCCAGTCAGCTGAAGAGGCAAGAAGCCACCAGAACACCACCAGAAGTTTTTCATTGAGTTTCTCTCTATGGAGTCATGACAAACGGAGCTCAGCGAAGCATTGTAAAGCGAACCAATACACGCTTGCCATTGGTGAGATCCTTCATCACACATCCTTTCACTTTCACGTGCTTGCTTTAGCAAAACATCCTTCCACCTGTGTCTGCTTCATCCCACCTCACCTGCCGCCCTCTGAGCAGGACCCAGCACCTCAGCCTCCTTTTCGTGATACCCTGGTTGATTGCTACACTCTGGTTGTTCTGTATTCGCCTCTGAGTTCCTGCTCCGCTCATTAGCTGCTCAGCTTCCTCACCTGCCTTATCTGTAACCCAGGAGCATTACTGCAGAGACCTGAAGAGCACCTACAGCCGGAGCTTACAGCTGTGCTTTTCCCTGTCTTGCTACTGTTATTAATAGTCCTCTTCAGGTCTGGGTAGAGGACCTGGGACATCATAGTCCCATTGTGGCCCTTTCAGCTCAGAAAATGATCCAAAAACCTAAGTTAGGGCCAGGAATAATTCCTTGTTAGTAGACACAAGGAAGAGACAGCATGAACTCAGAGAGCTAGGCTTATAGGGACGGGGTGGAGGAAGCCACAGTCTGGGTCAGCTCGCTGGTGAATAATCCACCAAGAAGAACGGTGTGTACAGCCTCTTCCTTTTCTGACTCTCAGAGAACAGAACACAAGAAGGCCATGACCCAGCTGCCAAAATCTGTCTCTCACAGGGGGCTGGGGGTGGGGGGAAGCAGAGTTGTACTGCGCAAATTGGGAGTGTGTGTGTAAATATGTCTACCTTTCGTGTTCACTTAAATACCACCTCCTCCAGAAAATTCCTCATGACTACACACTCCAGCCCTGCCCCAAGCTGGGCCAGGTTCCCTCCCTGGCATCTAGCACGTGGCTGGCCCCATAGGCTACAGCACTCATTTCTCCATTCTACATACTGAGCTCACACCAACTCCACAAAGGCAAGAAAGAGGTCTCTGTTCAGTATCCCAGTGTCCCAGCATGGAACCAGACAAGAGAAAGCACAGTTAATACGAACTGGAGCCCTACCCTTCCTGATCCCAAATCTACTCTCTCCTATGTGGGCCAGTCTGCTTGAGGTTGAATGCATAACTCAGCTAAAACGCCTGGCTTTGCTGAAGTCCCAACTCCAGAGCAGGAAGGAGTTTGTTTTGCTTATTTGTCTGTCTTCTGTCTGTTGATTTATTTGTTTTTGAGACAAAGTCTCGAGTAGTGCAGGCTGGCCTCCACTTACTACGTTGCTGAAGATGGTTTTGATCTTCTGCTCCTCCTGCCTGTGCCTCCTGGGTGCTGTGGTCACAGCTTGTGCCACCAATCGCGTTCTTGCAGTACTGAGGACGGATGAGGTCCAGGGCCTCCAGAACGCTAGGCAAGCACTCTACCCACTTAGATATCCCAGACCTGAGAAATGCTTCTTAGAAAAATGCCAGTGACTGCAGCTGGCACACACTGTCCTGTCACAGTCAAACCCAGTGGGGAGGACAAGCCTCTGTCCCATTCTAGAGCTCTGGGGAGCCATCTATCCTAAACACCAGATGATAACACACCCACACCCACACCCACATCAGGGGACCTCCCTCACGTCTCTACCAATCATCCTAAGATATTAGCCTGACTTGCTTCAAACGTGGCTTAACAGAGAGAAACGGCTTACCAATTAAAATTGCCACCTGTCAGAATGCTGCTATCAGGTTCCTGCAAGCCTGCCAACCACAGGGCCTGATAAAAGCCACAGTGTGGCAGTCCGCAACCTCAGTGGGTGCAGAAGGCCCAGGCTCTGCTCCTGGCAGCCCAGTCTTTCCCATCTGTAGAGGATTTTCACAGTTGAGCTGCTCCACCCCCCACCCTGTGTCCCTGTAAGGAGCAACAGCTTTCAACTTGTTAATGGCATCAGAACATACGGCCTGAGTCAGCAACCCCCAGCACACGACCCAAGGAGAGTTTTTCCTAGGTCTTTTTTCCACCATTTGACAGATGCCAGACTTTCTCCAGAAAGACACATTCCAACTGATTGATTTTTTTTTCTTTAGGAAATTGATCCTCACCACCTATGAGGCAAGCAAAGCATGAGGCTTGTCAAGTACTTTTTTTCTTCCTTTTCTTTTTCAACACTGATTTAAAAAAAAAAAAAAAGTTCTGTTTCTCTCTTAAAACTTAGCCTTTCTCAAAGGAGCTGGTCTCTTCTTGTGGTTTGAGTGACAGAGTCCCCAAAGAGGTGGTGATAGAGGATGGACAGATGAACCAGTGCACAGTTCCCGTGTTCCATCAAACAGGTCCCAAGCAGACGAGAGACAGCCAGCATACACCTGTCAGTCGGACAGACTTGGATGGGGGTTCCTGTGCCTCTCCCTGGAAGGCTTTATAATCCTGAGCAATTAAAATGACCCTTGTTACAAAGCCCCTGGGACCTATCTCTAAAGCACTGAGCAACCCAAGGGTTGGAAGGGCAAAACAAAATAAATGCTATACACACTTTGGCCAAGGAGGCTCTGGCAAGGGCTCAGAAATCCTAGTTCAAGACACAAGCGCTGGTTTTAGAAAAGGTAGTTTGACCCTCAGACATGCCTAGGAGATGGCTCAGTCAGTAAAGTGCTTGCTGTGTAAGCATGAGGATCTGAGTTCGATTCTCAGCACCTATGTAAAAAAATAGGTATAGAGACATAGGTCTTTAAGACTAGATCTATGAAAGGAGGCAGAGATGGGAAGATCCCTGGGGCTCACTAGCCAAGGCATGAGTTCAATGAGAGACTATCTCAAAAATAAGGCGGAAACAGATTGAGGAAGACAACTGAGGTTGACCTCTGGCCTCCACACGCACCCTAACACATGTGTGAACACATATGCACGAACACATACAAGGAAATACATACACACATACAAGGAAAAAATCTAGACATGCTGAGCTCAGAGACTTCCTAGTATCTTCACAAAGATACTAGGGCCAGGTAATGACCCCACCTCTACTTCATTAGACATTAACATTTGTAGCTCCTTGTCAAATCCCATCCCCAGCGTTGTCAGTAGCAAACAGCTGCTTAGTTCCAGTCTCAATCAGCTGCAACCATATCCTTATGTGAAAATGGTTCTTTCCAGCTCCCAGTCCTTTGCACCAACTAGCATCCCTTCTAAACATGACTGACAGAGGTCTCTCTTCAAATGTCACCCACTTTAGGAAGCAGTCCCTGGATAGCCTCCGTAGGTTAGGTGGTCCTGAGGTGCGTTCTAGCACCTCCCCAACCCCTCCCGATCCCATGACACTGGTCACATGACACTACTTGGCTCTTGACTGGAAGAATGATGCTCTTTAACTCTCACTGCCACATGCTGGGCTCCGGCACAGCACAAGCACTGAGCCGCTCTGTAAACAGCTGTTGGATATTTGATGGAATGATTCCACATTGTCCCTGATGCTCTGGACAACTCTGATTACTAGAAAGCTCTATGCTTCACTGCACTGAAATCTGCCTTCTCAGAGCTGTGTGCCCTGCTGCCAAGCTTGTCCTTCCCTGCCTCTGGCTCCAGGTCTCTTCTGATTCCACCTGACCAGCCTTCCAGAGTCTTTTCTCTGTCTGGATCTGAAGAAGGCCCTTGACAGAATGGTAGGAAGCACAGCTCCCAGCAGTATGGCTAGGATGCATGGTGCCCACTCTACAGAACCACCCCCTTTGATATCAGTCTTTCTCCTGGGCCTGCTCTGAGCCCATCACCCACCTGGTACAAAGGCCACCTAGGGTTTAGGAACTCAGTACCGGTTGCATCCTCCACAGCAAGCAGCCCATGGTCCTGCTGGTTTTAAATCTCACTCCGATGAGATGCTAAATCAGAGGCTGCTTGGCCATGGGAATCCTAGGTTCTCTGAAATTTCTGGGAATGATTTCAAGAATGAGTTGTCAAACCCCAGCCTTCTCATGGTGTTGACTACCAGGAGTGTTCCACCTTCCAGGAGTCTCTATGTCACTAAAAAGATCCTTCTCTTTCCTGGCCTCCTTTTGCTGCCCCGGCCTGTGAATCAGAGGCCTCTGACTGCAAATGGATTATTTAAGCATTATTTAAAGTAATGCTTAAAGTCTACTAGCACATGTTATCCAACTTCAAAGTAGTAAAGACAGTAATGACCAAGGGTTATATGTTTATTCAGAGGTGGAGAGACTCTCCCCACCACAGACTCTCTGACCGACCTAAGCTTGTAAGACAAATGGGGAAAGGGGAGACACTGGCAGCCCTAAAGGGTCAGCATAAAGCACCAGAGTAGGTTTGTGGAAGCTAGGCAGAGAAACAGCTGGGGTGAAAGATCAGGGATCCTCTCCCACATATTCATTTTACCCTGTGCCTTTTGAGAGAGAAGCTCAGCTTCAATATACCTGAACTTGAGCATATGACAAGATGCAAGGTTATGTGCCATAGCACTGGTGAAGACAACAGGAGCCTGGGCACAACTAACCATCCATCCACAAGAAAAGGACTAAATCAACACACACACACACACACACACACACACACACACACACACACACCGCAGTAGGAAAATATAGTACACTAAGGCATCAGTGCAATAAAGCCTAGGAAGCTGGGCCAGAGTGGCAAAGCTCAGCATGATACCCTCTGTGAGAAACTACAGGGCAAGGATATGCTCATCCTTGAATACACCTCAGACATCTCTGCAAAGACCGCACAGCCAGTGACCCATCCAGAAGAGCGGCTTGTAAATGTTCCCTGCTTCTGCAGCTGATACATCCCAGGCCAGGAGAACAAGTTACATGTGCAGAAAACAAAGACTACTGAAACTGGAAGACAGAAGAGTCCCCAGAAAAAGTCTGTGGCACCCACAGGAGCCTCCACTAGAGGAATCCATCAACATCCACACACTAGCCAGGCCCAGTGACAATGTGTGACCACACAGCGCCCTAAGGAATGGTAAGCTGGGAGGTCTGGGGGAAATAATGGTGGCCTCTGCCTGCCACTGAGTGGAGACCCGCAGAAGTCACCCCCTACAGGGACCAGGTCTCCATTACACAGAGCCCTGCACAGCAGTAGGTTCTCCAGGGCCTGAGGGAGGGTAAGGCAGCAGTGAAGGTTGGCAGCATTCAGATCCCACAGGTCTCACCCAACACCCCATAAAATGGAGCTTCCTGTACTCTCAGGATGACTTTGCATCTGCGGCACACTGAGCAGGGCACTGATTGACTCAAATACTCGCTCTTGCTCATCCCAACTTTCTCAACGTGATCCTGTGAGCTGCCTGCCTCCTTCCCCCTTCCCGGTCTCAGCTCCTCAGCCCCTCTCTGATCTGTAACAGCCACAGGATTTACACAGGGAAGAGATCCTGAAGATGTGTGAAGAAAGGAAGAAACAGAAACAGATGGAAGGTAGAGGGAAGAAGGAGGAACAGACTGAAGAAGGACAAATAGATGTTAGACTCTATTTATGGAGTAGTTAAATACTAGTCATCTGGCACTCTTTCTAATTTCTAAGTCTTAGGGTTATTTGTTTGTTTGTTTGTTTGTTTGTTTGTTTGAGACAGAGTACAATGTAGTGCAGACTAGCCTTAAACTGGCCTTGTAGCCTAGATATCTCTCTCTTTCCCTCCTTCCCTCTCTCCCTCTGTCTATCCCTCTCTCCCTCTCTCTCTCTCTCCCTTCCTCTCTCTCTTATGAGACAGGGTCACCCATCCCCCATGCTGGTCTTGAACTTGCGATGAAGTTGAAGATGACCCTGAACTTACAGTTCTCTACTTTTTCATCAAGTGCTGGGATTACAAGCCCATGCCACCACGCCCTGTTCGTGCAGTGATGGGGACTAAACCAAGAGCCACGCATTAGGTAAGCATCTACTGACTGAGCCACCTCCCCTGCCCACTCTCTGACTTCTAAGGCCCATGTTTGTCTCTTCCTTTCTTTCCCCAGTTCCCTTAAACAGGCAAAACAGATCTGTTATCCCCACTTTACAGACAAGGAGATTGAATCTCAAAGTCAGGAAGGCACTACCTCTGGCAACTTCTCTCTGTGGCTCACAACATCTGCACTGTCCTCATAGATGTCACTCACAGCAAGCTGTCACCAGTCATCACCTGCATATGGGGGGGGGGGCTCATCTGGACATCTAGACAACATTCTGCTACCGAGGACAAAGACTCCTGTCAGCTGCTCCTTCTGACCCACAGGCTGTGCAGAGTAGATGCCAGGCGGATGCTGGCTAGTTGCTGAGGAAGGTGACACAAACCCATAGCAGGCAGCTGTGATGGGCTGGGGACCAAAGCCTGACCTTGCAAGCTGCTCACTCAAAGTGCATCTGGCAGTGGAGAGCACCACTGTCGTGAGCCAGAAAGCCTCAAAAAGACAGGACTCATTTCCTCCCAGGGGATCAAGCAATAAAGGAAAGGTGACTCCTAATTCACCCCTTTAAACACATAAATAATGTTGCCTCTGCCACCCTGTGCCCCAAGAGCACTCATACAAGCACTCAACAGAATATTTCACCAGAGCGACAGAAACAGTGTGCTGCCCAGAGTGCATCTCAGGGGTTACCATGGAGCCCAAGCAGCCTGGAAGCCAGAGGTCAGGCCTCACCCCTGAACTCTGTCCTTCCATACTCTGGGAGACACCCAGTGCCCAGAGCCCTGCTCCACATTCCTCCAGGACCAGAGCAGGGATCTGCCTGAATGGCCTTGGATACTCTTGGCTTCACAGAAGCCAAAATGAGAGTGGTGACTCATTGCTTGCCACTGGCGCACAGTCTAACACGAGGGTGTCTTTGCAGAAATTGTCAAGCATGTGGGCTGGGGAGGTGGCCTGGTGGATAAGTCACTTGCTGTGAAAGCACTGGAATTTGGACCCACATAAAAGCCAGGCAGGCATGGATCCTGCCTACAGTCCCAGCAGCACTTGGGAGGCAGGGGTAGGGGATTCCTAGAACAAGCTAGCTAGCTGGACTGCCTGAAATTGACCAGTTCTGTGTTCAGTGAGAGACCCTGCATAAAGTGAAAAGCAGTCAAGGAAGACACACAACTTCAATCTTCAATTTTGGGGATACACACACACACACACACACACACACACACACACACACACACGTATATATATAGAGAGAGAGTGAGTAAACACATGTGTGCCCAAAACATGTGAACAGGCATATGCACTCATACGCTCATGCTAAATACAGTAAGTCTTAAAGTACTGTAAGCTTGGGAGGCTGTGCTTAAATTTTGCTTTTACCACTTAGGAATTTGGAAATTAGTTAATTCCTAGAGTGACTCACTCGCTGTGGGTGCCTTTCCCCAGTGTGTGTAAGAACCAGCAGCTGGCGATGCCTTGCAGGGAAAGGCTACGCTCAACCCAGAGGGTGGAGAGAAGATCGCAGAGGGAGGAGGGGGAAGAGTGTGGATCTCACTCATCAGCTGTCTCCTCCCTCACACCAGGGTCTGCAAAGGCCCCTCTCAACGGTCAGTCTCCCTGACTTCCCATCTCTTCTCTGATCTTCTTGACTTGCAGCTCACAGGATCCTCTAGTAGTCAGATGGGAATCCCAGTTCAGAAGAAGAAGCCAGTCTATCTTCGAGACCCATTATCTACAGAGGGAGTTCGACTCAGCAGTATTGTCAACCATGGGAATCCTATTCCATACAGGGAAGCAGTGACCCCCAAGGTAAGGGATGGTTCCCTACACCTGGCAGTCTCAGAGCTAATGTCACTGCCTAGATCACTGAAACTTTCCAGGCCTTGCCTGTGTTTCTATTGATTCTGCTGGGAATGTCAAGACCATGAGTTCGATTGTAGTGGAAACTCCATGGGATCTGCCCCACCTCACCTCATCCAACCTACCTACGGTGGTCCTAAAATCCCCCAGGGGTTTGTATGCACGTGTGTGCATATGTCTACACGTGTATGCATGAGTGTGCACTTGCACTCAAATATGAGATGACAACACTAGGAATTATTCCATCCCTTAGGGGGAGCATAGAGTTTTATTGACCTGAAACTCACCAAGCTAGGTTGGCTGGCAGGTGAGCCCCAGGGATCTGCTTGTCTCTTTCTTCCCAGCACTGAAATTTCAAGTGTGTACCACAAGGGCTTTTTTTTTAAAAACACATGTGTTCTTAGTCACTGTTCTATTTCTGTGAAGAAATGCTATGAAGGTGACAACTCAAAGCATTTAATTGGGGATTTGCTTACAGTTTCAGAGGGCCCGTCTATTATCAGCTTGGTGGAATGTGTGGCACTGGAGCAGTAGCTAAGAGCTATATCCTGATCTGTAGGCAGAGAGGGAGACTCTGGGCCTGGCCTGGGCTTTTGATACCTCAATGCCCATGCCCAGTGACACACTTCTGCCAACAAAGTCACACTTCCTAATCCTTCTCAAATAGTTCCACTCCCTGGTGGAACTATGGGAGCCTGTGGGAGCCATTATTATTCAAACCACCACAGGTTCTGAGGATCAAACTTGGGTCCTTGTGCTTGCAAGGCAAGTGCTTTGCCAACTGCTCCCTAGGTCCCATCTTCTAGTTTCTTAGTACACAGAACCCCTGCCCACCTCAGAACCTTTCATTCAGTTCTGCTCCCCAGGTGAACTCTTAAGATTCCAGCTTCATAGCCCCCCCCTTACTCCCTCATATTTCCATCTGAGGGGGACCCCATGATTGGCTTGCCGAACCCCAGGTTCTTTTCCTTCATGGGAATGATCAAAAATGTCATTTGTGATTTATTTAGAGATAACTTCTGGAAGTCTCTCAATGGGCAGCCAGATCCATGGGGTAGAAAGTACATCTCCTTTGTCCATCCCTAAGGTCTATGCCCAGCCTTGAGCCAAGGCACAGCATTTACTCGATATGTACTGTCAGAATAAAAGCAAGTGGAGGCTAGGTGCAACTTTGTGGTAGAGTGCTTGCCTAGTAAACACAAAGCCTTGAATTTGATTCTCCTGTACCTCAACAGACAGACAGACAGGCTGGAAGAAAGAAAGAAACACACACACACGGGGGGGGGGGGTCTGATAACTTAAATAAACTTGCTGAATGGATTACAGGTGTAATATGTCAGGACACCAGCCAATAGATATCTTCCTTTTCCTGCCCTCTCTTCTTACAGAATCAAATGCAATACCTCACACATGGTGCATCAAAGGGAAAATCCAATCCTGCTGGACCCCACATACTACCCTTGAGAGGTAACTAGGCAACAATCATCCTGCAGAGGACCTCCAGAGGTTCAGTGGTTTCCCCAGCATCACGCAGGCATGAATAGAAGTGCGGGATTCAAAGCAGGGCTGCCATTTTCTGCTGTGATCAAGCTAGACCTGAAGCCCTTCTTCTATTCAAGGGGAGGGATAGGGGGTGCCAGGGACAGGGGGTGCCTGGGACTAATGTCATGTTGGATTGTGAGCTCCCTGGATAAAAGAACATGTCTGCTTTGTGAATTTCTGTCTCTCTAGCACTTAGCCCAGAGCCTAGTGCATAAGAGGTACTTGAAAATCAATTGTTAAGTCAATAAATGATATTTTAGCCTGGAAAAAGAAAATGTTTTGGCAGGGAAAAGAGAGGGGGTTCTTTAAATATCTGAGGATCTGGGCTTGGGAATGCTTGCCATACGAGCTTGAAGACCAATGTTTAGATCCCCAGAACCCACATATAGGTAGACAGGTGGCCTGCCTGTGATACTAGCACATGAGAGGCAGAGAGAGGAATCTCTGGGGCAAGCTGGTTATCTAGACTAGAAGAATCAACAGGCTCCAGGTTCAGTGAGAGACTCTGACTCAGTAAATAAGGTAGAGGGAAGTCAAGAAAGACACCTGAAATCAACCACCGGCTTACACACATGCACACACACATACACACACATGCACACACACATACACACACACGCACATCAGACAGACAGATATACACACCACACACACACATGCACATCAGACAGACAGACATACACACCACACACACACATGCACATCAGACAGACATACACACCACATACACACATGCACATCAGACAGACAGACATACACACCACACACACACATGCACATCAGACAGACAGACATACACACCACACACACACATGCACATCAGACAGACATACACACCACACACACACATGCACATCAGACAGACAGACATACACACCACACACACACATGTACATCAGACAGACAGACATACACACCACTTACACACATGCACACATATGCAAAGAAAAAGAACACCTGAAGAGAGATTACGTAGAAGACACAGATTTGTTCTGAGACCAAGTAAATATGTTTCTCCTGAGTATAGTCCACACCTTCCTGTACTCCCTCCTTAGGAGATAGTGAGATCTCTGTCAAGCAGTGGAACCAAGCTGGGCCTGAACAGTCACCTCAGAAGACATGCTTCTGTATTTGTGGGTGCCCCTCACCCACCAGTGAACTTCCAAGGAGCCCAATGATTCTCTTGGTGTTGCTCAGATATCAGCACAAGTATGGAAATCAAAGCAGGGCTGCCATTTTCTCTCTGGATCAAACTAGATTTGCAGCCCTCCATGTGGCCAAGCTTGTCTACCGGGAGTGTAATGGCCCAGAGGCCTTGAGAAGATGTCATCATCTAGAGACAAATGCCCAGAGTCCCACCTCACTCTGAGAACATGGGATTTCTTGAGTGGGGAGCAGAGAGGATCAGGACCCAGCTCACATCTTCTGATTTGCTGCCCATCTGCATGTCCACAGGGCCTGGAGACCTCAGCTACCCCATTTGTCTCTGGTCTTGGTTCTGCTGATATAACTTTGCAGGAATCAGAAGATCACACCTCTACCTCCACCATACGGCCTCTCAGGGCCTCGCACGGCCTTGCATGACCCACAAATTCAGCCTGGGGTACTGGACTGCTACCACACCCCCAAGAGCTGTCTTTCAAGTGTCCTGTCCTGGCATGCAAGAGCCTTTGCACAGAGGATGAAGGTACAGAATGGTGTGGAAGAAGGCACCATCTAGCTATGAATACACAGGGAAAGAGAGAGGTGGCCATCTTGGAAAACAGAACCAACTCCCCTGAGCTTCTAAATAACATCAGCTGATTCAGCTTCCTTTCGCATCCTCCCTTTGGTGGGCATGAGGGACAACTTTCAGATGACCTCCATACAAGGAAGAGTAAAGTTTGTGCAGGGCAATGGGAGGCCAGCTGTGAGGAAGCCAAGCTACCTCAGCTTTACTGCTCAGAGGTCATGACTCCTTGTCACCAATGTAAAAGAGTCAGGGGCTGCAATGGCTGCTCTGTACCTTGGACCACTCTTCAGGTCCACAAAAGACAAAATTGGTCTCGCTGCTCCTAGGGCTGCATGGATGCGCCCCCACCCACCCACCACCTATTTGAGGACAAGCTGTATAGGAGCAGACTGCTTGGTGTCCTTATACCCTGTCTCTGGCAGATATTAGAATGGTTGACAACTCCTCTAACTCTAGGTTCCTTTTCTTTTTCTGAAACAGAGCCTTTAGGCCAGCTGGCCTTGAACTCGCTACACTGTCAGAGATGACCTTGAACTTCTGCTCCTCCTGCTCCCACATCTCCATTGCTGAGGTTATTGGCGTGTGCCACCATGCCTGCATTTATGTGTTGCTGGAGACAAAACCTAAGACTCTGTGCAAGCTAGGCAAGCATCTACCAACTGAGCTACATCCATAGCCCCAAGCACTTCTATAAGAAATGAAAAAAGCCACCCACAGCAGCACACCATGTCCCTCCATGTGACTTTCGTCTTGCTTCCTTTGCTCCGCAAGGCCACCGAAGACCAAAGGAAAAGAGTTAGACCGGGAATGAGAACACGCTGGAATAAATGCATCACTGCTGCCAGCTGGGGAGGAGGGGGCCGGGAGGGCCACTTTGGGGGGAGGATATTAACAGTTGCAGCCAAGCAGAAGTCCCTCATCACCTTTAATTCTCCCACAGGGAGCCTGTCCGGGTTGAGTTATCTTCCATGGGAAGGAAAAGCCGCCCTGGCCCTTTTAACCTAACACGGATCATAGAGCAGAGAAAATATAACAGCCTCAAACCACTAAGCACTCTTCAAGTAGACTCCGCAGCCTGCCAAGCAGGCAAGAGGGGGCTGGGTTAAAGGAATGACATTTATGTTTTCTAGAGAAAGCAGAAGGCTTCCCCGCTGGGCAGAGGTTGTGGGATGAAGCTGGAAGGGTATTTGCTGCAGGTGACCTCGGAGGTAAGCTCTGAGAGGCTCAGGAGGCAGCCCAGGGCATCCAGGGAAGGATGGTGGTGGAGCTGCCCAGGTGAGTGCACACAGGGTACTTCCATTTCTCTCCATCACAGACCCACTTGACTGCTACAACACACAGGGAAGAAGCGAGAGTCTTGTAATTTGCCCAGATGGTGGGAGCTCCCGATTGCTCCTTCTCCAGAGACAGCTGTTCAACCACTGGGCCATATGGCTCTCCTTGCTCTGCAGCCACCCCGGGAAATAAAACACTTTGTACACGCAACTCTGCACATCTCAGATCCATCTCTTGTTCTGAGCAGGTAATTAAGACCTCCGGCTGAGTTGCTGCATCACGAGTGACTATGGCACACCAAAGGCCACCTTTTAAAGCTCCATCGATGTCTGCATAGTGGTGAGGTGCACCAGCTCAGCTTTCTTCCACTGTCACAGGAGCCAAGACAGAGTCACTCAAAAGCCCAGACACACTCCAGAATTCTTTTAAGGTCACTTGCCATCTATAACAGGTGTCTTTCTTCCCACATAGAAACAGAAAACCTTACATCCACCTTTACAGCCTTTGAGTTGATTAACTGATTAAATGATTAGCAGTTACAGTCAAGACCAGCTGCGCCCAAGACTCGCAGACTTCTCCTCAGGGAGTCAGCAGACCTTTCTCATATAGGTAGGGTCTTCAGTTCCACACTCTGGGTTCAGGGTCATCGTTTCTTTCCAAGACACCTACAGGCTGAACCCCAAGACCTTGAAGAGGCCCCGAAGCTGGGACCAGGTTTCCCTGGTCCCAGCACGGGCTGCCAGACACATTCTTGAGACACAGCCTGGCGATGTTTCTTTGCAATCCTTTCCAACAGTTCCTTTAGGAAACCAAGCGACGGGGGAGAGGGGACACCTTTGCCCCACCCTGCAACCCTACATCTCCAAACACCTGAACTGGCATTCCATTTGCTAAAGCCTAACAGGACACAGCCACAGTGGGGGACAGGCATAGAATCCCACCCCTCACCAAAACTCATCAACGATTTCCCTAACCTTGTTTGCAAGCCTGGCCGGGTGGGAGTGCTCCCAGCTTCCCACACTGCTGAGGAAACCAGCACAGAGCAGCTACCAAGCAGGGTCCCCAGCCCAGGCTCCCAGTGGCAACAAGAAGTAAGATAAAGTGGTACGGTACCACCCAGATCATGAGTGCTACTGACAAGGGGACTGGAGGCAGGGGGAGGGGGACACCCCTTCACAGCTGAAGGTCAGTCCTGGCTTTTCACTGATGTGCTTGGCACCTTCCAGCGTGGGCCATCAGAAGTCATTTGCTCCTTTGAGGAGATTTTACACATCTTGTGTGTAGATGTAAGCGGGCCACTATATACTTTCTGTCACTGTTTGAGACAAGGTCTCACATAGCCCAGGCTAGTCCAAAACTTACTATGTAGCTGAAGATGACTTTGAGTCATCTTCAGATGTTCTTGCTCCCACCTCCTAAGTGTTGGGATTACAGGCACGAGCTGCTGTATTCAGTTCATGTAAAGCTAGAGATTGATTCCAGGCCCTGTGTATGCTAGACTAGCAGTCTGCCCGCCTGGTTGCATCCCCAGCCCTGCGTAGTAATTTCGAGGAGAAGCCTGAGATGAGCATGGGGGTTCCTTCCTCACCCCAGTGTTTGTGGAGACAAATGGCCTTCAAAGTCACTGCCAGGGCTCTGCCCCTCAAGTTCGTGATCTAAGTCAAGTCTCCCTGAAATGGAGCAGACTTGTGTAGGTCCATGAAGACCTGTGGTAGCTGTTCCAGGTACAGGAAGTACTGACAGGCCCTGGGGAGGCCTGTGATGCTGTGGCCACAGACCCTGGCTATGCACACCTGCCACATGCAAACAAGCCCCACGGCTTTTCCAGGGAGCACTGCACCTATTTCCTAATCTTCTTCATTACTTGGTCCTTCTTGGGCTCCTGCTCCGATTTATTCCCTTGAGTACGGCAGGCACACTTTCCATTCTCAACTGACCAGTGATCTTGGCTGTCCTATCAACTTAGCCCACTGACTCCAACATGTGAAGGCCATGCTTTCAACTCTCATGTAACAGATCTTGTGAGCCAACCGGCCTTTTGATATTACACACGAGAAGGCAAAGCCTCAGAGAGACAGAGCCCCGCATCTGCTCATCAGGATTATGCCGAGGCCTTATTGAGAGCCCTACCCATCAGCCAGGCCAGGCTCACAACTGATGCCTTCTCCAACCCAAGGGGGACAGCTTGGGAGAAAACAAAGCCCTCCTGTCCTTTGAGTCCAAAGTCAGCTAAGGGGAGAACGGATAACTAATGACATTCAGTGACATCCGTGGGTGCTCCTTTGACCACAACCATCCTGCCAAGCATCAGATAACATTTGTTTTAGAATAGAAGAGATTTGAACCTGGGAACCAGTAGGGAATGTCGCCTGAACCCAGGTCTGGCTTCTGCGCTTCCACGAACAGATGCCATGTGGTTTTAAAGGAGGAGCAATGCTCTGATTAGAACTAAATGGGGGGGGGGGGGAGGCTCTTCCACAAAATTAATGGAGTTTGCCCCAGGGCCTACACCTGCCACATAGTTTTGAAGTCCAGAGAAAAGAAAGTCCAGATAGGAAAGAGCTGCCAACAGATGAAGGAGAGGCAGATGGAAGAGAAACCAAGGTCCACTGCTTCCTCCGCACAGCCCTGGTCCTGCCCTAGCTTGCTCCCCAGCACCCATTGGTCCGCATCTTCATCCATCCTCCATCCACTCAAAGTGCTCTCTGGAAGTCCATTGTGCAAAAACAAGATTAAAAGGGACGGCAGAACAAAGCCCTTGCCTCCCTAACAAAGGCTCCTCCACTTAGTAAATTAGAAGCTCTTTCCATCTGACACACTTTTAAAGGGAAATCTTCAATTACCAGGTGCCCGTGGGCCAGAGCAACAAAAGGCTCCACCAGTGACTTTATTCTCAAGCCCAAAGCAGGCATTGAAGTGGTTTTATGTAAGAGAGATACTAATCAAGTCCATATAATTTTGTGAATCCTTTATGGAGGACTGAAGGGCGTTTGAGCCCTGCGGCTGCTTCAGAGAGATTTCTGCAGCTTCTGCGTTTACCTTGCCAAAAGCTTAGCTGAGCAAACAAACAGAACCCTGTAAATCAAGGGGCTACTGATTTACTATCAGGCCTCTGCAGTTTGTTTGGTGGATGGGAGTTTGTGAATAAACAGACCAAGGCCCAGGTCCCTCCACCTGGCTGTGTCAACAAGAGGAGGCTTGTTTTCTCTCTCTCTCTCTCTCTCTCTCTCTCTCTCTCTCTCTCTCTCTCTCTCTCTCTCTTTTTCTGTGTGTGTGTGTGTACACTACCCCAATTGCTCTCTACTTTATTTTGTTCTATTACATTTTAAATTTTTGTATGTGTTGGGGATATGGAGATGATGTCACATGGGTCGAGGTCAAAGGTCAACTTGTCAGCATACTTCTTCCACTAGGTAGGTACCAGGGATAGAACTTAGGTCAACCAGCTTGGCCATGAGCACCTTTATCTGCTGAGCCATCTCACTAGCTCCTCCACCTTAGTTTTTGAGACAGGGTCTCTTGTCAAACTCAGAGCTTACTGATTCAGCTAGATGGGCTAGCCTGCAAACATCCAGGATTCTGTTCATTGCTGGAATTACCGGTGCATTTGGCCACACTCAGGTTTTTTGGTTTTTAAACTTGAGCACTGGGGATTTGAACTTAGGTCCTCATGCTTATGCAGGAAGCACTTTACCAAGTCAGCTCTAAGGCTGAATTGAAGTTGGGGTCACATCTAGGCAGCCTTCTCTTTCCAGTTGGACATAGGGGATAAGTGGCCAGAGGGAAAGGGTTTTTTGTCTGGCCAGGAGGGAGGGGACTTCTGTCCTTGGTACCAGGGCTATCTTCATCCTGGGAATGAGATGGATGAGGATTTAGCTTCTCTGCCCCCTCCATCAGGAGCAAAGGAAGTCATTCTGGCTCCCTTGGTAGTGATTCAGAAGTGCCAATGGCTTGCAGAAGGGAAGGAAGAAGTAGAGTGGGAGAGGACAATGGGGAAGGTGACTCTGAGTGCAACGTAGGAAGCAGTAAACACAGGCTCCAAACCCATAAGCACGAAGGTAGCACTCCAACATGAGCTTTAGTGGGCTCTCCCATGGGCAGACACACGGGGCACACACTCAGCAAATAATGCAGAACACACCCATGCCTGTGTCCCGAGAACCCCAGCACCCAGGGACATATGTTTGCCTATGACAACAAAGACTAACTCTGGGTACCACTTACCACATGCCAGGCCCTATCCCCGAGCATCCCACGGGTACCACATGCTAGGCATCCCATGAACTCTCTTCAAGCCTCACCCACCAGGAAAGTACCATTAGTACCTGGCTTTACAGTTAAGTGTGGAGGCCCAGAGAAGTTAGATGACTTGCCCAAATCACACAGGCAGCAGGAAGCAGTCTGGTCCTGCTTGTCTGCAGACACTCCTCTAGCTAGACAGATTCCTATTCCTCCATGCCCACAGGCACACACAGCCAGGCCTGAAGGAGGCTGCCCACCCTCAGACGTCCAGACATCTCCAGAGGTCCAAGCATTCCAGGGACTCAGGTCCAGGCTAGGGCTTGCAATGTAGAAGAGGGTGTGGGTTGTTAGAATATTACAATACCCCTGTTTTCTTGGGGACAGAGAGATGGGTGAGCAGTTAGGAGAAGTCACTGTACCTTCCGGTTTGGTTCCCAGCACATACGTGATGACTCACGACAGTCTGTAACTTCAGTCCCAGTGATCTGATTCCTTCTTGTGGCATCCATAGGTGCCAGGCACACATACAGTACAGACATACATGCAGGTAAACATCCATACACATAAAATAAAATAAAATCTTCAGTCTGGTTGAAAGTAGCTGCTACCTTTTCCTCATAATCCAGCCATTTGGGGTTCACCTGCCCCTCACTCCAGGGCACTACGTAGTCTCTCCTCCTAATTTACTGGTGAGACTGCCAAACGTGAAGTTACATATTTTCACCCTTACTCCCAGGTGCAGACAAGGTAAGCACAGAGGCATGTGTGCCACACAAGGGACCTCCCCCCCAGGCTCTCCTCCAGTGTCCATGGTCTAGCATGGTAAAGAGGGTCTGGCTCTCCCAACCAGTGCCCTCACACCCCCACCACATAGCTGAGCAAGGCCCTTCAGAGGCAGGTCTTCAAAGACACTGAAGTGCCCATCGGGTGGCAGAGGGAGGCTCTGCACTGTCGTAGTCAACCCTCCCCGGAGCCACTCAGCTTCCCTTAATCAAAGAGCAAGCATTAGAGGAGATTTTGGGACCGATGCGGCCATCGACTGCAAAACTCTGGTAATGGCCACTCTCCTAAGCCCCAGAGGGAGGGAAGCACTTGACCAGCCAGCCAGCCAGCATGGGGGGGGGGGGGCTCCCTCTTTCTATCTGCAGAGCATCCTACCTGGGAAGGAAGGAAACAACAGACAATGGGCAATTTGGGCACCTGCATGGAGTAAGGGGACTACCATGTGCAGTGGGAGGGACCCTAGGAAGCAAGCTCTAGGGCACAGGCTTCTGAGTAGAAGATTCTGGTCTGCACTTGTTGGGCAGCCCCAGGGGTTTGTAGTGGGATGTCAGAAACCAAAGGAGGAGGCCAGGCAAGAATGAGTGGGCCGTGGCTGGCTACTCAGGTGCTGGGAGCTGCTCATGTCTGGAGCTTTGCCAGCCTCTGTAGACTCTGAGACATATTTTAAATTTGGGACCTTATTGCTTTTGTTTTTGTTTTTTCTGCGATAGGATCTCATGTACCCCAGGCTAGCCTCATACTTGTCATGTAGCTGAAAATGACCTCAAGCTTCTGATCTTCCTGACTCTACCTCCTGAAGTGCTAGACTACAGGCCTGTACCACACCCAGTTTATGGACTTCTTAGGTTCAAACTGAGAACTTCATGCATACTAGGCAAGCACTCCACAACCAGAGCTATACCACCAGCCCCAAGGACATATATATTTTTTCAAGCCATGTAGTATCACTGTAGAGAAAACAGAGATAAGCAAGGGGCAGAGATCAATATCACAAGACTCTCCAGGAAAAGCCTACTGGGCAGCGTGCAAGGGCAGCAGGGTCCCTTGGTGACATCCAGACACATAGCTCTAAAACTGTCTAAACCACTGCTCAGCTCTGATCTTTCTCCAGACTTGTGTTTAAATGATCTTTTCTAAGTGTCTGAGTTACCTGGACCCCCCTTCCCAGGCTTCAAGATGTGTCTCCCCAAGACAGCTGCAGCATTGGGATGGTCTGTTTCATAATACACTCATCCAACACTCGCGTACACCAGATGCCCAGCCCTGGTGACAAATCATACAGAAGACTTAATCCCTGTGCTTGGGAACTCATTCCCAAGCTACATGGACAGACAGACAAACAGTGGGGGCATCAGAGGCAGTGGGATAAGAATGGCAGAGGGGACCAGAGGTTGTGGGGCTAGAAGAAGAATACAGAGCTCGTGACCTCAACTGCCTATGGCCTCTAAACAATTAATGTCCAGAGTAGAATCTCACAAGGGTGCTCCCACAAGGGGAACCTGGAGTGACCAGCAGGCACTGTGGGTACCTCACACGAGTTCACTTGCTCAGTGACTTACTAAGACCTGGCAATCACTAACAAGGGTTCAAGAATGCATCCTTGTAGTTTTAACACATCTCTGGAATGATCTGAGAGCCCAGATCACTCAGCAGGAAGCCTCCTTCCCCACCATCAGCCTTGTGACACCCCAGCCTACCCACTGAAAGTGCACTTCTTATAATATGAAGGACTCTCTCCCACTACCCCATGTCCCCGGCTACAGCAGTGCCTGCAAGACGTAAAACAATGTGACACCTAGATAGAGGGGCACACCGGGAGATGGATGGATGTGGCTCTAGGCAGCAAAGCTCAGCACCAGGTGTTAGTGACCCAGAGGGTGATATCAGCACTGTTCTTGGTGGCAGCTGCAGGCACAGTTCCCCAAGGAGCCCCACAGAGCCACCATGAGTGCTTCACTCTCGGAGTTTCAGACAGGACCCTCAAACTCTGCTTGTACACACACACACACACACACACACACACACACACACACACGCACGCACACGCACGCACACGCACACCTGACTCCCAGCTCTGCTACTCTACCCTAGTATCTATTGGGACCCATCTCACACTTTTTAGAAATGTATTTATGTGTTTATTTATGCACAAGTAATGATAGACATGTGTGTGGTATGTATGTATGCAGGTATATATGTGTGCAGGTGTGAGCATCCAGAGGCCAGAAGAGGCTATCAAGTGTCTGGCTCTCTGACTCTCCATCTTGTCCTTTATTCCCTTGAATAAATCTCTCAGAATCTGGAGCTAGGCTGGTGGCCAGCAACCCTCAACAATCCTCTTGTCTTCACTAACTCCCCAGCACTGGGGGTACAGACAGGTTGAACTCAGGACCTCATGCTTGCACAGCAAGCCCTCTTATCCACTGAGTCATCTGCCCAGCCCTCACTTGGGCCCATTTTTAAAGATCATCTCAGTATAATCCAGGCCTTCTCCTGGCTATCTCCTTGAACTACTCTCCCAGTTAAACCCCACATCTGTCTTCTAGCCATCCGTCCTTCCTGACCAGAGAAAGTCCACCAGAAAGGGAAAATACAGGATTTAGTGCTACACCTACTTGATCTTTTATGTGGACACGTACACATGCCAGTGACCTCTGTGAACCTCCAGTTTGTCTTCTGTAGGACAATGATATAGCTTGCTTCTGCAGTTTGGCTGAGCAAGCACAGACTAGACTTTATGTGAGCACAGAGGGTGAACCACAACCTTACACCACCGCAGGCATTATTACTGCTGGAAGTTTGTGACTGATCCAAGAAAGTACTGAATTAAATGTCACATGGTCTGTACAAGGCCTTTACTTTACCACTCATGATAAAACAGATGCAGCCCCAAGTGGTAAGGGGTCAAGGGCTGATGGAGGCCCATCATGCTGCTAACGTCTCCCCAAATACAGTAAAACGTTTATTGAAATACAGCTGAGCTCTGAGAGAAGGGAAATTCCAAGTTTGAGAGCAAGAAGACTTTATAGGAAAAGGGTAAGGCCAAGAGCTAGTGCCAAGTCAGCATGGGGAACATCAGAGCCAGCCATCAACCCACCTCCTCGTGTCTAGCCCATGCCAGGAGCCAAGGGTTTAATGCCCACACGAGGCAGAGTTGGCATCAGGAGCTTCCAGCTCCACTCAGGGAAACTTGGACAAGCTGCCTACCAACCTGGGGATAAAACAAGGCAATCTGTCCTGGGGCAGAAGGGGGTGGAGTCTCCCATCCAAAGAAGCCAGGGGAGGTGCTGGGAGTGACTGCTTCTGGGAGTATAGCCTCTTGGGGTTGGGGGATGGAGGTTAACAATGTGCTAGAGTAGCCAGGAATGGTATCTGTACCACACTGTGCTAAATGCCACCAAACTGTACACTTTGAAATGATGCATTTCCTGTTACATGAATTTCATACCAACTAAAAAGAAGAGGGGAAAAAAAACCCAGCGACCCATACCTTCACTACACACAGGAATCCCAGTCCAAGCCATCAGACCAGAGGATGGTCGCAGGACAGTGAAAACAGTGAGCTGTTCATGGAAAAATGCAAAGGCAGTAGATAGGGCCCCTGGACAGGCTGGTTGCAGGAGAGAGGCTGCTGAAGGTCAGATAGCTAAGAGCCAACGCCATGGCTCAGTTGCTAAGGTGCTTGCCATACAAGCATGAGGACTTGAGTTCGGATCTCAGAACCCATGTAAAAGTCAGGTACACAGTACATACCCACAATCCTCCCCTGGGGAGGTAAAGACAGGAGGAGCCCCGGAGCCCACTGGCCATGGCCAGTCTAGCCAAATGGATGAGCTCCAGGCTCAGTGAGAGAGTCTGTCTCAGAAAATAAGGTAGAGAGTAACTATCTAAAAAACGACACCCAACATTGACCTCTGATCTCCATTCACATATGCAAATACCCACAAACATGTATGCAACCACAGACCACACACATACACACACCACTTTATATTTAAAAAGTGACTACTTCTAAGAGTAGAGACATTCTACCATCTTGGCCACTCAGCAGGTGTCACAAATAGGAGGATGGTTTCTCCAAAGATTTGAACTAATAGAACTAAAAGCTCAAGACAGAGGCATCTAGAAAAAGCTAATTCGCTCAGAATAACCAAAGCCATAAGCACAGGAACAGAACTGGTCGTGAGAAAGGACCTGTAGAAACACAAGCTTGTATTTCTGAAGCAGCTTCAGTAAACCCCTAGGAATGAACCATAAGCAATCTGTGTGAAACTCAGACCTCAGCAGACAGGTTAATTAGCTGAGCTGCAGGATCTAAACAATGGATCTGAGGCACTCATTCAAGACAAGACACTGGAGATACAGGAGAAACATGAAGATTTAGAAGACAGAGAAGGCCAGGATGAGAGGCCCTGACACCCTGGGACTCTAAGGGGAGGGGCAGGCATGAGGGAAGGGAGGAAGCTGTTTGTTAAGGAGCCATGGCTAAGAACATTCCAGACTGCTGAAGGGCATTGATCCTTACCTTGAAGACACAAGCCTCTGAGAAGTAAAAGACACAAAACAACTCCAGGACTGGGGAAATGGCTCAGGACATGCTGCTTTGCCAGAGGACACATGTTCATTTCCCAGCACCCAGGTTAGGTAGATCACAACACCCTGGCTCTCTAGATCAAGGGGATTTGATGCCCTCTCCCGGCCCCCAAGGGCGTGCGCGCGTGCGCACACACACACACACACACACACACACAGAGAGAGACACAGAGAGAATGAAATATTTAAAAAAAAAAAAATAGCCCCAAACACAGACATATCCTCATTTCAAAGCATTACAATATTAAATCCAGAACACAGTGAACCATAATCTTCGGAAGGATTGAAGCTTGGTGTCATAACTGCTAAGCTACCACCCAAGCCAGGACAGACTCAGGTTTCCAGAAGAAAAGAAACTAGAACCTCCCAGAAAGAACTATTAAAGATCCTTGGGAAAGTCTACGGAGGTAGTAGCTACCACACTGGTAGAGAGCTCAATAAGCATGCAGGAGGACCTAGTCGCCCTCCCGCCCCCACCCCGGCCCACCCCCACCCCCACCCCACAAATGGGCATGGTGGAGCCACCTGCATCCTCGCACTCAGAACCTTCAGGAAAAAAGAGACTGAAGAACCGGGAAGGAGAATGAGACATCAGATGACAAGCAAGGTGCTTTGAGAACATTGTGTGCTACACCATAAGGGATCACTGATTGCACGGCACGCCTGCAATGGGGTGCTGCTCAGTGGTAGAGCCTTTACCTGGCACGCACTGGGTTCAGTCCCTAGCACCAAGAATAAACAAAGGCTAGCAGCACAGCGATGAAACAACAGTGCCCAGGTCACAGTTCCACGACAGTGAGCTCACCGGATAGCAAGCTTAGTCCCCCCAACACACATACCCTCTGTGCACCCCATCTCCCAAGCTTCCCTCTGCCACTTCCCCTTAGTATCTCAGCCCTTTTGACAGCAAGCCCCTGAGTCTATACAGCCCTGCCTGCTGTTAGCCACATACCTGCCTAGAGTTTCTGCTTAATTCTTTCACTTGTGAATTGCCATGACAAGCACAAAGCAGAAGGCAGACTGTAGTCCTCAATGCCCCCAGGAATGCCAGAAGACACCTCCTGGATGTTTGAGGAAGCTAGCTCCTCAACTTGAAAGAAAATTGAGTCAGGGAAAATGGAAGACCAGGGGACTGGGGTAGCAGTAGCTAACTGGGCCACTCCTGCAGTCCTTCTTTTCCCCCTTCTGCTCTTTGGGAGAAGAGAGGCATCTGGAAGGCACCTGCTGGGCCTCTAGACAACCAACCCACTGAAGGTGTAGGTACAGGAGCATGGGGAACTCACCCCTTGTCAGAATGGCACCCAGGGTCTTCCACGGGAGGTTCCCAGGAGTAGCAGCTGCAGCACCAGGGAACTTGTCAGAGGCTCTGGTGTGCAGTCTGCCAGGATAAAAGGCTTCCAGATGTGCTGAGGAGCCAACTTGAAGCTGCTCACCTCACGGGTAGAGCGCTCAGAAGCTGTTTTAAGTGAGCAGGTGCTACAACAATATTGTGGGTAAACGGAGGCATCCTATAGGACTCTGAGAAGCTTTGATGATGCTCTTTAAATGTCGTTGGCTCCCTGTCTTCTAGACTAACCAGAGCCTACTTTTCTGTGCCCTGGAATCTCACAGTATTCCAATGAGAGTGTGCCACCAGCCAAGGTTTGATGTTGGCAAGGAGCTGACTTCAGAGAGCCCAGGGAGACAGAAGACATGAACAAGAAACCAAACATTGCTCTTTGAAGCCTCTGGGACCTCAGTGCTTTGTGTTACTGCAGCATAACCCAGCACATCCAGTCTGGTGCTCAGTCAGTGTGTTTAAAGAGCGGGGCTTCTCTTCAACAGCATAACTGTCTTATAGGTGACAGTCTACTCGGCGGAGACATAAAAGCGGCTCCACACAGGCAGAGACACCAAGACTGTCTCAAGTAGAGGAAGAAAGACGCTGTGCCCTGTGATCCTTGAAAAATCTTTGATACTTGGCAACCAAAGGGGCACTCAGCAGTGTCTGCAGATCCCGGGAAAGGACAGGGTGTGACCCAGGAAAGCAGAGGTGAGCAGCTCTGGTGTAATACTCCAGACAAGGATGGCAGTTCTGGGAGGAGGAAATGGAACAAAGGAAGAGACACGGGTTCTCTTAGATCCGCATTGACCTTTCTCAGTCACTATGCCATCTTCTCCTCTTTCCATGCCCAGGAGGGCTCAGAGAAGACAAGGAATGTGTCCAAGATTGCACAGCAAGTAAGCAGCAGAATTCACCAAAGCTTCTTCTCCTGGGACACTATCCTTCTGCCTGTGAGAACCAAGGCTCTAAGACGGTTAGCTGAGGATCAGAGTGACATCCCCTTCCCTGCCCAGAGCACATGTCAGGGCTGGATACAATCTTTACCATCCCACTGCCAGGCCTCCCTCTCACAGGTTCCCCAACCTGGAATCTGTATTTCCTCTTGGACAGGTGACAGAACTGTGTAGGGCTGGCTGCCACCCCACTCCTCCCATCTCCATGAGCAGGAAGAGGCCACTACTGGCAGTGCCATTGGCTTCATGGTGTCCCTTCAGCATTCCTGTCTTGACCTTCAGTTCCTCAGACATGACCTTATTAGGAGACAGGGTCTTACAGAGGTAATGAGGTCATTTAGGAAGGGCCTAATCAAGTGTGACATAGGCTCTTATAGAAGGAGGAAATCTGGGCACACATGCACACACACACACAAAGGGGGGCAGGGACAGAGACAGAGACAGAGAGACAGAGCAACAGAGACAGAGAGAAAGCTTGCTTTGTTGCTTAGCTTGGCCCATACTCTTACTGATGAGTTCACTTCCCCTGTTACAGCTACAGCTGATTTCTGTGCTGACAGAACCAGCTTCTTTAAACTTCTAACATGGACAAGAGAACAGCTCTTTGGGAATCCTCCAGGCCTCCAGCACTGGATTGAGACTGCTGATACACCAGCCTCCTAGACTGAGCAACTACTGGGTTCTCAGCCTCTCTGGTATGAGATGGCCACTGTCAGACCACTGGGACTATATTATGCAATCCAATCTAATAAGTCCTCTCTTATATTTTTGGTTGTGAGCCTAGCCTTTAATGGCTGAGCCATCTCTCCAGCCCAAGTCCTCTCTTAATACACATTCGCTCTATTAGTTCTGTTCCTCCAGAGAACCCTGACTAACATGCACAGTGTACATTCCCAGGGAAATGTTTATGGACCCCCTTGAGCAGTTAAAGTCAAAGTCATGACTGGAAAAACAAAACAGGAAGAACCAAAGCCACAGAGAAGGGAACCAACATCTGCAAAGGCCCTGTGTCTGGGGATGCAGCTCATGCTGGCCCCATTTTATAGGTTCGCAAACTGAAGTAAAAAGTAAAATCTCACATGGGTTCACTAAGCAAGAGTAGGTCTGTCTAAGCTGCTTGAGTGCACAGCCCCCAGAGCCAGACAGCCTGGACTCAAGCCCATGTCCTGCCAACTTCCTCATTGGGTGACCCTGACCAAATTACTTACATCCTCTGTGACTCCGTTTCCCTATCTGCAAAATGAAAGAAACAATGACACCTATTCCATAGGGCTGCTGTTTGACAATAAATGGGACGTGGTTAGAATAGTGCCCAGCACATCTTGGATGCTGGACTCTGTGACAATGAAGGAAGAAGCTAGACATGTCGGAGCAAGTCTCAAACGAGGCTTGCTCTACAGCATCACCCTGGTAGGCTCACTGACTCCTCATCTCGCCTGGCTGACTCTCCTCTGTGTGAGCAGAGCAGTGGTCTTCAATGCTGATCTCACCTCTGCCAGCATACACCAGAGCACCCCCCTCCAAGTTGGGGTCCCAGCCAAGGCCTCATCCCTAGCTGGACCCTCAGCCCAGGCAAACCCCTCAGAGATTCGGTTAGTGTGCCCTTTCTTTGTATTTCTCCTGGAGTGCCGTCACTATTGAGATGACCTGCGGAGCACCTTCCCCTTGTCCTGTAGGGCAATTAGAATTGAGTTTCTCCAGCATGAGTGGCACTGTAACCCCAGGAGAGGAACCATCATCAGGCCATTCCCAACCCCAGCAGACTCACCTGCCAAAGCTCTTTCTGGGGGAGGAGAGCCCTAACAAGATTCATCACTCTCTGAGTGCAGGACAGGAACTTTGTAACTAGGCTCCCTAACAGTCATTTAAAGGGGACTTCCCAGTTCTCGTGACCCCCTCCAGATGAGAAAATACCGGAATATTTTCCTGGGGAGTCCTTTGTGTCCCATCCCACTGGTCAGATGTGGCTCTAAGAGACCCCCATGGTCATCATGCCAGAGCCACATGGCCAGCAAGCTGGAGCCAGAGCCCTCACATCTGGGTGCCCCCTATCCGGGAACCTGTGACCATCAACAACTCAGATCTTCCTCTCCTCACACCATTCCTCCTGTTGCCTGGGCAGCTTTAATCAAACAAGGAAAAGGTGATGTTTATTTTCCATGAGCCTCTCTCTTTGGTAGTCCCTCTATTGCCTGGAATCACTCCTTATGTACCCCTCATAGGAGCTGTGGTTTGGCCGTCCAGCTATGCAGCCTGCCTGCCTCCCTCCCTCTTCCATCCTCCACCCTTCCACCCACCCACCCATTATCTCCACTCCTCCAGCGAAGCTCTTCCATGCATCCAGACAGCTCAGCCCTGCACCAGGTACTTGGAATCCCTTCTCTCTTTCACAGGGTCCATTTCAGAAGGATCCACTTCTCCCTGCTCCCTTCAGGATTTAGAACTGTCTGCTTCCATCTGCCCTGGTGACAGTGGGAGGTTGGTTGATTTGAGGCCCAAACCATTTTTTTTTTTTTTTGCACCAAGCTCAGAGTCCCTTCTAAGCACTGATACCATGCAAGGATTTACAAAGCCCTAGGGTGAGCTGAAGGGCTCCCTCCACTGCCCTCCCATCTCCACAAAGGCCCCTACTTACGAATGCAGAAGTCTCCGTTCTCATAGTAGCCAGGGCAGCACTGGGACCTCCGCCGGTACATGGTCCGGAGGCCGCGCCTATACGCGGTCTTATAGCTGATCCTAGGCACGAGGGAGAGAGCCACTTGAAAGGATTGAAAATCAATCCATCCCGTTTAGAATGATATTTGTGTTAAGCTCTATCGAGGATGCCATTCAATAATTACTTTAAAATGCATGGCGGCTTCGAATATGAAAGAACGCAATAAAGAAAAATCGATGATGGGATGTAGGCCGCCGTGGTGCAGAATGTATTACCCAAGCAGGGGAAACCTGCTGACTTCCCAATCTTTCCCAGATACAAGAGCTGCCGAGAAGGCTGCTGGGGTGACATAGTAGAGGGCCACAGGGTGGGCATCCTCTAGGGTCCTTGAAAACACCAGGTCCTGGACTCTGGGGAACCCTAGGGACCTAGATAAGAATGGAGTTCTGACAGCTTTGGTGCCAACCGCTAGCCTATGCCTCGGTGTTGGTCTGATCCCTGAGTTGGAAAGCGGCAAAGCGGTCTGATTTTGTTTTCCATATGAACTTCCTCAGACTTCCTGTAGAGGGCGTCCCGTTCCCTGGTAAGCCCTTATCCTGCCCTCAGGTTGCAGAGGAAGAAGCTGGAGTCCTGCTGGGCTCTGAGAGCCAGAGAGAGACTTGGGTTCTAGTCCTTATGGAGACAAAATCTTGAGACTTGGGTCTGGGCCAGAAATCTATAGGCAAGATTCTCCCAGGAGCCTCCCGAGGCAGGCGGGTGGGGCCATCGTCACACCCCACTATCACGCTCCGTTAATCCCATTGCTTTCATTTGTCTTTTTAGAGCTTCCATTCTTATTTTATGTTCCCCGCCACCCACCGCCCACTGCTTTATGGATGAGAAATTGATACTCAGAGAGGTTAATGACTTGCTTTCGGTCACACAGCTAATAAATGTCAGGGTCAGACAAGAAGGGAAAATGAGAGGTGGTGGTGGGGCCTATGATCAAGGTAGATTAGACTCCTATATGAAAATGTCATCATAAGACTTGTTATTTTGTACAATTCATATAGGCTAATAAAAAATGCATTATCCCAAGAACAGGACTGCCAGAAACAGGATTCAAACACAGATCACTCAAATTGCAAAGCCACCAGGCCCCACCCTAATGCCTCATACCAGCTCTCTCTGGTGGCTTTCTGGCCTTTCAGAGCATTTCTGAAAGAGTAAGGCAGGAGGGGCTAGTGTGAGGACTGAGTCCTCAGGAGGAGTCAAAGGGAACGTTGATAAGGAAAGCCCCAGCCACTGGGGTAGCACTGCAGATCCAAAATGGCCATTAGAAACAGGAGAAGAAACGACCAGAACCTTGAAGGCAGAGCCCTTTCTGTTCCTCTACACACCATGGGGCTGCCCTTGTCTACTCCTCTGTGGGGAATACAAAAGCTAGAGTCCCTTCAGCCTGGTTCACACAGAATCCTGGGCCGGGTTGGGAGGCTAGTCCTTCAGCTGCAGCCTGGACAACCCTCCCAAATCTTTAAAATTCTCACCTCATGACAAACGACAATGATGGCCTCATGGGAAATCTGTGATATTTGGGAATGTGTTAAGCTAAGGTCATTCTACTTTGTCAAAAGCCTGTAATGAGTAAGCTGGCCTCACAAGAAGCTACTTCCCCCACACGAGAAGGCAGTCCCTGGCGTGTGTGTGTGTGTGTGTGTGTGTGTGTGTGTGTGTGTGTGTGTGTGTGTGTGTGTGATAAAAATGATTCATAGTTGACGCAGAGGTCGCTGGGCCATGGGAAGTCACTGCTACATGGGAAGACTCCCAAGTCTTCAGATGGGGAGGTAAACCTTACACGCTGATGTCTCACAGGAGAGAGGCCACCACTGCTCCTGGATCCCCCTGTGCGCTCCTAGAATATGGAGCTGGACTGGTAGGACCTGGGGCCAGGCTGCTCTGCAGAGAATGCTGGACTGAGCTACTATAGCCCACAGACAGATGGTGCCGCTGTCAACATGCACACCCCAGGTCATCAGAAAAGCTCCACAGAGACTCAATAATTTAGCAAAATTACTCACGTCCCAGGAACACAGCCTATTTTAATAAGCAGCTTCTCACTCACCCAGCCCCAGGGTAATGGAAGGCTGTGTAGCCTCTCAAGACAATGCAGAAACACTTCGGAACAAACTCAGTTCTGGCTCAAGAATACAAGGGATCAAGGCAAGACCAGTGCCAACTGCTGCCTCTGCCTCTGCCTCTGCCTCTGCCTCTGCCTCTGCCTCTGCCTCTGCCTCTGCCTCTGCCTCTGCCTCTGCCTCTGCCTCTGCCTCTGGCTATTGTCACAGGCCAGCAACTCTGACAAAACTGAGAGAGGTCAGAAGGGAGCATGGAACAGCCAGTAGAGGGTGTGTTACTACTAAGTGGGTGACTATTATGTTCAACTGGGCTCTATCCACTAGGATTAATGAGGTGACTAGAAATGCCTCAGAGCTGTGCATTCCCCTCTTGATAAGGAAGTTTGGGTGCTCATCCACCAACTTTGCATGTTGCTTGTTGAGGGTTTCATGCCCATAGGTCCTGAAGTCCACCACCTCCAACCAGGAGAAAGCAGCTAACAGTGTCTCACACCACCAGCCTTTGAGAGTTCCGGGCATGCAGTATGGACAGTGCACATAACACCTGCTCCATGGGTCTCTCAATAACAAAGTAGAGAGCTGGGCACTTATCTTCCACCCAGTCCTCTGGGGAGTGCTTACCGGTGCCGGGTACACTTGAACCAGTTGAGGATGTCTGCACACCGTGTGTAGTAGATCTGATCAAAGGGGTGTGCATAAGACTCCTGCACCGTCACGGCATAGCTGAGGACCAGACAAGAGATGGAAGCCATAGTCAGCAAAGGCCAAGCCCATGTCAGGACACACCTTCCTTCTCAGACTTGCCCAGCCCCAGTTCCAAGACCAGGATCCAGTTCTCACCTTCCCTCCCAGCTCCCAGACTCCTGCCCTGGATCTCAGCTATAACCCTAGGCCATATCTGTGCTGGTTAGAGTTAACTGTCAACTGACAGAATCCAGAAGTTAGCTAGAGGATGTGCCTCTGAGCACACAGGTAGGGCACACAGTTTCTTGATCAAGTTAATTGAGAGGGAAGTTCTGACCACTGTGGGTGGAACAATTCCCTGGGCTGAGATCCTGAACCATATAACATGGAGAGAGTGAGCTGAGCAGCAGCATGCAATAATTGCATTCTGCTTCCTGACTGTGGATAGGATGTGATCAGCTAGGGCTATGACTTCCCCACCATGGTGGATTGTGAGCTTCTGTCTGAATATTTTATTACTATAATAGGAAAAGAAGCTAGATTATACCCTTACTAACACATGACCCAGGTAATTTTCTTAATTCTACTTTACTTATCAGATAGTAAGTAGAGGAAGGTTTGGTTTTTTCTGTATGATTCTAGAAAGCAGATTCAACAAGTCAAACATATTTTATATCATCACAGTATATTGGTACATGCCATATAGCCTTAGACATGGAGGCTAGAGGATTTATTGAGTCCAGGAGTTCAAAGCAGACAAGGCAATATACAAGACCCTGTCTCTAAAATAATAACAATGATATGTTTATTCAGATCCTTATGGTGTTTTGCTTTGTTTTGTTTTGTTTTGTTTTGTTTTTCAAGACAGGGTTTCTCTGTGTAGCCCTGGCTGTCCTAGAACTCGTTCTGTAGACCAGGTTAGCCTTGAACTCACAGAGATCCACCTGCCTCTGCCTCCTCTCAAGTGCTGGTATGAATGCAACCTCGCCTGGCCGTTATGGTCTTTAGTGTGTATGGGAGATGGTCTTTAAAGCAACTCTGAATAAGTTCCCCTTTTACATACACGAAGAGACTGAGGCTGGGAGAGGCTGCTTGCTGCTGTCAACAGCTGCTAATATTAACTGAGGCCCCTTTATTAAGCCCTTTAATCCCTTTGAGTCCCATTCTTTTCTGTGTGTATTTGTGTACAAGGGTACGTGTGTATACAGGTGTACTTGCTTGTGTGCATGTGTGTAGAGGCCTGAGGACAACCTGACTGTTGTCCCTCAGATGCCTGCCACCTTGCTTTATGAGACAGGGACTCTTATTGGCTGAGAACTTGCCAAAGAGATTTAGGTGGCCACAGTGAGTCTCAGGGATCCACCTGTTAGCATTTTGTCTAAACTCCACCCCACAATTACCTGGCAACAGCCAGGTATACTTCTCCCCACAGTTGCCTGGCAACAGCCAGGTGGGCCTGGCCCACTATAAAAGGGGCTGCTTGCCCCTCCTCTCTCTCTTATCTCTTTCTCTTGCCTCTCTCTTGCATCTCTTATCTCTCTCCCCATTCCCTTCCCCCCTCTCTCCACGTGGTCATGGCCAGCCTCCACTCCTCTACTTCTCTACTCTCTCCCTCTCTCTGCCTTTCTCTACCTACCCTCTTAACTCCCCTCCCCATGCCCTAAATAAACTCTATTCTATACTATACCTTCTCATGTGGCTGGTCCCTCAGGGGGAAGGGATGCCTGGGCTTGGGCCTGCTGAGGCACACCCTTCCCCCACACCTACCTCCCCAGACCCCCATAGAATATATATCACTTTATTCTTTTTATAAACACATCACCACCCGTCTCTGTCTCCCTCACTCTGGAATTATGAACATGTGTCCAGTTTGTTTTTGTTTGTTTGTTTAATGTGGGTTCTGGGAGATCAAACCCGGCCTTTAGGCTTTCTAGACCAACAATGGACCTGCTGACTGTTCCCAGACAATCTTATAAAGCAGGTAGAAGAATTAATCTCACTTTGCAGATAAGGAAAGAACCTCACACAGCCTAGTCCTTCCAGTGACCTTCTATCTCTAGCATAGCTGGGGCTTCATAGAGGATATGTCTCCAGATCTCCCAATGGAAGCAGCCACTGTCATCCTGCCTATTAGCTATATCCTAGGCCAGCAGGTGGAAGCCACAGCAGAGCTGTTCTGGGCTTCACTAAAGCAGGCATTTGCTTTGTCACCCTGGCCCGGTGACGGTACTACTGATACCTGGCTGCTGATGCATGGTACACACCTCCTGGGCAGGCTGGAGAGCGTGTCAGGAATTAATTGTCATGGAGACTGGTGTTCCATGTTTTCCCCAGAAGGCTCACTGACCTGGGCCAGATGGCCAGGCCCAGGCTGTAAAAGCCCATCTGCTTTGCCTGAGGAAACTGTTGGTTCATTTGCAAGAGGGCTGGGTGCTGTGGGGCCACAGTCTGCTCCCCTATGCCTGCAAGGCAAAAGGTCTGGAGTCCTGCAAGGAGGACAGGACTGGTTGGCAGTGCTCAGAGACCCAGGCAAGCCAGAGTTCTGTCTGACACCGAGGATGATAAAGACGACTCTGAATGTGGGTACCTGGGAGATGTGCCCCAGACATACAAGTATATGCAGACATGACCCAAATTCCTTCTTCATTGCCAGGCCTTAGGAAACAGGCAGGGCAGCGCCCACCCCTGCTTCCCGCAGGACTTCAGTTGAAATTCCACAGCACCATGATACATTTTGCAAGGCCATCTCTTGGAAGGGGGTTAAATGAGTCAGAACCTGGGCCTGGGAGCCTGTGTGGAGCCTATCACTCACTAGTGTGTTCTTAAACATGCCACCAAACTCCCATAAGCCTGTTTCCTCATTTGAAAATCTATGACATATATAAGGATGTCATGGACTATTGTGAAAATTAACAAACAATGACAGTAGTATACACCTCTCAGGGTGAAAGGGGGAAAAAAAACACTTAAAATGCTTACCGAGGGCATAGTAAGTGCTTAATAGATGCTAACCTTCATCAGTATGACAGGCGACGGTTTTCCCCCTGTGTTCGGCATGGACCAATTCTTCCTCCTTACCATGTTGGGGGCAGGGAGCAAGTCCTGCTACAGATTAAATGCCCCACCTTTGTTGAGCACTTGCAGCTCATGGGGTTGGACCTAGCTTTGTAGGATCCTTGGGCTGAGTGAGTCCAGCTAAAGGGCCTTGTACCAATGCCAAGTCTCCAACCTGAAGTGCGCGCCCTGTTTTCACAGTTGGGTGGTTTAATGTTGCTCACTTGCCAACACACTAATGAGTGCTGATCCATTGTGTAGTGCCAGGCTTTGCCAGTGGGGCCATGGGCTCTACCCTGGTTTTTGTGGTAGAGGATATAACTAACTAGGAGCCCTCCAGAGGTTCTATCCAGCTGGGAAAGTATCCCCAAGTGCTCTCTGAGGACCAGGGTGTGTTTCTGGAATGGCACAGGCTAGATATATCTAAACACATTATCAGGGGAACTTAGCCGGAAGTTCCTAGGAGGCATGCTGCTGGACACAGGTATCACAGATGGCCTCCTTCCCAGGGGTAGAGGGGAAAGACCTGGGCTTCGCTGCTGGGTGGCTCCCTGTTCTCTCATGCAGGCTGTGACCTGAGCTGAAAGCCACAGCCACTGAAGAGTCAGCTCGTTCCCAATAATTTCACATTCCAACCTTGTTCATGATGAGCAGGTGAGACAAGTCGAGTTTTGTTTCAAGTTTTGATAGATTCATTATGAATCCTTTCATAAGGAATGGCTCTCTGTAACAGAGAGCAACTCAGGCAACCCAGACTGGAGCCTTGGAAGAAGACACAGATGGCCAGAGATGCAGTGGAAACCCTAGAACCTGGCTACCGCATCAGTCTTACCTGGGTGGATGATGGACAGATTTTTCTGAAGAAGGAGGCCCCAAATCAGAGACTAATGAGGAGTTCTAACTATCAGTGAGGCTCCCTGAACACTGGGAAAGAGGCTTAGATTCACTGACCAGGAGGAAAAGGGAAAATATAAAAGATGTAAGACATTCTGAGTCTCTGGGCTGGGCTGCAAAGCCTGCATTGACCCCTAGTGAGTTTAGTGTGTGCCCGACTTAATAATAACCCACGAGCCGGAGCTGCCAATGCGAAGACAATGATTACAAAGCACATTTGCGAAACATGTGCCCTGTTCCTTCCACAAGCTCGTGAGGATGTTTATTTTCCTTGCTATCTGGACAGAGCTGGCCATGGGCTCAGAGTTCAGAGACTCCCCCAAGAAGCACAGCTAGCAAACAGAAAACCCAGGGGATGCCCTGAAGTCTTCACAGATCCTTTAGGTCCTTCCCAGGGCACCACAGAAATACTCTTTGCCTTGGTGTCATCACAGCTTCCCACGGGACATCCAGTCACCAGACAACACATTGGAGCAAGCACTCTCCCTCTGCATCCAGCTATTCTTCTTGGTCCATGAGTGTCTCAGCTACCCCTGTACAATGCCTCAGTGACATGCTTCTCTCTGCCCAGGGGCTGGCCATCCACCCTCAAGGGCCCATCTTACTTTTCCTCCTCCACCATCCACTTGCCCCACTGGGTCTTCATCTTAATTTTATTCATTTGATTTATTAGTGTCTAAGTGGCAGAGTCATCCTGGTCAGCATGGCCAATCAATTCCAGGGTTTAATTTGGTTTTTCCTGATTGGGTCTCTGGTCATTGTCTTTCTGCTCACCAAAATCAATACTTTAACCTTGTGCTTCAAAGTCAGACCATCTGCAGAGACCTAGCCTAGACTCTAGGACTTGCTGCTGCAGTCAGTATGAGGCAGGTTCTCTGCTGTGGTCCAGTCACCCTGTCGGAGCTAGCCTCCTGCCCTGATCAGACCAATAGCAGAAGAGGCCTTTCCATCCTCCCTATGGCAGGCCACCCATCCACACTTCCGTTGCTGCCAGTCCTTAGAGACTGTGACAGACATCCCAAGAGTCCAAGATCAAGACATCTAGGACCACAATCCGTGCCTCCTCACCCTCACTACCACTCAGGCTGCAGACAGGGTAGAATTCCTCAGGCCTCTACTCCATCATCTGTAAATGGGTATGTGATAGTTGAAATTGACTTGATTAGATCTAGAGTCACCTAGAAGGCAAACCCTATGGAGGATTTCTAACTGGGTTAACAGAGGTTAGAAGACACTGCCTAAAGGTGGGTAACTTCATTCCACGGGCTGGTCTTGGATGGGACAGGGAAAAGGAAGGGAGATGAGCATGGTCGCTTCTCTCTCTGCTTCCTGCTTGTGAGCCTCACACTCCTGCAACTGCCCTCCCCTTGCTCTGATGCACTGTACCCTGTAGGGAGAAATAACCCCTCCTTTCTTAAGTTGTATTTCTTAGATATCTTGTCATAGCAATGAGAAAAGTGTCTAGAACAAGGTGGGGATACAAAGGAGGAATGAGAAAGACAGCCCAACAGGATACTGTCACCTACAGTCAACATGTCCCCGTGGTCCTGGCTCTCAGAAACCCACACTGTTTTACCCTGTCCTTCAGTTTGAGCTACCCTGTCTTGTCTCACCTTGCTGGACATCAGGACCTTCACAGCCAGCTGCTTCCTCTCCTGACTCCAGTATAGAGTGCCACACCCAAAATGAGCCCTCCAGGGGGTGGCAGCTCTGAGCTGCCCACCTTACCTCTCCCAGTGGCTACACACATTGGGGTCCTCAGGGTTCAGAGCGAGAGCAGCTTGCAGAAGGAAGACAACAAGGAGGCTCACGGCGGATGGCGCCATCAGGCCCTGTGTGGGAGAACAGAGAAGACAGGGGCTTACTCAGACCTTGGTTGCGGCCATCTGTTTGATGCTAAGACTTGGTCCTCCCTCAAAGTGAAGGAATGGACAGTAAACAGACCAGGTTTCCCACAGCTGTCACACAGCAACAAAGAGTGGATACTTCACACTTAGAGCGTTGACTAACATGGCAACAGCTCTGAGTAACTGAAGAGTCTGAGTCATGGATCTGAGAGCTCTCCAGGAAGAGGCCCACATGCAATGCATTGGCTAAAGTTTCACAGAATTCAGAGCATCCCTCAACCCCCCAAAATCTATCCTTGATACAGAAACCCAGATCTGGCCATTGTAGAGTCAACACTCTTTCCTCTCCCTCCTCCTCATCTCTGGCAAGACTGGGTCATCCCATCACCTCCTACTCCTCCTGTGCCAAGGAAGAGAAGCAAACTGTGTAGTCCACAGGGAACTGAGCCAAGACAGCCTTCTAAAGCACTCTGGACACCAGACGCCTGGAACTCTGAGCCCCTGCTTCTCTTTCCTCCTACAGGATATCAGTGCCCTGGGGTCACCAAATACCACTCCCACTCTGAGAAGACTGAGATAAGTCAGATACTAGGACTTTATGGCAGCAGCATGCCTAGGTTATCAAGGCTCCTGAAATACCATTATATGTCCAGTTTTTAGTACAGTGCTGACTACCTTGCTCCCTGAGAGATCTACAACACACAGCTTCTTAAGGAGGATGGAGAGTAAGCCATGTGAGGGTGGCTGGTGGCCACTGACCTTACTCTCCAAGACCTTATGACCCTACACTACAGCCTTAGAGAACAGCTTCTAGTCTAAGTGTTCCCACCATGGGGACACAGAGCAGTGAGGACACTTGCTGTGGAGCTTGACCTCCTAAGTCCCAGTGTCCTTTGTGAGCTGACCCAATGCCATGACTCATGGAAGACGTGCTATTGGGATTTATTTAAAGGTTTTAATGAATCCAGAGTAGCTTTTCTTTTCAACTACTGACACTAAAAGAAATACACTTTCCCTTAAGCAGGGCTGAGGAAAACATTTTGAAATCGGTCCCCAGATTTGGAATGGTTGGGTATCTAGCCCACAGGCCCTAAGATTTTAGATGAGGTCACTTACCCTCCTTGGAGGACAGACAAGATGGCATATACTTGCACACGTCTCGAGATAAAGCCCTCCATGCAGCCCCTTTCTCCTAGACGCTTAACTGCTCGACTCCCCACCTCTGTCATTTCCTTGTCAAATTATTTCTTAAGCAGCTCCCTCAGCAACAAGCAAATCATCACAAATTCTGTGTAACCATGGGGTCTAAATTAATGACTAATGAGGCTGTACTTTCTAAGTACATTCTGGAAATCGCCCAGCTAAGTGCAGATTTAGCTGGAGATCAAGGGCATCTACCGATCCCTCAAGGGAAGGGAAGGCGACTTCGTTGTCCCTCTCTAAACTGGCAAAGCCCAAGAAATGCAGCTACTCTCCTGGTCCCACCCTCTCGCCTCCCAAGTTTAGCAGCAGAGACTCGGCAACTGCTACATGCAACCTGGAGTCCACACAGCATAGCTTGAGGGTTGCAGCCATTGTCAACGATCCAGCCAACCACTTCATCCTCCACTAGGAGATGCAAGTAGACTCATAAGGGCACTCAGTGCTGGAGAGAGCTGGAGAGCCAGGAGAGACATGAACATCCTTTCTATGGGGGTCTGGGATGATTAAGTATCCCTGGAAGGAAGGAATGATACACACAGAACTCAGGAAGGCAGATAAGAATGAATGAAGAAAGTGTCTTGTCCCTGTCTCCTGTGTGGCCCTGAGATGGCACCTTTAAATTTAGTAGATTTCTAATATCAAAGGACCCATGATAACTGGAGGGATGGCTACTTGGACCATAGCCATCATGGGCAAGGTCTTCAGAAGTCTTCACTAAGCCCAGTATGGTGGCACATGCCTTTAAACTAGGACTTAGGAGGCAGAATCAGGTAGATCTCAGAGAATGTTCCAGGACAGCTAGGGCGACACAGAGAATCCTATCTTGCAGGAACAGTAGCAGCAGCAACAACAAAAGTCTTAACTAAAGCTCTTCTTGTTGAGCCAGGTCTGAACGGCACAGTTTGCCTCTTATTGGCAGGAATCACCGGAGACTGACCACGGCAGAGAGGATGATGGTTGTCTGAATGAGCACTCTAGAAGAAGAGATGGATAAAGTGGGGGAAATGGTATTTAGACTGGCAGTCTGAGGCCTAAAATACCCAGTGTTTATCGAGGGCAATGCCCAGTTCTGGTGTGAGGAGGGAGGGAAGGATGTCCAACATTACAGGGAAATGACAAAGCCTCTCAGAACCTCTGCCATTCAGAGTCTTTCCTGGAACCTGGCCAAGTCTGAGATGTATCCTGGGCTGTGGATGTGGCTTAATACTACAACAGTTGCATAGTGCGTACAAGGCCCTGTGCTCCCTTCTAGCACTGAAATCAACCAACCAGTAGGTCAGTCAATCAATCAAGAAGATGTGGAGACAGCTTAGTGAGTAAGAGAGCTTGCCATAGAGGCTAAGTTTGTATCTCAGTACTGGATACGACTGTGCACACACCAGGAACCTCTGGAGGGGTGGAGACAGGAGGATCACTGAGGCTTGCTGGCTGCCAGTTTAGCTCTGGGTTCAGTGAGAGACTTTGAGCCAAGGAAATAAGGTGGAGAATGATTCAGAAGGCCCCCTGGTGTCCTCTTCTGGCCTCTGTACACATATAGGTATAGGAACTCATGTGCATGCATGAGAACACACACACATGGGCACACACACACACACACACACACACACACAAACACATACACACACACCACCCGTTTTCAACAGGCTAGGCTTCTTCACCCCTGCTCCATCTCTCCCTTCAGTCTGCCCTTTGCCTTCAACTCTGCCCAGTCAAGTAGCATCTACTACCCAGCAGAGCTTGACAAAGGTCAGCACCATTGAAAACATCCCTTTTGAGCGCCAGACAGTGACAGCCGAGATCCTATGCTTCAGTGTGGCCACCCTGCCTACCCTGCCATCTTCCCAGCAGCTTCCTTTATCTTCCTGACAAGTTGTAAGCAACCAGTGGTGGGGTAGAGAGCCCTATACCTCGTTTCACAGACTTACTCTCAAACAACTGTATCACCCTGTCTCTGACACTTCAATTAAGAAGGCAGAAAAGCAGCCAGAAAGAAGCTGCCTGCATGTGAGGGCATCTCCTCCCCAATTGCTTTAGTGGAACTTCCTGGGGGCTCTCGGGGAGCACGAAGACCAAAGACATATGCTTATGAGATGACCAAGGGAAAATCAATCCTGCCACCATGTTTATTAGGTGACTCCATTTGGAGTGACAGAGGTTAACGTATCAGGCATCACCAGGGCATTAATAATTAAATAAGAAAATGCCCTAGGATCATTTCAGAGGTAAATAAGTCAGCTGGCTTCTTCCCTCTGTCCCCTCCCTCTTCCTGCATGCTAAGAAGTAGAGAGGGGAGCCAGGTTCCAGAGTTAGGGAGCTTCTTCCTGCTTCAGAGTATAGGAGGCATTATAACTGATGCATGAAGGGGCAGAGAGGTGACCAGGAGGCGCAACTCACACCTGCCAGTGGGGTCTAATCAGTCCACGCCCCTGCCATGGCTAGAGTAAAAGGAGGTCCCTGTAGCACCTGCCTATGCCTGAAAGACCCAAAGCAGCCCTCAGGATGACTGAGACCCACTGACCAAGACTGAGAGCAGCAAGTGGGGGGTTGGAAAAGCCCTGGTGGAGTAAACCAGACTTGGAATGTGAGGCCAGCTGTGGCAGGTGGCACTGGGGTGAGGAGGCCAGCTGTGGCAGGTGGCACTGGGGTGAGGAGGCCAGCTGTGGCAGGTGGCACTGGGGTGAGGAGGCCAGCTGTGGCAGGTGGCACTGGGGTGAGGAGGCCAGCTGTGGCAGGTGGCACTAGAGGACGCAGGTGGGAGAAGCTCCTGCAGTGACCAAATAGAAACATTGGGAAGTGTTTTACAGCTTATGTGGAAATTAGAGTCCTGCGAGAACATTACAGAAATGCTTCCAGCAGAGGCTCTAAGAAATGTCTAGTCTCTGCTGCCTGCTCCGTCTTTACCTGCAATGATGCATCAGTACAAAGCTCAGGCTCTGGAAAGACCTAAGGATAGACCTTTCTAACTTGGCCAGCCAGGTGAGCAGAGTTGCTCATGACCCCAGTGTGGAAGACTTTGCTTCTCTTGTTCAAGGTCAAGTCTTCCAGGAGGCTTGGTTCACATCAGTGTGCTTCCTTCACAGTTGTATTGGCTTATTCTGACTCCTCTAGGCTGCCACCCAATATCTTAGGAGACACTGACCTTGGCCTGGGGATGTGGTACAGTCTGAGGAGTGCCTGCTTAGCTTGTATGAAGCACTAGGATTAGTGCCCAGCTCTGCATAGATTGAGCATGGTGGTGCTAATCCCAGCATTCAGAAAGCAGAGAGCATCAGAAGTTCAAGGTCATCCAACTACACAGTGAGTTCAAGGTCAGCCTGACATATAAGACACTCTCAGAGAGGGGGGGGGAGAGACAGACAGACAGACAGACAAACAGACAGAGACAGAGAGGCAGAGACAAAGAGACAGACACAGAGAGGCAGAGACAGGCAGAGACAGAGAGACAGAGAGACAAAACCACACAGAGAACAAGAACAAGACAAAACAAAGAGCCCCCTCCTCTACCCAGGAGTCCTGCTCTAGTCTGGCTTGGCCATGTAGACTGAGCCAACTTTGGCAATGTTGGTATCCTCAGGAGGCCTCTGTTCTCTTTAGCATGACTTAGACCAGCACCTGTGGAGTCCACCCTGTATTCTTGATGACACCCCATATCTGCCCAGGCACCAGGGGCTCTCTTAGCCAATGTGCATAAACTAGGACCAAGGGCAGATAGACAAACAGATGGCCCATGGACCTATTGTTATAAAGTGATTGTCTGTGCAAAACTCCAACTTCCCACTTCACTTCCTACCTGCCTTATCCTGAAGGTGCTTAAATTGTAAACACCAGAACCTCCCAGAACCTCCTCCTCTCTGTGCCCCTTCCAGTGAGTTCTTCCTTCTCAACCAGTTTGCATTGGCATCAGGGGACCAACAGTTTTATGGACCTCAAACTCCTGATCCCCCTACTTCTGCTTCCACAGTGACTGGGACTATGGGACTGTGTGCTATCACCTTGGCGTAGACGGTAACTTCGATTGAACCCAAGGTCTCTGATATGCTACAGACCCTACCAGCTGAACTACCTCACCAGTTTTATGGACCTTGGAAAGGTTCTTCTACCGAAACAAAGGGGATGGGTATAATGACTGCTTGGAATCCTTGCAGAGAAACTGGGGAAAGCATTATGTCCTAGTTTGCTTTCTGTTACTATAATAAAACACTCTAGCCAAAAGTACCTTGGGGAGAAAGGGAATAATTTTGTTTACATTTCCAGGGCACAACCTATCATTGATGGAAGTCATGACAGGAACAAAAGGGGATATATTCCTGAAGAAATGCTGCTTGCTGACTTACTGAGGCTCAGGCTCAGCTAGCTTCCATATACAGCCCAGGGCTACCTACTTAGGGAATGGTGCCACCCACAGTGGACTGAGTTCCATATCCATTAACAACCTGATAGACGCAATTGCTCAATTGAGAGTCCCTTTTTAAGTAGTGCTAGGCTTCATCAAGCTAACAGTTAATGTTAACTAGAACATGGCTCATGAGGACTAGTGATGCCTATCATGGGTCCTGGATGGAACAGGCAAGTACAGACCCATATATTTGGGGTCCCTACAGATGTCACTGGTCCAAAGCTGCTCTTCTGTAACTAACACCCAGACACAGCCTTTGCATTTTCTCTGGCCTTAAAAACCACACTTATTTACCTTTCCACACACCCTTGCCCTTGCCCCACACCAGAAGAACACCCAGAGACAGTGTTTCCATCGCTGCCTTCATGTCTACTCCCAGTACACAGGGCACTGTCTGCATTGAGAGGGATTCTCGGGTCATCTCTGTCAACCTCTTAACTGATTCTACAGCTGGCCTCTATCTCCATTCACCCCAAGCCTTAAGAGCAACTCACCTGTCTCACCTGACAGAAACACTATTTATCCCCTGAGGACGAGGATCACATGGCACACAGTGCTGTGTGAACTACAACTCAGGAACACCAGGCTGTTGGCATCAGTCATCGTGGGCACCCGTAACATCCTGAGTGTGACTCAGAGCCCTCGGTCTGGGCCTCCCCATCAGCACCGGCACTTGTCTGCCCAGGGAGGCAACACAAGGCAGGCATTGAAGGCTGCTCAATAGCTCACACTGCAAATGAGGATGAATAATATCCTCGGCTCATGAAAAGGCACTTTCAGGACCAGGAGCAGCAGAAGCTGGGATTAATTGTGCACACACCTCACATCTCTCCCAACATGTGGGTGCTGAGAGACCTCTGTCTTCTATTTATAGGACATGCGCACATTTCTGTTATTTTTCTGAATAAAACAGAAAAGCCAAGTTTGCACCCAGGAGGCCAACACCAAGGTTATTGTCCAGTCCAGCCACCCAATTCCCTTCCCTGCCCCTGCTTTCAGCTGATCCACCATCCCCAGACCCCTCTGTTTACTAGCATTCATCAGCGAGATGAAGGGAGGGGCTACAGTCAGCATCCTCTGCCTGCCACTAAGAGGCTCTGTCTTTGACTTGAAGCATCCACTCCGGAGTCATCCCGCTACGGACTGGGTTTATATTGACCACTTTCTAATCTCCCTATAGAAAACAAACTAACTAAATAAATAAATCCACATCTCTTAATCTCCAAAAGAGCATTCTCTTGACTGCAGGAGTGCAGAGTCCCAGTGCCAACGTGGAGGTGCCTGTCCCTCAGGATAAATCAGAAAGGGCCCTACGGTCCCCTTCCCAGACATGTTAAATGTCTTCGTCCTAAACTGGGCTCCACCTACCCTGATAAATCCTGCTTTCCCCTTGCCTAGGAAGCCTCGCACTGCAAATCTCAGGAATGTCACTAGAGAGGCTGCCAATGGCCATCCATCAGAACCCAAAGCCTGCCCTGTCCCCTTCATCCCCTGCCCTGCCGAAAGCAAATAGCCCTGACACCAGCCAGGCTGGAAAGAGATCACGGCACAGCCATGGGGCTCAGAAGACATCTCTAAACTAATGAAGTGCTAGCCTCCTGCCCTGCTCCAACTTCTATGGGCTCTGCCCACCCACCCCAACCCCGTGCTCCCCACTCCTGAGCAGGCAGCCTCACATGCATGCCCTCCAGCCCTGCAAAGATGAAGGCAGAAAACTTATCTGTGTTCTTAGACCATCCTATTTCTCGCAAGGCAATTATCTCCAGCTTTCCATTTCTTTGCAAATCAGGGCCCACTCAGCCAGCCCGGCTACTCCCCACCTTGCTGCCCACATGCCTGTCTACTCTGTCTGCTGCTCTCGAAGCTGCAGGGTTCTAAGAACTGAAGGGAGTCCCTCACACCCAGGCATCGAGACATGGTTCCATCCTTAAAAACCTCACAGCCATAATGCAGACATCCAGGGGACGTGGCCATCCTTGGGGGATGGGCTCCCATTCCTGCCCACTTGGTGAAAAAAAAAAACTTTTCTCAAATCACAAGATGTAATCGATCACAAGTGCCCAGGAAGGCTGAAAGGACTGGAGACTTGTTCATCAATGGAAATTCAGGTGTCTTCAAGGTATCTATATTCTCTGGACAGCGAGCCATAGGGTGTCAGAACTGGCCCAAGGAAACCCAGCAGCATCTGCTGCCCAACAACTTAAGCTCCAGGAATGGAGGTGATTTCCTCAGGGACAGGTGGCAGAGGTGACTACAGGGCTCCAGTAAAGGACGTAAGAGTCATCAGGGATAGGTTCGAATCCTAACACAGACATTGGATGACACAGCCCAGCGAAAGCCACTGCCTGCATTCTCCCTCTATCTATCTATCTATCTATCTATCTATCTATCTATCTATTATTATTTTCTGGACTGGGTGGCAGGCTGACCTCGAACTCTCTATGTAGCTGAAAATGACCTTCAGTTTCTAACCCTCTGCCTTCACCTCCGAGATTACAGGTGGGAGCCACGGCCCCTGGGTCCGAGGTGCTGGGGATAGTACCAGGCGCTCTCTGCGTATGCAAGGCAAGCATGCTAACAACTGAACTACATCCAAGGCCAGGCCTCGTGCTTTCTGTGGGCCATGTCACTAACATCGCAGGCTCTGAAAGCCACACAGTGAGCAGGGGAAGTGTTCAATGAAATATTCATTTGCTCCCAAAGCACAGCCTCCACCTCAGACCCTTGCAGCCCGTAATTTGGCTTCTAGAGTTTCTAAGAAGCCAGGAGAAGAAAAACTGTGGATAGGAAAAAATCTCTTGCTGAAGAACCTGGGCTCAGCTAAATGTGGGGTTAGTCCTAACTACAGTTATCCAGATGGGCCCCATCATTCAACCACAGTAACACTGAGGTGACTCAGGCTGGACCCAGCTCCTGAACCCCAAAACACCTGCTGCAGATACATAAGAATGCTGCAAGAGGCAGGGACTGGTTCAAAGCACCCCAGCCTTTCCCTAAAAGAAGCCTGGGGCAAGTGCAGTGGGAAAGCAGAGACTTTTGCTGTGATCAATGTCTGATTGCCTGGTATCCCTACTGATTAAGGCCAAAGGCAAGCCCAAAGCACCAGTCATAGAGAGATGTGATCCCAAAGCAACATAAACGCCCACCCACGGGGGCCTCAGTAAGTCACCTCTACAAGCCTACTAACACAGTACAAATGTTAAACACATCAATAGAAAATGTGTATGGTGGTTCACACCTGTGGTTCTAGCACCTGATGTGGGTGTGGGGGGACCGAGGCAGGAGGATCACATAAACCCAGGGTTCTGAGACCAACCTGGGAGATACAGTACTCAAAAAAAAAAAAAAAAAAAAAAAAAAAAAGAGAGAGAGAGAAAAGAAAATGTCTGCATATAGAGAGAGACGCAGAAAGGTCTGGAAGCTGTATACTGTGCTTTTCGGGGTCATCACATGCAGGAGGAAGCAAGAGGGCAAGGCTCATGCTTTCTAGGCAGTTCTGTTATGATGGTGTTCTACATTTGCTTATCATCACAAGCATTGGGATGACAAAGATATGTAAAATAATTCACTGTCCACTGACTGACATGGCTGGAAGATGACCCTGATGTATTGTGATGTGGGAGACACAGATTACACAACAGCACAAACAGTATCGTCATATTCCTGCAGAGCTCCACACGCATGTGAACCGACTGAGAGAGCTGTCCCACCCAGCAGACCCGAGGGGCTGCCACCCCTGGGGACACTGAAGCTCCCCAGGAGGCCCTTAAAGCCATCTGGCTGAGGGGAACCTACCACCTCCATTGGATGTCCCTGAGTCTTCTTAGTGAGCATATCTGGGCTGTGATTAAGAACATGACATTATTTCAAAGACCCGAAATGACCAGATGAATAGAAAAATGGATGGTTACTGTAGATTTTTGTAAACTTTATTCAGAATAACCCATGGATCAGGTATTCAGATTTTAAAAGAAATATATTACAGCCCTTTGTTCCCAATGCTGATAAATTCTAGCTCAGAGTCCAGGTCAGTCCTGCTGGGCACTTCATCACCAAGGCAACAGCCAGCTTATGAGGCCCAGAATCTCAAGGGTCCCCAATGCCAATTCTGCATCTCACCAACTGGGTGGCCTTAGGTAGGTCTCCCAACATTGGGAGCCCAAGCTTCTTCATCTTTAAAGTGGGGAGTGTAAAAAATCCAACTCGCTTTGTTAGTCCTTTTATTGATTGGTTGTTTGACTTCTTGTTTATTTGGATTTTCATTTTATTTATTATTATTAGCATGTGCACAAGATCGAGAAAACAGAGAGACAGTCCGAATGGGCACATGTGTGCCACAGCATGCACGTAGGATCAGAGGACAACTCTGGGTTCTCTCCTTGCCCTGTGGATTCCAGGGCTTTAACTTAGTTCCTGATGCTTATGCATCAGCAGACATTTTTACCCCTGAGCCACCTAGCCATGCCACTGGCCCTGGCTTTGTTTCTTAAGTTCTTTGTAAGTTCTAGATATTAAAGTGCTGTCAGATAAATAACCTGTAACGATTCCTTCCATCCTACAGGCTGTCTCTTCACAGACTCACTGCTTCCTTTGTATGGAAGCTTCATTTTCATGAGGTCTCATTCGTCAATCGTCTCCTGAGGAAAGATTTTAAATACATATATAAAGCCATACATGTGTGTATGACAGGAGAGGAAAAGTGAAGGGATGGGGAGATGGCTCAGCAAGTAAGAAAGTTTGCTACATAAGCACTAAGACCTGAGTTCAAATCCCCAGAACCCACATAAAGTGCCAGGCATGGAAGGTTACGTGTACTTGTAACCCACTCCCATGGGGGGCATAGACACAGGAGCTTGCTGGCCACCAGCCTAACTCAAGGCTCAGTGAGGGGCCTTCTTCTTAAGGAAATAATGTGGAGAGTGAAGGCACAGACCTTCTCGGGCCTTCGTGCACACTTTATACAGTACCTTCCCCACCCCGCCACGCAAAGAAAGGGAGCATAGGCCTGGGAGATAGCTCAGTTGGTAAGGTACTTGATAGCAAGCACAGGTCCTGAGTTTGATACCCAGAACCATGTTTAAGAAGAAAAGCAAGATGTAGTGGCACAGACTTTTTGTTTTGTTTTGTTTTTCAAGACAGGGTTTCTCTGTGTAGCCCTGGCTGTCCTGGAACTCACTCTGTAGACCAGACTGGCTTTGAATTCACAAAGATTCACCTGCCTCTGCCTCCCAAGTGCTGAGATTAAAGGTGTGTGCCACCATCGCATGGCTCAGAGTTTTAATCCCAGCACTAAGAAGGCAGAGATAGTCTCCTGCCCTGGACTCAAAATAACATGATGGATGGCAACTGAGGAAGTACAACCAAATTGTCTTCTTTCTGGTACACACACGCACACGCACACACACAGGTGCGCAACCACACACACACACAAACACACAAACACACACACATAAACACATACACACAAACATACATACACACAAACACACACACACACAAACACACACATATGCACAAACACAAGGACATATACACATACTTGCACACACACACACACGAATACACACATGCACACACATCCACATCCACATATGCAGACACACACATGCACACACATACATGCACACACATATACATATGTGTACACACATACACACATATATGAACATATATATATACACACATACACATGCACATACACACATGCACACACATACACAAGTAGAAGTAAAGTTGTCTGATGGGAAATAGGGCACTAACAGAGGGGCGGGACAAGAAAAGAGAGTGAGGAGACCATGGAGGGAGGTATGTTTAATATAGCAATTATTTTGTATTAAAACTTTAAAAGTAAACTCATAAAAAAAAAAAAAAAACAAAAACATGGCTCACAGGAGAGCAAGAAGTTGAGGAATCAAGAATGAATGTGGGGCCTGAAACAAGAGTGGAACAGGAGACTCCAGGGCCCGGCACATGCTCAGTAATGCTGGGCTGGCATGGCTCTCCAAGGCTGTGGGGGCAAGGGCCTCAGTACTGACATTCCTAGGACTTGACTGAGACTTCATGCCCAGTGAAGAGCTGCTTCCCTGGGGTGCAGTGGGTCTACTAGAAAGGACATAAAGGACTGGGGATGAAGCCCAATAGCACCACTGACCCATAGTGGAAGCTAGAGATGATTCCAAGGCTAGCCCAGAGACCATCTTGGGTATGTCTGGACTGGGCCTTGTGTGCAAGAGGCTCTCTTGTTAGAGGTACCTATGACTGAACAATGACCCTAAGCTCTGGTTTCCTGAAGGAGTAAACTGCTCTCTCACCTAGAACTCTACTGTGGATTAACCCAGTCACTTGCTCCCCTTGTCACCCCAGGTCTAATTTGCTGAATGGCACACAAGCCCCAGATTCATTGTGTTCCTGGCCTGATTCCTTGTTGTTTGTCTCAGTATTTTCCAGGAAATTGTTCATTAAGGCTAAAAGCACCTGCTTACTGTAAGAGAGCATCATACAAAGCCCCTGTCATGGGCACCCAGGAAGAACATTAATTAATGAAGGGAAAGCAACCAAATGTATTATAAATTAAAGGTCTGAAAAGAAATATCTGGTGTTTAGTGGGATATGAGAAAGGGCTGAAATGGAATGTCATATCTCCAGACCACGGTGGGGTTAAAAAAAAAAAAAAAAAAAAAAAAAAAAACAGGAGGAAAGAAATTACAGAGGGTGGCAGAGGTAACGATCTATTTCTGGAGCGACTGAAGCCTAGGCTTCCATTAAGAGAATTATAAATCAATTGTGTTTTGTCTAGGGGCATATACGTGTGGTGTGTGCGAAATTAAAAAGCCTAACGCATCAGGTAGTTCCTGCCGAGGGGCCACCAAATGATGCTAATGGAGGCGCTTAGACCCACCAAAAGATACGACAAGTTGTTGTGAGGAGGAGGTCAGAAGAGCTGAGTTCCTGGGTCAGTAGTCAGGCCAAGCAGGACTAAGGTCACCCTGAGCACCAGGGTGGAGAGAAAATTGCAGCCCCGCCTCAGTTAACTGGAACCTTCCAGTAACTGGAAGGTGGCCATGTCCACAAGGGCCCATCAGGTAATACCTCCACCCCACAGCCATCTAGAACTGGTCTTCTCTCTGTAAAGAAACACCCAGGGGCTGGGGGTGTAGCTGGTTGATAGAGAGGGTAGTCCAGATTTGAGCCTCAGCACCGTATAAAGCAGGTGCTCTGATGCATGCCTGTAATCTCAGCATTTGGAAAGTAGAAAATCAGAGGTTCAAGGCCCTCTTTTGCTGCATAGATAGGTGGAGCCTGCCTGGGTAGAGACTGTCCCAAAGGGAGGAGCTGGGGAGGGAAGGAAAGAGAAGTTTCCAGAGGGTGCCGCCCATCCATTTGCTCAGCTTCATTTCCCGCTGCTCATAGCCACTCTAAGGTCTTTGGGAAGGATGACCCTGAAATCCTACAAAATGTTCTAAATCCAGAGGGATTTTACCCATGGGGGAAAGAGGGGGTTACAAGTGAAAGACTTTTGGTAGCTGGTACTAGAACCACAGAAAACTGCTTAACTCCCAGCTCCGTGGAGGAGTCAGAGATCCACGCCTTTCTCAAAGGCAAAACTAATGCAGGGAGAGCTCCCTAGCCCAACACTAGCTTTGCTCTTTTGCTTTGTGCTTCTTCCCCAGATATCGCTGGCCTAGCCTCAAAATGCTGAGTCACCAGCAGGTAGAAAAGCAGGAGCTCATGCCAAGACTAACTCCGCTTTCCCAATGGTCTAATTCCCAGGTATGCCCACGAATTTCTAAATCTGCCATAATGCATGTGGGGACTCAATGGGGTGGGAAGGATGGGAGGCAGGCCAGAGTTTGCTAAACCCTCACAGGATCTGACACAGGTCCCTTCAGCTGTGCCAAGATGAAGACAAAAAACAAGGGCAGAGTCTGGGTTGGGAGCAGGCAGGTGGAAACCCTGTTGGCAGGAATTAGGTTTTGATAGCCAGTTAAAAAAGCTGGGGTTGGAAGTTAAAATTCAAGTGGATCCTGGGTACTTGGCGACTTCGAGCTCTGTGAATAGCCCTTGTTGGATCCAACCTGTCCATGGAACCAGAGAACATTCCAGCTATACCAAACACCAGTGCTAAGGAGGAATGGGTATCTCCTGAAAGCCTGCAGCAGGCCAGGTACTGACTGGGCTGGCACATGGTCCCAGCTCAGTGCTCCCTATAACTCTGGGAAAGGTGTTATAATCTCCACTTGCAGGTGATGGAATGGAGACTTCTGGGTAGACATGGTGAGTCACATGGGTGCGTTAGGAGGAAATTGACATGGTTTTTGATCTGGAAAAGCAAATTGGTACCAGCGTAGTTGGGTATTGCTGTGACAACCTGACCATGTTTGGGGGAGGACTGTGGAAGGACTTTGGAACTTTGGGCTAGAAGGTCCATTCAGTGATAAGAGCTCTGTGGGATGTTGTGTAGGAGCTTGGAAGATAATGTTGAGAACAGTGCAGAAATGGAGGCCTGGCTTGTGAAATTTCAAAGGGAAGATTAAAGACTCTTATCAGGGCCATTGCTAGTTTGATTTATGATTCTGTGGTTTTGGTTAGCTAGGGCTGAAGAAATCAGCTGTGATTAACAAAGACACCAGAACTACTAAAGCAAAACCATTGCATTGCTGGGACTATTGATGCTGGTTAGCTGGAGCTAAGATATTAGCGGTGATTAAGAAGAGACCAGCATCATTGGGGTGAAATCTTCTGAGAAGTGTTTTCTGAGAGCACAGAGGCTGCCTTCCAGAGATAGCCATGGTTGTACCTTGTGCTTGTGGCTGGACTTGGTAATGTGTAAGAGTCACCCAAGTGGTACTTGAAGGCACAAAGGAGTTGTGAAGAGCAGCTGAGGCCTGGGCACTGTGAGAGGCCGTGGAAGGCCATTGGTGAAGGTGCAGCCTCAGTTGCAATTGGCCCAGGA